>JAAGVU020000002.1:3476247-3501997 GCA_011763525.2 Mormyrus iriodes
CCGTCTGAGGCAACAACCCCCCCCCCCCCCACAGAGCTGCTGTGGAAGCAGAGAGGAGGCAGGAGGTCATCCACCCCCCCAGCCTCCCCACCTGCCTTCGTAAGCAGGCCAAAGTCCCAGCAGACCGAACTGCCAATGAGCCCAGCAGAGATGGAGTTTGCCTAACCCCCGACTGTAAGGGTCACGAAATCACTGGATATGAGGCCTTTCATTAAATACGGGGATGTGCAATCTTTTTCCTTTTTTTTTCGTTGTGCTGCCTGCTAATGATTAATGCATAGAACTTGCATACTCATCCGCATACTAATACACACCAGCTGAAATATAAACATACACAGAGAGACATGCTCACACACTGAAACCCAAACACACACACAAACACACACACACACACACACACCGCTGCAGACTCAGACCTTTTCTGTCACACATACACACACACATACTCATCCACACAAGTCCTCCACAATATACATATATGCATATGAAGAGATACGCCAAAACAAAAATACAGACATATCCTTATATTTACATTTATATATTTATATATGAATGTAATTTATTTATACATTTATATTTGTTTATGTTTACCTGACCATTTATCCAAAGCAACTCATAGTACAGGGAAGGGTCACAATTGCTGTGTACTCCTTGGAATTTGAACCCTTGACTTGTTAGCACAATGCTCTGTTTGTTGAGAAATATATATACACCAATCAGCCTCATTAAACATTAAAACCGCCTGCCTAATATTGTGTAGGTCCCCCTCGTGCTGTCAAAACAGGTGTCACCCATCAAGGCATGGATTTCAAAAGACCTCTGAAGGTGTCCTGTGGTATCTGGCACCAAGACATTAGCAGCAGATCCTTTAAGTTCTGTAAGTTGTGAAGTGGGGCCTCCATGGATAAGACTTGTTTGTCCAGCACATCCCACAGATACTCGATTGGATTCAGATCTGGGAAATCTGCTGGCCAAGTCAATACCATAAACTGTTTTTCATGTTCCTCAAGTCATTCCTGAACCATTTCTTCAATGTGGCAGCACATATTACCCCGTTGAAAGAGGCCACTGCCACCGGGGAATACTGTTGTCATGAAGGGGTGTTCTTGGTCTGCAACAATGTTTAGGTAGGTGGTACATGTCAAAGTAACAGCCACATGAATGCCAAGACCAAGACACCAGCAGAACATGGCCCAGAGCATCACACTGCCTCCACTGGCTTGCCTTTTTCCCATAGTGCATCCTGGTGCCATCTCTTCCATAGGTAAATGAGGGACACACACCCAGACTTCCACATGATACAACAGAAAACGAGGTCGTCAAGCCACCTTCCTCCATTGCTCCATGGTCCAGATCTGACACTCAGGTGCCGATTGTATGTACTTTTTGCCAGTGGACAGGGCACTCTAACCGGTCTGCGGCTAAACAGCCCCATTCACAGTGTGTTCTGACATCTTTCTATCATAGTCAGCTTTCAGCTCAGTGCTACCTGAGATAGGCTCCAAACACTTTTTTTACGTGACCCTAAGCAGCATAACTGGTCAAAAGAAGGATCGATATGCAGAGAGAAAAACTGAAAAAAAAAAAAAAAAGTACAGGGCTACACATGGGCAGTCAACAAGAAAAGAGCTTACGCGACTAATTTTGTATGTGAACATAATGAAAGAAACTCTACGGATTTTCTTTCCGTCGGCCTGTTTCTGAATCCAAAGGATAGACACGTAGTGGCTCTAACAGAAGGAGAGGCAGCTGGTTCTACTTCGTACACTGTTTTGTCTTCATCGGGCACAGACAGATGTACAAACAGACAAACACGCATCAGAGTTAGAGTAGGTATTGGTATGTCACTGCAGGCCTGGGCACTCAGGACAAGCACATTAATCAGCTTTAATTAGCTGCTTTGTTTCTTTGCTCATTTGAATAACGGCACTCAGCACTCGGTCTCCCGAGGATACGGTGCTGTGGCTATTTGCTGACTGCTCTACTGACCAGCTGGACCGAGTTGACAGGAATTGACAGGATTATTTCAGAATACTGCTGGCATCCCGTCCATAGTGTATCCCAAGCCTTGCGCCTGTGCTGCCTGGGATAGGTGCCAAAGCCCTCCCTGTGATCTTGACCGGGATATGGATCAAAGATTTTTTTCCTTTCTGCAATTGTGCAGGTGTGATTATACTAGAACAACAAGATTGAATAGCTGCTTCCGTTGATGCACACAAAATAAGCTGCTGAAAGGTAGATGGATGAAAAGATGGGTGGATGGATGTTAGAATATCACGTGCTAGGAATCCAGTACCACGACTAGAGGCAGAGCAAAGGGCTTCAGAGAAAAGGCAGAAACATGAGGGAACAGTTGAGTAACTGGAGTGGGCTTGGGAGGACTGGAGGTGATGGAGTTTCTGAATTATTTTCATGCAATAGAGACATTCTAACACCCACTGGGAACTGAGGACCAACAGCAATGAAATGTCAAATAACTCAAAAAAACGCTATGAACCCCTCCGTTTCAGAGTTGTCAACATTAAAATCCCATCTCCCAAATCTCTACACGGCTTCTCTTCTGAAATCCCTTCTCAGGTATTATGATGTGGTTGTAATTGTCATGAATCTTCCTGGAACACGCAGGAGGTGAGCTCACATTCCAGCAAATCTGCCACCCGCTCATGAGAGTCTGTGTGTCCACGCTCACACTTACGGGCACCGTAAAAGGCAGAAGTCCACTCAAGTTTAACATCTTCCCGCTAATCCCTCGTCTGCATTGTGACATGCAGAAACTCACGGAAGTGGCTCTGGGAGAAATCCTGTGGTGTGACATTGAGGGTGGTTTCTACTCTGTAAAGGAACAGAATGAAGCCAAAGCAATTTCCTGCTGTGTACTGCCATGTAATGGGGTGCAGGTAAAGTAATTAGGACTGTTGCAGCCAAGGCGCATTCTTCTGTGTCGCCCTGGAAAGATATACACCGTTCCTTAAATTTCCTCAGATTAAAAGCAAAAGCGACTGCCTGTGATTTAATTTAATTAACTGCTGTCTTTAAAATAAATTCTGCAGATGACTACCCACGTCAGCGACAGAGTAAGGATTTAATTTGCTCTACAGGCGAAAACATGAGCTAATGCCTTTTGTTCTGTTTGGAGAGACAGCAGTTTTTGTTGTGTAACTACAAACATATAATCAATTAGTTTTCCATGTAAATTAGAATTTGCATTTTACAATGCTTTCATGGATTTTTATTTGTTTTTCATTGCAGGCATTTGTGAAAATCTCATTTGTCCTGGATGCAATTTGTCTAATTCAATCTGAAGAGAACGTCATGGTTGGGGCAGACTATCCTGGTATTCATGGACAGATGGTACGGCGGGGCCAGCTTTGGTCAGCTGGCTGGTGTGAGATTTGCAATTCAAGAAAATTCTACACACATGCGCACGCATTTATATGTATGTAACAGTTTAATTACCTTGTAAATAGTCTGTAGGGTCCACAAACTACTCCAAAGCTTTTGATGTAGCTAATTTTAGGTTTATAATGGAATGATATATATTATCTGTAAGAGATCTTGCATGAGCATGAGAGTCAGAAAGCTTGAGTGTCGCACCAGATACGTGATAGTTAGCAACCCTGTGGTAAATCTTAATACAGCCTCCGTCAAGGTTAGGCTATGCTCAAGGAATATCACAGCTACCATAACAGGTTGGGAAGAAGCTAACTCTACAACAGCTAACATAAAAGCAGCACATAACCAACATGTTCTGGTTCTATCTTCAATAGTCACCTAGACCTGATTGCATGTACCTCTCTGAAGACCAGAAATCACAAGACGTTCATTTTGGTTTCCATTTTCCCCCTTGAACGTTAAAGTTCAGTTAACATTTCACACTTGTCCCTGCCTAGTTCCCATCAACCCCGGATGAAGAGAAAAATTCCTCAAAAAATCTTTGGTTGACTGCAAAGATACCATCTCCTAGGTCTGTTCTTGCATGCAAAGCTCTTGCAGGAACCCCTCTCTTTACTTCCCCTTCTTTGACTTGTGCCATAAAAGCTAGGTAATACCTCTGTGATCTGGATCAGAATCATGGTGTTTACAAGAAACACCTCACCAACATCCTTCTATTAATCCATTCATCTTCCGACCACATATCCAGTAAATGGAGGAGGGAGCCTGGAGCCTCAGACAGCACAAACCACAAGACAGGAAAATACATGTTTTCATGTTCTTTCTAATCATTAATTTCAGTTACCAATTCTCAGATGGTTTTAAAGTGCAAAATAAATACTGACTTATTGGAAAAAAACATTCTGAGTATATTCTGAGTTAAATTGATCTAAATTGTATCCAGTCAGATCTCCCTTGAAGTGTATCAAATCGTTTCATGTTAAACCATTTTTTTTCCCCCCTTATCATGCACCATGTATCTAGATGTGTGTCACTTCATCTGAGAAGGAGAGGTGCACCCCCCTACTAATTTTCACAAAATCGATTCCTTTGCTGTAAATATGAATGAACAAGGTCACAAGGTTACAAGAAAATGTCTGCTAGTGAAATTGCAGGAGTTAAATGTAAAAGAAAAGCTTTAACACTCAAAGAAAAGGTTGATCTTATAAAACGATTTGAGCACTTAGTTACATTTTGAGAGGTCGGCCCCTAAACCTATACTATACATAAGCCATGTCATTTTTATTGTATGATTCTGCATAACACAAAGACTCATGGGAAGGTATCAGTCACATTATAGCAGAAATTCCTGTATTGATTCATGCATTTCGACATTTTTCATATAAATATATAAAGTACATATACCAATCAAAACGTTAATACAGAGGTATTATAAAATGCTGTTTAATATGTGGATTTTGAACATGTTTGATAGAGTATGTTCTTTAATAATAAAAGAGGTTGGGATGAAAGTGGAGAAGCCATTAATTTGGATGGTTTGGATTTATTGATTGTTTCAGCATCATTTTAAATTTTAGAAGCAGAACGGCAATCTGTAAGATTTTGTCCATGTCACTGTGAAACAGCTCTTTTGATTGAGTTTGTCATTCAATTACCTCCAGGTCATCAAAATTGATATTAATATCATTATGTATACCAAGGGGTGGTCTGGTGCCCATGTGTCATTATCAGTAGAATGAGAAGAGACAGCTTAACCGAGCAACCTGCAGGCACTGCTAAGAAGGACTTTGGTCCAGGTGCCTCCATATGAGATGTTATGTTGTTTCTGTAGATACTGAAAGAACATACAGTTCCTGGCAGGTGTTGAAGGGAAGGTGTGAAATGGTAAGTCGTATATTTCTGTACCCGTATGTGTGTCTACTTTGGATTCCTTAGTGGACAATCAGCTCTGTTTTAACACTTAATCATGCCACACCTTTAACCCAAAGACTAAACCCATAAGACCCATTTTGCATAAATAAAAGTGCTGGATACAAATGCTTTCAGGACACAGGTACACACAATCAAATATAAACTCATACAACAAACCTGGATTCACAAAAACCCTATTAATATGCACGCGCACACTCACAGGCCAACATCTCTCATGAAGCAGAGCAGAAGAACAATGAAGGAACTTGAAGGAGATATTTGAAATGATTTGCCATGCCTGTCAGGTACAGGAGCTTATAGTGATTTCAGTATGAGAAATCCAGGGCTAGGGTTGTCTGGAGGTCAGAGGTCAAAGGTCAGAGATATAACCTTTGTTTTTGCAAATGAATGCTTTTAGTTCATTCCAGTGGACTCAGTGACAACTGTACATTTTAGGATCATTAGCAGAAAATTATCACTCAAACACATTAACTGCAGCTCAGTCACTGAGATAAAACTTTTATGGCAAAACTAACTAGCCATTTACACCTCCATCACTGATGCCTCATCTTGTCAGAGAGGAAAATCCAGCAATTCTGCCAGATGTTCTTGCTGTCATCAACCGGCAAAAGACTTCTTCGACCTTATCAGCGCTTTACACTTATGGCCGAGGGAAGGCGTGCTGGAAGCAATCGTAGGTCTGACCACACAACCTGGGACTTTTTGCGTCTTTAGAGATTAAGCCCTGCCCAATATCTGTATAACCAGGAGCACAGCTGGGGAGCTGAATAATGCATAAGGCCTGAGCTTGCTTGCTCCCTCCCACCCTCTCTCTCTCTCTCTCTCTCTCTCTCTCTCAGTTAGCCTTCTCTGGTCGATTCTATTCATAGGAGGAGGAAAAGGGAGAAAAAGGATGAAGAGGGACTGGGAATGCCTGCACAAGTAGGGAGACAGAGAAGAGACCAAAGGAGCTGTAGCTTGACTGTGAAGTGATTTTTTTTTCTTTAAACCTCAAGGAATCAGATACCACCTTCTTCACCACATTCTTTACTCTTTATAATCCCAAAACATCTGTCCCTCAGTGCAAACCAATAAGAGAGGATGGCCTGAATATTTCAATCACCTTCAACCCCGGAAACTGAAAAGTACAGCACACAGTGAATAAATAAACCTCCCCAGTAACTTAGAGTTTTCGTTTCAAAGGATTATAATGGAGTGGGTTAAATGCAGGTCACAATCTGGTATAGTTCTGTATCGACCCAATAGTCTTACTAACATCACAAACCACACTGAAGCACACTTTTGTATCAGGCAAACATTTTTATTTACTCTGAGAACCATACTAAGGTACTCTTCTGAAATTATGAAGAATTCCAGAAAAAATGCAAGATTTTAGCACTGTGAAGGTGTTGGGCTTGAGGATATTATGTATGTTTGTGACTAAAGGAATACAGGATTATTGGCCTGTACAACTATGAGGCTAAGATTAACTAAGGGCTGTCAGATTTTAGAAGTTAAAACTTGTAAAAAAAAAAAATCATAGTCTTCAGTTGAACTATAAGACAGTGTATAAAACTGTGCCAAAACCGTACAGCACTGTGCAAATGTCTGACAGAAACAAAATGTTTAAAGCTATTTATCAGGGTAGTAAGTATATATTTGTTTAGAAAAAAGCAGAACTACAATATATGAAAAGGAACAGTAAGTCAATAAGAAGTAACAAGAATTTCATTGGTTCTCCAAAAAAGTTAGTGATATCTTTTAGATCCCTAGAAGAATGCTCTTCCGGCTCCTAAACCTCTCCCCAGCTCACTTAATTAACGCAATTAGCAATAACAACTTGATGAGGTATTGATCAGCCAAACATGCTAGTGGTTGAGTCACCAAATACACAGGCATATTGGATGGTTATTGCAAACACTCGGGTGACGTTCAGAAAGGTCTTAAAATGGCTAAGCTAACACACTTTGACAGGCATGATATCATAGTTTAACACCAACAGTAAAGATCATTTAAAAACAAATTTTCTTTGGCAGCCCAAGACTTTTGTACAGTACTGTCAACTGCATATAACAGGGTTATTAAACTGGATGGACAGGAAGGCTTGTAGGACCAATGGACTACGGGCTTAAATGTTGTAGGGCTACAATGTTAGATTGTTGGTTCATGAGACATTTGTGCATAGGACCATAAACTGCAGAGCTACATTTTAGGCTATAGGACTATAGCTGTGAAGCGTCACTTTCAATGATGCTGGGTCATACCTGGACTGCTGGACTATAAACTTGTATCCAACCAGCCAATTGCTTCAAGGTAGTGAAAACAATGTCCTGAGCTTAATACTCCATCTGCCTGGTCAATTTCAAAGGCAAGGCAAAAACATGTCTGCTGCTCAGCCACGTTTGTGTGCTGACAGGTTCCTGCACCAGCAAATACCATGGTGAAGAATAAGATCATTATGTGGGTTAAGTTACCAGTTTGACTTTATGGGCTCTAGATGGGACCTAGTCATTTACAGCAAAAAAGCAATTTGAATATATCCATAAAAATTAATTGAACCACTTGGAGAGGGCCCAAGTATTAGAAATTCACACATATAACCTGTTCATTTCCAATCTAATTTGAATTTCATGACATATTGTCCTAATTACATAAAAACCAACCATAATATATTTTTCATAGAATGGTAAATTTTCTCTTGTATTTACATTATGCAATACTGCACTTTTACCCGAGCAAAATCTCTACATCTCTACCCTATTTGCACAGGTTATAGGCATCTCTTAAGCAATATTTTATTCTTTATTCCTTTTATTAAGGATTATTTTATTCTTTATTCTCCAGAAAATGTCTGATGTTATTTAAAGGGAAAGGGCTCGTTTACGACTGAATGACCAGGAGGTGAACAGAATGTGAAACATGAAATAAACAGGTGGCAGCAGTAGAATCCAGCTTTAAGCATGTTGCTGCACAAAACGTCAAAAATAGCATTTATATGGAACTCAGCATCTACAACGTACTGTGCAATGATTCAAGGAAAACCAATAAGCAAGTCTGAAACTGAGCCTTTGTAAGGGTTAAAAAAAAAAAAAAACAATTTGAACCTGAGCTTCATAAGCATGTGTGATATGTCACAGTCGTGTCGTGTCGCTGCGTTTGGCATCAGCTGAAGTACCAGCAGCCAAGAGGACACAGTGATCACACTGCTGAGAACGCTCGCATGTCTGGCTCTCTGGAAGCGAGTGGGGATCACTGCAGGGATCCCGCTGGAAGCAGGATTACACACCTGGTACTTCCCGGCACTCACTCATCGACACCTTTTTTCATTTAAAATTCCACTCATTACAAATAACTAAACAGAAAATCAGAACTCACGGGAACCGCAGCCTGCGCCACTAGGTGGCAGGCTGACGTCGGACCACAAAAGTGACCAAACAATTGCTTTTCACTTGGGATAATTCACTAAACACACACACACACACACACACACACACACACACACACACACACACACATAAATGAAGATCAAGCCTAAATATAAACTGTAACTCGGGCAGGTATTCGGAATAAATAAAAGTCAGATGAACAAAGGAGGCAGTAACTCAAGCAGTAGAATGAATGGGCGACAGTCAAAGAATGTGAGGAATAACTGAATGACAGAGTGGCACAAATAGGAGGATAAATGGATAACAGAGTAACTCATTGTCAGTCGTGTCTATTCCTCATGCTGTCTCTCCCCCTCTTCTCCCCTCTCTTGCCCCACCTTCCTAAGGGCCATTGATCTGTTGGTCCAGCAGAGAAGGTCAGATCAATATGTAGAAATGGAGCCCCTCAAGTTGGCCTGATGTAGCTGTGTTTCCTTTTCCCCTCAGTCATCTGAGAGGTAAAATGGATGTTGACACAGTGGGGGGGCTGGGAAAACTACAAAGGGAACCGCATGTACAATCATAATCACCGGCATAAAATAAGCACCATTCAAAGCACGTTAGTATACATAGGGGAACTGATTTCTGCTTTTTTCCCCATGCTATGGCATTTCTGCAGTACAACCAACTCAGGCTAACATACTGATAGCTCCATGTAAATTCTCTCAGACATACGGTCAAGCATACTGCCTGGCACCAAGACCAGCACACTGCCTCACAAGCAACCTGACATTCTGCCTGATGCATAGTGCAACAAATCACTTTAATTTAATTTAGCATACATCCAGGTACGAAGACACTGCATGTTATATTCTCTGACACACAGTCTAATGGACTCTGCTAGGCTGTGTAATAAACCATTCTATCAGGTTACCAAAAAAGCCGCCAAACTCATAAGGGTAGAGAATATGTATCCATTCATTTTCCATAACCAGTTATTGAATGCAAGATCAAGGTGAGTCTGTAGCCTATCCCAAGATGCAAAAGGCTGTTTCTTCAACTGTTGAATTCCTAAAAAGATTACACATTCAACACAGCAGTAGCACATGTCTTTTCTAACCATTTCACTGTGTCAGTCAAGATTTTTTGGTCTTTGTTCCTTTAGTTGAAGATTCATTCAGGTACCACCATAGCTACCACAGTTCCCATACAGCTTAGGAATGATAATGACGTTTGCTATTGTAAATAACAGGAATTACTAACAGAAATATTTGTTTTGTTAAACGCTTACTAACCAAGTATACCATTCACAACAGATACTTGGACCCAAAAAAATAATAAAGGATCTGGTTTATTCAATTTCTGTTCTCAAACTTATTGAGAGGTGACCAATTGTCCTGCCAATCTGGTATGTCCAATTAAGGTATGAATTTCACTATCTCTCTCAGGTCTGGGACTGCATATAGCAAGGTCATTAAGCATCTGATACACAACAAACACAAAGCCTGAATAACACAATTGTTATTTTCTGTTTGATTTCAGAAAATAATAATAAGCAGAAAATGTTTCAGCATTTTGTTAATCAAGACATTTCCCATATTCACTTGAATTCAGTTGCTCTGTTTTGATGTTTATATAAGGCTCTGAGGAGCCACATACTAAATACCAAATTATCACCTCATAGGAAATATTCCCCCATTCAGGGCAGGCCATGAATCAGAGGACACCAAACAGCACGTGCTGCAGGCCCGGTTCTAGACTGTATCAAATGGGGGGGGGCAATAAGAGATCTTGGTGGGTCGCATCTTTGGCTTTAGTGGGGCATGCGGAGCATTTGGTGGGGCATTGCCCCCCTCCCCTCCATGCCCTTGCCTAGAACCGGCCCTGACGTGGTGTTTGATGAAGATCCAGGCAGGAGACTGAAGAATTCTTTTTCAGTGCCACACAGAAATAATAAGTCATTTTTTGTCTTTCAACCAATTACACAAACCTAACTAATTTTAACCTTAGTCCTTTTTATCTTCTCTATTGCCTTCTATTGGATCTTTTACATAATGCTATTTGTCGTATTAATGTATCATAATGGTATTGAACTCCACTGGCACTTACATAGTACACATTTTTATTATATTTGTTTTAGTATTTTGCAATTTAAGAGTCTAGAAGCTATTCATGCCAGCTGGCTATGAGTTTTACACATTCATACTAGCCACCAGATTTGAAATGAGAGGAACAGAAGGAAACTTTGGGATTGGATGAACACGTCTAGGCTTGGCACAAAATATACCTTGTATCCAGCCATGAGTGGTGACCCACCTCAGTAACCTTATTCCACTGAAGGAGAAAGCAACACACCAAGGACAACCATAATCGATACCCAGCACCATTAAGGTGATCTCTTGCTTTCCCCACTGCAATGCATTATTTGCATTCACATTTTCAATATGCATTGCTGATACTTTAATTAAAAGACACTTTAAATTATACCCATTTTCACAGCTATATATTTTCATGTAACTACTGAAATTAAGAACTATTCAGCGATTTTACAACCAGCCAAAGGACATGAACCAGAGTCCTTCAGAATGCAACTCCGTATCCTTTACTGAGTACCACTATAGGTAATGTAGTGGTTTATGAGCAACCAGAGATTATAGATAGCATAGTCTGTATTGTAACAACTGTAACAGCACCTTGCCACTCATTGGTTGATTTCAACATTCCACATCTCCATGGTGACAATTACCAGAGAAGGAGATCACAGCTTGCATTGTTGTGTTCTGTTGCAGTGTTACAGAAAAACCTTAGGGAGGTAGAAACTTCTTCCTGAGTACTTTATGCATATTTCAGTACTGTAGACATAATACTTAACATCAGTACACAAAAGACATACATTTTTTTTCTATAATTAATCTTTAAAAAGCACAGGATTTCATCCTGACAGCACATTTTAAAACTGTTACAATGCAAAAAAAAACAGATGCAGCTGAATACAATAGCGCCCTCTAAGCTAAAGTGGTGCACAAAAAAGAAATCAGTCAGCTATTTGTGCTTGTCATTAATTTATCCACTGTATGACACACACTGCAGTCTCAATCACCACCCATTATATTACACACACTGCAGCCTCACTCACTCACCCACTGTATCACATACACAGCAGTTTTAGTCACTCACCCACTGTATCACACACTGGAATCTCGCTTATCCACTTACTGTATCACACACACTGTAGTTTTAGCACTCACTCACTGTATCACATACACTGCAGTTTTAGTCACACATCCACTGTATCACACACAGGAATCTTACTTACCCACGTACTCACTTACCCACCCACTGAAATCTCACCTACCCACTTGCTGTATCAAGCACATTGCAGTTTCAGTCGTTAACCCACTGTATCCACACACTGCAGTTTTAGTCACTCACCCACTGTATTACACACACTGCAGTTTCAGTCACCATTACATTATTTTTACTGCATTGCAGTTTCACCTATCTGTCAAATTACACACACTGTGGTTTCAATAACTTACCCGTTCTATTACATACCCAGTTTTATCCATCAGGTTCGTCACACACACTGTGATCTCAGTAATTTTGTTTCAGCCATAGCACCTGAAAATACCTACAAGTGAATTCCCCTGTCCTTGGAAGAGGGTTGCTAAGTTACACAATCTCATTCCTCAGCTGTGTGTCTCTGCGCTCATAAAGAGATGTCAAATGCCAAAACATTTGTCTCCTCAACACTCCAGAAATGCGTGTTTTAGCAGCTGGCTGAAAATATGACTTTACGGGCTTACCTTGGTCAAGGGGTTTGCTTGCAGGACTCCATGTCCTGAAGTAGTCATCCTGCAGGAGGACGACAAGACAATGGGAAAGGTTAGACAAAAAGTATACAGCCACCAATTCAGCACCACGTTCCGAAAACAGAGGCAACAACTGCCACGGGTCCATAAACAACTAGTCACAAAAATAATGTGCAATCTTAAAACCAATCAAAAAAGTAATTATTCGCTGAAATGTCAAGGAACAAATTTTCTCTATATGCATACGTTCCCAATATACGCAAATAATCCCATATCCCCCGAGTAACTAGAAAATTATGAGGGAGGCAATCAAGTGAAAATACACTCGGGGGATGGGGTGGGGTTTTGGCAAGTGGAGAAAGAGGAAGAGAGCGAGGGAGTAGAGTGAGAAAGAGAAGAAAGCGAGAGGGGGGAGAGTGAGCTGAAAATACAAGGCTTCCAAACCCAATCTATTTCAATCCGCCATCCGAAAGGCGAGTGACTCAGGGAAAAACCTGAGTAGCCCAAACACGGGGCAGCACGTTCCGTGGTGCGCATTCCGGCTTTTGACGCAAAAGGCAGGGAATCATGAGAGTTCCCTTGAAAAATACCCCCCTGCCAGCCACCCCCAAACTCTGAGCGATCAGAGCAGGCCGCTCAAAGAGAAAAGCGGTTGCTGGCGGCTTTAAAGAAAATAAATAAAAAAGCTGGATCTAGCAGCTCCACAGCACAGATTATCTCCATGTCACAGATGTGGGTTTTGTCCAATTGGATGACACTGACTCATTACCTGGAAGCATTTCGTACGGACGTGGCCTTCAGTTTGGACCATTCAATCGGCTGGCGTGCCACAGCGTGCCACTAATTGAGCATGTAAGCCCATGCTTAAGTTAAACGATTATTAGTTGCCTTGCCTGGGTGTTTTTTATGGGTAAGCTATAAGTAATGAGGCAAAATGTATTGTAATCCAGTAACAAAAGGCCGGGAATCACCGATTCTGCTCGGATTTAATTAGCTCCCGTGTCACATGCAGCCGGGAATCCAAGTCAAAGGCATGCATCCCAAAAACCATAAAAGGGGGAGAATCATACATCCTGAAAGCATGGAAGGGGATGGGTGTACACTCCAAAACCACAGAAGAGAGGAAACACACATTCCCAAATCACGGAGGGGGGGGGGGGGGGGGAGAAATCTACATTTTCTGACACCCCGAAACGGGGCAAGAGCGTATGCCGTTTTTAATCATCCCCAAATTTTTTACCTCAAAGGGACATTTAAAAAAGGTAAATTAAAAGGCAAAATATTACATTTTTAAATATTATTGTCCATTATGCTGGAAGCCCAGGAGACAGAATTCGAGCCAAATGGTTTTTGCCAGTCATAATTATTAAAACAGCACAAAGTGATTGCTACTTGTGCAATAACATTCTGTGGTTTGTAGAAACCTCCAAAAAGGTTAATATTCATTGAATTCTCTCATTTGAGAGCCATAAAAGCCAGATGTATACACTCTGAATGAATGGTCAAGTACTTCTGGATAATAGATTTAACCGGGAAAGCAGTTTATCATTTGATTTTAAAAAGTGCTTGTATTACATACAAGTATGTGACTCTTAAACTTTTAAAGCGCACATGGGACTTCAGTTGATTGCAGGGCACATACATGCACATACTCGCAGATATAAACACACAATAATACTCTACTGACAACCAACACAACTCTATGGAACCAACATTCATTGCATTAAAATTTTTATATTACATTACATTACTATTTTTCTTAACCAAACTTTTCTCCTTACAGTTATGTAGGTTTATGCACAGTGACAGAGGGGTTTTGCCAAAATACCATTTCAATGCCTATCAATTGTGTGTACAATTGTGCATGTAACAAATAAAAACCTTGAATTTTTGAGTCTTGGATCCACTTACGTGCTCTGCCACTTCCAGAATTGTCCTTTATAAATTCAGTCATTATACTTTTACATTATGTGTCAATGCTATTGATTTTCTGTACTTGACCTGTCTGTCCATATACTTTATGTATAAATGTAGCACCACGATCCAGGAAACGGTCATTTTTTGTCTTTGTGTTTTTATGCAATGTACTGAACATGATTAACGTGACAACAAAGCCCCACATGACTTGACTTGACTTAAACACCCATTAGCCCAACTGCATGTCTTTGGACTATAGTACCCTAACCCCTGTGTTATTTTTGGGGTTGAGGTTACCCCAGTCCATTTTCAAAATGAGGATAAATTCTGTAGAATCTAGAATTTCGAACGGAAGAAGTAAAATACACAAGAGTTAAAGATCTATTTATTATTATTTTTTTATAGAAAAATTTGCATCCAAAAGACATCCATATTTAATGCTCCTCCTGTTATCAGATCGCATTGACGCAAATTCTTTGAGAAATGGCGAGAAAAGATTAAATGCACAGCCTATATGCACTGTTTAGTGATTTGACCCTATGGGGTGTTTCAAAAACCACTGCTAAAGAAGTTACTAGTGAAAGACGCCAGGCTCACATCTCAGAACTCCTGGAGAAGCAGAAAAAAATAATCTGTGTTATAGGAGGATAAGGCCATTCAGTTTAAGCTCCAGAATGGGTCTGATACGCAAGAGCAATAGCAGGAAATGAGTCTGTCATTCTGGAGTCTAAGGAATGGTAGATTATAGTTATACTTGAGTAATAAACAATGGGACACATATTGTATAAACATTAGAGGCCAGCCAGATTAACGCGGACAGCAGTACCTTATTTAAAACTGCAGTGCTCTGATACACTTGAAAACCCTGGCTCCCAAAATTTGCTAAAAAAACAACTTTACTTCACTGTGGCCCAAAAAGCTGCTTTTTTTCCCTTTGTGGAAATTTAATTAGCAGCAATACAACAGTAGTATTAAGTTCTACATTTTACTCCCATGGAAACATTTGTTAATAAGAATGTTAATCTTTCAGCCTGGCTGATTCATGGTGAGACCAACTGGGTCCCCTTGGCGACCTCTTAAGCTCAGAGCTGACTCTGATTTGCTGTTCATGAAACAGAAACAGAACCACCAACCAATGGCATTCAGGAGCTTTATCATTTTTTTATTTTGTTTTATTTTTTTCCACAGATACAGGAGAGAAATAACGTACTTGTCACCAGTAATTAATTACTGAAATCCAGATGAGGAGATGGTTTTGCAGACTAGTTATTGTGATTAAAAAAAACTTTAAAAACTTAAAAAATTTATACATTTCTTTTATTTTTTTTTTTTACTTTTGACCATCAAAAATATAGCCAAAGACAGAAGCAGTACATCGGGTTGAATGTGCTGAGCTTTCAGAACCAAGGGCAAAAGAGTCTATTTGAATCTGTTGACACGATCAGCAGTGAGGTAAGCGGCAGGCTGCGGGGGAGAGCCCACCTTCACATCTGTGCAGTGTGGACCCAAGTGCTAATTAAACATGCTCCTTCTAGACCCACAGCAGGGACTCTTTTCCCAGTGGAGGTCTCCTCATCTGTTCCTCTCATTCCTTCACGGTCTGCAGACTCTGACTGCATCCATACCCTCTACGCCCTAGCTACCCCTCCCCAGCTGCACCCTGATTGGGTAGTCACATCTGCCCTGATGACACACCTGGGACCAACTATCAAGCCAAATGTTCATTAATCAGGCCTCCACTTGCTCTCCATTTCAGTGTCATCTATTAACTGCTCCAATTAAAAAATACGGTCATCAATTTCTGTTCCGTCAAATTCATTAGCTCTGTACATATACCAGTGATTTCCAGCCCCGATCCTCACAGCACACTGTCAAGCTGAACTCCTTAGATCCGATTAAGATATTAATCGAATCTGTTGCAGAATCAGCATGGTGGCATAGTGGATAGCATGGCTGCCTCACAGGAGATCAGGGACCGGGCTTGCATCTGGGCTCTATGTCTGTGGAGTCTGCATGTTGTCAAGGAGTTCTCCAGTTTCCCTCCACAGCCCCTAAACACATTAAGGTGAATCTGAGTTGCCAGATTGTCCGTATGTGTGAATGGTGTGAGTGCCGTGCGATGGCCTGGTTATTCCCTGTCTCATGCCCCTTGTTTTCAGGATAAACCCTGGGCCGGATCTACATTCACAGTGGCCCCAGGCAGGCCTATAGCTAGGCTCAGTAGATTTCATTGATCTTTCTGTACACTTCTGGGCCCCTGGTATTCAAGAAAGTATGGATGGATTTACACTAACAAAAAGTTCCCCTTACTTGATCATTTACAAAACATTAATAAAATTAAATTATTAATAACACACCCATCCATATTCTAAGTGCTTATCCCGGTCAGAGTCACAGAGAGGCCTGGAGCCTATCCCAGGCCACACAGGGCGCAAGGCTGGCATGCACACTGGATGGGATGCCAGTTCATCACAGGGCGCTTACATGCACACACCCACGCACACACCCACACACACACCCACACAATCATTCTCTGCGGGCAATTCAGAAACGCCAACTAGCCTGTCTATGGACTGCAAGAGGAAACACAAGTGACCCACAAAGCCTTCCATTAATAATACAAATTTATTTTATTTTAATTAAACAGCCCAATAGTTATTTGTTTGTGGTCTAAGTCATGAGTCATTTTTGATTAACTGAAAAAAATAATAATAAATACTGTATGTGAGGAGGAGTTCTGGCCACTGGTAAGCCAGGGGATGGAGAGTTAGCTGACCCTGTTAGCATTTTCGTACTGTTAGCGTGGTTTATTGTACCTACTACTCCAATGACCAGAAATTAGTTCCTGTGCAGAAGGGAAACAGGTTTAATTTCAACACTGGTAGGGACCAAATCAGGCCAGTACCCCTCCCAAACACACACGGTGCTCCCACAATATTGGTAGGGACATTTCCCTACCTTCCATACCCAAATCTGTGTCCTAGAATTGGCCGAAGCAATTCTATTCCTTATTCACATAGGATACAAGGAGTCCTACAAGTGTTTATACATCTGTCCTGTAAATCAAGCCTTGTGTTTCTGTACTCCCTTTTCGAATTTTGAAATTCGGTGGGGGCGGTCCTGATCTGTAGGTGTGTTCCGTTCACCATCCTGAGAGAAGATACTTGAGTTTCAAGAACAGTGCTTCCCAATCCGGATTCCGGGGACCCACAAACAGTCCATGTTTTTGCAGGAGCAGGGAGGGAGCAAAAATGTGGATTGCCGGTCAGGGAGCTTGGAGAGAGAAAAAACACGGACCGACTGTGAGTTCCCAAGGACTGGATTGGGAAACACTGGTCTAGAGGCATCATATAGGCCTCTTCACACTTGTAGCATATTTTGCTGCAAATAATGTTACCACAACTGGAAAAAAACACATTTGCTCATAATAGTCTTAAATGGAAACTATAACAATAAAAATCTAAGCAATTAATTCAATCAACAGCCCAAATAAGCCTAATTAAGAGCTCAGCCAGACCAAAAACAAGGATTAGAATTGAGAAACACTAACACAGACCAATCAGGCTCCATCTGTTTCCAGTCTGGAATAATGTTGTATCAGTGTTTGCATACAACTGTAATGGTATCCATTTACGATATACCCTATACAATTGTACATAAAAAAACAAACAACTGTTTCACTCTATGCAACAGCTTTATTTATAGAGCTATTGTTGGACTATTATTGCTCTTGCAGTGTTTTTACTGTGATTACTATATGGACAATTATAGTGTGTGCATTGTGGTCTATATAAAGACAAGTTTTAGCATAGAGCATGGCTATAGTCTGATGAGGTTAAAACTGATCTGTGATATTATATCTAGAGTGTCACTATTACTTGATATGTTTCTGCAGGCTGAAATTCTGCTGCCACGTATTATATTTCTGGAGTGTAAGTATTATCTAAAATCTTATTATAGTTTGGACTACAAGTATTATATATGTTGTTACTGGAATCTGCTAAAAGCAATATTAATACCGAGACCCAGCCATTTCAATACAGATAACAGGAAATTAGGCTCCTAAGAGAAATGTTTTCATAGTATTTATGCAGTATGACATTCAGACTACATGTATGTAACATGGTTCTCTTTGAGGACCATTGTAGATATCCATCTGAAGGAAGCTAGAAAACCTGAACACATGTAATTTGTTAGGTAAGATAAATCACTTGTCCTAGAGTTAAAAAGAGAAGGTTATTGTGCTCAGTCGATGGCGGAAGACAGAGGACTCAGGCATTGCAAGGTCTTCCCTTGTTATTCTACACTGGGAAAACTCTCCTCCACCACACACCAGCAGATACCAAAGCCCATTCGGACACTCGGCTCTCCTGCCCAGGTTAACCAAAGATTTATTCAGATTTTTCTTTCTAACTTTCAAATCCTTTTGGTGCCTCACATGGTTTATCTTTTAGTACAACACTTCAGGTAAAGAAGCTGTTGCTTGTGTGGATATCAGTGGCCAATGTGGATATTCCACAGACTCCTGCCTGAGACCACTCTGAGAAAAACCAAAGGTAGTTTCTTTGTTTCAACCTCATGTTGAGTAGTAAAGAAGAGGCGGATGGAGCTTACATGGAAGTCAGAAGTAATAGCCCCAGAGTTCCATTATGCAGAGAAACCTGGAGTTTCCATGGTACAGACACACACTTCACCAACACAAGAAACCCCAGAGATTCCCCTATAAAGAGTGACCCAGACTTCCCTCCGTTTTGGGAGCTTCAGACCTTTTTTTTTTTGCAGGGAATGACCCAGATGGTACTTGGTGCATCTCACATAGCCAATGGCTACCTGTCAGCTTCCAGTTCAAACGTGGATGAGATGAGATCATTGGTCCAGATCTGCCTGGCACTAAAAAGCAGTTACACAAGGAGTACTACAGTTACTGCCTGAAATAACCATTATCACTTTGGTGTCCAAAACATTTTCGTCCAATAGATGACAATCTGATAGCGCTGCTGCTTTAGCTTGCTCCTCAAAGCACTAAACAATGCATGCAAAACATAAGTGACAACAGCAGGGCTCTCTAATATATTTTTTTGGCTCTGATGTCCGCACACGTGTCAGAACGTCACCCATGGCCTGGCGTCCGCTATGACACAATAGAAGATGAAGAATGTATAAAGAGCAAAAAGCCAGGACGGGGGCAGGGCCTCCATTCCGTCTGTGAGCAAGGGAAACCGAGGCGCCCCCTGGGGGTGTGGGCCAAGCGACATGGCTTTGTTCCTGGCCACGGGCAAGGACTGAGACACTTTGAAGACGCAGGGATGGCAGTCAGCTCCGCAGGCTTTCGGCAGCCAAAGGAAGCGGAGCACTGGAATGATAATAGCCTCTGCAAGGCCTGCTGGGTAAAGGCTGCATGTGGTGCATAGCAAGTCAGATAAGGACAATTATCCAAGCGTCCATATCCATGGGTACACGCCGAGGATGAGATGCGCACACATGTATGAAGAAGAGTGAAGACTATCTACAAACCACCAAACATAAACAATGAAAAAAGCCTTTCTGCCCACAAATGCAAGAACAAAGAAATAGCTGCCGCTTTGCATATACATAAAACTGTGTTTTATGCATGAAAATCATCTACACACAGAGACAGAAACATAATAAAAAATGAGATGGATAAAAAATTACACAGTGGCACCATCCAATTATCTTTCTAATTGTGGAAGTACCACAAGAGGTGGGTTAAAATGCTGAGGTCACGAAGAACTTTTGTGAAGACAAAGCCATCCTATGACCTCCATTCCTGGACATCTCAGGCCCATACAGGCAGAACGGCAAACTAGTCCTTTTAAATTTCATTTCTGGTAGCTAGATTGGAACACAGGCCAGTCATGAATCACATGAAAACAACATGTAAGCATGCAGCACATACCTACAAAACAGAGACAGATACTGGCCATCATGCAAACAGAGTAGGGCAGGATTAAACAGCCCTCTGTTCACTATCCTCTGTTCGAAAGTTCGGAAGGGCTAAGACCTAAATACCTCGGACAAGTGAAGGAGTCACTCTGGCTTTTTGTACCACTTACCACGTGTCCTCTGGACCCCTCTTACACCCCAGTTACCCCTGTGGCTTAGCTACCACCGTAATCCAGCTACTGCCATAATCCAGCTATCATTTATATTCCAGCTACTGCTAGAGAACAGCTATTACCGTAGTCAAGCTGCATCCCAGTCATCCAGAGCATTTTTACATGTATTCTACAAAGGAATAAACACATACATAAAAGAGGGGAAGGCGTAGGGGGCACTGGGGCTTGAGATTGGGCTCAGAAAAGCCACTTGTTTCATTTCCCATCACAGATATCAGTAAGCCCCCGCTGTGGAGGGGAGTAATGGGATCTGCAACGCACACGGTGGGGGAGAAGTCAGTTGATCTCCCTGCAGGGGAGCACAACCCCCCCTTCATGATAGGCAACTGATGCAACCTGGTGGGGGTCAGTCTAATGGGGCAGGCGACTGTACACATCACAGCCAGCCTCTAACACAGCGGCCACACATTGACAGGCGTATCATTCCCCGAGAGTGTTCCTCCATGGACCTCCGTACACACCGTCTGGAAATCATTTTCAGTTTTCCCTATTGATTTTTTCCCCTTTTTTATTTCCTCAGGGAAATTGACTTAAAAGTCTCCTGTGGTCACTTGCGGAAATGCATGGTGCTAAATTACATCAGAATGACTGATATCCCAAGCAAAATGTGCCAATACGCTGACCGCACATCAGACCGTGATATTACCACAGATGTATATTCATATAAGGAACTGCGGGCCTGCTAGCACAGCCAGACCTGCATTTGGATATAACATTGCTCCACCCCTCCCATCTATGATTAGTTAAATGTCCTAAGCCCAGTTTTCCTGCGGTGTTCATGTGCTATTTCATTTGCACTGTCTAAGCCCATGTCTGCATTTACAGAGAAATTATTCTGCATTTTATTTCATATTCAGCATGCTACTTATTGCGCATTTGAAATTTTTTTCTGTTAGCGATCCGTTCTGCATTGTGTGTTATCTATCTAGCAGTCATACTCTGTATTACATGTATATTGCACGTTTATTCTGTATATCTAACCACATACACACACACACACACACACACACACACACACACACACACACACATATACATACATACATATATACATATATATATATATATATATGTGTGTGTGTGTGTGTGTATCCTGTTGTCTGCTTGCTATTGTCTCTTGTAATAAACTGTACCAAAAATTTCCAGCAGTCTTAGTCATATGGCACAAAAAATATTACATTACATTAAGCAGATGTATTCCAATCACCTTAACTACACATCTGGACTACTGTTAGCAAATTAGCCACACACGCTCCAAGGCAAACATGCGACTCTTCAGTTTGTTTACCCCCATTAGTAGATTAGAACAGATTATAATTATAATGCACTAATCAAGCCTGAAATGCCAGCAAAAGACATTAGGTTCAGACACCAGGTCATTTATTCATCCATCTACTTCCTGTTCCTCTTACCTAAACGAAAGTGGCTGTAGAAAAACAACAAATATTATTTCATCCACTTCTCATAACCACATATCTAATGGAGGATCGTGGTGAGCCTGAAGCCTGTCCCATAATGCACAGGGGCACAAGGCAGGGGAGATCCTGGATGGCACAGCAATCTTTCATCCTCTGTTTTTGATATGATCATCATCATTGTTATCAGTAATATTGTTGTATCAGCAAAAGCAGTTGGGGTGAATTACAACAGTATGGCAACACCTGACAGGGCGATTGCGGGATCAGATTTTAACCTATAAAACTGTAACATTTAACATCGAATAAAGGATCCTTTCTGGTCTATATGCACCCCTAAGCTGTGGGATGAACTGGCAGGTGAATCAAACCAGTAACCGATGGCATCGGCCTTTGTATCTTGCGTTCAGAGCACATAAATACTCCCATTATATAAAAACGCACTTATCTACTCATGCTACTTATGACACAATGTTGACTTACCTCCACTTCCTTCGTATGAGTGCAGGAAAAAAGAAAGAGAAGGAGAGATTGTTACAGATGCCACTGGAGCGGCAGGGGGTGCCTTGAACTTGTACTTTCAGCACAGCCTACAAACAGGACGTCCTCAGCAGAGGTCAGCAAAACAGACTGGCAAAGAAACCAAGTCATCTGCTCTCCGTCGCCAGAGCACGCCTTTCCAGATATCTCACCCCATCACTGAGAAGTCCTCTAACCGCCAGGCGCACAAATTCTTTACATGTGAAGTTAGAGCGTAGATGGACACCCCCCCTTAAAACCAAACCCAGGAAAAGGCTTCTAACATCAATGGGTTTTGGTGGAGGTTGAAAATTAATAAAAAGAAAAGAAATTGTGGTTGCTGAGCAGATACGGTCACCCCAAGCAAGAAAAAAGCCGAATGGACGCAAGTCTATGTGACTGCTAATCTCAACAACCCAAGACACTTGAGGAGAAGAACTCACCAAAGAAGGTAGGTGCCCTGGAAGCCTCGGTGGCTCATAATATGATGAGATGTCCAGTAAGGTTCTACAGAACCCAGGTAAAATCAACAGCTCTTGTGCGCTAGAGAATGCCAGGTGTTCCCTACCCTGATATCCTCTTAATACATAAAAAATACATCTGCCACCAAACATGGCACTACACTCTAGGTGCCTCCAACAATGACCCCCAATAAGATATTACATTCTGCCCGAAACAGCTTCCTGCAGCTGCATCGACATTGTTGTATGAATTGTGTTCTTTGTTAGTAGCTGACAGAGTCAAACACACATTTGGTCTCACTGCGGTTGGAGCTATTTCTCCATGTCATGGGAGAGCTTGAAGTGACGATATCACATATGGGTGCTTTACAGATATGTAACTTATGATAGAGATAGGCACTACACAGCCATCTCATTTCATAAGGTGTTACATATAGAACAAGCAGTGCATGTCCACCATACTATTCCAGTACAGCAAATTATGTACTGCAGTGGTCATTCCACAAGAATGAAATACAGTTAAAAGGGGAAGCGGACAACATCCAGCTGGTATATAGCACGATACTGTTCCAGCCAACAGGAATCTGTGGCATTAAATGACACAACGTGTTTTCTGCAATGAACAGGGAGACCATAAACGCCGTCAGAGACAAATGTTTCCTTTCACCCCAGACAAGTGACCTTCCTTTCGCTCCGCATACAAGTAATAAATAGATCAGCCGTGAAATATTCAGCCAAGGCCATCCATCTCCAATGAAAAGCCAGTTTAGTTAAACTGATTCCATTTCAGAAATAATTCCATTGCCTCAGAGAGACAGATGGTGATAATTTTCCCTTCTCCTTTGCACCGTTCGCTGCAAACTGCTGTGTTAAGATAACATGTAGGCTTTTTGGCCACGAGTTTAACGTGAAGCCTCATTATGGTGGCAGGAGGCAGGGCAAAGCCCTCCTATCGTTAACGACGCCCTCAAATTGCAGTTGCAGTTGTTGGCAGCGTTAATTTCTCTGATCTCCCCATTTCCTTCCTTCCATTACGATTAACGTTCGAAGATCCCATGATTATTCTTGGACCCTGTCTATGCATGAATTATGCATGTTATTAACACTCCAGACACTTGTAAACAGTTCTTTTCATACTCAGGGAGTTTAATGTGACCTCGCTCTCAGCGCAGTAACCGCTTAAAAGCCGAACGGTTTGCCAGATCACCCTGTGGCTGGATTTCTGGTGAAGGCTGGCCACTTCCCTTAGCCTCAGATCAGGGCCAAATCTCACCCAGACAGCTCCAGGGGCCATGGCAGCTCTACCATGTCCCCAGGAATGCGGGAGTTCAGCCATCATCCGAGTGACAGCAGAGGAAGAACAGGCTAGAAAAACATTGCTTTCTGTGGCTGCACTCAAAAACTGTCAGTGTGGCTTTTTGCACTCGTGCATCTGTATATATTAATGTAAACAGTTGTGTACAGAAGGGAGTGAATGTATGTGTTTTTACAGTATACTTGTATATAGGAATGTGATTATG
Source organism: Mormyrus iriodes (assembly GCA_011763525.2). Classification (NCBI taxonomy): domain Eukaryota; kingdom Metazoa; phylum Chordata; class Actinopteri; order Osteoglossiformes; family Mormyridae; genus Mormyrus; species Mormyrus iriodes. The sequence continues at coordinate 3,500,698 of JAAGVU020000002.1, forward strand.
AGCACGAGTGCCTCCGTGCATGAGTATTTGTGTGTCTGCTCCTGGCAAATCCAGGCCACGGCTCTGAAAAGCTCCCCATACTGTAGAGCAGTATCTGCAGTTTATATTAGGGCTCAATAACATTCTCCACCAGCAGATCGACAACGCCCTCCGGCGAACGAGCAGCTGCCGCAGCTCAAACAAAAGGCAGCGCCCTTTGTCACTCGCTGGCATCAATGAGTAAATCGAGAGAGATTTGCTATCTCAATACAAGCTCCCCAACTTTAAAGATTTTTGTTCAGGGGAATCATTTCTATGGAGAGCAAGCTGGTCTGTGTGGTTCATCGCCGGCTAGCAAGAGATACAGGCTTCAGTTCTGTTGGAGAAGGCTAAAAAATAAACAACTGGGGATATTGTGGAAACATTCTATTATTATTATTATTATTATTATTATTATTATTATTATTCTGTGCTTGTGGTCAGAGGATCACCGGTTCGAGCCCTGGCCTCGGCACAATGATCACGTCTATGGGCCCTTGAGCAAGGCCTGCCCATAACCCACAGTTCCAGGTCTGTGGCTCATAGGCTGACCCTGTGCTGTGACCCCCCCACCCCCCCCAAGCCATTGAAAGCAAGATGGGGTAGGCAAGGACAAGAATTATTATGTATGTGTATTCATACTTGTACTAATGGCAATTAAAGGATTTATTCATTTAAATGGTTGTCGGACCAATGGGGCCCAATCTCCTCTGCAGTGGCAGGGAGAATAAACCAGACAAGACTCGGTCCTGCAGATGTTACCAAGTCTAATGGTTCTGGTCCTGTGACCATCAATGTTAGGCAGCAACGCTATGCTAATGTTATGCTAGGCTCAACATACCATCTGTTACGTCTCATCCATTAATTCATTAAATATACGCCACACACCAGAGCTGGGGTGGAAGTCAAACCCACAGTCCTGGGGGTGTGACATCACAAAGTCACCCACTGAGCGGCTCAGCACATCAAAGTTAAAAAGGTCCATGTGGAGTTCCCTCCCACCTTGCCAGCATCACTCACCTGCTGCCCTTGATGACATAGCATTCCCACAGCTCCTCTCATGGGTCACATTAACATTTCATTTATCTTGCAAATGCTTTTTTTTTCAGAAAGCAGGGTCAGATAGTCCCTGGAGCAATGTAGTGGTGGTGGTGGGGGGGGGGGGGAGTTAAGGGCCTTACTCAAGGGCTCAACAGTAAGACCCTGGGATTAGAATCAGTAACTTTATGATCACAGACACAGTATCCCAACCTGCTGAGCCCCCCCCCGAGCCACACATCAC
>JAAGVU020000002.1:3502097-3527666 GCA_011763525.2 Mormyrus iriodes
CTTCCCAAGGGGCTAAAAAGAAAGCCCCGGGGATTAAAACAAGTAACTTTATGATAACAGACACAGTACCCCACCCTCCTGGCCCCCCCCCCGAGCCAAAAATCCCCCCCCCCCCCCCCCACCGAGATTACAGTAATTCTCTTACATGCTGCAGCACATTCGTCCAAGGAAGAGATGAAAATGAAAGCCTTACAAGAACTGACTGACTCACGGTGACACAACTGGTTACCCACCGAAAAGATGTCGCGATTCTTGGATGACAGAACCAGGATAGCAAATGAATGGGATCTCCTTTTTGGGGGAGGGCAGAGCTTCCTTCCTGGGAGTTCACACAGCGCTGCCAGCTTTTGCAGCTGTTTACGGGCCAATGTGCGTCTCTCCAGGTGTTCATAGCGCAAGGTCAGCTTATAGTACAGGGTCAGCTGTTTACAGGGGCTAGCAAAGTGGTCGTTTCCCCACATGCGGGGTGAAACTGGCTGTCATGGCAATGCTTGTCTGCTTGCTTATCCATCATGGGTCATGACAGCACCTGGGGACCTGCAGTGTGTGGGGGGGCAAATAATCTGCCTGCACTTACGTACGGCAGGCCGGCAAACCAGCGCACCGCTCAGGCATAAACAGCAAAAGCGCCTCTAGATCTCCGTTATTGCGTGGCTGAAATTGCCTCAAATTCATTTGGGAAGGTTCTCTACAGGCCCCTCTAGCTGAACGTAAATGTACAGGCAGCTACCTGGACACCAACTGATTATGGCCTGTATATCTTTCATCAGAGGTCAATAACCACTGCGGGTCTAGCCAACAGAAATAAAATGAAGCCATTCCTTATCAGAGCTTTAGTGTTGGTAAAAATAAAAACAACTCAGTATTTTTCTTATTATGTTTCACACAGCAAGACGGCATTTTTTAAACATATTTATGCATGTAGGTTTAGGGCAGGAGCAAAGCTGAAGAGAACAAAACACCAAAGTTAAATAAAAACCATCATACAAGTCGTCCATGTGATTGCTATTCCATGGAGAAAATCATAAGGGCATTATTTTATCTCCTGCTACCCTTGAAAAGAGCACCAGAACTTGCCTGTGCAAAAAGATGGAAATGCAAAATTACCCCTTCAAGAGCCACTATAACCATCCAGAGAAATAGCACGGACTACAGAATGAAGAACAGTATGGAGATTTTCATTAAATAACCTTAAGAGAATGTTGGAAGCATTCGTAATCAGAGACAATCATATGTCTACTGTATTACCAAAAGTCCCAGTAACCCAATGTGATTTCTCCAGTCTGAGGTAAAGTTATAAATAAAGCCATGGATTTCAGTGAGTAGATCCAAATGCATGGTCTAATGAGGAGCAGTAGTGAGATTACCTAGCCTAGACGGCCTAGACCTGATGGGCATAGGAAATTGTGGAACAGTGATCAGGATACTGAACTGTGGACCTGAGGAACATGGGTCATTGAGGAACAGTAATCAGGATTACTGAAGTGTGGACCTGAGGAACATGGATCATTGTGGAACAATAATCTAGATACTGAACTATGAACCTCAGGAACATAGATCATTGTGGGACAATGATCAGGATACTGAACTGTGAATGTGAGGAGAATGGGTCATTATGGAACAGTGACCAGGATATTGAACTATGGACTTGAGGTTCATGGCTCACTGTGGAAGAGTGGTTGTATTCTGGAAACGTGCACCTTCAACAGATTTGTAATAAAGGGAGTCTCGACCAAGTCTCTTGCTGAAAAACATACTGATATCAACATTGATGCAGCCAAAAAGAAGGTCAGGTAAATTCATTCAGATTTACAAGAATTGAGACAACACATTGCAAAACTCAAATGAAAGCTAATGGAAAAGCAACATTTTGTTTTTAAAGACATAATTATGGGTGAAATCGCACTAGGGAAGCATTAGAGAAACACTTGGCACCCTGAGATCTCAGCATGCAGTCCTCAAATCTCTCCCTGCGCCACAAACACACACCCTGCCAGGGGGAACACCAAGAAAAAAGTCTGACAACCGCTTTTAAACATTTAAGACCAGTCTTCCAGAATAAGAAGCTGTGGGTTCTCATAAGGATTGAGTTCTACAATTGAGATTCTATTCCCTATAATACAGAAGGATCCCACTTCTAACAGGAAGAAGCCAGGTCTGATTGTGACAGGCTTTAAGCTTTACAATATAAGTCCACTGATAACAGAGCTGCTGACCGATTTCAGAGCCTGACTGAGGACCAGAAGGTATGCTCCTGCAGTCCTCTCTACTCTTTGTGTTTTCCGTAAAATCCTCTTTCAATAAATCAGTTAAATTAAACTGTTAACTACGTCAAGTCACTATGCTGAATCATTCGCAAAACAAAGAAATACAGTACTACTCCTTTAGTCAGAGCATGAGCCAACCTTCTGATCACATCAGAATCGGCTTCATTAGCCACAGGGCTACTTCATTGGACAGCTTCTACCTCATCAGTTATGAGCTACTACATTGGACAGCTTCTATCTCATAAGTTGTGCGCTGCCTCATTGGACAGCTTCTACCTCATCAGTTACGCGCTACCTCATTGATCAACTGGCACTTCACTGGTGAGGGCCACCAATTCACACCCATATTGTTCCCTATTCCAGTTGGCGGCTTTTCAAAGGATGGAGTCGTTCTTGCCCAGCAGCAGCACGGAGGCCCACCATGTATCTTGGTCTGGTTCAGGCAAAGACAAGTGAAAGGGCCTGAGGCTCTCACTAATGAGCTTACTATCAGGGGAACCAGTTTATCTCTCCACAGCAGAAAGCAAACAAAATTAAATATTCAAATCCATGTGTATTTATTTGCTTTATTGACGCGCTTCCTCCTCAATATCAGGGCCCCTGACTACCTTCGAAAGCCTCCTGCCCACTCGGGAGGACAGTAATTAGATGGGCAGCATGCCCGCACTACCAATAAACAAGAGGAATACAGGGAATAAAATTTACTTGTTTGGCTTCCTTGCTAACGTCCTGTTTCCGAATTCACACACACTCACAATTATACACACTCAAACGTACATAACAAAATGGTGCTTTATTTGCCATCTGCACAACTAGAGGTAAATTGGAATTCTTAATTTTGCATATCCTGTGTTACTTTCTATTGAAACAAGCACACACACACACACATACATATACATATATATATATATATATATATATATATATATAGTTTAAAATGAAGCCTGAAGCAGGAGTGCTTGGTCAGGCCCCTCCTCCAGCCCCCCTGGAGTATTTCAGGGGGGTCACGCCCTTGGGCAGGGACCCAACAGTGAAATCACACTGTCATCCATGGTATTCAATCCGACAACCTTCTGATCACATGCACGGAGGCCTAACCTGTCTGCTGAGCCACAGACCATCCCCCACAAACTCCCATATCGGGGTTGTCAACTCTCATGCATCTGGGGTGACACTCATGCTTTCAGACTCTCAGGCTTATTTAAGAAATCTTATGGCAAATCTGCCACCAATTTTCCTTTATCCCAACCACCCATTCATTATACATTGCTACGGGTCAAATCTGACCCATAATAGTGGCAAGGGGTAAACCTAAAATTAGCTACAGTAGTTTCCAAACCCTACAGACTCTTTACAATGTAATTAAACTACTACATACATATAAATGCGAGTGCATGTGTGCAGACTAGTCTCGAATTGAAAATCTCACTCCAATCAGCTGACCAAAGTTAGCAACCCTCCATATAGATAATACATATACAGATTCACTTATGGTAAAAGCAGTAGGCCACAGAGCAAGCCACTCACCCTTATCTATTATTACACATTAAGGTCATTGTACTTCCATATGTGACCTTCTGTCATAGAAAGCAAGTTGATGAAGTACCTGTGTTCTGTTCTGATTTTAACACCTCTGAGCTGATCCCAGGCATGTAGCCATGTTTTAACCCCTCTCCCCTGAAATCTGTTCGCTCCCACTAGTAAAATAGTAAAACCGTAGGTTTGAAACCCCCGCTTTAGCAGACGTCCCCCCTCCACCAAGCCTACCTGAGGACCTGGCTGATCCTGTCACATACCGTCACCAACCCTATGGCTGCTGGTGCAATCAATGACACCAACCCTGCACACAGAGCAGAAGACGGGGGCAACAAGAGGAGGCAAATGGAGAAGAAAGGCAGGCAGCTGTCAGGTCAGGACATTGGACTGTCCAGCAGCCCAGAGAGAAGGGCAGACCAGCGCCAGGCCAGCATTCCGGTTTCAGACACATCACCCCACAAAGAGGAACCATCTGCTGTCATTTCGCACCTAAGAGAGCTCAACGAAAACCACACAAAGAGCTCAAACAGTCCCTCTTTTCTCCAGATATCCTTCAGAGGAAAAATGAGAACAAGTTTTCAGGGGCAGCCGTGGCCCCACAGGCAGTTCATTCAGCCAGGAGTTTGGGGGCAAACCGGCAAGGACATGCTTGGGGGTGATGAGGAACATGATTGGTGACCACACGCTCAGGGGTGGAGACACCACAACTAGTAAGCTCACCCCCAGCCTTGTTCATTTATCCAGGGCTGTGGAGTGTGTGGCAGTGAGTATTTTCACTGTCTATCATCTCCAAAAGTTATAACTAGTGCATAATCTAAGTTCACCTGCTGAACGACGGTTTTATAAAGCCTTTTAAACTAACACATGTAATTTAAGTCTTACTTCTGATAGCACTTCACTAGTAGTTTCAGCCGTCCAAAAAAACTGACATTCTTGTAATCTTGAAGTTGCTGTGCAACACTGATCAATGAAATCCAGCATGCGGCAGGTGATGAGGCAGAGGACTGTGGGTCAGTTGGCTACTTCTGTCTGACAGAAGCATTGCTCACTTTTAACAGCGGTCAGGGGTTAGAGGCCAGTCACCCAGGCCTGGCTACTGCAAAGTGCCTCCTCACACCTCTTTGCACTGTCCAAGTTGAGTCTTTATCCAATTTATCTCCCGGGGTAAGGGCCAGAAACCAGGGAAGCACAGTCTATGCTACTTGGGCCATGTATATTCTATTTCATTCTTCAGTGTTAATATCTATCTGTAAAGCAAAAAATCTGCAAATTACTAGGTAGAGGGTTAGAGAGAGCCTGGAGCCTATCCCAAGAAACAGGGCACAAGGCTGAGAAACATCCTGATCAGAGTGCCAGTCAGGACACACACTCACACTCTGTGGGCAATGTAGCAATGCTGATTCACCGAGCCACATGTGTTTGGTGAGGCTTGCAACCCATTGTGCCAACCTTGTCACCCAACCTGCAAACTCATCATAAATAAAAGCTCATAATAAAAATAAAATATAGCAATAGTAAATATCATATCCATCCTACTTAACTTTCTTTTCCACTATGCAAAAGCCTTGATTTTATAACACAAACATTCACCGAGCAACAGTTGTTGTAATAGTATCACCACAAGGACCTAATAGGAAAAAGCTGTTGAGTGAACTCTAGTGATTTTTCCACAGAGTGACTGATGTGAGACCTGGACAGCCAATCTGGGATGCAGCAGATGACATGCCTGCAGCTACTTTTCACTCACACTGGACCCTACCTCCCAGCACCACGCTATCCAAACCCCTTTCTCTAAGATCAATCCCTGCGTCTTATTCATAGAGATCCCACCATTCATCAATGAGTGTTTCCTTGGAGCATCTGACGCCCACACCTGCACAAGTACAATTCACAGCTGTACCATATTTTTCACTAGTCCTAAACAAATTTAATGTAAACAACTATGAATCTGTAGCATCAATCTTAAGTTCTGTCAAAAAATCTCAATCCACCATGGTATTCAGTTGTTTCCAGCCATCAACCCACACATCACATTAAAGCATTTATCTCTGTATACAATAAAACTATGAGCTGATGCTACACATACCAGATCCTGGCTCTGTCTCTCAGACTATAGTTTCTACCCCTCAATTAGCATGCAAAATCCCTTGGGGACAATTATCAAAACTATATGTGTGCCAACCCCAAATAACTGGGTTGCTAATTTACTACAGCCAAAATCCACTGGCTAAATATAAATTGTATTCTTGGGTAAAGGTCAGAAAAAACGTATTATACTTTTTGCAATTTGTAAGGTCGTTTAAAGTGGACAGGACATCAGATAAGATCAGATTTATGTGAGTCTTGTCTTGCCAAGTCAAATTTTTTGCTGCCCTGTTGCCCTTTGTTGTATCCCTATTTTGGCAAAAAAGCCAGGTAATGAGACACTCAAACTGGATAAGCAGTCCTTTAATTCTTTGTGAACACATCCATATATCAAACCTCCCATTGCATTCTCTATCCCCCATGTCACATGGATGCTGAACCTCCCCATTGCATCCTCTAGCCCCCATTTCACGTGGATAACGAACCTCCTATTCCAACCTCTAGCCCCCATGTCATATGGATAATGCATCTCCCATTCCATCCTCTAGCCCCCATTTCACATGGATAATAAACCTCCCATTGCAACCTCTAGCCCCCATGTCACATGGATAATGAACCTCCCATTGCATCCTGTATCCCCATGTCACATGGATAATGAACCTCCTATTGCATTCTCTAGCCCCCATGTCACATGGATAATGAACCTCCCATTGCATCCTGTATCCCCATGTCACGTGGATAATAAACCTCCCATTCCACCCTCTCGCCACCATTGCCAAATGCATGTGTTCTCCATCTCCAAAGATGCAAATCTTCCTCTTTTATAGCAAGTTAATTTTGTGTGGGATTTATAAATATTTCTGTCACACAGCTATTGTCTAAGACACCAAAATAAGGTGTGGAAAATTTGCATGGATGACAAAGAGAACATCACATCTTATTATAAAATGTAACGACTGCCATCATCCAAATGTCAGATATGATCACAGCCCCGTTTTCAGATTCCAACAGGAACCCTGGCTTTTCACCTTACCACTGACCTGCAGCCACATTCAGCTTGTTTGGGCCTTAAGATAAACAACAGGCCTTAAGGTGTCACAGCTCATGACTCATCAAGTCTTGCACTAAAGCATGTGTAACACCAGCTACTGGGCAACTGTCCGATTCCTGACCATGTAGGTACCTTTCAAAGACAGAGAAGATTACAGCATGTGAATGTATGTAGGGGTATATATGTGTAGTCTGGTTTGTCATTTGACTTCCATGGTTATACCTACCATGTGTGCATGCCTGTGAGTTGGCCTGTTGCTGTGCATGTCCCTGAAGGAGCTGTCCCGTTTTCATCAAACGCTTTCAGCAGGGAGATGGCATCAGCATTATCTTCTGCACATTCCACCGCATTTCAGTCTCTTCGATGCATTAAAGCAGCACCAGTTCATCTTGACTTGGATCCCTTTAGCTGCACGTCAAACGCACAGCAAATGCATTGTCCTTGAACTAGGCTTGGGAATATTCGCATTTAGCAGACACTGCATTGTACTCTACTTCCATTTTGTTACTGTCATTTGTTTTTCCAATAAACAAAAAAAGACTCTTATTAATGACACCCCCTGGCAACAACACAGTCCATATGGATTCAGGACTGCTACACAACAGGGTTTATGATTGAAATTTACCCACCTTTATTATGCACTACTCTCGATGCTAACAGAAGTGGAATTTTAAGCAGGTGACACTGAGACTTAATTGGTGAGTAATCCCTCTTAACGAGCCCTTTCTGATTATGTGCTCCAGTGACTTATTCCAGCACATCAATCAGAAACCTGACCACTAATTACACATCTACATGACTAGAATTTATGCATGAGTAATTACTTGGTAATTATTCATAAACAGACAATGCCAGTAAAGTGCCAGCTTAATACATTTAACAGCGTACTCAACGGGGATATTAATAAATAAAAAAACTAATCATTGACAAAACATTGCTTTGCTGAAACTTTAATCCAAAGCGACTTACACCATTAAGTCATATACTTTAGTCGTTTATAAAGCTTAATTAGAGTTCAACACCACATCGCACAAACGGTTGCACACCAAAATGTTAAAAGATCTAGAAATGACACAGTTTTGTATTGTTTTACCTTGTTTTTTTGTTTATTTGTTTTTTCTGAGATTCCCTCACTGATTATTGGTTCTGGAAATGCAATGAGGCATCTATACATGTTCTAGATATTCTCTGTGATTGCTAGTCATATAAGGTTTAATGCAACTATAATTTCTGAGCTATGTTATTGATATTTATAAATATATTTATTTATATATTTATAAGAAATATTGTACAAAGAATAACGTGCTGATTACCGCCTAATAAAAACATTAGTCACAAACAGTCTCTTAAAGAGATACATTGGGTTTAATCTACAGGATATTAATTCTTAATTGTTACACCATATTTTATGTAAACATTAAATAGCAAAGAAGAATAAGATTTATTAGCAGCACGATGTCTATGCTGACTGGGCATTTAAAGTCTGATACTTCATGAATTCTATGGTGGATGATAATACGCCACAAGGACATTGTGCGGGTACACTGCAAAGGACAATTTTTATGTCAACATTTAACTTCCCCACTGAGCAATAATGTCAGTCATAAAGTTGGTGTTGACCACCACACCTGAAAATGATCTATGCTATTACAACACATACCACACTACTGCGTGGGCCATAGATTTAGTGATGATTGGTGACATGGGATTTGCATTTTCAAACCATCTGCCATTAGACAAGAGCATTACTACCAACCTATCGTATTTAAAATTCATCATCAGGTTCAGGAAGACAAGAAAAATAGCAAATTACTGAGCACAAATGAGCTCTTCTAAATGAAGTGCATGTGCCGCACTGCACAGGCCAGCAGAAAGAAGACTGATGAAACTAAAGTCTAAGATCTTGCAGGTAAGAATGAGGTTAGATTATTAGCTCTTAAGACAAAGAGAGCCCACTTACTGCAATGGTTCCTAAACCTCTCCTTTAGTACTCCTGGCCATTCTACATATTTCTCACATTTCACCTCCAGCAAACCTGATTCAACTAATTACAGCTTTAAGATGAGCTGACTAGACTGTGTGGGGGAATAGAACAAATATAAGGAGTGTCTGGGGGTAAATGGAAGGAATGTTGGGAACCATAGTCATACCCAAACATGTGACTCCATTACTAACCGTGGAGAATGGAAAAGATATATCACAGGTACAGGAGACACCTCTCCTTTCACGCCATCCAGTTCCTCAGGAAAGCAATCTCAAGTTATTAAGAATGTGTGATCCTTTCTATAATCACATCCACACACAGTATGTCTCGAAAGTATCGCCTTTTTGCGTCATTTGGGGAGTGGGCTGCAAGGGAGGGGTTTGGACCACTGGGTCGAGGAGGCTGCAGTAAAATGAAATGACACTCCCCAGGCTCTGACAGGTTGCAGCCGGGCAGGGCTTCTCTGCTTGCAGGGGTGGGTCAGGCCCAAATGCTGAGCTGAACATGTGGAGGCCCTGTGGACTTCAGTGAGTCGAAGGGTTGGGCGGGGAGCAGGGGCAGAGAGGTGGAATGGACACGGGAGAGGAGGTGAGAGCCCACTGCCTCCCTTATATGTACTGTAGTAATCAAGGAGCAGAGGGTAACTACTGAACCAGATCTCTCCCTCGAAGCACTTATCCAAGGCTCCCTTCCCCACCTGAGAAGTGTGGCCATCCTACCTGTCTCCTACACTGCTCCACTGCACCACCATCTCCTGAACTGGATTTACAGGTGACACTTCAAGTCACAAAACTGGCTTTACACCCTGCCTCCCAACAAGGCCAGCAGTGCTCCTATGGTAACACCAGCCTCATTGTGAGCTTCTAAGCACACAAGCCCAGGACGGTGGTGAAATTGTACCGAGGCGAAAATCCAAATAATTCTGTCCCTTCATTTATTTCTCCCACCTTAGAATTGGGGGGGTTCATGGTTCATCAATTACTACAGCACTCTTTCACTCAGACTTTTATAATTGCATAACATTGTTTGCTTTTGAGTCTATTTATAATATTCTTATATAAACAGCAATCTTGTTATGTTTGCATTGTTTTATAATGTTGTTTTTCCTGTATCTGATGTAATTCATTGTGGTGAGAAAGCTGGGCAGGGCCATCATTTAAAAATAAAACTGAAATGAATTCAGAAGAACATAGATCACAAAGACCCTGTGGCTTCATAATGCAGGAAGGCCATTATTATTAACTGTAAACTAGATCTGAGCACATTCTGGGACCCCAATTGTGATGCTGTTTTCCCATCATAAACACTGTACTTCTGCTTAAAATGAGTTATAAAATTTACCACTCTCAGTTTGAGAAGCCACAGAGGATAAGGTCGACCGGCAGGCACATGAATAATCGCAGCAGAAAAGCCTCTTTGATGCAGCACAGACACTTGCGGATCCATGCGCTCGTTCTTGCGAAGTCGCAGTGGGGGGGGGGGGTGACGATTGTTTCCCTGGTTGAAAACATATCGCTTCCGACAATACTGCGCCGAAGGTCCCAACCAGGATTCCATCCAAGCCCTCGCTGTCAAAAGAGCTCATTCCCTCAACATTGTTCGTCGGGCAGGACTATTTGAGAAACATGGGGGGAAAAAGCCTTCGATACACAGATGAGATGCAGCTGCCGGAGAAGTATTTAAATTGAAAAGCGGCGGCATGTGAATAACAAGACAAGAGGATTCTATATATATATATATGTATATAAAGGAAGAAACGCACAAGGGAGCTTCAGCCATCGTGCCAAACGCGGCCCTGCCAGGCGAATCGGAAAAAGTTCCAAGGCCAAGCAAAAGGTTGCTATCGCGATTCGGGATAAAAGGCCTCGCTACCTTTTGTTGTGCCTTGTCAGACCGGAGGAAGGAGCTGAATTGTTTTCCTGTCTTCCTGGGCATGTTTCTTCTGCAGACCCTGACAAAGCAGTTCCAGCTGACATACATGTGAGCCCTGAGCTTTTTTCTCCCCTCAGCTTGTGCCAAGCGTGGCACGAAAAAAGGTTTCACCACGCTCCGTGCGTTTCCTTCTGTCGCCCTTCCCTGCACTGGGGAGAAGTCGAAACCCGCTGAGCTATGGCCCAACACCAATTACAGGGCAGAGAGTGTCCGCTGAAGTCCATTCCATGCGCGCATTTTAGGTTTGTTAGCTAACTGTGTTTCCCTTTAGCTGCGGGAGAGACAGGAGCTTCCGTCACTTCTTGTTTGAGCTAAACATCCACTACACTGGTGGACTTTGTTTGCACAAACACACGCCGCAGCCGCCCCAGGGACAGAAACACAAGCACAGCTGATTCATTCCGACGCAGGCATTGTTCACGGCCTTGGCCCCTGGCGGCAGCAGATGGCCAATTAACAGCCCATAATCTCGGCCGCCCGCTCGCCCCGGCCACGTGCCCCCACTAAGGTCTTCAGCAATAGGAACCAGAAATGCACAGTGGCCGCCCTACTTCCAAGCCAATGGCCCACTACGGGGGCATACCTGAGTCACACATGCAGTGGAAACACAGCAGATTCGCTGAGAATATAGACGCCTACCTTTGTCTAGCCCAGGGGTCTCCAATTATTTTTTCCAGAGAGCCAAGGTCTACTGCCCCCGAAAAAATCTGCTGACAGAGGGGTTCCCCACGATTAAATTTGCTGAAGTGGGGGGGGGGGGGGGGGAGATCGATTAATTCAATTGTATTTAGGTGCAGAAGCGGACTGGAGTCTACCAGTGGGTGACCAGTGCTCTTATCCCGATAATCCTGAGCACCTCAGTCTGCCAGGGTGACTTTTTCCCTGGCAGCGTGGCACCTCACGTCAGAAGCAGCAACACGCAGTCAATGAAAAGAATGGGCCTCATAATTCAGCAGCTGCTCTCTCCTCCTCCTCCTTTTCCCGCACCCAGAGAGTCCAGGGAGAGATTAGATGGATGCGGTATTAGTGGTGCTGCTTAATGGCTTTTATTGCCGAGCCTCAAAACAAAAGCAACGCTGTCGATTGAGAAGATGGGCAGACCGATGTGCATTCAGAGCCAAGTCAAAGTTCCTCTGTGAGGATTCTGTCTAATGAGACTGCTCAGGGGGAAACTTGATGTTGGTCAGCTGGGGAGGAAAATGTATTCAAATGGATAGATAAATAGCTTCTGATGAAGGAGGACAAGAATCACCCCCCTGGGCTAAACACGAATCTATAAATTCAAGTGGGGCAGCATTTCAGCCACTCACAAGAGTCCTAAGAGTCACTCCTAAGCTCATTTTCAGGAGACGGCACCTCTAGTGAACAGAAGGTGGCGAAAATACATGCATGGGGAACATGGATCATTTTCTAAACTCAAATTTGGGTCATCAGACAGTGCTGAGCAAGAGCCCATGGCGACTGAAAATATGAAAGGAGAAAGATGCTTTGTTGCTTGCGATGCAGTTACGCCTGACCAGCATCCATAGAAACAAACAGCAAAACAGAGGCCCAATAAATAAAAGGGAGAACATTGAGAGATCCAGTTACAATCTTGCTGTGAGACACAAGAGTAACGGTCACTTCGGTAACTGTTGCTTGGGTGTAAAACTCTTGAGATCACACACCGGATTCAGGACTGACAAATCAGGAGATGGCGATCCACAGGGGACACAGGGACCCAGACACAGGTAAGCCCTTCATCTTCAGCCCCCCAGCTAAGTCACTTGTCTGTTCACTAAAACATAGAGCAAGTCGCTTCTGTGGTGTTCATCCAGTACCTGCACAAGTGTCATTATCAGGAAGGTGTCACCTGCCTGGCACTCTCTCACACCTATCACACCGAGCCATTGTCTCTGTGCATCTGTGTCAAGTGTGGACCGCCCGCTATTTAATAAATGGAAGTGTGAAGTACAGAGAGTGGGTGGGGCGGGGGGGGCGGCGGCGGCGGCGTGGAGGTGTATATGTGGGAAGACACAGGGGTGACCTAGAGGGGAAAAGAAAAACCCAGTCTGCATCTCTGTGTCCCATATTGATCCCACAGGAGAGTAACAGCCCTTTCATTTATCAAAGGGGGCAGGATCGCTGACTGGAGGAGTGAGTTTAATTACACTGAAGAAGAGGCTATTTTTCCCACAGTTGTTTTCCTCACTGATTCGGTGACAGGGATCTCTGAATGGTTTAATGAGCCTTTTCGGTGAATGGGAGATCTCTGAGGGATTCACTTTCATATAATATTCACTTAGCCGTAAACGTGCAGGCAAATATCATAACCATTTAAATGCACTTTAATGAGAGCGATCATTATGCGGTGTGCGCACATATTATTTACTTGCTGTCTAAATGATGTGAATTAAAAAACAGGACTTCCCTACAGTTTTTTGTTCTTTTTTTGCATGTTCCTACAAGCCATGAAGATTGCTCTCTCACACACAAACAAGGAAGTAAGTGCTGAATTTTTTCCTTGTAAGTGATTCCACTCCTTAATGAATCCATTTACAGGTGCTCCTCGACTTACGATGAAGTTCTGATGAACCCATCGTAAGTGGAGAATATCCTAAGTTGAAAATTAATACGATACAACATATAAGTAAATAAATAACTAGTGACTGAATAAGTAAATAATTACTATAACTAACAAAATACCAGTGATCGAAAAGTAATTAAATGAAAATGTTTATCTGGTTACGCGCAGAAAAAAAACATATGACACGATGTTAAACACTGCATGAGATATGTACACTTGAGACCGTTACACAGACTGCAGCGTGGATCGCTGCCATCATCCGGCATCATTAGTCCAGGAACAGATAAAAATTCAAAGTTCGACAACTACTAAATGTGCATCACCATCACAACATTATAATTCGAACCATCATGAAGTGAGGAGCATCTGTACCTACTTCATCTGTACCTGTGAATTGTTATTTTGTTCATACAAAAGTTATAAGCAGCATGTCTCTGTAAAAGAGGGGGAGAGAGAGTCAGAGAAACTGTGCGGTTGAATAAATGTCTCTGTTTTCCTATTTGCAGACCCTTACGCCTGTCCACTTTTCACAGGCCATCAGGGATATCATTCCTAATCAGCCAGCTCAGGTATCAGTACATCACTTGCTGTCTAAGGACCCCCCCCCACCCCCCCACCCCCCCACAAGCACGACACATGAAAGACAAGGCTACGTTCTCTGCCTAATCTCTCCCCTTCTGGATGCCTCCTATGGGCCGACCCGGATGACATTCTCACATCTCCGTGCGTCGCCAGCCGCAGAGCTATTTCCAGCACTGCGGGGGGCACCGGCTGCCACATTCCCCTGCCTGCCATTGCACTCGAGCAACGTCTGAGCAGCTAACTCAGGTCTCTGCCTTGGTAGGCTGAAAATAATAAAGAATTTATTCAAAATCTTAAATAAAAACATAAAGATGCACGCAGGGAGTCGTCCACACTTCTACCCATCAATCACTCACCCTATGAAACTGAGCCAAGTCCAGAGGTTAGGCGTCAACCATATTAGCAAGGAGCTCACACCAAGCGTCGATTTCAGCATGCCCCAGTGTCCTTCATTCTCTTTGAACAAGGCATGTTTACCCCTTTCATGGTTTTGTGTACTTTGACAGGGTCACTCCTCAGAACTCTTTTCTTTTCTTGTGTCCACTGGCTACAATAGTACAAAAGAGGCAGTAGCAGCACTAGCGGGACTTCCAACAAGTCAGCCAGTATGGTCAAGTATAACTCAAGGGCAATGTGAAGATCGCAGAGACTTTGCACTGATACCTTTACGCATTGCCTGGCCTTTCTTACCTGAGGCTGAGGTCACTTTCATGCTTCTTTCTCATTTCCTCACGGGGCCAGTGATAATTCACTTTATTCCACAAACCTTTTTTTTGATCAATTACAAAACTACATTCTACTCCAGGGTTCCCGAGTGGTAATCACAAAATTGCTCTGTGGAAAAAAAGACTAACACTAAAGAGACAGAGCATACATAAGAGACCATATGGGCACAAAGAGAAAATGCTTCAGTAATGAAGGTGCTGAGCTGAAGACCACTCATGGCCGCGCCTGTGAAATCCTAAGAGCCAGACAAAAGTACTGCGCCGCGTTGAGTGGCTGGTTTCCACCGTTAGCATTAAGACTGGTGGCTAAAGCGTCTGATTAATCATAGAGAGAGTTGGGATTTCTGAATGACAGAACCCAGATTTGCTCAAGATCCCCACGGTGCTTGGTTTCCTCAATCATTCATCTCCTTTAGGTTTTAATCACTCAAGGTCTTGTAAGGCACAGAACAACTGAACGGCTCTCGTTGTACCCAGTACTGTTTCCCATGAGCTACCAGGAACTGCTCAAGTTCATTCATAATATACCTAGAGAGAGATAGACAGAGAGACAGACAGACAGACCGTACAGACAAAGAGACAGGCAGACAGACAGGGAGAAAGAGAAAAAGAAAGACAGACAGACAGAGATGGAGAGACAGACAGACAGACAGCGACAGAGAGGAAGACAGATTGACCAGACAGAGAGACAAACAGACAAACAGATAGAGAGAAAGACAGACAGACAGACAGACAGAGACGGAGAAACAGACAGAAAGACAGACTAGATAGACAGAGAGAGTCAAACAGACAGATGGAGACAGAGACAGACAGAAAGAGAGAGAGAGAAAGAGAGTTTTTATTGACATTCCACAGCAACTAAATGCTGTGCCCACAACAGAACATCTTGCACAATCCTCGATGCTAAAACGCTGACATTCATGTTCGGATTAAGCCGACAGTGCCGAAGAAACATGTTTGTTTGCGATAGTCAGTCAAAAAGCGCCGCACCGGAGCATCCGCTGACAGCGACAGCTCGGGCCGGACCTTTAATTAAGCGCGTTAATTAAGCGCACCCCAGCTAAGTGGATTAAGTGGAAGCTTGCATCCAGAGGAGATGGGGCCAGCATAAAGAGGGCTCACCTATCAATCTCTTCATTAACACCAATTATAAATGATATTTCAATATTTTATTGGCAGCTTATAGAGGTCACTCATTTGGGTACTGTTTTTTTGTTATAAGGAATTGCTTAATGGCTCAGGCAGGAAATCACACTCTACTAACAAAAACAGATGGCTCTGAGATTGTGCCCTGATAGGGAGCCACTGTGCTGAGATTAAAGACACCCATATTCTTAGTGGCATGTCCCGCTGTGCTGCTGCGATGGATTGCTGCTTATAGTCCTTTACGCCGTTTTCCCTATTCGACCTCCAGGAAGAAAGGGAACACAGCATCCTGCCACAGTCATCCTGCAAAAATCTCTCACCAGACACTAATTATTTTTTTAAACAGAACTCTGGAGCATCCAAACAATCTCGTCCTTCGGAGGATCTCTAGGCCTTCAGAGGGAGTGAAGTATCTCCAATGGCCAAGCCTAACTCCACAATCCTTTCTGTCTAATTCTATCTAATTCACCAGACAGAAAGCAGGGACTTGGGCCAGAGAAGCTGTTCTGTGGTGGAGTCCATTAAAGACCCGACCTATCGAATGGTCCATTAAGGGCACCGGGACTCAGCTTTCATTTCTCTCCCAGTCAGAACAGAAGTGACTTCCAGTTCTCACCCCACAGCCCAAGCTCTGCGTGTTTGGGCTCTACATCAGAGAAGGCTCACTCGGAGGATGGAGAGGCACTGGCTACAGGCTCGGATGAATATGCACGCGCACTGAGCAGTAAGCGTGCCGCCTCACGCAGCGCTCTGAGAGGCTATCAGGGGGAGACCTGATAAGCGGAGCCACACCTGGGGTGACCCAAAGCCCCGAGACCAGTTTGAGGCCGTCCATGGGAGGCAGGATTTACTCCTGCTCAAGAGCATCAGCTTGTGAAACTGAGACCTCAAACGCTAACAAAGAAAATAATTTATGCTGACAACCAGCAGTACTCACCTTGGGCTAAATAGCAGGCAGCAAGCTATACAGTGAGCTACCTTAAAGATGATGTATAATTATATATACGTAAGGTTCCTGCACGTGCACACTGGGAATGCACAGGTGACTTTTCTCTGCATGAATTTCTGTATCTGCATATCTGTGCAACTGTACCAGGTTGCAGTTGGGTATGTGTGTGCATATTTTCTGACTTGATTTATCCCCTTTAGATTAAGGTCTGACAGATATAGCATAATTCCTGTCTTGCATATTGTCAGTAGCCTGAGGCGAGTTGAATCGCAGAGCTCTCCATCCGGTTGGATCTGGAAACTGTGGGTGGGCCCAGGAATGACGACGTCTTGCATTTAATGACCGTGCATGATTGGCTGACGCAGTCCGCCTGCCCTGCGCTCGCATCTGAACGTCAATAAACACCTTCAGGTTTCAGACCTCTGTGATGACCTAGGTTCAAACAGTCAGATTCATTCTGGGGACCACAGTATAATACTTCAATGTTGCTGTTATTTCAGCAAACATAAAGCCAACATCTTTTTTGTATTTGCATTGCCCATTTATATTACCTGATTATCTACCTTACATTGACATTTATTTACTTAGCAGACCCTTTTGTTCAAAGTGACATGAAAGCGATGCAGATAGTACATAATATTTATTTATTTGTAAATAAATCAATCAGTGTGTGTGTGTCTGTGTCTGTGCGTGTGTGCATGCATATATATGCCAACTATATGTATAGACACACACACACACACACACACACACAGTATCCACTAACTCATTTACACAGATAGATATTTGTCACAAGAAATTCAGGCCCAGCTCCAAGCCTATAGGCATGATGAATGAGCTATGTTTGGAAGCACAGAAAATTTCCAGCTTAGACTGTTTCCAATTTACCAATATTTACATACAGTAATGTACACAGATGATGGGTTCTACACAAATTATTTAGTCTTTATGAAGGCTAACTTAGCAACGTGATTGCTATACCACACCTCTGCTCCATCTAACCAAAAAAAAAACAGCACAAACCGAACAGCCAATGAGAGTATGTCAGAGCTGTGGCGAGGATGGCACCGCTCAAGGATTCGGGACCATACTGACATGGGACCCAGACATGATGACAGCCCAGGCCCACATCGGGCTGTACGTTCTGCACTGACAGGAGACACCCTGACAGCGGCGGGGTCTTCTGGGAGCGAGACTCGCCGGCGTCACCTCAGAAGTAAGGCTCCGCCAGACGAACTTCAAACACTTGGAACCCTGTCAGGTTCACAAACATGGCGTCGCTGCCCACACGTGTCACGACAACAGGGTTAAATACACATCCACTGAGCATCAGTGCCAGTAGTTCAACAAGTAATGCACTACACTAACACTGCAAAGGTTATGATTCAAATTCTAGGGAGCACGGCTAAATTGTAACTCTTTAGATAAAAGTGTCAGATAAATGATTCACTGTAACCTGTGTGTGCTTGTGTTACTCATGAGTGCAAATGTGTCACGATATTCAGAGGATATAGGGAATCAGCTGAGCTCAATGTAAACCTAGACTTCAACAGGAAATGCTAGTCTGACACAAGTTAAACTTCAAACCAATATGCAGCCATTGCTTTATGAGAAAGGCTCTCCAAGCCGAAGTGGATGCGAAATTAAGCCTCGTTTCAAATCTGATGATATTAATCATCATCAACCCAAAATAACCGATATTATGTCCATGAAAATAATGTATTCTGTTACTTTTACATTGATTGAAATACTTACAAACACAAAAGGTATCCCAGCGTAAAGCAAAGTAATTATGTAGTCAGTCCACAGGTTTTGCCCCATTAAGAAAAAGAAGTTATAATCAAATTATATTATGTGTAATTATGCAGTTTAATTACATACCTTCGTTTTGTGTTAAGCACCTCCGTCTCCATCCTCTCACAATGAACCTAATTGCACTATAATTTTAAACAGGGCCTCAACGCCGTTTTCATTCACATATTCCCTTCGGATACTTACGGTCACTTGTTTTTATTGTTTGTGCCCATTCTTAGGTTTTTTTTTCCATGTCTTTTTTTCCCCAATCAAGATCACAAAAAACTGCTAAAATACAGCCATTGTAACCAACTATTTAAACATGCCAAGTTGATGACCCCACTAGATAACATTCATTTACTTAGCACACGCTTTTACACAAAGCAAAGCACAACTGAGAAAGCAGGGTCAGCCAGTCCCTGGAGCAATAGGGTTAACGGCCTTGCTTAAGATCACAATGATAAAATTACACTGCCAACCATGGGATGCGAAACAGCGACCTTCTAATCACAGGTACAGCATCCAAGCCCATTAAGTCACACACCACCCTACAAAAGCAATACCTTTTAAAATATATATATATATATATATCTGGGAAGTACAGAATGCAGAGATGACCCCTGTGCTACCCTAGGTAAACCAAATTTAGAAGGGATGATTTAAAATTCAACTTAAGCTATGAGGCTTGCGTGGCTATCAAGGCCAGCAGTGGGGACCAGCAGATGGAGAGGCGTAACCTCCTATCAAGCAAAGGGAGAGCGATGAATGACACTGTGACAGCGACGATGTGTTACAGCTAATCTGCCGCTCCATATGGGCTCCGGGTGGCTGCCCATTCCTCTTCATCTTCCGGCTCCCTTTCTAATCAAAACGTGCGCGGGACAGCATTTAGGAAAACAATGCGCTTGTTACAAAATCGATACGCACTTAATTCGCTCAGTCTTTCTTCGTGAGCCATGTGCCCGGCGTGCAGTGTGCTGGTACGCGTGTCAGCCTGCAGAGGGCACTCACGTTGACCCCTGCCCCTCCCCCCAGCACCCTCTCACGGATGTTGCCATCCTTAACCTACCTAGGTGCTCTGGGAAGCTAAAAGCCAGTGGGGGGGAGGGGTGAGTTGGCAGGTTGATGGAGTACGAAGTAAACTGTGTACATGTGAACCCAACGGGGGGGGCGAGAGAGGACAGGGGGAAAACAGCACCATTCCAAATTCAGCACCATGGGTGATGGAGCTGGATTTCATACCAAAACCAGCCAGCTGAAATCCCCGTCATTATACCTGAGCTTCATTTAAAAAATTATTTAGCAATAAAAATGGATGAGAGTTTGAAAGACTGCTAACTATGAAAGTCACATAAAACAAAAGCCTCTGTTAAACATTTCTAAAAAGTACGTACGTGACTTTTTAAAATCCGAATGCTTTAATACATTGAAAAACCCGGTTGACTTAACTGCGAAGGTGTCCTTCACACCTGCATGGGGAACGCTGGCTGTTAGCACCCCCGGTACCGCACGGCACTCGCTACCGCCTCTGTCAGGCTCACAGCACAAACGCGGCCATTATTCAGCCCCCGAAACACACACACAACCTGCCCAGACACATCAAGTGCTATGAGGGGGTGGCCTGCATTTCCAGCCTCCTGGAACTAAAGCTTAGTGAAATGAGAAAGACGTGTTTGTCACTGTGTGACACCGCGCTGTCCCCTCCAGCTCGTCTCTGAAGACACGTCAGGGGCTGTAAGCCTGTTTCCCCTGGCTGGTTGTGGAAAAATCGGGGGCCAGTCTCTCCAAATGCTACAGTGACCCAGACCGCAGGCAAAACAACCGGACCAACAGGAACGGATAGCATTTAACTGTGCGCTTCAGTCTGAGCAGAGGTCCAAATGGTCATTTTTAAAACAGCCCATGTAACATTCCTCTTTCCTCTTCTCAACAATGCTGCTCCTCTCCTCCTCCTCCTCCTCCTCTTTCCAAGCACAAACCTACACCAGCTCTAGGGTTGGAAGTACTACAGGGTTCAGCTGCAGCTAGTTTGACCAATTTTGGGAGGTGCTTCACCTTATAATCCACTATCACAAGGTTTCCCAATCCAGTCCTGGGGGACCCAGAGACCGTCCACGGTTTGCACTAACGGGAGGTGGGAAGGAGCAAAAACACAGACCGACTGTCGGTCCCCGATGACCAGACTGGGAAACACTGCACTAACAAACAGGGCGTATCCTGTGTCATGTACATGTTTGCATTAAATCACCACAATATATGACTAAGAATTGAGATACATGATCACACAGCTCATATGTATATGTAATATATCAAAATATATCATAAAATATATTTTGTTTTCACATTCAATATATGTCAGAGGTAATTCTAGATCCCAACTTAGGGGCTTCAGTCACCCTATTTTTTTTTAATCTGGCCCCCAAAAAAATGCTATTCTAGATGTGGTGCCTTGTCCGAGTACGAGTATTTTCACATACATTTCATACAAACCTTATAGTTGGGACCCCACCCTGAGACTCCCAGAGAAAAATTAGCTGGGTTTGTGCAATTCATTATTATTTTTTTGGCATGAAATGTGTATGTAAATATAGGACACATGGGGGGGGGGGGTGTAATTCTTCAGATTGAGAGTGCCAATCTTGGCGAAGTCCCCCAAAGGATCAAACCCTAGAATCACACCTGTCTGAAGATCTGTTTTCTCTTCATGTGCGTGCCTGTATAACATCCCCATAACGTCCATTCGAAGGCCCCCTCCCACCTGAACTCATAGCCCTCCAGCTCACAACGCTGTGTGTGTACAGAAAGCAGCTCTGCAAGCACACGATTGTGAGCATTTACGTGAATGTGTATGCGTGCACGACGCTCAGTGTGCTCACCGACCCGTTCGACTCTCTCCCCCCAAGACGGGGGCGCACAGCGGGCAGGCGAGGGCACTGTGCGGCACTTCCAGCCTCAATAATTGCATGATTTGTACTCCGCAGGAGGTCTCCCTCCCAGGCTGCAGGACCCAGGCATTCAGTATGAGGCTAAATTGGACAACAGAATGGCTATTCCAGTCAGCACACCGTCATTTGCAAGTGCTAAAAACATATTTCTGATGTGGGAGGAGAAAGCAGTAAATCGCTTGGGTGCAGAATTCGTCTTGGTGCGTGTATGTGAATGATAACGTATGTATTGCACTGTGGGGACATTTGATAAAAAGTTATTTTGACATTGTGGGGACCATTCTTTGATCCCAACAAGGGGAAACTCAATTTTATAAGAATCTGTTACTGTAATCAAAAAACTAAAAATTCTAACTCCAAAAGTCTTGTATTTTGTTTGGCTATTTATGGTTAAGGTTAGAGGTGGGTAGGGGTTAAGGTTGCCATTATTGGGATTACGGTTTTTCCCCATAGAAAAAAATGGAGAGTCCCCACAAAGATATGAATACAAATGTGTGTGTGCACGAGTTCATCCGCTGTCACATGACGGTTAGCCCCACCTTGTTTACCCAAGATGAACAACAATGTCACAGACATCCCCATATTTGCTGGAGTTGCTCTGTGCGCACTGAGCTGCCAGTTCCTCACGCAGGCTGGAAACACTCCACTCCCGTTCCTAATCCCCTGCATAACTTAGCCACCCCTTTGCCTTAGGGTGGGTGGGCACGTAGCTATCACCACCAGGGGTCGACACAATGGCGAATTCTTACCGTTGCTGTGATCAAAGTACAGTTTTTAACATGAACGTGGTTTTTAAACACGTAGCCTATATAGTTCTTTTTTCCTCAATCAAAACATTCGCTTGATTACCAACACTTGTTCCCATTTGCTGAGTGTCACAGAGAAGAGAGGGAATGACAGAACCCAGGCGGGGGGGCGGGGGGACTGTTTTCGGGAGGCTATAGCGTTTTTGCTGCTCTCCGCACGCCTGTGGGCAATTCCCTGCAGATGCCGTCCAGCGGGGCCGCAGATGGGGCGTGTCCTAAGAGGCCGCCATAAGGACCAGCTTCCACCCTTCATCCAGATTGCTTTTTCATCTCTCCCATCTTTTCCAATTTCCCACACAGATACTCGTGAGGCCAGAGCAAGGATCGTGGTCCTCCCCCGGCCCTCGTGTCCTCTCACAGCGAAGAGGGGCAGCGCAAAGTCCGCTCTCGGGCTCGCTCACAAAACACACAGCACGTATTCTGTTTACAACAGCAGCTGGCGCACAGCTTAAACACAGTCAGCTTCACATTCGTTTGCATTATCAACAAAAATCCTTACATTTGGGGAAAAAGGTTGATAAATTTCTGTTTGTTTCTGTATTATATGCCTATTAACCATTCACTTTATTTTATAAATGTATTTTATTATTATTTATATAATATTTAGTATTTATTTATTAATGTATAAATATCCTCCTGAAATGCAGACAAAACAGAAATGCAAGGACGTCTGCTCAGAGATGGCCTTTCAAAGGCAGCTACAGGACACTACAGAGGTCATTTGTTATGTTTTTATTAGCCTCGATCCTGATCTGAGCTCTCCTTTTGCTTCACAACAGGGTCTGCCTGACGATGGGAGGGTACCTCTCTTGGCCTGATTAAAGATAGCTCACCTGGGACTAATTCTTCTCCTGTAGACTGTGTCCTTCTTGGACTGTCTTTAGAAAAGGGGAAGAAGATAAAGAACAGAGCAGACAC
Organism: Mormyrus iriodes; assembly: GCA_011763525.2. NCBI lineage: Eukaryota > Metazoa > Chordata > Actinopteri > Osteoglossiformes > Mormyridae > Mormyrus > Mormyrus iriodes. The sequence continues at coordinate 3,525,384 of JAAGVU020000002.1, forward strand.
TGTAGCAGCGTGTCATTTGGTGTAGCCTCACCTTCCCTCCTCGGTCCTTGCACCTCTGGGGCTGAGAGAGAGAAGCGACAGCCAGAGGAGAACCAAAGCTGGGAGGTTTTTAGGGATGCTCCACGAAAGTGAGAAGCCTTCTTGGCCTGCTATGGGTCAGCAGTGCAAGGTTTTACCCAAAAGATAAGCCTTGAGCTAAGCATACATTGCCAGAGTCCATAACCAAACAGCAATGATAATAAAAATAATACAGCAACTGCAATATAATGTAATGGAGTGTAATGGAGAAATCTCACAAACCTAGCCTTTAATGATACAGCATGCCAGCCCCCTCCCAAAAAAAAACAAACTTGAGAAAATCACAATGGAGCAAATGTGGACCACAAACAGATGTAATAATAAGCTCCAGGGAATCCACATCATCATAGGTACCACACCCTGATTGGGAGGGGGTGTGGCTTGGGGTAACCTTCAGCCTATGGGGAGGACCGCCGTCATGGTTACTGTCCTTATGGGAGTGTTTTTTTTTTCCAGACTCCCCTGTACACACCTGCTATTGGGAGCCAGCCTCCACTAATCCAGTGACATCATGCATACCAAAGTCTGGTTTTATCTGACTGATTTCATGGGCCTTTACTGATCGAGAATGAATGGAGCCCATAATCTAAGCAAAGATGAATCTCAAGGGAAGATGACTCCGAATGGTTGGTTTCACCTCAGTTTAAGAGCTTAATCTTCGCAAAGCAGAACTCTGATAAAACAGATTATCTGTTTATCTCTGTTGATATTGTGACTGTAAGGAATGTTCTGAACCTCCCAAGAGACTCGCTAAGGAGAAGAGTGCTTGAATATTACACACATTACCTGCAAAAGGATGTCACCTTAGATAAGCCAATTGCCTCACTGTTATAGTACCACAGCTACATAACATCCCAAAACGGGCCCACAGATATATCCATCATCACCCCAGCAAAACATGACTGCAAATTGCTATGTGGACAGAGCTGCTAGATATAAACAGGGTGGGGTATAAACATCTCAGCATTTGGAAGTACTTCAGCATACACCCAGACTTCCACAAATCTCAGAAGTTGCCCCCAACCCTCCAAATATGGGAGAAAGTACTGAGAACCAAATAAAATAATACTGAACGTGTAACGAAGATGCCGCTGTCATCCACTCCTTTAAATATTATTCATCCAGTTTTAACTTGGGACACAAGGTTCAAACCGGACTCAATGCCTTTGGACTGTGGTGATTTTAAAGCCACACTGGCGGTTTGTTAAATGTCCATCCAAACACAAAAAAGCTCAAGTCTGCAAATGCTGCCTATAAACATTGTTTTGCACAGTTCCTCAGCAGTGAGCTAACAGCCCCCGAGCATCATTCTAAAACCATATATAAATGTACTCTAAATACTTGTTTTCCTGCCTCAAAAGACACACTCAAAAAACTAGGTGTATAAACATATAAATAGAACCAAAAGGACTAATACCAAAAGAATATGCAAATATCCAGACCAATCACATCTGATTAAAGCAGACTGCCCTTTCCTTAAAGAGGTCTGGAGAAGTGACACATCCCCAGATGTTGAGATGCAGAACTCTTTCTTCTATAAGCACTTCCCCTCTTCACATCAAATGGTCTTCCTCAAGGTGAGAAAGCGACTTTGTCTTTCAGCCGTGCCATCAAGGAGATGAGCAAGAGACCTACAATTTAATTGACTCAGCTGGAAACAATTTAAATCTCTGTTGGCATGCATGTCTGTAAACAACACTAATTAGGACATCGTCCCACCTCAGCAAAGGAGAGGTGAGAAAGATATTTTATAAAATTATGGAACTCCAGATTGTCGTTAACAACACATCCTATGGGATACTTTGTTTAGTACACATCTCTTAAAAAAAATCTGTAAATCTTGCCTATTTTCTCTTTCCAGCATTTGCAAGATGTGTATAGGCTTTTATGTCTATATAGATTTTAGTTAACTAAAAAGAAACAGGTTCCTTATACTTGTATTGACTTGAATTCAGATATTTAGTTATGCAGTATGTTTGCAATCTTAAATGAGAAAAAATATATGCATATATAATCAGATTACCATGAAAAATAAAAATAACAAAATGCTGTTATAGAATGAATACATTATATATACATATACATATATATACATATATATGTATATATATGTGTGTGTGTATATATATATGTGTATATATACACTCACCTAAAGGATTATTAGGAACACCATACTAATACGGTGTTTGACCCCCTTTCGCCTTC
>JAAGVU020000002.1:3528408-3552651 GCA_011763525.2 Mormyrus iriodes
GTGTGTATATATATATGTGTATATATGTGTGTGTGTGTGTGTGTATGTGTATATATATATATATATATATATATATATATACAGGGAACATAGGCAAAAGTAGCCATAACCAACCATCGTTTCAAAAAAACATACATGCAAGTATAGCAACCTTAGCAACTTGGAGCTGCCGTCTGTGTTTTATTTTATCTCACTGGCTGCTGATGACTACTTCATTAAAAATGAATATGGGCATTAATATGCTCAGTAAATGACTGCAGTCACTCGACAAGCTCCTTAAGAGTGAAAACCCTCTTGGAAAATCCCATCTGCCAATCCAGCATTAGGTCTGAGAGGTGGCCATAAGAAAATAAAAGCAATTAAGTCTTACTATTTACCACAAAATATAAGGGACTGCAGGGAGATGTTCTCTCACTAGGTGCGCATAACATTATTCAGAGGCGACACATCTACGCTGCTCATTTAACTGTTTTTGAGAATTGTGCTATATGGACAAAAAGCTCGCTCTTCTAGTACCTGGCCATGGTCCCTACTGCCTTGATCTGCTGGAGCGTGAGTGATGAATGCAGCCACACCCTATCATTTAGGCCGCTAGACCAAGCATGATCTGGCTCTGATATGAAAGCATAAATTGCGTTTACTAACGTGGTCTCAGGTCAGACACTTTCTGATGTATTAAAGGCCGTAAGCGCACCGAACATGAAAGCTTGACAGTATCAGCCTCTGAGTGATAACTCCACCCCGAAAACATGGACACGAGCCTTCAATACGGAGGAAGGATTCCACTTCACTGAAAGGCATCATGCAACATCATAAGATAGTAAGACCCCAGCAGCCTGAATCTGAGGGCGTAGCTACAACTATGCCATTCAGGCACCAGCCTGGAGATGTTAGATGCCATCTGAAGACCAGATCTAAGAAGAGGCCTATTGTCTAGCCCATGTTTCTGAAATCTGTTCTCAGGCACTCTCAGATGGTCTGCATTTTTGCTCTCTCCCAACTCCAAGGGATTTGGGAGAGAGCGAAAATATGGACTCTCTTAGGGTGCCCGAGGACTGGATTGAGAAACACTGGTGGAGCCCGGCACACACATTGCCCTCTCTCTGCCCCACCCAATCACCCGCCACTCGCCATCATAACATCCTGTTTGATCTCCCCCCATACCCTTCCTTGCTTTCCTCCCCCTGCTCTTTTCATCTCCTGCTGGTAATGGTTCCGTCCATCCTTCCACCAACTGCCACTTTTTTTGTGTCCTAATGCTTTGATAGGTGGCTATACCCTTCTCCTGCTTGGTGATTTGCCTTTGTTCAATTTTTATCACAGTTTCCCTGTAGTCCTTCCATACACCCCCCCACACACACACACACGACACAGACACAACATGTCCTGTTATGTTCTATGCACATTTGTCTGCAGTCCTGGAACAGGACTCCCTCCAGCGCACTCAAACACAATTCATGCCATTATAATTGTGTTTTTCCCCTTCTTTAAAAAAAAAAATTGGCAGCAAGTACTTTTATCGAACGCAAAATTCAATTTTATACACCTTACTGCAGCCGGACACTTTGCAAAGTTACTCAGGTTAAGCACCTTGCTCAATAACAGCTCTTCAGGTATAGTAACTCCTCTGTCACCAGTCTGCTGCTCTAACCACTAAGTTACTCTCATCTCAATGTCCTTGTGAAGCCGGATATTGATAAAGAGACTTAGAAATACTTATTCTTACTCACTGACCTGTTCGATGTAGTGGAATCGGTAAGCATTCTTAGCTTGTACATAGATTTCATCAAGGCTCCTTTTTGGCAACCTACAATAACTGGGTAACCCATAACCAAACCACTGGTCTACTGAAATAAAACTATAAATACTGCCTGCCAGTCTTGTAGGTCAGTCTGGGACAGGAATCAATTAAGGGAGCAAAAACTCAGTCCATTCTCATTGTCCGCTAATGCCACTTGAGTCTTATGGACTAGGGTAAGGATGTGTGTGAAAAGAGGGTGAAGATGTGAGGGCTGTATATGTGTACTCATGTCTTACTACACATGGCCAATGCACCCTTCCCTTTCCCAGCTGCACTGTATGTTGGCTCCTCATCCTAATTTTTCAAGCTTCTCCACTTTGCAAGAAGATAGAATAAGAAAAGCCTTGGACCAGACAAAGCAGATAACTGCATCTTAACCCCAGTCATTTCTAATATACTTCCAGCAGCAGTCTCAGTTCTTTACCAGGAGTTCTCTTCACAAGACAGATGGTATCAGCCTTGATTATCATCTGGATAGCAACATCTTCAACCTCATATAGCCTCAGGCAAAAATGAACCCAAACGCAGAAAACATCGAAGGTCCGTCATGCTGAAGATTCTGTAGTATTTTCTCACCCCCCCAAAACCAAGCAGTGCACCTTCAGGATGGCCGTCCCATCCGGCGGTCACCAAGCCTTCATTCAAACAATCAAAACATATGCACAGCTAATCAGCATTCCTCACCTGCCTCTGAAAGTTCCCCTCTCAGCAAAGCTGTTTTTTTAAGCTATCTTGATACTGTCTTCTCCCATGTCGTCACACTCATATAAACAAAACATCAGTCTTTGATCATCATCGCACCACAGCATTTGATGCTAAAAACATCAAAGCTGGGTACCCAAGTCCCTGCCTACACACTAGTGTCTGCCTAATCTCTACCAGCTGATCCATGCTGCCAGGATGGCAGACCACCATTTGCCACTTTTGCCACAATCAGCAGGTACACAGAAAAAATCTGAAGGACAAAAACTAGGAACTACCAAGAATTGTGAAATGGGGTTCTTAGGCATAGAGTGCACAGACTTACAAGTCATCATATTAAGTACCTTTGGTGCGAAGTGAGATGTACCAGCAGTGAGCCATCTACATCTACAACCTTCCTGACCTTTCCCACCGGTATTAGACAGGAGTGTGGTTCCCACATCTGCTGCCATACTCACATGCAACAGCACTGATCCCTCCAGTAGGAGGAGACGCTATAACTACAGGCATAAGTTTATAACAATTGTACAACTACAGACACTCCCGATGATACGATGGTCCATGTTACATAATTGCAACTCTACGATGAATATTCCAATTCCATTCTGTTTTTCACTTTCAGTACATTATTCAATAAAGTACATGATATTTTCAAAACTTTATTGTAAAATAGGCCTTGTGTTAATCATTTTGCCCAACTGTAGGCTAATGTGTTCTAAGCGTGTTTAAAGTAGGCTATGTTTGTTAAGTTAGGTGCGCTGTATTAAAATGCATTTTCGCCTTAGAATGTTTTTGCCTTACGATAGGTTTATCAAAATGTAACCCCATCATAACCCGAGGAGTGTCTTTATGTGTTTTTTGGAATTGCAAATTTCCTGCAGGGACTGTATATATGCAGGAACAGATCCATCTTCAGACTAACAACCAGTCCTGAATTAGCACATCTCATCTTGCAGCCTTTGTTTTCTCACAACTATGATTGCTCGCAAAAGAAGAGCATCTTTTCCCAGACGTACCACCCCTACCCTCCAGTTCTATCTGCCTTTGTCAATACAAGTCACCTTCTGAGAAGAAAATGTGTTCTTTGAACTTTACACAAACTAGAAGATGTATATGAGAACATATGAAATATTTGTGCATGGGCAGCAAATTTAATCAGCAAAGAACATGAATTATTTCACTTCTGTGGGAGTCAGTTATGAGATCCATTAATACATACATGAAGCTTCCAAATCACTTATCCACTACAAGTTCATGAAGAGGTAGGAACTGGAACTTATTCCACCCTATGATACAAAGCAAGGGTACACCCTGTGTGAAATGCCAGTCCATCACTGGGCAGAATGCATCATTTTATTAATTGCATGACAAGCAAATACAATGACTCATTACTTTTATAAGTAAAAACAATATCCAAATCATACCATACTGGTCGCAAGCGGCTGCACTAAAGGAACAACAGACTGACGACAAGTGAATTGCCTTAAATATCATTCATAATTAGCCAATCAGCTCAGCTTATAATGGGTTCTTTCTGTCTATAAATAATTAGTTACGTGGGCTGCTTAATTTAATGTTTCAGTATCTATCAGCTTCAGCATTGAAACTGGGTGTACCTTCATCCATGTTCTCTCTCTCTCTCTCTCTCTCTCTCTCTCTCTCTCTGTGTCTCTCTCTCTCTCCGCCTCCCTCTCTGTCTCTCCCCATTCCTGTCTTTTCCTCCTCTTTCGTTAAGCACCCCCACACACATGCTGTTAATGATTGTAAATACGAATTATGCACACTTAATGATGAATACCTTAGCAGCGTTGCACAGCCCAGCCTATGTCAGGCAGCACATATGCAACCAATTAGCCTGAAGTGTTGTCTCAGGGCGGCCCTGCTGGTTTTTCCCGTCATGGTGTGAAGTAGGCTGGGCAAACACAGATTCTGTGCCCATTAAATACACCATTACGCCATTAGGTTCACATCAATACAAATAAAGGTTAAACTGTTGTGATTTGTACTGAAATAATCTTAGTTACTTTCTGGTAAAAAAACAGAGATAAAAATCATCGCTTGCTCATTTGTAATAGTGCAAATCAATATGTTGGAGAGGTACTTAATGGCAGGGTGCTAAATGATTATCTCTTCTTGATCAGCTCAAATGGATTTCAGGATAATAGCGGAATGCTAAAAGCTAAATGATTGGATTCACCTGGTTTACTGTGTAGTTTATAACAATAGAGACATACATACTTTGCTATACCAGTTTGACTGAAAAGGTACTTAGAAGCACAAATACATATTTTTGGTCTTTAATATCAAAAGCGTAACACTTAGTTCCACCTGTGGCATATTCTCCAAACCTTGCAGAAGAGACAAGGTGACGTTACCACAGATGTTCTCCATGGACAGGCATTAAGGAGAATCATGGTGCGGGGCAGCTAAGTAGGTTTGCGAGTAGTGGGATTATGGCATAGTGTGGTCGCATGTGTTGCATGATCGTTGGAGATAATTATAAAAATGATAACAATAATGTCAACACGGACATTTCTACTATCAGTATTATGATAACACAGATGTTGCTCAAACCCTCTGGCCAGTAACACACATGCATTATAAATATTTAAGCACACAGCTCCACCACCCTGAATCCCACACCTTTGTGGTGCATCACTCAGAGAAATAGAAGGATATGCATATTGCTAGTGGACCATCTGTTCCACGGCACTTCACTATTTAGAGGAATTATATTACAGGGGCAGATGCTAGGTAGGGATACTGGAACCCCTCTGTTACTTCCTGGACGAGATCTGTGGTCATAGCCAACTCTGTTGTAAAGCCTATGAGGGAGTGTGAACTTAGTGTTTGATTCAGTTGCGTGTGCCAATAAAATTAGCTGTTATATACTTGGATGGACACACATCACACGCCTGATTACAGACCACTAACACATCTGAGCATATGCTGGTTTCAAATTTGATTGTACACTGTTGTTCACCACTTGCACACCTGTTAACTGCTCTAGCACACACATTTATATCTCTGTCACACAGTATAGCAGTCAGAGTAGAACTAATTTCCAAATTACAAAAAAACACACATATTCTCAGAGCAAACAGATGCTGCAGCAGTAAGTTTTCAATTCTAAGCATGAATGACGACAGCACCAGACCATAAAAAAGTATTAAGAAGGTTCTGGTAAAAAAAAAAAAAAAAAAAAAAAAAAACTCCGGTCATCAAAACACTGCTTAGTCTCTGAAACAGGAACTCTCACCATAGCTTCACATAAGCCTGGGCATTTTGGAGAGCCAGTGGCCTCATCTTTGGAAAACTGCCATTCTGATTCTGTGTCAAGGGAATAATCATGGCCCATTCCAACCCCAAGTCAATCACTGCTGTGTCGCGAAGGCCGGGGGAACACCTGTAACCGACTGACGAATGGGAGGAGACCTACATTTGCTCAAATTTGTAGTGTTATCAGAGAAAATACAGGTCTTGTGTGTCAGGAAGCCATAGGTCAATATACTGTTCCCTAACCACACTACAAAGGTAAAGAGCAGGTCCAGTCTGATCTGAGCCATCAACGATATTGTATGTCGAACTATTTACACGTACCGACAGTTTATCCCGTTGCAGTTAAATTGTCAGCCTAACTTGCTAACCCAATATTCTAGTCTTTCATTAGGTAATAAGTAATAACTGAAAACTGGCCCAGGTTGAATTTAATAAGCCAGAATGCTTTATTTTGATTTTGCTACTGATCTCCTGAAAACTTTGGTTTTTCAAACTTTATTTTGGTACATGGTTTAGTGCAGTTTATGTTGGAGACGAGAAAATGGAGGGTGAAATTGGGCTATTTTTTTGTTGAACCGAACCAAAAAATCATTGCATTTCAATAGATAATTTCAGTGTAGTTTTTGAAAGAAATAATGAGTTACAGGGTGGCAAAAAGGGTAAGAAATATCCTTAATTTTCGTGAAAATATATTTAAGTCTGAGATTTCAGGACAGCGAAATAGCAGGTTGAATCTGAAGTGTTTTGGGCTGGTTTTAACACTTTCCACCAGTCAATGCGCTTACCTGCCACTATCCGCTTTTACTAGCCCTTATTAGGATAAATGATTCCAACCACTTAAGGCTGAATTTTGTCCAGATGATCTTGTAGAGCCAGGGATATTGCTAGATGCACATGTCAGTAACATATCCCTGCTTTCCTGCCACAGCTCACCGCATGGTTTAATACTCCATCTTACTGGAGGGGTTTCTACAAATTAAGCCCTGTCTCTAGTACACTAGAGGTGTTGCCTCAACCTCAAACTAACGTTGCGAAAACTTTTTCATCAAATGATATTTGTCATGATTTGTCAGCCTGCAGAGAACGTGCACGGCTGAATGCAGACATGGTGTCACGTCTAATACTCAGTATACAACAGGCAGTGCCTTTCATGTGGAAACTCCAGTTCAATTTCATACCACTCAAGAAACACCTTTGCTGTACTCGCGCTAGAATGGCTACACTCTCAAGTCATGAATTGTACATGACTGTGTACTGTGGTACTAGCAGACGTTGTCCTGCATGTCCAACGAGACGAATGTTTCCCAAGGCCATGATTCTGACAGTGCTGCAGAGCAATATCACACAGCTGCTACACTCAGAGTGGACCTGTTGTAGCAGTACACACAAACACGGTAGGAGAGAAGGTAAGAAAAACACAGAGCTATAGCACGTTCCATAGAGGAAACACAGTGTAAATTAACACTATACTGTATCCAGGGCACAAATAAGAAAGCAAAAGTTGGGAAAGGATATGCTATAGAACAGGGAAAGGTATCTTCTTCAAGGACAATGGTGGCTCCAGCATTTACCTTAAATATTAACAACTAATTTAAACCAAGAATGAGAGACACGCACAGTGCACCTTTTCTGACTGCCTGCAGCCCAGTAATAATACGTATGGCCATGGCATATAAAATGAGCCAAGAGCCCTTACTTAATATTGTACCATCACACGCCCCAAAGACTCTGACCCAACACATAATACATCACACACCCCCACATCACTTTTAGTCCAAACCAGTAACACATGTTCTACAAACAGAATGACCCCAACGCTGCACATTTCACCAGTGCAAACGGCCTGGTAATAACGGGAACACTTAACAGCCAATAAAAGGTGTAGGATAAGGCACGTTCTGCTCCCACTGAACTCGACCAACAAGCAGGCGAGATGTGTGGCGCTTATCTAGATACTGCACTAGGCAGCCCTTCAGTGCTTCCACTCTCCTTACAAGCAAAGACACATCCAGCTTCAGCTCACACAAGTGTGCAGCCCCTTAAGCCCTTTATATATTGTGTTTCAATTTCCTGGAGTTGGATGGGCGTGTTTGTTACAGTGCAGATAAGGGCTCTCCGTGGCCCGTGCAATCCAGCAGGATTATGGTCCTTTAAAGCAACCTGCAAGACACCCGATCTCACACTTCCCAACTTGTATTCTTACACACGTATTTGCCCACATTCTCAGAAACATGCACATACACACACACAGTTCATATATTCTTATCATCGTGGGGACTCTCCATTCATTTCTATGGGCTAATCCTAATCCTAACTATAATGACTCTAACCCATCCCAAACCTTAACAATTGGCAACCAAAAAAAAATACAAGACTATTGGCTATTTTAGTTTTCTTGATTGCATCCATCCATCCATCCATTTTCTGAAACCACTTCATTCTATTCGGTTGGGGGGGGGGGGTAGTGGGTCAGTCCAGAACCTATCCCAGAGGCAAGGCAAGGGACCCATTGCAGGGCACACACACACACCATGTACTCCTAGGGACAATTTGGCAACTCCAATTAACCTCAGCATATTTTTGAACTGTAGGGAGAAACCAGAGTACCGATAGTAAACCCCACAACAACACAGGGAGAACATGCAAACATGGTGGAAACTCCAACCCTGTTCCCAAAGCTTTGAGGCAATAGTGCTAACCACTGCACCACCATGCAGTCCCTTTTTAATTGCCTTCACAGATTTTTAGAGGTTTATATTGCGAGGACCTGAAAAATGTCCCCACAAGCTAAAACGTAGGTTTTACCACATTGTGGAGACAATGTCCCACAATGTGGTGAATACAAGCCCACACAAACACATGCAGCCAGAGGGTCAGTGTGGAAAGCAAAGCCGGCAAACAAGGCTGCTTCCTGAGCAAAAGCTTCCTACTTGACATGATCTATTTAAAAACTGCTAATTTCTCCCCCCACACACAATAAATTTTTCAAAATCTCTTTGGAATACAACGCAAACTTGATTTTTACATATTTTTCTGGGGAGAACACCTGGTTGATCCCTTCCAACTAAGAGGGTAGACCGCTATGACCCCTTTGACTGAGTAGTTTGTTGTTCCAGCTGACCTCTTAACATATTCACTTCAAGTCATTAACTAAATTCTGACCATGACTGCATGTATTTTCAGAGCTTATTAGCAATGAGGCTTTTTCTGTCTTTCTTTGTGTCTCTTAGTATTTTAAGAGTTTTGAACCTAATTACATTCAATAAAATATTTCATTCATATGATTAATACAATATTTCAGCGTTAATTGGATCTATCGCTTTTTTCTTCATCATTATGTAAGAAGCAACATGAAACAAAATGAACAGATTGGTTCCTAATAAACATTAAATCTACAACATAATCATTCAGTCCAATTAACCGGGTTTGTTGAAACAAGCATACATTCTGGTTTGCCAACACCAGGATGCAGCTGAAGTCTTTTAAACTACTCTATACTGTATAATTAACAGCATAAAATAAGGTTGAGTTGAACAGCAAGTGTTTATTATATACACCCTTGTATAAATTAATTGAAACAAGTTGTAGCGTCTATATGCAGACAGACTGACCACAGTTACGACGGACATCACAGTCACATTAATTCATACTTATGTCCTTGGGTCTGGATTTAGGACCTGATGGACTGATAAAAATTGTATGGGAATAACCCAGGATGGGGCACCAATCCATCACAGGACACACACACCATTCATGCCTGTGGGAAATTTGGCAACTCCATTAAACTTTGATGTTAAATGTTTTTGCACTGAAGGGGGAAACCAGAAAACCCAGAGGAAACCCCTCACCGACACAGGGAGGCACCCGACCCCCATATCATTCACTTGAAACATACATGAATAGCTGAAGAACAGTCATATCATCAAACTCTAACCCCACCTGAGCAGGCCTGCCAGTCTGTGGGCACAGTGCCTCCTCTCTCCATCCACTCAGCGTACTCTCTGCCCTGTTGGCTGAGCAAACCAGCAGGTCCAAGGCCACTGCATGTACGTCAGTGTGACAACTTGTTTCAATTAATCTGCACAAGGGTGTAAAAACAAAGCATTACATTTTATTAAATCAACGAGCTTTTATGAAGAATAAATAAAAAAACAGATGAAATCTTCAAAACAAATCCATTTCCTCTTTTCTATTCTAGCATTAGGAAAAAAATATTTAATATGTTGGTACCACTTCACAATAAGGCTCCCTTTTGCCAATTATAAATGGTAGTAACTTATTAATTAAAAAAAAAACTGTTAGAAATGGTTTATAATTGTCTATTAATGATTCAAAAAAGTGTTACAACCTAATTAATAACCTGATTATAAACCATTCATAAACATTCATAAACTTATAAAGGTAATATTATTGTAAAGTGATACCAATGTTTTAGAAAAGGGAAGTTCCTGTAGGCAAGCCTAGGAGGATTTGCTCCCATCTTTCCATTTTTCCGAAGGGGGAGATCCAGTCTTATCAGCGATTGATGCTTCCAGCTTCACATCCTCAGCCTTAAGAGACCCCCTCCCTATCGCATGCAAAAGGAAACCGAAAACACAGCAAGCACAAATTTATGTAGCAGCCAGAAAGCAACAGGACAGAACAAAATCCAAATAAAACTGATAGAGCACGAATAAAAAAAAAAATCAAGAGAACTTCAGCATATCTATTGAACAATTCATAGTGAATGAGCACTGCATTGTGGGAGATTCCCCTCAATGAAAACACATAAACCCTAATTCAGGGAGCTAAGGTTCTGCTGACGAGCCCATTTCTTCATACCTGTCACTGCACTTCTGAACCGAGAAAGCACAAAGTCACCATCCCTGCAGGCTAGCTCCATTTAAGTTTTACTGTCCACCCAATGAAGTCCTCATTCCGTCTCTTTCCCACAGGGTACACATCTGTTTCTGCAAAAGCCTGAGTGCAGAGCCTTATAATACAGGCCCAACAAGAAATAACAATCTCCGAGGATGAAGTGTGAAAGCTGAGGGCGAACGCTGTGCCAAGCTTTTGTCGGTCACTGCCTTATTCACTGCCCAGGCTACAACGAACACCTAGAGCATCCTTCCCACGATTCACCATTTTGTGCTAGTTCAGCTGGCTGTTTACGCAAGCCCCTCAGTGATTTACGATCTGTTGTCTTAGAGATGTGAAATTGCAAACAAAAATCAAGGGGTTAGATAAAAAATGTGGAGAATATTTTCCAACTGAGGTTGTCATGAATCAATTTGGCAGGCTCTGGTGTGTTTTTTTCCCTATGTATAAGGGCTGAATTTCAATCTAGCATTTGTGACTGAAAATGACCAATAGGAAGTGGTCAGCATTGATAGCATTGCTAATGGAGGCCAGTACGACTCTGATATCCTGTCTGAAACCCTGTCATTCATTCTTCTGGACCGCAAAGCAGATGCTAAAATTGCTCAGTCGCTCAGTTGGTATTACGTGTGTTTTTTTTACATCTGGCCTATTTAGAGTCAAGAACATTTATTTGGAAAGAAAATGGCGACATTGGCATCTTTGAGATAAACAGAAGCAGCTCTGACCCCAAACAATCCTGCTTTTTCCCAAGCAGCTACTGCAGTCACAGTACATCCATGCCCATTAGCAGCAAACCCATGGTACTGCTGGGCTTCTGAGGCATCTTGTCAGGTTTGATTCCAGTCAGATGGCAGGAGTTCCAGATTAGGAAGGCTGATGCAAACCTGGAGGCCTCCTGACTCATAATTTTATAGGTACACTAAAAAGTCACATAATGTTTCTGAAAAACAATGTAAAAACTGCCGCTCCGAACAATTATGTTACAAAATCCATCCAAAATTTAACCATACAGTAAAATTCTACTTTTAAAGTTCACAACTTTTCCATAAACTCCTGTTTCTCTAGGGTATAAAAAATAGCTAACACACTTATAATATATCTTTTTGTCATGCATTATTTAGGGGAAGGACAGAAGTAAGAAAGGAATCAGTGACATGTTCAACAAAATATACAAATACATAAATATTAAGTAAACCAAAACCACTATCTACCAATAATCCATTAATCGCTACCCACATATCCAGTATAATGTCCCAAAGGGCCTCCATCTGAATCCCAGGAATCAATTATTGAGTAGATGAAAATCACTGAATCAGTGGTTAACTTGTAAGGAACAGATGAGCACATTAAAAAACAGGGTTAGGAGGGGAAGAAAAAAGCAAGAGTCACGCAGGACTATCTGCAAAATTTCCAGAAGAAAACCATTAACCAATTAAGTTTTCCCACACACACCACTGCCTCTCTCTTTGACAATGCATACAAACAGTAACCTCATATTTTAAAATGTTGTTTTGATTATAGTTGTCCAGGGGTCCATCCATCCATCCACTTTCTGAAACCGCTTGTCCTGTTCAGGGTCATGGGGGGTCTGGAGCCTATCCCAGAGGCTACAGGCGCAAGACAGGGAAGAACCCAGGATGGCATGCCAACCCATCACAGTTGTTCTGGGGTCATTGGTAAAAATGAATGGCAAACTCTGCTATGTATCTTTGATAAAACTTAGTCCCCTCTGTCACAACACTTTAAGTTGGCCATAGTTGGACCATCAAGGCCAAAGTTCACAGCTCAAGGTCAAAATAGTCCTGAATCTCTCAAAACCTTTTCACTAAACTTAAAGGAGATGGGTTCGGCACTTTCATCATCATGATGTTGCAAGTACTGAAACACAGGTATTGAGTCTTAATGTGTAATTAGAAAAAATAGCATCATCATTCATAATCAGCATTCCACATGTATTTGAAACTGACGGAATATCTCAGTAAAGATATTATTTGCTTTGTATTGGGCTTTTTTGTTCATCTTCAGCAAAGGTGCTAATAATATTTGGAGTTTACAGTACATCTGTCCCATTCAGCCAGGCTCACAGGTGCCCTTTTCATAAAGCAAACACACCTGTCCTGTCCAAATATCTACAATGAACAATCCATTCCAGTCAGGTTAACCCTGTTCAAACAGCTATGCACGTCAATTGCAAATGAACAGCTACACACATCAGGCCAGTCGATGCAGGACCAGAATCAGTATGTATCTATGCAATTGAAAAACAGTCACACATTTCTCACAGAATTCAAGTTGTCAGGAAGACTGATCGCCAATAAAGGCGACAAATAACCGTGTGTCTGAAACAAAAAATGAAAGGACATTAAAGGACGCACTGTCAGGCCTAACCTAAGCTCAGTGTTTCTCAGTCTGGTCCTCTGGGACCCACAGATGGTCCACGTTTTTGCTCCCTCCAAGCTCCCTGCCAGACAGTTCCCAGTTTTGCTACCAGGAGCTGGGAGCGAGCAAAAGCAGACTATGAGCGAGTCCCCGAGGACTGGATTGGAAAATATTGGGTTATCTTTTTGGCCAGTTTACTGTTTCTTTCCCCACATTAATTACTCAGTGTTTTTCTTGTCTGATCAAGTAAGCCTTCTCTCCTTTACTATAAATTCAAGAGATAACAAGCAGAGATGAATCTATTAGTTCTAACACTATTTCCAAATCCAGCCCTTGAGGACCCGCAGACAGTCCATGTCTTTGCTCCCTTCCATCTCCCTGCCAGGCACCTTCTGCAGTCACAGTTAAGGCAAGCGTACAGCAGTAACTTTACTTTTAAATTTCCATTTGAATCCGATTTTTCTCATGTGACTCAGGTTGGCCTCCATCTGTAGCATAATCTAACATAATCGCAATGCCTTCACTTCCATGCAGAGAAAAAATATTGGTAGGCAGGATCTGGCAGGAAGCTGGGAGGGAGCTGGGAGGGAGCAAAAACATGGACTGTCTGTGGGTCCCCGGGGACCGGACTGGGAATCACTGAGCTATACGAACACAAAAAGCTCATTATCTGCTAGTACAGCAGGACTAGGCAACCAAAATGAGCCGATATACTACCAGAATTCCTTCCACACCTGCATCCAGTTACGCCTATTCTGAATAAGCCCTGCCTCTCTGGATTATCAGCACACCTGTGATTAATGACCTCATTAGGACCTTGTTTTCAGTCTCACCTATATGAAGCATTCTGTGTTCCACCATAATGAAAATTCTTTTATGCAGCTGTCCTGGTCCTAGGTGTGACTTTTGTGTGATCTGTAGGTTTCCTGGTTGATGGCTTTGATTTGATAATTTTCCCCTGTGTTGCACTTATCAACCCTGTGCCATTCTGTCTCTGTCTGGGTAATGGATTTTGGATAAAGGTTTGGATTCAGTTTTCTTCGCTTGCCTTTACCTGCTCCATGATCTACTACCTACATTCGGGATTACGTTTTTTCCGATTGTGATTTGGAGATAAAGCTTCTTCAACTGGATCGTCTCTCATCAAATAATTTCAAACTAACTTCAAAGATGTGGATAATTCAAATCAACTTCAAAGATGGCAAGTTAATTATGTAGCTGCAGTTTTTAGGAGTTAAGCAGTTATTGCCAAAAATACTTAAATAAGGGGGAAAAAATACCATCATCATTCTCATGGTGTCACACTTTGTACTAGCACTTTTGTAAATAGGTATGTCTGCAGGCTGTTGAGGCAGGTTCTGTAGCACCCCATATGGTGATTAATTGTATTATGACACCAATAGAAAAGAAAGCTTTCTGAAAGCCAAATTAGTAATACTACAGCGCTATCATATACTCCTCAAATAAAAAACAAAAAAAGGTGGTAGCAACATCACTCCAATACCACGTTAAACGCGATAACGAGTACAAATGTTCACAAGTAAAGGGATGTGCATGACCAACCTTTCAGAAGACCAGATGCTTGTGAGATGCTTTAATCCAACGTAAAGTAAAATAGCGTACAACTTTACCAAATGACAGCACTGAAATTTACACAAAGGCATTTAAAAGAAAAAGCTTAAGAAGTGTATTTTAGAATAGAACACAAGTTTTATGAAAAAGAAAATACCCTGCTTTGATTCTACTAAACAATGAGAAAGGACATAAATGCGACTTACCTGTCCGGTGCAAGTGCAACAGAAACCAAGGACACGTGGAACAGAAAAAAGAAAACAAAAGATAATCAGCCAGGAGACAATGGTGATGCAGAATCCAAACAGCAATGCATTCATCACTATTATTTTTGTTCAGTCACCACTGGAAACAAGAACAGCCACCCAGGCTGACTACAACATGCTAATATCTGGGTAATATAAAATAAAAGAAGAAGATAAGCAAGCACTGCTGAAAAAACAGCTAAAAACAGTTTATGTTGGTAGCTGGTTTAAGCTGGTCTAAGATGCTCTAAGATGCTAAGATGCTCTAAGATGCTAAGATGGTCATGTCCCAGCTCTTGTTGATCTTTGATGGTTTAGCTGGGAGGGTCACCAGCTCGTCATGCTGGTGTGGTATGTCTGTCAAGCTGGTCACATTGGTATGACCAACGAAACCAGCTAGAATGACCATCATAAGCTGGTATGACTAGCTAAACCATCAAACCATCACGCAAAAACATACCTTAAGCTGGTCAGCTATCATAAGTTAGTCAACCACCTTAAGCTGGTCAGGCTGGGTTTTTCAGCAGGGAAGTCAGGCTTTCCCACTCCTCTGAATGAGGTGCAGACGCTCCAGAACAAGCAATAAAACACATTAATTTGGCCGGCAGCTTCATACTGTAGGTGGTGGGAGGCATTAAATGGCAAGAGGCAGCAGGGTAACTAAGTTGTGAGCAATAATATTTCTGAATGTCCCGAAACATTACAGTAAATCGACTCTCCTCTTGTTTCACCCTCCCCATGCAGAACATTTCCATAGGCTAATGAAGTCACACAGGGCTAAAGACACTGCCTACGGAGCCCCTTGAGTGCAGATGAATGGTTTCATATTTCAGGTACAAATACACCTGAATGAACTCACCCATGACTGGTGTACCAGGCCACAGGCAGATAAACATAGCCCCACTTTCGATCAGACCACCGTTTCCCCAGTTTGTTTATGCCACACCATCAAGTCAGATATGAGGCAGAAAATTTCATGCTCTCATCCCAAAAGACACTTGTTCCTTTCATTATGCTTTTCTTATAAATGCACACTCTGAAAAGACTGTCCGCAGCAGTCGTTTGTACAAGAGAAGGAATACAAGAGAACGTCATCAATCTTATTGTTTGATCTCATGCATCGTGGGGGACTGGGCGGC
Source organism: Mormyrus iriodes (assembly GCA_011763525.2). NCBI lineage: Eukaryota > Metazoa > Chordata > Actinopteri > Osteoglossiformes > Mormyridae > Mormyrus > Mormyrus iriodes. The sequence continues at coordinate 3,544,386 of JAAGVU020000002.1, forward strand.
GGTAAAAAGCTCTGTCCCTTTACTCTCTCTGTGTTGTTTTTCCATTACATTCTACAAGCAAACCAAGACGAATGAAAGAGGAGGTGCCAAAAATGGAGGTGAAAGCCAAGCCAAACAAAGAAGTCACCCCTATATCACATAAGCTGCAATATGTTTTTTAAAGGGACCTATCTATATCCCATTACAATGGCAAGTAGCAGTTCTATACCCATCGCCTAATAGCTAAAATATTTTCATTACTCCTGCCTAGCCAAGTCAATTCCATTCTAATTTGGCTTAATTGGATGTCTGGCTGTGGTAATGAGGGTCAGCGGCATGACTTGTGACACTGGAAATACTGGAAGGACGTGGGGATTCACTAACGCTAACGGCAAAGCTCTATTAGGTTATATTTTATAGGGCTGGTAAACATAAAAGATAGAACCAAAGACTACAGAGCTAGACCACACGCTAGATCTGGAGCTGATTAGTCCACTGCCTTCGGACGATATCTTATTGCATAGAGATCTTTAAAGCATCTTTAAAGCAGGGAATTTACTTCTGGCTTAAATGGTAATGTTTTATTATGGAAATACCCATTATGCTTAATAGAAGTCATATTAACACTGAGCTGATTTCTTAAATTTTTTAACAGTCATCAGTAGCTCCTGGGTATCCACTGGGGTCCCCCAGTCTCCACATCACAGACTGAGGCAGGCTTGATGGGGGCGTGGCTTGCCTTGTGTGTGTGTGTGGGGTGGGGGGGGGGGGGGGCCGCCAGACATTGTGCCTGGCCAATGAGGAGAAGCAGGAGGCCGGGCAGCCAACGCATTGCCAATCCATTAGCCACCCATGCCAGGGTCGCGCACCGCTTTAATCGCGTTACATTTATCCAATTAGCCTTCCTTGGAGCCTCACAGCATCAAGTTCCCCTCTGGCCTCCCTCCAGATACAACACTCCCACCCTTCATAAACCCATCACACCCAGCCCTCAGCTCCAATCTCAGGGCCTGAGAAGCGAACCTGTTCCATGTGCCAAAGACAGGGTGCAGGAGGACCACCAAAAGCTGGAGGAATTGCCTTTGATGTGTTTTCACAGCAGAGCACTGGCTTTTCTCCCCCCCTCGTGGAACTCCAGCAACACTGGCCACAAAACGATTTGCCTCGCCACTGCCCCCCCCACCCCCCCTCGCTCAGCCGAGGGGCTCGTAGGGAGAACATAAATATGTAGATAAACTAAAAAGGATACTCCAAGAGGGACTTTTTCTCATAGAAAAGAAAAAACTTTTTGCTTTCTGCACGGCATATAAGAGAAAAGCTGCTGCGAATTGAATATAAGGCTCGTAAAATTGTCGAGAAACATCGATTTTGGGGGCCTAACGCAGGCGGGCCGCATCCACGCCGAGGCCATGCCTGAAGATGGAGCACATTTCTCAGAGGGCGCTCACAGGCGCAGCGCCGCTAGACTCTCTGTCCACTAAATCGTTTGTCCCTAGCATTGCTGGCATGCCACGGAAAGGGAGGCTATTGCCAGGGGTGTTTACAGGGAGGCGGGGCTACGGGGTACCAGCCAGGCTGAAAGCTGATTGGCCCCCAGAAAGCCTCCTCCCCCGTCAGTCAATGATTCAAAACATTTTATTGGTTGGTCCCTCTGCATGAATTATGGCCCCTCTTAAGCCCGCTACCTTAAAAAAAAAATTCTATAAATCCCCCCAGGTGATCGGCGCACATTCTGCTTGGTAGGCAAAGTCTGGATGGAAGTCAATCAGGAACGAGACCAAGGTGACGGAGGATCTCCAGCCTTATTCTGCTACATCATACAAATGCTTCACAGCTTCTTCACGTGTCATCCAATCTAGTGCCTTTCAGAGAGGGAGGCACAGGTATATTCCTGTTCTCTAGTGATTAGATGTTTCACACTCTCCGCCCTTAACAGCCCATTTTTACAAAATTTTACTGTGTCTTGTCAGCGAAAATGGCCCAGCTGGTCTACGGTCAGTGGCATAAGCTCCTGGCATGATGTCAGGTGCGTGAGGGGCCATCGGCTCTGCATGTGAGGGATTTGTCCTTGTTTTCCAAACTGATTAATTTGTTTATTAGTGTTTCTCTAGTCACTTTTGGCTGGGAGTAGTTCAGGGCCTCTGCAGGTTAAACAAACGGTGTACTCATGGTTTCCTTCAGATACTCAAAGTGGGAAAAGAACACGAAATCAATAGGCTGGGCTGGCTGAGGGGAAAGGCCTTGTGAGATGACTGTATGACTGGATACTGAGTTTCACTCCTGCCGATTACAAAAAGAGAAGCTTGAAAAGGGCAGGCCAGAAACCAACAAATTCAGTCTACATGCCAATAAAATCACCAGAAGGTCTTACGAAACACTTACATTTATAACAGTATTGTAGAGATCATACCTGTGAGGCAGGTAACCAATCAGAAACTATCTTTCTCCATCTGTTGTCATGGTGTTTTCTCACTACTGCTTCTGTGATCGGTGCATGCTTTCTGATTACAGCCAGCAATCCAAGGGCCCAGATCCATAAATCCTTCACCTTGTTCATGAATATTTCCCTTGTCACAGTGTCCCTCCGCCCTTCATGTCACTTTTCTACTGAGTACGACGGCGAAGGTTATGGCCTATTCGGTAGACAGTCACAGACTCCCCCCACGCCCCGCCACCCACACACACATTCTCAGGAAGACTCTCAGGATGTGATGGGCAATATCTATAGTCACAGATACTGTCTAAGGCTGCAAGTACCGCTCAGAGTCACCAGCACGCAGATGACTGTCACAGGCAGCGTCCACAGCCGCTTTCGGAGGCTGCTTTCACACTCTGCTTCCACGGCTGTGCCATTCATGAGGGGTTCTGACCTTGAAGAGATCACGGCAGCCCGTGCAGCGGAGAGGGGGGGGGCTAAATAGCAGGGATTATCGAGCCGATGGGATAGACGTGTCAGGCTGCTCAGTCACAGGAGCGCAGGCTGCCTCGGCAGAGAGGACACCTTGCTGCAGGTCCCTCAGTCCCTGAGACTGAGAAGGAGATCAGATCAGCAGGCTCAGGCGATGGCACTGCTTATACACACACTCACACACACATACGTCTGTATTCATATCTCTGTGGGTACCGTCCATTCTTTTCTATGGGAAAAACCCTAATCCCAACAATGATGACCTTAACCCCTACCCACCCCTAACCTTAACCATAAGTAGCTAAACGAAATACAAGACGTTTGGCATTTTTTATTTATTATTACTTTTTTGCAGTCACAGATTCTTATAAAATTGAGTTTCCCCTTGTAGAGACTAAAAAACTGGTCCCCACAATGTCTAAATAATGGGTCCCCAAAATGTAATGTAAATATAACCCACACACACGGGCACGCAGACACACACACACACACACACACACACATCTTTTGCAATCACAGCCACAAGAAGGTACCATCCCAGGAATAATTATATCAGCTGAGGGCTCAAATGGCAGAGGGGCTTGAGGCACTGTCCTGTGTGCACACCGACTCCTTCAGCTTGGATCACACGAGCCATATCCCAATCGTAACAAGGAGCCCTTGGCAGTGGAATAAATTAGCTTTCTTATGGCAAAGGTGGGTGGGAATCGGCAGGGATTTAACCCTCTGCCTCCGACGGCATACGACTTAATCAAGGCCCTGTCAGGTGCCCGCGAGTTAGTGCCTGCCCACAGGGGGAGCCTCCCATGGCTGCCCCTGACAGCGTTTATCTTTCCACATGCCGCAACATGAGAATAATTCAGGTGGGGAATGGCGATTGGAGGGGAGAGGAGCATGCAGCAGTCACGTCTGCTTCTTGGCCGAAGAGGCCAGCGGGTGCGGTCAGCCGCAACAAACTGGAGGCGACTCAAGTGCCACATTAAAATTTGGAAATGAAAGTAATGAGAGTATATGTATCAATCAGGGGAGCTGCCAGTGCAATGTCCCAGCGAAGTCCTCTGTGGTGCTGCAGGATTTGGTCGCTATCATAGCACAACGCTAGCAAGCATAGAGGGACTCGTGTCATTCAGGGCAGAGGCCAGCTGTGGGAGAATGTATGGATGCAATCGTGCATACTGACGACTGCAGTCAGGCAGGATGGGATTACTGACGGGAAAAGCATATTACATGGCAATGAAGACGATACAGTGCCACGTGCACAAACACACACGCCAGTGTGCACTGCAGGTGGCCATGTGGGAAGCGCACCGTAGTGTTTTTTTTCTTAGATTACACTATGAATGCGTGCCCTTGTGTTCGTAAAAACCTTCAACGGAGCTTGGCCTCAGCCAGGAGTTGAGAGTAACCTCTAATGACAGTGGCTGTCTGATGGTTTCACATCGTATCAGGGGCGTAACTGAAACAATTCCTTTGGTAAAATGTCAAAGCGACAGTGTTTCTTCAGAGGTGAGTGATCTGCCTTCACGTTTACTTCACAGACCTGAACATACTAATTTGCAGTAAAGTGCAGCGAATGTGGAATGGGCTCTGTGAATCATTCAAAATAAAAAATCTGTATAATATAAGCAGACAATTAAGGTATTAGAGGTTTTCATTTCCATATCAGAGAAGGAAAACTTCCAGCCACACAGCCCTGTTACAAAGTCATCCAGTCTTTCATAAAAGCTGCACATGCATTACCACACACATTACAATCGGCACCCAAGTCCGACCTGTAGGCTCCCTCATTTCGCCTTCAACGTGGCACCAATGATGTGTGACGCCCAGGGGTTATGCATGTGATGTGTGCCTGTCCACACGCAATTCCGCACAATCGGGAATCTTATGCCCCCATAACTTTAGGTTCAGCACTGGATCCCTGACTTTCATTCCAGTGACATCAAAAGCCCAAAACCAGAATGTTTTAACCTTATCTGAGGATGCCAGCATTATACGCCACATACACGGTGCTCCAAGGGCCTTTACTGTCTGGACACGGTCTAGAGGCTGCCAGGAGATCAGCCTTGAATGAAGCCAGCATGGCCCGGCAGACCATGGCGCCAAGTAACTGCAGAACCACGTCACTGGCCCTGCAGTGCTTGAACCTGAGCCCTGAATGATAAAGAAATTCTACTCATCTCAAAAACAGGAGGGAAAAAACAAGCTCTATGGCCCATGATTAACCTTGCAATTCGGGGAAACGTACAAGGACAATCACATATGCTATAAAAAAAGGGGTCGAACGGATGGTCTTTCACAAAGTGGCCAAATCCGATTATATTGATCGAATCCAAGGGAGCCTCCGTTTCTCCCCCAAGCGCCAAGCCGTTCCCAAGCCGGCGGCTAATGAGCCATCAGTTATAGGCACTCCACTATAAACATGAGACAAAAGTCCTGCTAATTAATGTCACTCACTCTACGTCGTCAAGGAAAAGGCAAATAAAAGATTCATCCTTGAATGATTCCAAGGACTGCCTCTCCAGATGCCATAAGATGGCAAAGAGCAAATAATACAGATAACACAAACAATAGTGAAGATGAACCTGGAGAGGAATCTGATGCACATTCGAGACTCCTGCAGCATGCTCCGGTGAAGGCCCCCCAGCGAGAAACAACAGGTAAATGCAAACAGGTGCGGCTCCAAAGAGAGGAATATTAGTAGAGCGAAACAAACCCAGCAGTGAAGCAAGCAAACAGAGATGAATAACAGGGTACTAGAGAGGTGCCGTGATATGGCAAGCAAGGACAAAAATAATGCTGAAATCAACTTAATGAAAAAGAAGACACAGAAAGTGCTGAGTCACTCGAGGACGGAACTGAAACGAATGCTGTGACAAAACCACCATGGTGGTAAAGCAAGCAGAGACTGACATCCTAGAATATGAACAGCAGCCTAAGCACAGGCCAAATGCCGAACCACCTTAAACAGGACCACAAACGACAACAACAATTGGTGGGCCTTCCTGGAGGTACCCTGCTCCAAGAAAGGTAGAGATCCAGCATCAGGTCGAATCCTGCCCCATTAGCTGCTGATGAAGAAGAGGACCTGCATTCTATCAGGTGGTCAGGCAGATCAGGTTATCTTCCCTCCCAATACTCTACAACAGTATCACCAACCAGGCTCCTGGAGATCTACCACCCTGCAGAGCAGATAACTATTGGAGCCATTATGTTGAAGCTAATTTGGCTCTAATACTGAGATACTACTAAAGGGCCTGATTAACTGTCTCAGGTGTGTTAATTAGGGCTGCAACTAAGCTCTGCGGGAAGGTAGATCTACAAGAACAGGGTTGGTGACCATTGCTCTACAGCAATATCTACTCTTAGCAGGACACCTCCAGAGTTGTGGGTGGGATAGGTTGAATAGCATACTCCTCCAAGAGTATTACGTCACTGAACGAAGTCTATAGACAGTGGGATACTGATGGTCACACACCCTAAGAATGGTGCGTGCTAGTGTTAACCTATTCCAAGTAAAAATGAGCATTGACGGAGAGCTCAAAATGAAATAAAATGGTCATTCCAACTAAGAGGAAGCAGGGACTAAGATTAAGGGGGAAACAAAGAATAAAGGCACGGTCAATAAAAGCAGGATGTCTAACTGTACCCATCTAAGATCTGGACTGATTCTGGACTGAAGTGTTGAAATTCCTGCAAGGCTATACTATACATGTAGGATTATAATATGCAACCCAACCTGCAGGGATGAGTGGCATTACAAACTGAGTAACTCTGAAGATGAAACCTTATTGATGGATTTTAAACAGATTGACTAATAAATGACTCGTGAGCCAGTGTGGAATCCAAAGAGTCCCACCTGGTGCTCCCCTCTCAGGCAGAAATGCACTTTAGCGAGTGATAACAAATGAGAAACAATGTAATGTTTCATTACTACACAATAAAGAATTTATGAGCTTGCGGGGGGGGGGGGGTCCTCTGCGATTAAGCAGGGTATTCCAGAGCATCACTGAAGCAAAAGCAGGGGACCCAGCAGAAAGCGGACCCCGCGGAGGCTAACCGGGAATATATCTGAAGTCTCTGCCAATTAAAGATAAAGTAAACCAAAGCACAAACACCCCGCCCAGAGGGTCTATTATCAAAACAGCAGAATCTGTGCCTCCAGTCAGCTTCCCCACAGATTACAGACAAGGGGAACTGAAGATGAACTAATGGAATAGAGGGGAAGTGCCTCAGCCGTGTGTGTCCTACTCAATCCACCTTGTGCCTGGGGACCATCCATAACACTCCAAATCAAGCCAGCTGCAGATGCACCAATGGACACGTCAATAATGAGGGTCAGGCACTGTGAAGGCGAGACGGAGATAAGGAAGACAGTGACATCCCCAAACTCTTGGGAAGAGTCAAAAAGAAGAATAATCTCCAAAAAAAAAAGCTTTTAATTTGCACTCTTATCACCTTAGTGCAGGGACCCCCAGACAGTCCACATTTTGCTCCCTCCCAGCACACACCTGTACCAGGTATTTGGTGTTCTTTATGGCTAGGTAAAGGTGTGCTGGGAGGGAGCAAAAATGTGGACCAGGTTGAGAAATACTACCTTAGCGTAAAACACTTTCAGATACTCACCCCAAAGAAACACATTAACTAAAATCATTCTGATGCTGGAATTAATGATTTCATACTCTTGCCATAATCGTGCAGAGCTAGTGACATGCAGACTAGTGCCTCCGAGTCCATGTGTTGCACACCCCGGCTCTCTTCACGTCAAGCATCCGACTTCACTCCTCTCTTTGCCGGAACAATAAGCTTGCCACTCAACAAACAATTACCGCCTCATAATGGCAGCGACACCAAGTCAAGCAACGTGAGGACAGCAGCACCGCTACAGTAACAGCCGTGGCGGGGGGAAAAGCAGGCTCACGGCGGAGCTAATAATGGCCCCATCGTGGCGTCGGGAGCAGGCTCACGGCGGTGTTAATAATGGCCCCATCGGGGCGTCGGGAGCAGGCTCATGGCGGTGCTAATAATGGCCACATCGTGGCGTCGGGAGCAGGCTCATGGCGGTGTTAATAATGGCCCCATCGTGGCGTCGGGAGCAGGCTCATGGCGGTGCTAATAATGGCCCCATCGTGGCGTTGGGAGCAGGTTCACAGTGGAGCTAATAATGGCCCCATCGTGACATCGGGAGCAGGCTCACAGTGGAGCTAATAATGGCCCCATCGTGACATCGGGAGCAGGCTCACGGCGGTGCTAATAATGGCCACATCGTGACATCGGGAGCAGGCTCACGCCGGTGCTAATAATGGCCCCATCGTGGCATCGGGAGCATGCTCACGGCGGTGCTAATAATGGCCCCATCGTGCCATCGGGGGGAGGCGAAGG
>JAAGVU020000002.1:3567355-3578390 GCA_011763525.2 Mormyrus iriodes
TGGGAAGGGGGGGGGGGAGGGGGGGGGGGGGAGGGATAGAGAGAGAGAGAGAGAGAAATGGAAAGAAAGATGAGTGGGACGGGGTTTGGAGAAAAGCAAATGGAGTTGGATTTAAAAAAACAAAATGAAGGCAGAAATAAGAGAGAAAAAGAAAGAAAGAAAGAAAGAAAGAAAGGAGAGAAATGTTGATGTAGCAGAGTGATGGGAGAAAACTGAAAATGAGAGAGATAAGAGAAGAAAACTCAGGTCATGTAAAAGCTGACCTCTTAAGGCCAAGCTGTGCTGATCTAAGCCACCCTGACTAATCCTTTTAACCTCAGGGGATGCCAAACAAACTAGAGTCCCAATTCTACATGAACGAGTTAGTATGCGATTTAAAAGCATATTTAAGACCATAAATGATACAGCGACTATATGGTTTCCTTCTATGTAACAGACCAGCCACTCCTAGTTCCTGTCATCCATATGTTAAAGTACCGGGAGCTTTCGCTTTGGCTAGACCCCATCACTCACACCAGGTCATCAACAAAGTTCCCCAAGATTTCCAAGCAATGTTTTCTTCTTCTTTTCCACTACCCAATGCTGTTCAATGGTCAGTTTTCACTTGCCCACAGCAATCTACTTCTACAGATCTCAAAATAAATGGTATGGAGACCACATAGGTTTCAGAAGCTGGTATCTTCCCTCAGCAGGAATGCATAGCACCTGTCTCAATGGGTACCTGCATCTCTGAATGCTGGATATCACCGTAAGGTTTTGACAGATTATGGTTGGAGTGCCGGTGTTCACAGATACCAAAAAAACAGCACCAAATGTAGGGTCCCATCCTAATCACCTTGGCTTACTGAATTGTACCTACCAGTGGCATATGCACATTGTACATGGAACGTGAAAGCGGCAACATTAGATGATTCATAAAAGCACACTCCAATTCCTCTACTGCAGTATCTCCTGCGACACTATAAGAAAGTCCTTCCTTTTTTGACACTCAGCATGAAACGAGCTTTCATCCCCCTACTCACCATGAACAATATGTTTGTGCTCATACACCCTTCATCAAGAACAGCCTTGCTGCTCCAGCACTATTAACATTCTAATGATGTAACCAATGACCGCACTACGAGAAAGAGGTGGCCCAAGGAAAGCACAGCAGGTGACGCCCTAACTATTGTTCCAACAAACGTTGCCACAGCAACACCCAACTGGTTCCATCTACACTGTACAAAAACGCTCAGGCTTTTCTTTGGAGACGTTCTAAGAACAGCATCCCTCCCAATGGTATGAAGGAGAATGCAGGATTTTTTTTTTTTTATCTCTGTAATTAAATTAGCTGGAATCTTCAAGCTTATCTCCAGGGACCTACAACAGCGGAAACTGGCACCACCTACAACAGCACATGACCAATCCCTAGAGCCAGCCATTCTTCTGCAGACGCAAATGCTGACATCAGTTATGCTCAGTGGGACATCCCTGACTGAGGGACACCAAAGGGTTTCCTTGGAGGGACAGACGGACAGACAGAGCAATACAGGGTTACATACACATGCTGATGCATCAATGTATACATAAGTTATGAAGTGAAAAGGACTTAAGAATGAGGGGGGGGGGGAATTCAGGATTTGTGACAGAGATGGATACTTATGTGAAAGAGTCTGAAAGCATTATAAACTCCCTCTAGCTTTGGAGGGGACTACAGTATTAATCCTCCTGCCACTTGGCAGGTTTCGCTTCCTGCCATCTTATCTCACCTGCATGCACACAAATAATTGGACAATCTGGGCACCTGATTCAGTAGCACTGGACTTATATATGTAAGTGTAAATGCATGCATGCATGTATGCATATACATATTCCTATGACGGTGCTACGCTTGCATCCCACTGCCTGCCTATCAACCGAGCCACAGCACACAACAATTATTCTGCAATTAGGTGTTGCTGCAGGTGACGACAGGGAAGGTAAGAGGCGGCCCCACCTGCTTAGCTGCAGGAAGATTAAACAAGCCCAGCTACAGTGCCCCTCCCAACAGCAAAAGAGTGTCTCATAAGAGTAAGTCTTCTACCATATGGTGCTATTCTCTGATGCTATAATCTCACAATCTCCAGACTGACAGTAACCCTAACGTCCTATAAATAAAAAATAAATAAATAAAAATGACAGGCTGAGGAGAAGCTCAGAAACAAAGAACGGGAGACTGACTGCGATAAAAAAGGACTGTGGTCAGCACCCTTTCCCCAGACACCAAACTCAAAAGTAAACGTGGGTTTTAATGCTGCATTTGCACCGCTTCTGCTTTTCATTCTAAATTAGCTTCTTAATTTCCACCTAATGATTCACTTTACAGATTGCGCCAAAATGAAAAAGAGAAAACAATTAGAAAAGAATAATACACTTATTTTATCATGCATAACTAGGCAGAACATAGCATCTGATTACCAGATGATCCTATACGAACCTGGAGTAGACAAAAATTAATAACAAAAATCTTAATTACATTACCCATTATTAAGATCGATTTCAGTTCAAGCAATTTACAAACACAGGCTCATTAGGTTAATACAATTATTCTAGTATTCAGTGAAACGAAATTGTTTTATTATACACAAGTGTCTAAAAGTGAAATTTTATGTATTTAAATTAATCTTTCCTCAAACTTTAAATTAGCAGGTCTGACCCTAGCTAAGCTTTAGCTGGTAACGACAGCTCTTATAAAGAGCCATTATCCATTTTTGAACTATTACCAGATTGTAAATAAGGACACTGTGCCTCGCATAGCCATAGGTCCCCACCACCCACAGAAACCAAGAGAAAGACATCTCACAGCTGCTCGCTTCGCTTAATTGGGTTGTCCATCTGTTTCCAAGCACTGCAGAGGCCATGAAGACATACTGTGTTTCGGAACTGGCAAGTTGCAGAACTGGAATAGTCTTGTGTCAGGATGTGGTGTTTTTAAAATCACCTTCTACTTATGGATTCATGGAGCTTCAAAACTGTAAGAGCCACCAACAAGTTGAAGGACCAGTTTTTGCTTCCTGAAGATTGCGACATCATGGGAGGCACTGCTTGAAAGGACACAGGAACATGATATCACATGACTCAGCTTCACCAACCACTGAAACGATGAAAAGCTTTACCCACATCTGGTCTGAACCCACGCCAGCATGGCTGTCCTCGCTTTCATGAATTACATATCATATTCTTATTTAGCAGATGCATTAAACCAAAATGTCACCTACAAGTGAGACAGCGGGGTCAGCCAGTCCCCAGAGCAACTGAGATTAAGACAAACCTGCTCAACGGTGACATCACTCTGCCAGCAATAGGATTCGAACCAACAACCTTCCAATCATTGACACAACGTCCTGAACCACAGAGCTACAATCCAACCAAAAAAACCCTGCAACATCCTGAACCCTAGCCACACACAATGACTAACCAGTTTTTTTTCCGCTGAGCCAGCTCATTGGCCCTTCATCTGTTCTGTCATTCTTCTGGCCAAGCTTTCACACAAGCTAAAAAGCTCTGCAAAAGTAACCTCACTCCCTACAACAGCCGTACCATATGCACAACCTCCTCCTTAGTAGAAAAAAGCAGGAGCTCTTTGCTGGAGAAAGCCAAAAAGCTGCAAGAAGGTGCTAGCACAAATGTATGCGGAAAAGGACCTACAGAAAGGTGGATAAGAAGGAGAGGGATGATGTTATCCTAACGGGAATGAAGGAGGGATGCAGAGACTGAAAAGAGACTGCGGATGAAGAAGAGAGGCCTCCAAAATGAATTGCTTATGCAGATGGTTCTCAATCTTCCCCTCAGGGACACCCAGCCAAATTTAAAACTGATTCAAATAATCAATGACTTGACTGCTAACCCTCCTTATTCAACTAATTAATCAGCAACAAATGTGTGGCTAGAGGTTCCCCAGGGAAAGGTTCGCTGGGCCACTACACTGAAGTGCAGGCGGATCACTACTACTGAGGTCACAGTTCAAACACAAATGAGGTCATTTTTATAAAGTGACCAGGGAATCCTTGCTGAATGTATAGTTAGAGGTACAAATACAGACAGTTCCATTTGCATAACTTGTACATTAACTGACCTGCATGCAAGAAATGAAACAGTGCAAGTTCTGTTATAAGCACATAAACTGCGTGAATAATCCACACGGTGTGTTAAGGTTGTGAGCCTGCTACTGTTGAGGACATTCAAACACTGCAACCTTTCAACCTCAGCGCCTCAGTCACAGTCATGCTCGATATGAGTCACATGATTCCACGCACAGGCAACTCCCAGCCACACTGAGGGGACAGAGGAGACATAAATCTTCCGATCCACACCATCAGATGTGTGTCACATAAGCCATTCACAGGGAGTACAGGGCACTCTTATGCCAAGATGTCCCACAGCACTGGCCGTCTGTAACCCACATAACGCTCCTCCTAGCTTTCAAGCTTTGTAGAGACATTCAAGAATGTGAAGTGCACTTGTTTTGGGAGCACAAGAAAAATACCCGATTTCCCTGTGATAGGGGAGGGGGTTGTGTAAGCGGAAGAAACTGCGTGAGTGTAAGTGATCATACTGGTGAATACTGACATGTAAACAAACACAAAAGATATACTCACTAATGCATAGACACACAATACTAGACACTACGTGCACAAACTCTACAAGGGTGGTTCACAAGACACCAAACGCTTGCCATCCAAACAGGAACTGAGCACTTTTAGACTGATCTGAGTCACATTTGGAACAGAAGAAGTCAGACAACAAAGCACTACTAGCATACTCAGGTAACAGGCCGGAAAATTTTTAAGCAAAACAGCACTATTTCCTATAGCCACAATGGATGCAAGCAAAGGTAACAACTAACCACAGCCAACCACATATATTGCACACACACTTTAATGTTCACACTTAAGAATATAAGCAACGTTAAATGTCAAACTGACAGGATTCAAACTGTGAAATAGTATGATATTTATCTGAGTGCAAAATAAATTATACTCCAAGTGTTCATAATAGCAGTAGTAAATCCGCCCGTCTAACCGTAAGCCTTGGTCGGCATATGGCAAGCTGCCTCTCCAATTATTCGCGGTGACCTTTAAGATATTAATCCATGAGTTTCTATTGCCTGCCTTTGCCTAGCTATTTTCAGCCAGCGGCCAATTAGAGCAGACAAGAATCTAATTGCACTTTTCTTGCAACAATATCTTCTCTCTGGCCATGTTTGCAGAAGAGTTTTGGGCTATAAACTGAGAACTCTGATTACACAAGCTGTCGTGTAACAAATCACAGGAGTACGGTCTCGCAAACTGTTCTGGCTGGGTGTGGGGCACAGGGGTTGGGGTCTAAGTTAACTCTCCATACAGCACAAACAATAAAATGATAAACCCTTAGAAAACCCTCAGAAACTCTGAGATTTGCATCCGAGAAGTTTTCATATATATCCTGATTTATTGAACCCCCCATAAAGGAAGCAGTCGCTCAGTGGTACAGGCTGAAGTCAGTAGGTGGTCTAACTGGCTTTCAGAAGACCGGCCTACATCCCAATTGTGTTCTATGTTCAGGCCTCAGGGACGTCCATCCTGCTCTGAAACCAACCATATTCAACGCAAATCCTCAATTTACAATTTACAACACAAATGAAGCCAACTGCTAGTAGCTAAATAAAAAGCCCTTAAAATGAAAAGCAAAGTATGTCTTGTTACTTCAGATTATATCACCACATCACCCTCACATCTGACAACTACGTTCATAGAATAAATTATCAGTTATCAGCCTTTTCCATGTGAAATCATGTGATAGCTTATTCTTATTAAAGTTCACTAATAAAAAAATCTTTTTCATGCTTAAAACATATTTCGCCCTTATCCTCATATCTCTCATCATTTTCCCCCAATCAGACCTATTTTAATTAAGATGTTAGAAAGTCGTGATTTTAAAGTAAGAAATAGGAAGGACTTTTTTCACCTCAATGCTTTGTGGATACATTAAGACACTGTCAGCAGTAAAGTCCTAATTACATAAATCTACATAGAATATCAGTTGAACTTTAAAGACAGTTTCCTTGATTCTAATACCAATTCCGCAGTCAAATCGGCAACCTAAATGAGTAATTTGTCAGAGCTCTAAAAAGCGTAATTAATTCAAAGGCAGATGAAATAAAGCTCAGCAAAAGCAGCGAGTCAAAGGGATCAAAATTAGGGAACAGCACTACAGGACTTAATGGGGTTTCTGTATTCGCCATTCTTTGAGCTAATATTCATCCCATTACATTTCCAAAGCTAGCGGGATGCAGGCTTGAAAAGGATAGTTGAATGGGAATCAGTCCTGAACATGGATCGTCCAGTTCTGCTCCAGGTGTGCAGTGTAATTTCAAACACTCATCAAAAAGGTTATTCAAAAAGTGGTTTCTCGAGTACTCTGGTTACGAAACAACAAAACTAGCATTCAATGACAGGATTGCATAGCTCGGGGCTAAACCAATCACAGCACACTGGAAATCACCATTAGCCTAAAGGCACAAGACATAGTGAAACATTTGCTCACACTATTCACTATGAAACACTCCAAGACCCTAAAAGTACATATTATACATAGTAAGGATTAATTACAGCTAAAATCCATTATGCTTCGCCATAAATGAATTAACTTTAAACAAAGAACCAGGACATAGTTCTAAATCTGAGTACCCTTTACCAGTACTAAACTGATCGAATGATATTTTCCCTGTTTCAGCATCACAGCAATATGGCCCACCTGCTTCATATGAATATATTATTTTACCCAGAAGATACATTCCTCCCCCAATTTAAAAAGAAAAGTTTCAAATAATATGTGGTCCTAATACGCTCAGTTTTACGGTAATGTCCATATATTCAATTGACACAGTCACCTTTCTGATGCAATGTGACATACTGACGAATACCTGGATAATAATAATAATAATATTAATAATAATAATAAGTTCTATTTATATAGCGCCTTTCATAATCCCAAGGTCACTTTACGCAAAAATAAATAAATAAATAAATAGATAGATAAATAAATAAAGTAAAGAAAAAAAAACAGTAAGCAGTAGAGGAGGAAGGGACAGGGAAATGTTCAAGGAAAAGAAACGTCTTTAGTGATACTTAGTAACATGCAGCTTCATGTATCCTGTGCTGGAAAACAGTTTTTTATACTAATGCAGAATAAAGGTTCTTAAGCATTTCCAGAGGACTATACTGGATATACATTTGGTGGTTTAGTGCTTAAACTCTTAAGTTCAGTTTAATTACAATGATGAGAACCTCTATTGCACCTTTCAGTTGATGACCAAGTCAAATGCCAAGGATTGCTATATATTTTATCCTCTTTTTATAATAAACAAGAAAGGTACTTAACCTAAATACTTCAATTTGAGTTACAACAGTAAAAAGTGACAGCTGAGTAACAGCTTAAAACTATAAGCTATGTCACACTGACGGATTGATTTTACATGTCAGTATAGAGCCATACATTAAAAGGCAAACGTAATGACTTGTAAGCATTCAACCATCCAGTCACGCCTGCTGCCAGGTTCTAATAATGATTTACAGTTTATGCATATCAAGTATTATCATTCTTGTTCAAATAGCTGTTTCCAACTGTGGTCTCCAGGCCGACCATCACAGAAAAGGACTTCAGAAGGTGACAATATCACAGGGAGCCTCTTATTCTCCTATTCTCTCTCTTATTGGTCACATCCACCTCAATCTGCTTATGTGCCTGATCGATCAGACAATTTACTGATCTATAGCCCCCGTTCAAATGTCCGGCCTCACCCTTTCAAGCAGCACACAAACTAAAAATGAAAACGAAAGCTCACCGACAGCATGACCAATCGATGGGAAAACCTTGTCAAAACTGAGCCCCAGAGAATCGTGCAGCACAACGGATATCACATGATACACGGTGGCACGGAGCTCAAAGCGTAGTGGCATGTGGCATGCACTGAGCCGCAGAACTCGAAGTCACGTGACCCGTGATGCGCCATGTGACTCAGGCGATATGTAGTGAGTAATTCCATATGACAGCGGCCATGTAAGGCAACTTTACAATGAAGCTCACATTACAGTGTCTTTAAACCGTTCTTAAACCCCAAAGGCTGCTTCAATGACACTGTTACACAGCAGTTTAGACTGAAAGCAGTGTTTAACAAACTTGTTAATAGTATAAGCCGACTATTCACAAGAATAAAAGCAGCATTTGCTTCATCTGCTTAACAGGCAAATTCGCATTGAAGTTCTCATAGCAGAATTTCCTTATCTTCCTAGAACAACGCTGCCTCTCTAAAGAAAGCAAACAGCACAAGTGTAGCAAGTACCTTTCTTCAGCACAGTGACACTGCGGTGAGAAATACTCAAAGCATGCTATATTGCTAAATGCTAACAAGGCTGATTATGCCAAACATTATGCTAAATACTTCTTCAGCATACAACAGTCCTTGATACTTTACTGTGACAGTTCTGAAGTACATGTATGTCTCAAGAGGACAGGCCAAGCTTGAGTGGGCCAAACTTAAAAGCGAACTTTTGACAGATTCACATTTCATGAATGGTCAGCCATGCTTTTATGGGAGCACAGCATCATCCAAATCAACGGAGAGCAAAAGAGAGAGCAAAAGAAATAACTAAAGTGAAAAAAAGAGCCATATACATTCTGACCATTAAGCTTTTGCCGCATCTGATCATTCCCAGACCGGCTATAACAGAGGTCAAGTGAATCAGTTTGTGTTGTAATGAAATGATGTTAAATGGCTTTGTTCAATTTGGTTTACTGAGGTCTGCAGCAAACCTAATTCTGCAGTGGATGAAAATGGCAATACCAATGTACCCCTATCGGTTAGGGTAACATTTATATGAACGTTTACCCAAATGATCAAACACTGCAGTCTATATGTATATTTGGGCTCTCCTTACATCTTCTTAGGCAGAACGGATTAGTCACTCCGACTCATTAGTGAAAAACAATGTTTGTGGAGCTAAGATGTTGGGGGTCAAAGCAGAAAATTGTTGAGCGACCTGTATGAGGAGGATTTCGCATTTATACAGGCAATCTTCTATGCATGTAATGCGTCCTGTTTGACATTTACATTCAATGATACAATGACGTTCACTGAAATGAAGAAGTTGATCCTGCACTCAGACAGCCTAATAAAAACCACAAAACAGGACTATATATGAAAAAAACGTGCGCCAGAAGGTGAATCCCCACTGCAGGAGACTCATGTCTCAGACACTAAACTGTTCTTTGATGAAAATGAACATAATCCAGAGAATTCAGGAGCTCAAAAAACCATGACAAAATAAGTACAACGTCTACACATTACTGACAAGAACATTATTTGGAAAACATTTTCATAGGATCCTTTGTCACAGACTTTTATACTAGGCTCAAAAATCTTTGGCAGTGAGTTTAGCGATAAGTGCACTCCTCTGGGCTTCAAACAGCATCTGCAATCTACAGTAAGAGCGTCAACCGCACCAAGGCGTCAGAAGAAAAACCAACAATGAGTCTCAATACTGCCAACAATCATCAGGCACTCTGCAATCAAAGTCATCCCCTTCAGCAGAGATGACAGCTGTTCTAGTACCATTATCTGATAGCAGAAATTAAGTGTGTGTGTGTGTGTGTGTGTGTGTGTGTGTCTGTGTCTGTGTCTGTGTATGTGTGTATGCATTGCCCATAGAGCTGCCAGAAGCTCACACTACATTCTTCCCCAACACTCCCACTGCTTATTTTCAGCCCTTGACCTGCCCCCCGATTATCGGAAAGCAGAGAAAATGGGGAGGGGGCTGATTTTAAGGAGAGCAGCTGCCTTGAGGGCCGGTACCAACCCCAGGGGGGCCAAATAATCTTACTCCACGGCCGCCTCTCTCCTGGCAGGCCGTTGATGACGAGCACCCAACTCAATTAAACCCTCAGATGCCCCATGGGACTGGACTGAGTAACCACTATTACGCTTACAACCCTTGTGAATACAGGTAGTATAGCCCCATGATACTGCCCAAGCGACTAAGAAACACATGAGAAAACAGGTGATGAAGTGGTGCAATTTCCAGGTTCAGTTTCATTTCCCAAAGAGGGCTTCTTCCTGTACCCTAGTGAATATGTTTAATTCAAATAGCTGGTAATAAATGTCAAGCTGCATAAAAAAGTAAAGTCTACATTGCTTTAGATAAAAGTACCCACTTAATAAATAATTTAGATAAAGTTCATTTTTTAAATTGTGTTTTTTAACAGATTAAATTCTCAAACAATGGAGGCAACAGGCAAGATGCATCTTCTAAAGCTCCAATTAAGAAAAAATGCTTATCCTGCAGGTTTTCCATCTATTATGTAAGAATCCACAGACTACTGGCTGTTAGTTAAATGCTTGTCTTGCAAAGGAGTTCGCAAAAATAGTTGACTGACCACACTGTCCAAACAACCCCAGAAAAACATTATATGTCGGAGAGTTTGCGCTGACAGTGGATCAGCACTAAACTGGCTGCAGTGCAGTCAATGTGGTATCATGGATCATCTGATTTAGGCTGCTGCAAGAGGGAGAAAGGATTCTGAAGACAATTATCTACGACAAATTTAATAGCTTTAGTGCCAGTGTCTGAACCTTAGGGGGAAAACACATTTCCACAGCAGTTCAAACAGAACTGGCATCCTATGGCTTTTCTTGACTTCAGTTCCATCAGTTTTGCAAAAAACAGACATATGAACTGCAATCTATGTTGGCTCCTTGTCACGTGGCACTCACTCAAACACTGGTTTTGATTAATAGCCGCCATGTTTATCAGAAAGTGCCCTGTGCTGCTCTTCTTGGGCTACAGCCACCTTCACTTCAATTCTCCTAAATGTCTTTGACCCCCGACTTTCAGCAAACAATGACGGCATGGAGGGATGGGGGGGGGGGGGGGGGGCAGGGGCAAAACGCCTGAGTTGTAACCCGTGCTGTGTCTCGTTCTGGTGTTGTTCGCGTTCCGCTTAACGAGCAACACCGTCTCTTTCTGCTCCGGCCCCCCTT
>JAAGVU020000002.1:3588190-3636778 GCA_011763525.2 Mormyrus iriodes
TTGCTCCAATCCTCCCATTTTGATCCCTCACAATCTTGTTTATTTCCAGTCTAAGTTCTTTGAGTTCAATAAACCCCAATAAACTCCTGCCCCCAAATCATTCATTGCTCACAACTGTACATAAATTGTATGTATTTAACAGTTACTACCATTTTTGTGTCTTGTCTGCGGCTTTCACAAAACTCCCAAAAAAAAAATCCAGTAAATTTCATATTTCAACCCCACAATATATTGAAACCATGATGGGGAAAGTCACAATACACAAGGGTCAACTGTATAAACAATTTTGTTGGATGGCAATTTCTATAATTTAACCAATAGGCCTATATCATGCATATCTACATATTGTTTGTTCCATCTTCATAAAGACAACATGCAATGCAAAGTAATAATAATAATAATAGAGAAAGAAATGTATTGCTCAAAAATCATGAGCGAAAATCACAATCTCAATTCTGAGTGAAAAAAACGTGCTTCATATTTCACCCAGAATCGTGCAACCCTGCTCAGGTGTGTTACATGCAGTTTTTTTTAATTGTTACTAATGATGATCATGCAGAATTTATCAGAGTAAAAAGTCATTATTTGGCTCAGAAATGTAGTGAAATAAAAGTTGCAACATCTTAAAATACTGAAGTAAAGTATGAATCCTTAAAAATCCTATTTAACAAAATACTTGTACTTCACTACTTTATACCTCTGGTGAAGGCCATGTAGAGAGTGGATTACACCTGCTCTAAATTTACATTAATATTTACAGAATCTCCATTTACAGAATTTAATATTTATTTTTGGAGTCAATGGCGCCCTATAGACACTGCAGCTCAAAATACAAAGTCTTGTACAGATGCCCCATATTAGAAGTTAAAAATAAGTCATAAAAGTTTCTTTCCTCAAATAACTGAGATAAGAGAGCATGCTTCAACAGGCCCCATAATTAAACTAATTTCTCCTTAATTTGCACAAACATGGTCTACTATGGCATTTTCCATCTTGCAGTGCATTTAAAGAAAATTCTAGCTTGCTCCATTTCCGCACATCTCATCTGATGCTTTAAGTTGAGTGTGCTTATCAGATCACAACATTGCAAGGCGAGCACAACACGAATTTCATTCTAAACTCATCTAAAAATCATCAACTTCGGATCCAAAGCAACAATGGGACAATGAGAGGACAACAGAATGGTCGCAGTGCTGTAAACATGGTGATTAAAGAGAGAAAAACCACTTGTGGGCAATTAATATAGAAATAAATAAATAAGTAAATAAATTACTTTTCAACTGATCGGGGCAGCAGCCCATATGGGGAGAGTGGAGATAAAGGATGATTCACGGTAGCGTTTTACAAAGAGCGCTCTAATGCTCCGTTCCACATGAGGAAACTTCGAAATGATGAAAACCATTTCAGAAATGCATCATAGCACAGGAAAGGGGGGCAAAGAGAGGCACACAAGACGCTTCCCCTCTGTCCCCGCACAGTGCCTCACCAGATATGGCCAAAAGCATCTTCCTCCTCGCGCCAAATGTGGAAACACCAACCTCCTTCAGGTCAGCATCAGACAGAGTCAGGAAGGTCTGAAAGTCGATCTATGAGAGAAGAGATGGGGTGTTTCTCAGTGCTGAAAACGTAAAGATCGTACGTGTAGTCTTGGCAAGACCGGTCTTGCTAACTTGCCTCCCAAGAACAAAATTGGGACAAAATGAATCCTGGGATTGGTCTAATTCGCAAGAATGCATCCAAGGTATCCTTGATATTTGTGGCGGGGCAAGAATGACATCCGGAGACTTTTACTGTCCTCTGTACTCTGTACTCCTGTATTGGAACTGGTCTTCGGTAATGAAAGATGACATAAAATGGGTACACAAGAACACATATTGAGAAACACCTAAGGTTTAGGGAAAGAAGTAGGGATCTCTGAGGTGCCTGCATTCGGCCGCTTGAGGGCTTCTGCCTAAACACTCTCTGTGGAGTTCTACAAACTAGTTTATTTACAGATTCCTTATAATCCCCTTTTTAAATCACCCATAGGCAGGTATTCTGGATTTGAGTAGTTCAGTAGACCACTGACTTAACGGAATAAACCTTTCTTTGAACTGACAGCTATAGCAGAATGGGCAAAAAAACACTTGACAGTAATAATGATGGCTGTAGCAGTTTGATGGGAGATTACTCAGTCCTTTACACATGAAGTGAAAAACTTCTCAGCAGGTAGTGGTTAAGGACATGGATTTGTAAACCAAAGTTCCCCGAATCCCAGGAGGGCATTTATCGTAGTATCCTTCAGTAGAGCACTTAAGACAAATTGGTCCAGTAAAACATCCAGCTGTACCAATGGGCAAAAATTCACTTTATACAGCTAAGAAAACTAAATGTAAATGCATTTTTCATGGTTTATGATAACTAGGACTATGACAGATTCACTACTGTACCTCCTGCTGCTGGAAGATCTCAATATATTTGCTAAGGCCCAATTGGCCTAAGAGCTCAGGTAGGTTGTGGGTGGCCGGCCCTGCCCTGCTCTCTGAAGATAAAAGCTCAAAGTAGCCGTCCACTGCTGGAGGAGAGGTTAAGAGGTCAGTGACACAACACCAAGAAAAGCCTAGCTGATCATATATGTTATTAGTTATAAGCTTTGATACGAATGGGTGTTTCAAAACATAACTCTCAAATCTTTGTGATGTATAATTAATTTAACTTTCACAATATAGCTCTTTTTTTTCATAACAGAGAAAAGCAACTTTAATCTCCTGCTCCCACTGAACTCTCTTATTATTATTTCTGAAAAGATATGGTTTTTCCAGCCCATCCTTGTGCTCTAATTTGAGTTACAAAGATCTATGTTCACATACAAGTATTCAATATTGCATGGTAGTCATTTCCTCAGTTATATCACAGAAGTGAAGCTCACAAGGTTTGTCTGTTGAAGCCCTGGGTGAAGTCGACCTAAAGGAAGATGAGGAGTAAGAAGCACTCAAAGAAGATGAAGAGTAAGAGGAGGACGATGACAGAAGAGATGGTGATGGTGAGGATCCTCGTCTTTCCCGCCAGTTCTCTGAGTCGCTGCCATTATGAATCTTGTCTCGGCCATTCTGTGATGTCCACGTCTGAAATGGAGGAGACAGGAAGAACATCTTGATGCCCCCCCTCCACATATCCTACAAACACATAAATAACCACATACACAGAGCTCACACTTCTCCCCCTGTTCAACAAACTCACACAGACACACCCTCACATGCAAACAAAGATGTATGCATACAAGCAAACACACCAGCTGGTTGAGAAAATTTTTGTTCACATCATTCTACCTGTATGTACTGCCTCATCCCCCGCTATATACAGAAGCTATCTGATGCTGGCTGTATAAAGTAAGTGTTTCAATCATGACTCCTACATTGTACTTTGTTCGTCCTCTTTAATCTTCTAAAAGCACTGTTCTTTTATGAATTATGCATTCAGACTAAAATGCTTCCAGTCACTGTAACTCTATATCCACTTTTCAAACAAGCCTTTGCTCATTTAGGGGTTTAACAGATTGGACAGCTTAATATTTTTCCCTGGAGAAGACCCACTGGTCACCTGTGAAGGAAGAAGAAATAACAGAAAGGAAGGAGAAATCGAAGGAGTCACTTTTTTAAGGATTTAAGCATTACCTTTCCAGCTTGCACTCAGACATCACTTATTTAAGCATTGATTATACATTTCTTTTGATATAACATCTGTTGAGAAATCGAATGACATTGTTTACACCTCTGTTAAACTTCTAGCTGTACAGTGGCACTGACCAAGTTGGGTATTACACTACATGCAATGTGCCATAGTTCAGGTAGGATGATTACAGTGCCTGTAGAGAATCTTCCAGCAATAATGTGGAATAATACCTGCAAAGATAGCCAGCTATGATGAGTAAAGCTCCTGTATGATGGCAATACCCAGGTAAAAAGACTAAAATCAGAGGTGGACATTTCAGGTCGAGAAAGTAAAAATCCAGACCAAGATTTTGTTTCAACAAACCCATTGAACCATCTAGTTGGTCAAAATAAAATCTCGGTCTGGATTTTTACTTTCTGGATTTGAAATGTCCACCTCTGGCTAAAATGACTGAAGGGGGCTGTAAACCAGATATAACAGCTACAATACCTGCTGGGTGGCAGTGCCAAGGTATGACTTGTAGCTCCGGCGGCTGACCGATCGCAGTTCCTTTACGGCCTCCGTGGGCATGGACTTGGAGAAGCCCAGACCGCTCCAGGTGTCAGTAGGAGTCCTCACTTCTGTCTCCACCGGCTTTTTCAGCATCGCTAGAAACGTACATCAACAATCACACGCACACCACAAAGCCACACATGCCCAGAACAGATGCAAATAACAAGTACGACAGTAAGCATAAGCCATTAGATTTGCATGGCATGTAGCACAACCCCAGGCAAAGTTTGTAATTCTATTATCAAGAAACAAGCTGACCATTTGGTTCTTCCCAACAAATGAGTAGCAGCTAAACACACCCTACAACCTTCAAATTTTTCTGGCAGATTTCAATGACCAAGAGGCAGACTGTGCATTTAAATGATAATTCATAATCTGGTAAAACACAGAGGGGATTTACAATAATTTGACTTCAAAAGTGTATTCTTTGTTCAATGTCTGCTTTCCTTTGACTAATGAACAGGCATAAAATAGACACAGTAGCCCAGCAATGCTCAGCTAACTTGCAATACAGAATAAATATGTCTCATATCACAAACAGAGCATTAATGCTTCTCTAAAATAACAGCTAAAAGGCCCCTGAGATACACAAGGCAAAGCGAACTTATTTCTCAAAGCAGCCAAATGACTGCTTTGACTGAAACATTTGTATGTTACAGAAAATGACTGAGATTTAAAGATAGCTCTGTACTTGTTTAAGAGCTGCTTGTAATTCAGACCCTGTTTACCATGCATGAATACCCTCTGCACTATCTGGCCTTCACACACGGAAAAATCCGCCAGAACAATAATACATATCAAAGGGAAATTCGTACCTCTCGTCGCCAGCAGCCTCTTTTTTTCATAGTCATAATCCTAGAACAATGTAAGCAAATAAACAGAAACAGGTAGAAATTAAATTAGGTTACTTGAGAAGCACAAAAGCCAAAAGCTGATTTCTTGAGACTGTCCTTAAAGTGCTCTGATGGTTTCTGCAGGTATTTGGAAAATAAATATATCATCTGTTCTACAATCTTTGATTGGGGGGGGGGGGTGTAAAAACACACAAGAATCAGGTGCATGTAAAATTCTATCTGCAAAAGGTCAGAAGAGCAGCAATCCAATTTGTCAGATATTGCAGTGTGCAAACTGGCTCCCAATTCCACTGGTGGCTTTTAATTCCAGACATGGCGATTGTCTGGCATTTGGGCGAATTGCCTGCAGTGCATGGAGCCCCAATCTAATTGGACCCACGTCAAATCTAGATTGAACCAGCATAGACTTATTATGTACTGTTATATTTTTCACACAAGCGTTTCAATTTGGTGTTCTGTCTTAGTCTATCACCGTCATTCATCGGAAGATAAGCTAGAGTAACTCAATGCATACTGATATGCAGTTTCCTCTGGCGTTTCTATATACAATGTCAGATTAATATTTCTGCCGTTGAGCTCATAAGAAATGTAATCAAGTACAAAAACAAGAGGAATCAGACCAACTGTCTCATGATGAAAGAATAATGAAAAGCAGATAGAGATTATATTTCACTGAGTGACTTTCTCAGAATGTTCTTCTAACCATAAAATAAAATGTCCACTATTATATTACTCAGCAGTATCAATGTTACATTAAGGCTGTGAGAATATCTTATAAACAGCTAAGCATAGGCAACTCCTTCTGGTATTAAAGCAATAATGTATTGCTTTTGCTTCTAGAATCAGATCGATACTTTGTTGCATCTAGAATCAGTGGCACACCTCGTTGCTTGTGGAATTGGAACCTGTCTCAGTGGTGTCTTCTCTGGTACTGCTTCTTCTCTCTGTCCTTGAGGTGTTCAAGGAAGCATTTAATATTCTGAAAGAGAAGCGCAATCTCATCTTCATAGAGGCATCTCAGTATTCATTACCATGTATAGTTATTATATCTGTTTCAGGATATATTGTGTGCATTCAGTTTTAGCACTAAGAAAATAAATACCATGTTATGTAACAAGATGTTTATACTCCAGATTTTATAAATCATTAACATAATCACCTTCTTAAAGGTGCTACATAAGACCATGTTACATCTGAACTTGAAACAGATGTTCATTTTCATTTCGGTGGACTTATGACCTAGTATTAAATGAACAGTTGCTAAATGGAATGGGTGGCAACCTGTGTACCCATCGATTCAAGGGTTAGGCTTACAGCTTGCAAGTGTTCTGGGGCGCCACCTGGTGGGAAAAGACTGCAGTTCCTTCTGGGTTTTGGTCTCTTATAGTCTCTGATTGACTGCTTCTCTTATGGCAATAGGCAGCCTTTTCTCTGACATCCAATCCCTGGCCTCCAGGCACGAAGCTTCCAGGATCTGAGGAACTCAGCTGACTTTTATCCTCCATAACCTAAGAAAGCCGTGAATCAGAAAGTGACAGAATCAAAAGTAATGCACAATGAATGTCTCCCTTTGTCGCACCAGAAAGACAAGTCGTGCCCAGTTCAGACTGGAAGAGTGATACATCACACTGCAGCAGTAGGTATGACACGGTGACAAAAAGCATAAGAAATAACCTGGCTGCCTTCGCAATGAAAGATGAACTTGTCAAATTAACATCAAAGGCTACAGCTTCTTAATATTCCGTAACCCCTAAAGTGGTGTCACTCTAAACTTAATGTAACGTTAATGCTGCGTTGCAAAATTAATCAAAACAATTATTTTAACTGCCACTAATTTTATAGTCATGTGACTCATAAGATGGGTTGAGTGTGAGATAGATTAATAACTGCACCTTCTCTGGCTTAGGTTCTACCCCTTTCACTGTCGTCAGGCACTCCTTCTGCACAACCAAAAGACCTGGTGGGGGTGAAAGTGGGGTCTTCACCTGCTGGGGATTGCCCTGCACTCCTTCTGGTGCAGTGGCAGTACCTGCAGAGAGAGAATAGCCTCTATAATAAAATTTCCAGCAAGTCAGCATGGCCCACTGCTGGATAAACACAGTGTGACTGGCTGCTGGTCCTTTAATGTGGTCTATTTAAGGAATAACATTTCTTCAGCATTCTGTCTTAGTCGACTTTGCATGCTTTCACTGTTCTGTTTACTTAATTGACAGTCTGTGTTTAAATGAGCTAGTGAGGACTGAATTAGCATGCGTGTCTAGCCGTGTATATATTTGTGTGCATCTGTGTAAATTAGGTAAATGATCATTCATAATCTCCCAACTTAATGAGGTACTGTAGACACAACATTATGGGGGAGGGGAGCACAAGAACCTTGTGAACTGTGTTCTTCAAATGCAGGATGGAGAAATGCTGCTTTTTCGGACAGAGTGACAGGCTGTACCTTGATCAGAGAGCCGAAGCTGTTGCATCATCAGGTTCAGCCACTGGTTGTTGAGGCTGGCAAATGTGATGTCACCGGTGGGCTTTGTAGCAATGCTGGTGACCTCATTGGGATCCAATTTGAGTAGTAGGCGCCGAGCTTCATATAGGTTGCCAACATTCTTCTCCAGTGTTTTCACCACCACCGACTGAGTGCATGGGGCATAACAGACAGCACCAATCAACACAGGACTAGACTAGTACCATGGCAACTTGGGAGGAAGGGGAGAATTCACACCCACAGTCAGTATCAATCATCTCAGGAGGAAGGGAATCATTCACATTCAGCAACAGCATTAATCAAATCAGGAAAAAGGGCCGAGTTCACGCCCACAGACAGTATCAATCAACTCAGGTGGAAGGGAATCATTCACACTTAGAGATGACATCGATCAAATCAGGAGAAAGGGGTGTGTTCACACCTACAGACAGGAATAATCAACTCTGGAGGAAGGGAAACATCCAATGTGCTATGTCCGTATCGTGGAGTCCACTGATTTGAGAAAAGTCAGGAACTTATGAATATTCATCTGCAGTAAGGCCATTACCTTTCTGGATTTGATTCTAATTGCTGTTGACACATGTAATATCACTCTAATCTCGGTTCATTCTGAATAAAAACATACAAAATTCAAACTCCTTATGAATATTGATGATGATACAGATTGAATACAACAGATGCAGAAAGGAATGATGAAAATGACATTAGTTACAGTTCTTGTCTGACCACAGCATTTGACCCATCGTAAGCTGCGAGCATACCTTAGCAGTCTGCTTGACCTTGGGTTTGATGCTGAGGAAGACACCCAAATTCTGCATTATGTGACTGAGCTTGCGAGGGTCCACCTCCCCATTCTCCCTCATGTCAAACATCAGGCATACCGGCAGACAGTCCTTTTCAATGAACAAATAAATAGGTACAGCTAAATAGGGAGTCCTATGCCTCCAAAAATGTATCTTACACAAGCAGAACTCTACTATGAGTTGCATGGGGTCCGAGTGCTCTACAATAAATGAGTCATTGAACCCAAATGGCAAATATAGTTGTTAAACCAAAAAATCATGTATGCTTGTTAAGCAGGATGTGTCACATACCGAATAGAACTTTCAACACTTCCAAATTTGTCTGTGAACAAGAACGCTAAGTTCTACCAATGAGTTATTCCAACTGTCTAAAAACGAGCCCTGACGTATAGCATTCAGCAATGTCACTATAATTTGTGCTCTTTACTGAGATACATTGTTCTGCATGGCTCCTGAAGGCAGCCTTACTAACTATCAACTCACCAGGAGCTGTTGCCGAGCTAGGCACACCCCATCAGGAGCTCCTTGGATGAGCAATGAAGGGGGACTCTGAGGGGCACTGAGATCTGGCAGGATTATCTGAGTGTGGGTCATGTGCATGACAGTCAGGAAGCTTGTCGCGCCTTGGCCCAGGAGGAGGAGGTGCTGCTGGGAGCTGATATCTAGCTGAGTGCTGACTGCCACGTGATTCTCTGGGCCCAGGAACATCTCCATTAGCATGCAGGTGGCCTTCTGTAATGGAAAGGGATCAAGGATCAGAGCACAAATTTCAGCCGGATAGAGGAACCGCTAACATAGTGTCTCACGCCCGTGGCCGCTTAGAGGTAGGGAGGGAGATAAGAGAATGAGGAGGAGGATGCTCTTATTCTCCACACTATGGGATGCTCTATGAGCAACGAGAAAAGGTCAGGAAGGCAAGAATATAGCAGCCATGTAGGATGAAGGGTATAGCTGAGTGCTCTGACCTTCACAGAAGCAGAGTTCCCCTGCAGACCCCGCACTATGCAGCTGCAGCTGTAGAACCTGGGCTGCTGCCGGAAGCTGACGCTCACACCAAAGGCCTGGGCCACGTGCTGGACCACAGGGGAGTTGACCTCCGGCATGACCTGGGAGGTCAGCATCATCGGCAGGTCAAAGGTCAAAACCAGTGGCTGGAGGTTCTGTGCAGAAGAAGAGTCCACAACCATTAAACAAACCAGTGCTACTAAAACAGAACTGCAGATCTCCACGTATGGTCAGGTGACACTAAAGCCAATGGGCCAACAGGGGTGATCCAGTCAGCACTGAATTATTAACTACAGAGCTAAAAGTAGTATGCGTGCCAGACCGCACATTCAACTGAAGCTGTCCTCATTGCTGTTTCTGAGACATTCCACTCTGCTATAATGGGCACACTTTACCGCACTGGACCTGTAGCAGTCTATGCTGTTAATAATTAGATCCTCTCTGCATCCCTATTAAGGCTTGAAATTGCATTGATTGCTCATACTTCTACATCTGGTCAAGTGGTCCAATGGGAACTTCGCCCCACACCTGAAATCTATTCTACTGGAGTCTCAGAGGCACTTGTGCTGGGTCCCCTCCTTCTTTCACAACACACTACATCTTTGGATAGCATCTCCTCTCACAACTGCTTATGTCACCGCTGCACTGGGAACACTGCTTCTCCTTAAACACTCAAGCTTCTTTTGAAATTGCAGTAGATCCTGTTGCCATGTCTACCTGAATGAATAATCACATAAGGCTGGCTGTCAACACAACAGGACCATTCTTTTTCTAAGACCTTATTAGACCCTATGCCCCATTATGGTCTTTGCAGTGCTCTACATAAGACAATACAGGTATAAAAGAAAATCAAGCTCTATTTTCAACCTTGACCTTATTTTAGTAGAAAGCATGTCTCCTGAACACCAAAACTACAGATGCCCCCTTTAAGGAAGGACTTTAAATTCTCCTGCTCATTTCCCACTTTATTCTGCACCTTAGCTCTGAATACCTCTATGCATTCTGTATACTTTCAAGAGCCTGCTTTTTGACAATCTGTTAGATTGGATTCACAGACTCTGATTCTGCTGGTCATGGACTTAATTCACAACTATTCTCTGCATTTTAATGTAGTGATTTTTCATTTTAATTATCCTGTATCAAAAATTTCTGTATAAATGTTTATCTTTAGTTGCTGTCATTGACTAAATTATGAGGTTATTATTTCCGCATCTTAAGTCAACACACATATTACCGAATACAACTTTAGCAGCCCATACAGAAAGCATGCCATGTAATGGTCTGGTATCCTATCCAGGGTGTCTCCTGCCTTGTTTCCGTTGTTTACTTATATAGACTCCAAGACTCTAGGCTCACCTTGACCCAGAAATGGGTTAGTGGTTCTAGAAAATGGATGACTCGATAGATATAAGGATGGATGGATGGAGGGATGGATGGATATCAAAATCAACACAACACAAGACTTCACTTGCCAATTATGTGCCTATGTTGATGTTGTTTGTCTTTTAATGCACTTATGACCTGACCTGTATATAACACAGGACAACCTCATATGTCAAAAGTAAATATAATCCTAAATCACAAATAAAGATGCTGTCATCAAGTAAGTCCCTTTATTCACCTCTTCAGCACTTTAGGGAAAATCTGACTGCCCAGTGGATTAAAGGTTTCTTCGTTTGATGTTGTTTCTTGTACTGTGCAACACACATGTAAGGGTTCTATCTACTACCACAACGAGAAGACAAAGAGCGCCAGTATATTGCATGTGATTCACAGACACACATTCACACAGATCTAGATAGATAGATAGACAGATAGATAGTGGATAATGGATCATAATCTTACTCGTATTTTCCTCCTAGCTGACTCTACTCCTTCAACCGGCCCAGCAATAGACACCTGGCAGGTGAAACAGGAATGAAACATGCAGGTTTAACGGCAGTAAAACAATAAAAAAAAACATTTGCAAACAAGTGCTCTATTCGGGTAAGATAAACCTAATCACAGGTGTCACAATAGCACCTAGCTGTTACATGCTAAGTGTCATCTCCCAGGATGTCGCTCCCTGGTGGATTAATGCATACCTGGTTGCTCTTCTCCCCTGTGGCATTGTGGCGGTTGGAATCAGGAAAGTGGATGTGACACTCTGTCACCTCCATCACTTTTTTAATGTTCCCACCTCCTTTCCCAATCACATGTGAGTGCTCCGTATGGGTCACGTCAATCTTTAGGGTTACTTTGTTCACCTGAAGAACGTTCATAACAGGGCATAACAGGCATATGGTGATGCCACTGCAGAGAGTCACGAGACTCAAAGAAAATAAAATACAGGTTCATTATAATACATAAACAAAATATACAACTGTATTCATAATCATAATTACCATATTATGTTCATAATATTCATAAAAATGAATTAGATGACCTAGATTAAGAAGAAAATATAAGTAAATTATTAATTGAAGCAACATGTTGTTATAACTTTACTTATACAGTATATATGCTGTTGTTAATAAATAATTTGCCAACACTTTACTTGTAGGGGTACAAATACTATAGTACCAGTCTCTTACTTAATGTATGAATGAACCAGAAACTAAAGTGTTAATTACATACTGATCCCATGTTCGTTCATCATCAGTCAGTCATAACGGTTCATGTATTTCATGCAGTTACTATTTTTATTCATGATTTGTACTTGAGTAGTTTCTAGGTTACTAAGTTACTCATGCCCCTCGAGTGTTACTAAGTATTACCAATAATTTTAATGTGTTTGGTGAGTAAAGTAATAAAAGCGCATATTAGCTATAGATATTATAGATATTACAGGTCTTGTATAGAAAAGATAAGAAAAAAGAATGTGGAAAATACTGAAGCATTCACCTTTGTCTCCAAAAGATCTAATATCTTCTTCTTGGCCTCCAGAACATTCTCTCTCTTTCCTTCAACCTTTACATGTGGATCTGACAGAGAGACAACAGATTTTTCCATTCCATACAAATGAAGTAAAACCAAGCTATCGAGCCATAAAGTGGGGCCCAACACTTTTCTTTATCTCGACTCCATCTATTGTGTGTAATAACTGGCACTCACGGCGAGAGAGACAGCCTTTATCTCACCTTTCTTTGACTTAGCTCCAATCTTCAATTTGGAAGGCCATTTAATCTGAGTGTTGGTTTCTATCATTACCTGTGAAGAAACACCTGGTGAGAGGACTTCACAATGAGACCAAAAGTGCCATATTCACACTTTCAGCTCAACACCTACTATAATCTCCAAGCTCCCAGTCATCACCTGTATCAGAAAGTGTCATGAAACCATCCCATCTAATTGGAGAGTCGGGGTTGAAAGTCAGGCATGCAGTGGAACTGAGATTTACCATTTCCACTTACTTTCTTGAAGAATTCCTCCCCAGATAAGCCATTGTCTTCTGCAGGGGCTATAAATCAGTCCAAGGGAGAAAGCCATTACATGGTGAGAGACACAACTATCATACAGCCCTAGTGACAGACACCTGCAGGACACACCAAAGCAGTCCTGAAGACATAAGTACATCATTTGAACAAGTGTCAAGACTCACGAATGCACACAATATCTGTGGCAAGAATGACGTTTGTTCATCTGTCAGATCTGTCAAGTTTTATCACTAAGTGTCAGACACCAGTTCCTAATTACATCCTTCTGAAAACACAGGAACATAAAATCTTGTTTCAAGCCACATGAGAAAAATGGTACAAGTGACACTTGACGCGAAGTGTGACTCATAAGAACAAATGTCGACTTCTTCAAAACTTTTTAATGGAAAAAAAACTGCTTGTTGTTCTTCAGGCACTGTAAAATAACTTTAGGCTTATAATTTACAATTGCTCAAAAATCAACAAATCCCTAATCCACAAAATAACTAAAAATGCAGGAGCTCAGTAAACACTGGGCCATAATTACGGAATAATAATTATACGAGCCATAATCTGGCAAAAGACAATGTGTATAAGCTCCCTTGAGATGAGTTTAACGATAAATGGGGACAATAATTTAAGGAATAATAATAATTAACTGAAACAGAAATAAAAATTTTAAACAGAACTGCAGTTTAAATGGCAAAAAGACTTAAAGCACCCCCCCATAACATATTCCCATGGCGACCTATGCCCCCATCACTATAGGTTACGCAGACCAGGGCTCAGGAATGGCTGCGTGGAGTGGGGCTGTATAGGCAGACAAAAAGCCAGCTGACTCAAACAGCCCCCTAGTACACCTCCCCCCCAAATCCAACTTATCCAATAGTACACAGAGACACCCCCCCATATACACACACACAAACAACAGGGAGACAGAAACCGAAAACTACTCGGTGAACAAATGACAACTTACACCTTGAAACCGTCATATTTAATTGTCATCACCTCTGGAGTCAAAAGATAAATGGCAAAGATAAGAAAACAAGCACGGAACATATGTAACACAGGCCACTCCAGCAACAGCCTGAAAATGTGCTAAGCACTCAGAAAATGTGCTGCAAAGTAGGCGAGTTATGGAAGAACAACTGACACCTTTAGCTGAGAACTGCAGCTGAAAAGTTTGTGCAGAATGAGAACATTTCCAAATGGAAGCACAGCGCAAAGCTCTGTAAACTGCACAGCAGGGCCATTCTGTACAGATTCCATGGCCACTAAATGTGCAATAAGTTGTATCTAATCTCACGCTCTGCACTTACTGAGCAGCATCATCTCCAGTTTCTTCCTGTCAATCCGGAATCTTTCCTCCATCCAGTCTGGGTCAGAGAGTTTTGGGGCAACATATTCTGCTTCTGGCAGGCCACTTTTCTCCTCTTCCTCATCCTCTTCTTCCTCCTCATCCTCCTCATCCTCTTCTTGTCGGGACTGAGATCGGCTTGGCTTGATGAGTGCTTCTCCGTGGGCCATGGGTTCCAGTTTGCACAGGTCACAATCTAGATGGTCCTCGACAGAGCTGGCCATGGCAGCGGTGCCGTCACTGTGACCACGGAGACGGAGCGGGAAGGGGGAGAGCATAGGGAGCTGCTAGCCCCTCACCCCCTCACCCTGATCCCGCCTCCAACAAGTCTAACTGACAGGAGGATGCAAGAGCTGAAGGAGGAGCAGGGGTAGGAAACACCAATGAGGCAAAGGGGTACAAAAGGCCTCTTTGGCACCAACCGCAGCCTATTAGGACATAGCAACACTGCGACTTGTCACACTACAAAGCTGTGTGCCCGCCGATAAGAAGCAGCAAATACTCTTTCTTTTGAAAGCGTATTTGTGTTTGAACTTGAACATACTTCTCAAAAAGTGAATGAAATTTATCTCAATGGCCGGGGCTGGAATTTGCAAGTGCGCAAATAAAACAGGGAGGAAGTAGCTGAAAGAGGCGGAATATAAACAGTCAGAAAAAAACCCTATTATAAACTTTTTTACAGTATTAGTGCTGGTAAGACGGCATTCGGTACAGTAGCTCACACAAGACCTGCGTTGTGAATGAGGTTGTCCAAGAAAAGGTTGCCTTATCGCATGGGAACATGTTCCGTAAATAGCTACATAATTTCTACATGAATGGGCTGGACCACAGGGTGGCTCAGTGTTAGCGCCCCACCCACTCCCAAAAGGGAAGAGGGCTTGAGATTCCGAAGAGGAGATGGGAGGGGGCGGGGGGTTGCCTTTCAGAAACGACCCAGCCAGACAATGTGCCAGAAGAAAAGGCTACTCCACTAACAAATAGGCAGCGGTGTGTTTGTGAACATCGCCTAGCAACCACCAATTGCTTATGAGCAGGCAGGCAGTGAGAAAGTCATAATCTTAGCAGAGGAGGACGTTATTCCAGGATGAGGATTATTTAAGAACATCCTTCTGATTTTCTCCTTCGGATCACACATCCACTTAAATGTCTAGATACACATTAACATCCATATATAAACCCTGACTAGTGGAATGGTTTTCCAGGCCATACACTTCGTATGGAGCTGTGTATAGTTCTACAGTTCAGGGATCAGTATCTGTGTCTGGAAGGTTGTGGGTTCAAATCCTATGGCTGACAGAGTGATCATATCATCCATGAGCCCTAATTAAAGGTCCTGAAACCTAACTGTTTGTGTTCTGATCCCACAGTTTGCCGTCACCTGTATACATCAGGATGTATCTCACAGCGAGCAAGATGGAGTATGTGAAAAATTTTAATTTCCCAACTGGGATGAATAGGGTACTCTATTCTGAGTGAAGCCGCAAACAGTGAACAGAGCATTGGTGAAGTAAAAGCTTTGGTAGCAGCTGCAAAAAGCTAAGTACTCCCCCAGTTAGCTGATCCAATTTCATTTGACTAGCAAGTCTTATTCCCGAGAAACATAGCTAGCTGCACTCACTTCTCATTTCACATTTCACTTAAGCATTCCTAAACACGTACTCCTCACAAAGTCTACCCCCAAATTTCGAACTTCAACTGGTTACAAGCCAAGTTCACAGTTGGTCACCTGCTGCCAAGCACTGCGGTGAAATTCAGCCGGGGACACTCAGTCCGCACCAGAAATTTCCAGTGAGCTAACAAATTTTTTATCCTTTACCAGGTTACATTATATATTGTACTTTATAAGACACGTAGAAACCAAAAAGTTTTTGGTTCAGTCTCACCCTATCACTAGGACCAAGATCTGTAAGATGGATCGTCAAAATGAGCAAAAGAAATGATTGTTATGCGCTGCTGTGTAGCAGATATAGATGTTAAGCAAAGAAAAATTAATTTTAACCTCCATTGTGAATAATGTAATCAGGGATATAGTGATCCGGGAATATACCCGAAAGCAAACCTCGAAACGGCTTTGTCCCTCTCCTCCAAAGTCTTTTTTGCACACTTAGTTTGGATTCTGGTAAATATGGAGCACATTATTTAAACCTGGAACACAATAACATCTCGTAAAGTTCTGATTTTATTGCCCCATTGCCTAGAGACTCTTGGGAGAAGGAATGGGCTAGCTCCCAGTATCAACCTCTAAACATGGCCTGTCAGGGAGAGTGGGGAAGATCTACACTGTTATGGGCCTGCTTGGTGATTCATTATCCTAATAAAGAACAGCAGATAATTAAACCCTTCGAACGCCCTGAATGCTGGGTCTTTAATCACAAGCAAAGTGGCAAGCCAGAAGTTAGGGGGCGGAGACTTTGAGGTGGTGTGGCATTAACAGGGCTATTTTGTGGCTTCTAGCCCGTAACCAGAAATAAATTTCATGGGGGCGTCCTGCAACCCTACCAATAGGTCCCCCTTGGTTGAGTTTGCTGATTGGGGGCTGAAGCAAATGCCTACGTGCCTGATCAGTACCAACAAAATTTCAGATGGTGTGGGGGTTGCCTGATGGCATCTTTCAAATGAAGTGTTATTCTTAAAGACAACTGGAGTTTTGGCTGGAAATAGGTACCGGCAGGTCAGTACTTTGACTGGTGGAAAGTGTTAAAACCAGCCCAAAATACTTCATATTCAAACTGTCATTTTTCTATCCATAAATGTTACACTTAAATAATTTTTTTCAAAAATGTAAAGGATCTCTCTCACTCTTTTTGCCAACCTATGCCTTGCTGTTGATTCAAAAACTGCACTAAAATATTCCATTGAGATGCAATGATTATTCAGCATCCTTCAGCTAAAATACTGGTCAATTTCACCCTCAGTTCTCTAACACATACATATAATAACTCCGCTAAACTAGGTACCAAAACAAAGCAGTTTTATAGGAGACTCCTTACTCATCAGGTCAGTGACGGCCAATGTTTTGTAGGCCATGCTGTCATTTACTATTTTGCTGTAGCTCCGATGGGATGGCCTGACTCTCCGCTCCAGATCCCGTCTTACATGTGTGAGACAGCAGGACTGACTCAACGTACTGACATACAGACAGACTTCTTAGCAAAACAAAAACGGCAATGACTGTTCAAATGTCGAGGTTTATGTATAACAAAAAATATTTATACTTTTGACATTGAGGATATTTTAGATCATGTCCACAACAAATTGCCTTCGATAGTATGAGCTGAGATATCATGTCAGGCAGGTCACTTTCCACGGCCACAGATTTCTGCTTTTTCTGGGGGTTCCAGGCATTCTCAAGCTGGCAGAGGTATAACGTCTCCACTGTGTTCTGGATCTGATCTGGGGGCTCCCATTAAAGCTGACAAGGCGGTATCCTTATGAGATCTCAGCTGTCTACACATGTATGTGTGTACACGTTTATACTAGAGGTAGCATCAGAAAGCCCAATCACCCGCATTTGTTAATCGTCTGGCTTTCTCACAGGCAGAATCACTCAACCGAAATACAAGCAGAATAAAACGAGTTGGAAAAGCACTACGATCAGGTTGAGACAAGGTGTCAGAGATGAGCTAGAAGAATCATTAATCTCTAATGTGTTTGTAAAAGGACAAAAAATAATGAAAAGCGAATCTGCTTGCTGGGAGAAGTCACCCTTTTATTCTCATTTTCAAATGATTTGAGTTTTATAAGTAAACAAACGTCTGGTTTTTTACCATTATATACATCCCTGGAGATTTATGCAGCAGTAACATTGCAGCAGAATCTCTGGAAGAAGTCAAATGAAAACAATATTGAATCAATTCTACAATGAGTATTGGGAGAAGGATCAACTGAGCAAACCAGCATATCAACAGCAATTGCTTCAACTTTAGCAGAAGGGATTTGCTATAGTTGCAACCTCTTCAACCGCAAAATCTAAGATTACTGGTTAAAGAGGACACTTCCCATACATAATAGTGTTATGTATGATATGGTTATTTTGGAACTTGCTGCTCCAGTGATAGTAAAATATACAATAAATGCATATTAAGATGGCCTAGAATAAATCAAATACTGTATTCAACCCTGACTGAACATGACATTGAAATATACTGAGATGCTAAAACTATGGAAGCAAAAGGTAAAAATGTGGTATGTTAAAGCTGAGACTGGGTTGTGTGAGGGTTGGGGGAGTCAATGGCAGGAGAACAGCAGATTTCAGTTTGAGTAAGAGCAGTATATTTGATGCAGGGAGATGAAACAGCAGAATTCTGCAGTGGTGAAGCTTGCATTCTGCTGTCTGCTCTGCAGCTGGACTGTGGGAACGCCTAGCAGAGATGGAACAGAGGACTTAGGTAGGACTCGGCGTTATAGATGCTGTAGAAAGGAAACGGTAACATCTACAACAGTATAACAGAAGGGGATCAAGGGAAACATAATGGACCCTGACCTGGGTTATTATCCTTAATGAGGACTAAATCTATAAGAACATTTTCATAAACTGAAATAAGATCTGAAAATAAAATTTAAACTAAACAAAAACTATGAATATTGCTTCTGAAACTAACTGAAATAGAATGAAAAAACAAACATCAAATACTTTCTGTTCCTGTTTTTAAATACTACTTAGCTAGTTTTCTTTTTTTTTAACTGGTAGCTCACTGTTACTTGCTCACCATTAGTAATGCCTGGAACATGTTTTGCCCATTTTGAGTATATTAGTACATAATGTGCAGTATATATTCATTTACAATTCTCTAAAGATCAAACACATAAAATAGCTCTACACTTTCAATCTATCCCTAGAAATAAAATTACTAAAACATAAATTATAATGAAAAATAAATAAAAAATAAATAGAACTATATCTTCAAAATAAAAACTAATAAAACCACACTGAAGACTAAACTGGATGTCAAACGAAAATTTAAAATAATATAAAAACAGAAACAAAATTTTAAAATAAAATTTGATCAGCATCCAGTTAATTGCTTCCCTTGTGTAAGTACCTTTTATTCAACAGAATCTGTTTACATGTATTTGTATTCATGGCAATGGCAAAGACACAACTGGCATGTGGCCTGACAAGGTCAGATGAAAGTATCTGTGCTATAACAATGGAACAGGGCTAGCATAGTCATGACAAGCACATGTAACCATAAAAAAGCTAACAAAGACCACCATAAGGGAATATCATAGTTGCCAGAACTATAAGCATTAAAAACTGCAAAAGACCTAAATAAACGGTGCTAATACTGTATTATAATGTAAAAAACAGCCATACATTTACCAATCATGATATTCAACTACATGCTCATTAAATTTCTAAATTTTGTCAATAAAAAGCATTTATCTTTTGCAATTCATGTGCTAATGTTGGGTCCATCTGTTTTTTTTTTTTCAATAGAAATTTTAAGTTGTATTATATGTCTCTCAATACCTGTCTGCCCTTTTGAATATTTTTTATCGTATTTGTAAACGTTAACAGCAGCCTTATTAAAACTCTACTGGCTGCTCATTTGAAGTCATACAAAAATCATCTACAGAGAACCAAGAAAAGTTCAATTGTACATGTGTATGTTTGAATTCCACTATTCTAAACTGCAATCACATATGGCCTACCTTAAACAATGCATCTGTCATAAGCAAGCCCAAGTTCGGTACTTCCACAAATATTTTTACATTCCCAAATATATAGATTTAAATACTTAACAGAGCAGCAGATAAACTACGTCTTACACAAAAGCCAAATATAAACCTGTCACATCTTGTCATGGAATTCAGAAACAGCGGTTTCAATATTTAATTAAACAACAGTGGGATCGATATTAAAGTTTTTTTTATAAAACAAATGTTTAAAATAATTGACTTGAAAAAAACTGGTGAAATGAGCAGCTCTGTTACCAAAGCCAAAGTTACAGTATATTATCAGCTTCAAACACTGCCACAAATTAACAGGTTACAGTCTGGATTGCCATTTTAATAATTGCTGGTGTATTGTAAACTGAGAAATTCATGTGTGATTATAATAGACAACAAACATTAGTCCAAATTTTATAATGAATCATCTAATGCAACAACATCATTTTAACATGCTTTTTTATCATTTTTATTTTGACCCTTAGGTAAAAAAATATCTTTGACCAATCACACTAGTTTTATAGGTAACTAACTGAACCCCAGATAATCATAAAAAATCTCTTATGTTCTTGCATTGATATGTAAAGAAAGGAGGGATAAATGCATTTTAACATGCTGATATTTTGTCATGCTCTGCTATGGGACTCTTATTTAGTGACATACCTAGACTTATTTTAAAAGTGCCACTTCACAAAAAAACAAGGAAAACTAAAAATGCTCCCTCTTCTTGTAAAAAGTGAGTTGTTCCTTTTCCAAACACATTGTGAGCTATTGCAGTGATAGTAACTTGGAGACTGATAGCCTCCCTAAATTGTTCTGGGCAGCTATATTCTTTTTTTGTATTCAGTAATATTTTGTAGTGCGTTTGAAAAGTATTTAAGTGAGCCTTGCAGACATATACTTCCACAATCAATAAATAATAGCGCACAATATACCTGATAAGAATTAATTATCGCCCAAGTTGGAAATATTGATAGGTGTTAATAAGATAAAGCCACTCTGGGGTCCTCTTCATTCTTTTAACAAAAGTACTTTTTAACTCCTGTGAAAAGCGCTAAGAGGCATTCACAGCAGCAGACAAAAAGTACCGGTAAACTTAATTACATAGCTCGCATCCGCAGTAAACATGCAAATTACTGATGCGGCGTAATAGATGCGTTTCTATACCTTTTCTTGCTATAGTCTGCCCCCTGGTGGTACTAAAGTTCCGCATCTAAAATGAAATTAAAATAATATCTTTTAATTCAAGCAACTAATATTTCAATACCTTTTAAACATTTCTGTTTATTTAGAACCTTTTATCCAAAGCGACATACATGTTTGACAAAATCAGGGTCAGACAGTCCCTGGAGCAACTAGAGATCAATGCCCTTGCTCAAGATCCCAGCGGTGAGATCACCATTTCTCAGGCACAGCATCTTAACCCACTGAAGCTCACACCTCACCCTCTCACCTTCGTGACATGCTGTTGTTTACTTGTCCTGTGTATGTCTTGCTTTATCTCTGACGCAAATTTCTTCCTTAGCCAAAGGATACTGATTTTTTTTTTCACAAAGGATTTCGGTCCATTTATTTATTTATTACATATTTCTTAATCCCACCAAAGCAATAAATGTAAAAAAAAAATATTACAAAACACTTAATTAAAGCAATTAAAATAATCAGTATCTTAGTTTTTAATTAATAAGCTTATTTTAAAAATGGTATTTAAGCGACCATTTTAAAATGTAGTACAGGCCTTCACACTAGTGTAAACCAAAATTATAATTTAGGTAGCTATTTTCTGAAGCGGACACAACCCGTGAACACGTCCTTATAGTGTGCTGTTTTTTCCGTCTCTTCTTCTTCCTCCTCCAGGAAAAAAAAAAGTCTCGTCAGCTGCCATTCAGATTACGGAACAGACACCACATGAGAAAAATCTGACAAAAGTCGGTTAGTCAACAGAACTGAGCGCTATATAGATCTGGTTGCTATATAATTATCAGTGTCTAAGTTCT
Source organism: Mormyrus iriodes (assembly GCA_011763525.2). Taxonomy (NCBI): domain Eukaryota; kingdom Metazoa; phylum Chordata; class Actinopteri; order Osteoglossiformes; family Mormyridae; genus Mormyrus; species Mormyrus iriodes. The sequence continues at coordinate 3,609,960 of JAAGVU020000002.1, forward strand.
ACTTCACTCCTACCTACGACGTTCCTATAAGAAACAATGCACCCACGGTTACCAGGGTTGCCAACTCTCCCGCATCTGGCGTGACGCTCATGCAAGAAATCTTACGGAAAATCTATATTATTCCATTATAAACCTAAAACTAGCTACATCAAAAGCGTTGGAGCAGTTTCCACACCATACAGACTATTTACAAGGTAATGAACCTGTTAAATGCGTGATAAATAAAGATAGTTAAAGATAAATGCGTGTGCATGTGTGTGCAGACTTTTCTCGCATTGAAAATCTCATGCCAGCCAGCTGATCAAAGTTGGCAACCCGGGTTTATACTGAGATATTTATCTAATATTGCCCATGGATGAACCTGAAATTAAATTCACAGTTAAATGTGATGCTTGACTAGACTAGCTTCTGTGTTCTCACTCACAAAACAGTAGCGTGTGTCTTGCCGAAGCGTGTACAGTACTTTGTCAATCATCGCCAACGCCATGCTGGACGGGACAAGAAGGCGCTTTTTTGCTGAAGTTTAGCCCCACCCCTCTGTGGTCTCGTGACGGCAGCACCACGCGAAAACCGGCAGCACTCTTGTGCGTCACGCCGTATAGCACTGTAGGTTGACCGCGCATCGCTGGTGTAAGATGTTGTTTTATTTTCTTCGAATGAAAAATATATTGGATCGCTAACACTTGCAAGAGATAGCATAAAGAGTGTGCCATGTGGAGATTAAATGGATTCGCGGTAAGAGGTAAGTTTGTTAATACTGCAAAGGTTTTAGTGACGCAATCTCTAATCCAGTATTGCTTGTTTATACAGTATTGTGAAATATACAGTATTTGTTTGTAGCATGTTTATTACGTTAAAGAGTGTATTTGTAATGAACTCACATTTGCTATTTTAGCATAATTTTGCTGGCATAGCTAAATTGGCGCCGCCGGTATCTTATCTGTACAGACCGATTTACCAATAATGTCAGTGCTCGGCAGGTCCAGGCATGAACATCCAGCCCAAGTAGTTTCTGAAAATTCCACAATATGGCCTGAAACCTGTCCATAATTTTTTGGTGGTATGGGACGGATGTCATATAACCCATGTTTGACCATTTTGATCTTTATGGTTTAAAAGGATACCCGCAGTCTATTTCTGAGCCAGGCCAAAATAACACCAGCTGCGATCTGTTTTTATTTTTTTTAACCCGCGACAATATTTCTAAACCAGCACAAACTGGGGTGAAAACTACAAACCTGCCAAACCCCGACGAAAGGTAGTTTAAACTCATTTAAAAGTTGCTGCCTAAAAAGGTGAAATGTTAAATATGAAGTCCCTAAACATCTGGCCAAAAAATGACAGCCAGGTCAACTGGGTGACATCTTAGTTTATTTCCATGAATATCAACAATCACCTTATTGCTAATGGTGGGCCTAATTATTTGGATTCATATCAGACGGTTGTGTATCTGAAGGTTGGGGCTTAGCTGTTGTACTGTACAGGTGCTTGAATATACTGAGCTGAACAGTCTGTGAAGTGAGCTGGTAATGTCTGCCCTTGGAAACACCTAGAGGGGGTGCAGGTTAAGAGACACTGCTGAAAGGAGCTGTTACACTAACCCCTTCTTGTCCATACTTCTCTAGTCCTGGGTCGTTACCATGGAAACACCCCCCTTCGGCTCTCCCAAGGTCATCATGTGGAAGATGAGGTGTTCAACACTTCTACAGTGCTGTCCACCGGCCTGCACCCCTCTGACAGCGGGTAATGTCCAGCCACTTGGCCACCTGTTTCATCATTCTAGATACCAGGAAGGCCAAAGTTATTTATAAATAATCTAACACGGGCCGCTTGAAGGAGGCAAGCAAGCAATGTCCATCACTGGATTAAAAGTAGAGCTGTGTATTTGCTGATGGACACACAGCTATGTAGTCGTCAGTGAGCTGAGCCAATGAGTCCTTAAAAAAAGATCCTAAATGTGAGCGTAGCAGAAATGTAATGTTAATATTTAATTCATACAAGTGCTAGAGCTTGCATTAATTAAAGATGTTTTGTGGTCCCTGTAATAGAATAGGCACCTTTGTTGTTGGTGTTTTAAACAATTCAGCTCACAGAAAGAAGAGAATGGACAGAAGAAGCAGAAGAAGAAAACCTTCAAGTACTGCAGCAGCGGACTGCCGCGCTACACGGCCCTGGATGCGATGGGCTGGGTAAGCAGCGCCACCTGTTGGACAGAACCATGCATAACATTACCTCTGGCGTTGTTTGGACTTGCTTGAAGTTCATAGGCAGAGGCACTTTTATTGCCATGTTGGAGTCCTCACTCTTTCTAGCGTTCTTTCTCCCGAGATGTAACTTTGATAAGGAGAGGCAGAGGAGTGATGCTGGTGGCATTTTTGGTATTTGTTTACACCAGTGTTTCCCAATCCAGTCCTCGGGGACCTGCAAGCAGTCCACGTTTTTGCTGCCTCTCAGCTAGGAGGAGGCAAAAATCTGGACTGTCTACGGGACCCCAAGGACTAGATTTGGAAGTGGTGGTTTATACTGCTGTGTGGAGAGGAGGAGGATGATGATTGTGATGAAGGCACCCTTTCTGCAGGGCATAGCTGCCGTGCTTCTTATGCAGATCTGCAGGAAGATCCACTCGCAGTTTGCTGTGAATGAAGCCAATCCTGCATCTGGAGCCAGAACATTCAGGGAAGCAGGACTGATTAAGAAGTGCGGCTATCGTGTGCTTCTAGAGATTTGTGAGTTTATTTATATGCATTGAATGTATCATTTCAGTCTTGTACATCACTCTGAATGACCTGATGTTAGGGATTGGATTCCCCAGTTGTACTTCAGATTCAAAGTTAATATCTGAACATCATGTCTGTCAACATGAGTTGGGAGTTCTGTAGCAGCCTTGTTATCTCTATAAGAAAGTCAATGCAGATTAATTAAGAGAACCACCAAAACTAATTTCAGGAAGAGTCAGTGTTAGTTTAGAATTAAATTAAGAGCTCTTAATTAAGGCTTGTGTATGACGAGCTAGAACACCCCAGGACTGCATGTCCTCTTCTCTAAAACATTGGCAGTAAACACTGGAAGCAAATGTATTCAACATCTCCTGGGAAGAGAAGAAAGTTCACATATGTGGTCATATCTGGGTATTGAGTCCTTGTGGTTGTGTCCATGTGCAGTGTCTCAGCGGGATGTCCTCCCAAGGGCTGTGAGCGTCAGCTGCCTGAGGTCTAGCCTGGAGGACAAGGGAAGTGGTACTGGGGGAAGTCACACCCCCCAGGTCCCAGAAAACCCCGCCTTTTATGATTCATTGGGTGTGTCCCAGAGCAGTGATTCCCAATCAGGTTAGTGCTCATTGTTATCCTGAAATTCATCCGCTGAGCCACATGCTGCTAGTACCTGTACCATTCTCTCGTGAAAACAGAGGCCTAACTTTGGATATCTTTGCAGATGAATCCCTTTCTTCAGTGGAAAGCGCTTCTCAAGAAACTGCTACAGAAAATCCTCTACAAGAGGGCCAAAAGGTGGGGTTCCCACAAAAATGCAGCCTCAGCCTGATCCCCCATGGAGTCACCATCGTGCTCATGCTGTTTGCCCCTCTCCTCCTCAGGAGTTCCCGTCACTAGACGAGGAGCTAGCAGTAGCTGCGGACAATTTGAGCCACGTGGCCGAATCCAGCGTCCCCGTTATCCTGAACATCATTGGTAACGCAGCAGTTCCTCAGTATTACCAGAGACTTACCTGCACCATAAGTATGTGTCACAGACTGATGTGATCACTTTGCACTGTAAGACAGCATCTCTTCTTCTGACCTAATTTCAAAATAAGCATAACAAAAAACAGGAGAAGTGTAGTATAAGGTATAAGTGTAGTCGCTATTCACACAGTGGAGGAAAGTTGAACCATTCTCAGTGTGTGGCTATTATTCTCTACTTAAAGGACCATAAAAGTAGGCTGAGTTTGTGTTGTGTATTTCTGTACTGTGGTGCACAGGCATAGAGAGTGCGATGAAAGGGGACCACCAAGCCGCTTTCTTATGCTTCCTGGCCGCCGCCAAGCATGGCTACAGCAAGGCCCAGTTCAACACCGGGATCTGCTATGAGAAGGGCCAAGGTGTCAGCAGAAACCTGGAAATGGTAGGAACCACTGCTCTCACACCTGCTAGATGCCAGTGTGTCGCTAAGCTTGCGACTGGACTGTAAATAGTTGTAAATGTCAGAGTTTTGTCCCTAATCGGCATGCATATTTTTATCCATTTGCCTATTTTCCTTTCTCCATTATGCATTGTGATAGCCAGTAATTGCTTCCTCTTCCCATTCTATTTCCCTTCATAATCTTCCACAGGCCACTGAGTTCTACAGACAAGCAGCAGCAGGGGGGCACAGCCAGGCTCAATACCGCTACGCCATGCACCTCTTACGCAGTAGGGGGCAGCAGCACACCGAAAACACACTCATTGCAATTGACCTACTGCAGAAGGCTGCTGTATCTGGAGTGAGAAAGGTCAGGGCAAATTGCTTGTCTGTTGATACAAGTACAGTTTCATCCAGTGCCTCAATTGTGGCACGTCCTGAATTCTTGATATCTTGACTGTTTCTCTCAGGCAAGTTGGTCTCAAACGGTCTACTATGCTGTATGAAGCAGAATACTTTTATTATCCTGCAAGAAATTGCTTGAAAGTCTTCTGTATTTGAGTTCAGTACCATTTGTGCTGTGGGTGTATGAACTACCGCATAGTCTATATACAGGGTGTACATACCTGTACCATGTGTTTTCATGGTACAAAATCTGTCTCTAGGCTCAGGCATACCTGGGTGTGTTGTTTACCCAAGTGCCCACTCAGAACTGGCCGAAGGCAGTGCACTACCTGCGAATGGCAGCAGAGAATGGGGTGAGTGAAAGCAGCGTCAAAAAAATTAATAAATATTAATTATACACATTAGGAAATAAAGTTGCAAAAAGTCAGAAAACCAGAATGTATAACTCCGAGTAATGTACTCAGGTTGAATGCTCAGTGTTCAATCATGAATGCAGGTTAATCCCATCACCATCAAAAGCTGAAACGCGATTGGTCCGCTTGACTTCTGCTCTCCAGGACCCAGTCAGCCAGCTGTACCTGGGGCACTGCTACAAAGAGGGCATGGGAGTGGAGCGGAGCCTCAGCACCACCCTGCAGATGTACCAGAGGGCAGCTGAAGGAGGGAACCCGGAGGCCAAGCGCATTCTCTCTGCCTGGAGAGTGGGGTGTAAGAGAACCCCTGCCATGCGCGCGCACACACATACACACACGCACACACACACACACAGCCATTAGAACATCCTTTCTCATATCAGACACATATATGTACAAACTCACCTCAATTATATTATTTTCTGCCATTACAAGTGACTCTGGCATTAATAAAACTTAATTTAATTTGAAATGGTTGAGGGCACAAATTAATCAAATTTCCTTATATTAGACATTAATTTTTGTTAATTAAATACACCTGCAAAGCTCAATTTAAGAGCCTGTAGCTGTCTGAAGACATGACATTAATGTTATACCCAATCAAGCCTAATTAAAGTAAAAATTAAGGAGCTAATTAAAAGCGTACACTGCGTCTAGAAGTCTTATTTATATAAGGTGTGTCAGAATTCTAACCTGATGTGCTTTCCCCTCTTCAGTAGGCAGCATTCCAGAGAACGTGTTCCTGCGGTCAACTCGCTCAGCCCCCTGTTTTGCTTCAGCTGACCAGCTCCACTTCCTGTTAAGCTCGGGCTTCTTCAGCAGAGCACAAAACAGCTCAGAGTCTCGCTGTAGCAGTCAAACCCTCCCACACAGCTGGAGCATGGGTAGCATCCATGCCTGGCCCCTGCGTTGCCCATTGCCAGAGCTACCCCCGGAATCAGGGTCATCTTTGGCATCAGCAAACACTGCAACTTGTGGGTGGACCATAGGAGTTGGATAATGGGCACTTAGAATAGGGGTGGTAATCTGGGGATGCAGACAGGTCTAGCAGGAAGGCTGGGGCTTCCTGAGACAAGGGATAATGTTGATTTGATTTCAGTGAACTTGTGACAAGATACTTCACTGTTTACAAGGTGAAACTGTGTGCTTTCAGGTCAGTAACGTGCATGAATGAATTTCAGTGTTATTCTCTAACCATACGTTCTCTTTGTGACCATGGTTGGGTCTTAGCTTGGAAGTGGCCAGAACCTTTTTTTTTTTTTTTTTTTTTAAAGAGGCAGTACATTGGACACTGTGGTAGATGAAAATGTCAGAAAGCAAGAAAATTTCCTGGTTTGCACAATTTATTTATGGGCAGATTGCACTGTGAAGTACACAGAAAACATCCTCATCACCCAAAGTATGTAGCTACATTAGTTACTTTTCCCATGTATAATGTGATTAATCTGCTAAAATCATGGCCTATATATATAATTTATATATAAATGTGTGTGTGTGGATGAAAAAATTACCTTGCCAAACAGGATATATATGGGATTCAAGGCACTGGTATCCAGTGAGATGTGTATATATAAAAGGTGGAGCTTTATATAGCTAACTAGAACAGAGTTTACTCAACATTATGTTGTTCAAGTCTAAGCATCTGTCAGCAGTTTCATAGAAAAAAAAAGAAATAAAACTAGAAAATTGTACTTAAGTATTTTGTGTCTGTGTCATTCATGCAGATGAGTTTTTTTTTTCATAAAAGTATGTTTAAGTATAGCCCTGCGAGACCTAATTACGGTCTACGTCTTTAAGGGTCCGCACGCCACCTGCAGAAGTACACAGGTACGCCTGTTATGGCTATAGCCAAACAGCCGGGGAGACATGTGCTACTGACAGCGAAAACACTCCAAGAGCTCCCAGACAAAGTGAAATGTGACCTGACTTTCGTTCGTTACAATGGTGACGAATACAACCGGAGCGATTTCTGCTGCTTCACGTTCCGGTTTTGTAAGCCTATGCTATATATAGGTATTTCTCCTGGTTTTATGTAGGCAGCAATTTGCTTTCTTTTCTTTCAAGTAAACAGTCGCAAATCCAGCTCTCACTAACATTCACTAAATTGACGAAGGACGCAGAATTTGTGGGTAAGTCTCTATATAATTTTAATATTATAAGTGCATATTTTTAATAATGTATATTAATATTATACACACACACCTACCATGAAGGAAGTGTACAGGTGTACTGCTATGATCGGCTACTTCCAGGGCTTCCGTTTTCAGTCGGGTTTCCTGTATTCCTTACACATGCGTGACAGGTTTAATTTTATGGTTATACAGTTAGCTTTTGTGTGTTAATTAATGAGTTAAAATTGACAAGTCTATGCCAGTAAAGTACATTGCATATTGGGAACAACTCGGTTAAATTTAGCTTGGCATTGACCAATTTAAATGGGTAGGCACCTTTATTTGAATGTAAGAACAGACTTGTTTAAAGATGGCGAATGTATAAAAGAAGGGGTACAGACAAATTTCTGAATATGTTAAATATGTGTATGAATGGGCCAGAAAATTGCAAAGGAGAACCCGAAAGACGCGCATCTGCCTGCACCAACGCCGTAAACGCGCGTTTAACCACGCCGTTCCTGAGTTTTTGCCGGCGCGTATAAAACAGCACAAAATGCAGAACTACTTATATTAATTTCAGTGAACATATTACAGCGTTCACTGTTATACACTGATGTTATAATAAATACGCTTTATTTATCAAAAAGGAAACCCTTTACCAATTATGAAGGATGTTTTCAATAACACTACAATAGTACCGATAGGCCCAAGCCTCTCGAATGAATGTTATGGGCTACCATACAGCCGCTACAATAATACAGAACGCACGGATCCTTTGCTCTGTAATTTTAATAAATCTCATACAGCTTTCTTACCCTCCGATATTCTCCGTCCACTGTATGTTGACAGAAAGCGATATGCGCTTGTAGTCTATGGTTAATGTAGTTATTTCTTAGTTTGTGAACGTTGTATAATTACTGTTAAGTTTAGCAAAGCCAACCGAAGGGCTTGTTAGCATACTACAACATCTGAATCAGAATTCTGCTTTAATGGCTCGTTACCATTAGAAAACACATATTCTAATAGAACCAGAACGTATATTCCCAACACGCAAAGCATGTTGATTTGTTCCTGATCGGAGGCTGTTCGCACGTTTTTAGGATCAGTACAGATTAGCTAGAAAATATGGTGGCAACACTGGCATGACTAAAATGAATAGAACGATAAATGTGGGCCTCTTTGTGTCATTGTTGGGATGAATAGTGTTACTTACACGGTATTAATACGAAGCAGTAAATCCTGGATTAAATTTATTTTCCCACTTATATATTCCCCAGTAACCAAGGCTACCCTGGCCCGCGGTGGGATGTGGCTGCTCGCGCTGTCACTTCCGGTAATGGTTGCTGTGGCGACGCGTTACAGGGCGGAGCTGGCCTCTTTGGGGCGGCGCGCGCTACACGCGGCGCTGCGCTGGTCCCGCGGCAAGGCGTGCGTACACAGCACGCATGCCTTCGTTTTCGTCAACTGCACCCACGGCAGGGTCCAGAGTGTGCTGGAGACGTTTGAACTCTACGCCCAGACGCACCCATCTCTTGCCATCGGCCGAGAGAAAGGTGAAGGGTATCATAGAAGATAAAAAAAAAATACTGATTTTTTAAAAACTAGATGTAGGCTGTGTGTCTGTGCCTTCACCTAATCTTGCATCTATATAATGTAAGTGGACATTCATCTCCAGGGGAGTATGTGGAGGAGGTGGTGCGCCGCGTGGCCCCTGGTCAGGTCCTCGAGCTGGGGACTCACTGTGGATACTCATCCATCAGAATCTTGCGTGCTCTGTCAGCCTCCAGTCGGCTGCTGACTGTGGAGAAGGACCTTGCCACAGCTGATGCGGGAGAGGAGATCATCCTGGTGGCTGGTTTCAAGAACCCACAAGTATGATTTTGCACTGGCTGGATGCTAGACCTATTCCTTCTGACCTCCCATGCGGCAGTCATGTTGTATGCTCCACCTCTTCATACACGCAACACAAGTAGTTCTGAATCTGTAAATGTGTCCATGCAGATATATTCACACACCTCCAGGGGGCAGCAGGTAGGAAGTCAGTTAAGGACACTTCTAACCTGGATGTGAAGGTGGGCAGTTTGTTTTAGCAAACCATCCATTTGTGCGCACATTTGGTAAGGTTTTATACATCTCATTTTATATATCTTGGTTTGTGTTGATTTTACCAATAACATGTACTTAAAAAGTGCAAAAAAAGATTTCTACTAATAAAATCTAACATGGATTTATTGAAAATGTGCTTTTGAAACACCAGTATCGAATCTAAACCTTTCAGTAATATAATCCAGGGCCAGCAGCATAATCACCAATGAACCCTTGAGCAAAGGCCCTTAACCTTACCTGGTTTTATTTAGCACACAATAGCTTCCATGCTGAAGTGCATAAAATCCACCACAAAAGCAAATGGCAGGAATATTTTTCAGTCGCAACGTGGTATTGGGTGTTGTAATGACTGTGGCAGCTGCTGTAAGAACAGAGTGAACTTACCTGTGTTTCTTGCCAGTTCCAGGTGCTGATATGTCCATCTGTGGAGGCCATCACTCATTTGCACTCGCACCTGGGGGACAAGCTAGTGGAGCTGGTGCTGATGGACCATGATGTCCAGCAGTACCTGCCAGATCTAATGCTGTTGGAGAGTAGGGGGTTACTCGCCACTGGCTGCGTCCTTCTGGTTAACAATGTACACCTTTCTGCAGCACAGTCATTCCTTGATTATATTCGCAGCCAGCCAGAGAGATATTGCATTAACAGTTTGACCCAAGGTCTGCTGGAATTCAACTGTTGTCCCTAGAACCTTATAGATAGGTAAAATACATTATAAGAGCTCTTATGAAATCCTGCCATTAAGGAAAAATGGGGAAAAGGAAAAATAAGACGCATATCCATACAATCTCCTGAGGGATTAATATTACACCTGCATGCATTGGTAGTTCATACATTTTGTGAAAATATGCTAAATTGGAAACCTTCACTACCAATTATTACACATACAGACATTTTCCAGAATCACTTACTCAGTACAGAGTTACGATGAGCTTAGGGCCTATGCCAGGAATCAGAGGGCATAACAGAAACCTGTGGCCAGAATTGCGCAACATGAGCAGAACATGCAGACTCCTTCAACACAGAGCAGGCAGGAGTTGAACCTATAAATCTTGGAGGTGAAGATATTCAGTGTATGAAATGTAGAAATCTGTCATAATCATTATTGGCCACTAACCAGATTTTACAATGGAACTAAAGAGCTCAAGGAATGACACTAGCCTGAGTAATTATTTTATTAGAAAAACCTATATACAAAGTGCTGTCTGTTTTGTTTATAGCAAAAAAAAATCCACTTTTATGAGATTGCTCTACCAGAGAGATGGTCCGTCTTGGAAGAAATAACTTATAATACAATCACGGCTTCATTCAGACACATCTTGGCCAGTTGTTGGCCATGTCAAGACATTAAATTGTGTGTGTTTAACAAACGCGGAATTCATAAAAAATGCTGTAAATTATTGCATTCTCTAAACATGTTGTTTAAATCTAGACTTGAATACACGCTGCTGCTGGATATAAATGGTTGGTTTCCTCTGGGCCTGTGGATGGACGAGGGCCATTGTGCTTAGATTTGTCGCTCATTGCTTCTCAGAAGCTAGGTAGCTGTTATCAGCATTTTGTCTTTGGAAACAAAGTGCCATTTCCTTTGCATTCGAAATAGGGGGTAGTTCGACTTGCAAACAGTCTCCCTGTCATTCACAATGGCTTCCAGCTTGCTCCCATTGAGCCCCCACTCTACAAAGTCAGTGACGTCCGCATAGCTGCGTCGGGGGGTGGCCCCTGAGGAACAGGGTTCAGTGGTGACTTTCTAATTATTTCCCCAAAAAGACTGTTGTTAGCTGTTGATAGCTACTAAAAAAAATAAAGTCTATTATTCCATCTATTATTATGCCATTCCAACTTTCAGCACCCTGAGCTCAAAAAAAATCTTCCCACACCTCTGAATATGGGGTTGCTTGACCAAATGAGTCTTTGAGTCAGCTGTTTTTTTGGCACATGAATGGAGGGCCTTGTCTGCCAGGGAACCACCGGGAATAGAATCAGATGAGGTAACACCAAAGGGTCCAGCCTCGGTCCAACCAGTGTTGCCACTTACATCACTTGCTGTTGTTCTGGGGTCTGGCAAGGTCAGGCACTGTCTTGCCTTAGGATTTCTGCCCCCAACCCAAGAGATTTAAGGAGGGCTGGCACCCCCTGCTGGTGTCCCATCCAGCCCCAAGGAACGGCGGTATGCAGCAGAGAGACGGTACAGCAGTTGGGCAGGGGTGTGTGGCTGGGCTTCAGCCTTCTGGGTGAGTAGCATCTCAAACAGCGTGCTGACCTCAGACAGCAGGGCTCCATCCAGGGGGCCACCCTTCTCAGCCGTCTTCCCAAAGGTGGAGAAGCAGTTGCCATCTTTAGCATCCAAAAGAGGAGTGCAGGGGCCCAGAACCTGGGGCCCCTCTGGGACAAACACATTCTCGTGGTAGTCAGTGGTGAGAGGGAGCGACAGGCGTGCCATCCAGGCCGGGTCTGGGACATCTGAAAAGACCTCATCTGTCATGAAATATAATGGGACAGCTGTTAGTGATGCTGTACTCTAGCACTGACTGAGGTAGGCCTAACAGAGTATGGGATTAGGTCAGAATTAGGTGGTTTTCGTTTTATTCAAAATAACTAATAGAGTTTGGTACTTTTAAGCTATATTTACTGGAATATTCAAGACCCAACATCAGATCTGTGTTTTGTGTTAGTGTTTAGCAGAAGGACTTGTAGAGTAAGATTTTCATTGCATAGTGGAACTGACCATTAACTGTGCACATAAACTCTTGACTCTTTAAACAAGCAGTCACTGTTTCTGTTCTGTTGCAGATGCATTTAGCTTCTTATATATGTGTGTAACCACAATGACTGAATCAGTAAGAGACGCGCGTCGTCCCTCTATGAGGCTGTGTACAGTAGTGCTGCATGAAGGCGAAAAACAGGATAAAATCCCCCACAGGAAGCACATTCTTCACCTATCTGCTTTTAGCGAGTAAAGCTTTTCCTGTCATCTGTTGTTTCCTAAATCAGTAAGAAGGAAAGGATCTGGGTTTTACGCAAACAGGCAGAGTGACTGATAGCCAAAACAAGAAAACAACGTTAGCAATTTAAAACGTAACAAGAGCACTGATGAGCCACAGCACAGTGGATGTGGAATTCTTGCATTATTGATGCACAAATGTTTTGTGGTGCACGTGCGCCCGCAAATGTACATAAACAGTACAACTAACACCAATTCAAATGGGCAAAAGTGACAGACGTGATTGATGACCCTGTGACTGCACGTCCTTTAACCCCTATTACCAGCAAAGGCATAGAATGTCTGTTCTTGAGTTTCCCTACCCTGGGACCCAGTCTCTGCAGACAGTCCTAATTGGCCTCACAGCTAATAGGGGCCCCAGGCCTCAGCACAGCACTGAAGGATGGATTTAATCTAATAATGTCTGGAAACTCCACAGACGCGCAGGCAGACCTCAAGGCGCTTCACTTCAGCACAATATAAAAATTGTGTTCAGCCAATGGCTTTTTTTTTTAAGGAAACCGACAGACTATAAAAAGATAAAAAGACAACCAGCTGCCATTAATTATTGCACAATAGCACACAGACACACGTGTGTGCCACTCGATCATAGGGCTGCGATCCAGATTCAGATTTAAAAAAAAAAAAACCTTCAGCGCCTTTAATGACACTATGGGTGTTTTAGCTGGTGGTATGGGTTTATCATATCAAAGACAATATCTTTATTCAAACAAGGACTAAGATAAAACGTAATCTTAAATAATCATATAGTTAAGTGAAAAATCCCAGCACAATCTTGAGCATAATGGTCTTTCATGGATAACTGTTGAGGTTATACCACAAGAGCGTCTGTTTTGAGAAAACCAGTGTGAAATGCCGCCGCTGCTCGCAGCTCCCTACTCCGTATCGAACGGCCGCATCACAAAAACATCAGCGTCAACTCACCGGCAGTCGTTTCGCTAAAATTTGAAAAGCGGAGGTGGATAATTGCCACCCAAATTTACAATCCGATCCAATTTAGTTTGACAGTCGCGCTATAATAAATCACCGCAAAACGCTAAGCCTAGCGCCAGCTTTAGCAGCGCTTCCGGAGTGAGCCATGCGGCTTCGCCTCATTACAACTTAATTAAAAGAGGGAGAGCCAGCGGCGTTCATTAATCCTTTGAACAACTGTGCTCCCATTGAAACCAGAGCTAGCCGCAAACACCAGACCCCTCCCCCAATGAGCATGTGTGTTAGATGTAAGGGATAGCAATGGATGTGGGGCTCTGCCCATCTAGGATTGTGGTTAGTTTAAGATTAACTAATTGAATTGCCGGTCAACCTCAGACTGCTGCTTTGAACAGCCTCGCACACGAAACCACATGAAATAGAGAAGGCGCTATAATAACAATAATAATAATTTATTATTATTATTGTTGTTGTTGTTATGAACGCTTGTACTATGCATTAGTGTGGACTGTAACCTGAATTGAAATAACTTTCATTTTTATTGCATCATACCTCCCACTCACAGTAATATCTATGTATGAATCAGGTTCCTGATTGTCACCCTCCACCCTTTTCTTTATGTTGCCTGAATGCAGATGCGCAGAAACAGTTGGAGGTCTGCTAACAGATAACAGTGAACAAGAGCAGCACCGCTAGCAGATTCCTGCACCATGTTTTTCAGCCACGAGAAGGGGGGGGTGCAACGTGATATCAGGCCGGCAGCAAGCAGAGATGTCTGATCACGTTCAGCCTCAGAGCACAAACGCAGTGATGGGGGGGGGAGTTGGGTGTAGCTCACATGCCACAGAAAGGAGACAGATGGAATTACAGCCATAAAGGATCCTGGGATTATGTACTTAAAAGAAAGACCAAGGACAGTTTTTTTCCCCTCTCCGAAAAGGTGTTGGCGTGCCTTTAATGAGAGCGCTGATGCTCAGAGGCACAGTCCCACAGTTCTAGTGTGAGCTGTAGTGTCAGGGATCCCCGTGGGCTCAAATGAGTCACCAGGGCATCGACGGCTGCTTTCTTTTGTTAAATTTGTGCCTGTGTATAATGCAGCAGTGGCACATCGACATAACCTGACTTCAATACCCCCGGGTTTGAAAACACAAGACAGATCTCCGCAGAGTGAGCGAACGAGGAGGCCGCAAGCTGAGCACCTCATCCCTGGCCTGACCAGAAGTGGCGATTCCTTTTTAAGGGATGCTCCTCCTCTTACAAAATTTTTATGACTCATATTGGCAAATTATTTAATTGCATACACTAACACAAAGTCCATAGTGATACATAAGCCACACAGCACAGTACCATCTCAAATTCTCATGACAGAACGCTTAGTCAACAACAAGTTACAGACAAATCACTATTGATTTCTGAAAATTTTCCTTAAGCAGAATAACCTATTATTTGCAGTACGGTTGCAGTAAATTGCATATTGCTAAAATAATAAAGAGCACTCATTCTGTACCTGTGTTGTTGAGTAGGGTGTCCAGGCCCTCCCCCTGCAGAGGATCAATCGGGGAGTCTCGACCCATGTCCCAATCCACATCTCCGGCCTCGCTCTCACCGTGTCCGCTGTCCTTGGTGCTCAGCCAATCAGCATCCTGCACAGCAGACCTTCAAAGGAGTGCAGGAAACATACAAGGACATGTGTGTGGGCTGCAGTGAAGAGTTACAGCTTGTTGCCCAGGCCCCCCGCCACCAAAGCACCCGACATACTGTCTGGTGGGCTGCCTAACTCCCATATGTGCCAACCGCTTGCAGAGATGGGGGGGGGCTCAGTCAGGATATCAGCTTAAGACTAAACCCAGGACAACTCGAGAACCGGGCAGTGGAAGCCATCAGCCAGAAAATCATACGTTTAGCACCAGAACTCAGCCTTTTCATATTTTTCTGTTAACTGGTGTGAGGCATCGAGGCAAAGAGGCGACACGCCTCTGGTAAGGCAGCAAGGTGAAGCAGGACGTGTTATTTCATTATTGTAAGGACTATAAGGAGCCAGACTTGAAAGCTGTACCGCATGTGCTGGTGATTAAAGCTTTTGCGGTAATGACAGTCTGCTGCCCAGCCGTGTGGAGTCCTGCCAGGCCCCATGAGTCAGTGTGCAGTCTACACCACTGTGGAAAACCTGCAAGGATTCTGACAGCCCGAGTCGGTGCATACGGGCATAGATTCTACAGCTCTGGGCGGGTCTTATCAGAACAAAGGCTAGGATAAATGGTCTATATGAGAACTATTACTCAGAATCACGTCAAGGTTTAACTATATCGCCAACTTAGGTGCACACCGCAGCCAAACGCCTTAAATATCTTGAGGCCTTGTTTATATGACTCACTTTATGTATGAAGATAAAATAGCTTTTTACTGGAATCAGAATTTTCTTTTTTTGTAAGTACACACCTGCTGCAGTTAGTTTTTAGGTACCGCACTGGTGGATTGACAATTCATTAAGTGTACCTTTATAGCTCTTTCGGTATGTTTGCCTAAATGTTACATTCATTGTCATTTGCAAGGTTTGCAGCAAAGCCTGTGCGCATTTCAGCATATGCAGAAGTAAAATTCTCACAAATGTTTCATTTAAAAATGAAAAAATAGGTTCCCCCAGGACAGAGACTTCAGATTTATGCAGCTCAGCTTCCTGAAAGGAAGTCTGAGCAGTTTAGCCAGGGAGGGGCAGTGAGGGAGGCAGAGGGATTCCTGTGTTTGCTCAAACAAAAGAATGCCAGCTGGTTGTCCCCCTTACCTGCCAGCTCGGTGTGAATACTTGTTTCCCCGGAAGTTGGGACGAGGTTGGAACTGGCCCTGATGCAGCAGGGAGAGCAGCTGGGACACTTGCTATATGGAAGGAGACATGAGTAAGAGTGAGTGGGGCCCAAATCACACTGCCGTTAAAAAAAAACACACACAATCATAAAACTGCAAATATAATTATGTGTACAAATGCATGTAGACTGAAGCGATATATGTTCATAAACTAAATTCATATTTCACAACAGTTTAACATACAAAAAAGTACATACAGTAATAAAATATATGGATAAATGCTGTATACATACAGATTCAAATTTATTGTTGTACTAGTGCATTTATGCAATTGATGGAGATTATGATGTCCAGTGAACACATGGAAAAACAGGACAGTGATAATACTTTTGGGGGCAGCATTTGTTTCAGTGGGCTAAGCTTCTGTGCCTGTGATCAGAAGGTTGCTGGTTTGAGCCCGGCCTCGGCACATCTGTGGCTCCTTGAGCAAGGCCCTTAACCCCCAGTTCCCTGGGTGTGGCTATGGGTGGCTGCCCTTTGTAGCCAGCTTGCTCCCACCTACAGAGAGCAAGTTGGGGGAAGCGTAAAAGAGAATTTCCCTACAGGGATCAATAAAGTATCAACTATTATTACTTTTACCTAAACTACTTTGTTATGTTTTACTGGAGCCATTCAAGTTAAGCACTTCTCTCAAGGTTACCATAACGAGGTCCTTCCTGGACTGAATCCAGCAACCTTCAGGTGCACGTTCTTAATCAATGCGCACTGATGAATCAGGATAGCAGGAGTCTTATCATTTAAGGGTTCAGTAGGCACTGTACGCAGTGTGGTATTAGCCCACAGTGAAGTGCCCAGAGCTATGTACTGGGAGAGTGAATAAGAAAAAGGCAGTGAATCCAGTTCAAAGTCTGCCTGAGGACAGGAAATTAGCTTTTGTCAATCACAGGAAAGGCTCCACGCAAAGGAACCATTCTTCCCAAGCTTCCTTCCAGGATGTCGACTCAGCCCTGCAGACATCTTAGCCTTTCCTCAGAGACCTCCCTTCCCAACTCCAGTACTAACTGGGTCAGGACAGTGGCTAAACTGGATAAGGGTCCATCTTACCCTACCCTGGCTAAGATTCACTTTAGGAACTCAGACACAGTTCAGATACACCAAAAGCAGTGGACCAGCTTTGAAATGAGACCCATTGCCTATCTTTACCTAACCATGCTAGGTAACTGTCTGTTGATGGCCCAGACTTGCTTGGGCAGTGTTGCATTCCCATAAAAACCGAGCTGAGTGTTCTCTGAATGTGTCCCCTCCGGGTGATATAGCAGCCGCGGACTGCCCTGCCACGTTTGAGGTAAACCAGCCAGTGCAGTGTCTCGGGGCTAAAGAAAAGCTTCAGTTACCGAATGTACAGCCAGACCCCCTGACAGCTACAGCATCATCCATCAAGAGTCACTCGGGGTGTCTAATCAACCCACAGTCCAGGTAGTCAATAAACCCACATTTCCCAATTTCTACAAACAACTAAATGCAGAGTGCCCCTCCAGCGAAAATGAAAAAGTACGAATGGCTCAATTTTTCATATTAAGTTACCAAATTGCCACACCTCATACATTACCATGTTTAACAGTTAACTAAAGAAAAGTAGAAATAAATACAAGATGTCACAGAGGATGGATGTGTGTGTGGAGGTATACTGCTTACTTCAATTTCTGGAGAGGCAGCGGAGAGCTCAATGGGGCTATTTTCACCAAAGGCCGCCATTGACAGGCGAACCAGATTCCGCAGCAGCTGTCGATGATCTTCTCCCTGCCCCCTCCTGGACTCTGAGTTCTTGGACCTCCGCAGGGTCGTCGAAGATGGAGAGGGAGAGACAGGGCACGATGGGTCCTCAGACCCAACTTCTATCTCAGGCTGTCCATGGCGTTTTAATGTGCCTGCTTGAGACTGCGAACATGTAGACTCTGAGTTCCGGCTTCGACGCAATGTGCGGTAAGTAGCGGCAGGGGTTTGGGTCAAGGTTCTATCAAGCTCATCATTAGTAGATTGGCAGAGTGCTCTCAGAGGGTTCAGTGGAAAAGTCTCCTGCCCAGAAAAAGCTTTGTGTGGCCCTACATCACTGATTGGTGGAGAAAGGAAAGGTTCTTCAACTTCTGAAGTAACAGAGGAGAGTGGCTGGGCTTCACTCTTGGTTGGGTCATCTCTCCGACCTCTCAAGACTGGTACTAACTGGATATCTGTTTTCTGAATATGTTTTTGAGGACGCCGAGGGTGTCCTGTGTAGCTGGACTCAGCCTGCCTGCAGTTATAAGCCCTGTTGTCACGTTTTTCTGGACGACAGAACGTTGTTATCAGGGCCACAGCCAAGAGAATAAGCAGGCAGGTGACTCCAAGGCAGATAGCGAGCATCATTGTGAAAGTTAGCTGGCCCCGCTGGCCAGGGGATGAGTTCTTTAAGTGGTCGAGCAGGTTGATAAAGGTGATCTCCAACAAAGTACTAGTGGATAGCGCAGGAGTCCCCATGTCAGACACTGTGATCTCAACCTCATACATTTTGCCTATCAGCTCTGTAGCATTGCTTGTGTTTACATATAGTTTTCCTGTAGAGTCATCAAGCCAAAATAACCCACCAGATTTTTTGTTAGTTATCCTAAAGTGCAATTTCCCATTAATCCCAGAATCTAAATCACTAGCCCTGATAGTTGTGGCCAGAAAACCTTCTGCCTGTCTGGCAGCTGAGTGATTACCTTCTATTGCGGATGGACCACTAAGCTGATGATGGTCATCCAAACTATTGCCCAGTTCTCTCACAATCTCTCCCTTCTCTGCATTGACTGGAATGCTCACTAGAGCTCTGCCTTTCTTTGGAACTGGGTCTTCAATGATGGGGGGATTGTCATTGACATCCTGAACATTGATCACCACTGTGGTGCTACCGGTGAGTGGCGGGTGGCCATGGTCCATGGCCTCCACAACAAAGGAGAAGGTGTGAGATTCCTCATAGTCCAGTGACTGCTGGGCAAAGACAGCTCCACTGGTGGAATTGATGGAGAAGAATGTTGTGGATGTCCCCAGTTCATTTGACTCCTGGATGGAATATGAGACCTTCCCACTGAGCTCCAGGTCCACATCATGGGCTTTCACAGTGAGTACATGGAGGCCAAGAGCATTGTTTTCATTGACAGAGGTTATGTATTGAGGCTGGGAGAAGATGGGAGCATTGTCATTTTCATCCTGTACATGCACAGTCAGGTATGTCACACAGGACAGTGAAGGGACACCACGGTCCTGGGCAATCAGCGTCAGATTGTATTCCATCTCCCGCTCACGATCCAAAGTACCGTTCGTGACAATCATGTAGTTATCCCCATGGATCTTCTTGAGACGAAAGTGACCTGCTGCATGCTGGATGTGAAGACGAACCTCCCCATTTGCCCCCGAGTCCATGTCTGACACCATAACCAACGCTAGAAAGGTCTCATCTGCTGCGCCTTCTGCAACAGCTGCCACTGGTGATCCCTGGGGTGTCCAGGTGATGTGAATTTTGGGGGTATTATCATTAACATCCATCACTTTTACATGTAACTTGCAGTGGGAAGGCATTGCATTGGGGCCAAGGTCCCTTGCCTGGATATCAACCTCATAAGAGTGTTTCATCTCATAGTCAAGCGTGCCAATCAGGGTCACTGTGCCTGTAAAGGGGTCCACACTGAAGAGAGTTTGCACATCCAAAGGGGAGTGCCTGCTGAGGGAGTATTCAATCTGTCCATTAGCTCCCTGGTCAGGGTCACTAGCCTTTAAAGTGATGACCGCAGTGCCATGAGGGGCGCTCTCGCTAAGCTCCATGGTGGGCGCACTGTCCTCAAAAATAGGGCTGTTGTCGTTGGAGTCTAGTACGTTGATCTTGACCAGTGTGCTACCTGATCTGGGAGGGTTACCCTTGTCCCAGGCCATTAGAATCAGTTCAAATGAGGACTGGGTTTCACGGTCTAGCTCTTTGATGACCACCAGCTCAGCTTGCTTGCCACCCACTGAGAGAGATTTAACATCTAAGGCAAAGTGTTGGTTGGAGGACAAAGAGTAGGTCTGCAGGCTGTTGGGCCCAGCATCAGGGTCCACAGCACGGTCCAGGGGGATACGCGTGCGCACCGTAGCTGCCTCAGAGATCTCCACTTCCTGCTCAGCATTGGGAAATGTAGGATCGTGATCATTTTTGTCCTCCACCTCCACCACTACATGGAGAAAATGCATGGTACCATCCTGCCGGTACAGTACACTAAAATGTATCTCACACAGGTCCGAGTCACGGCACAAAGCTTCACGATCGAGCTGACTGAGTGTGGTAATCAGACCGTCATCTCTCCTGACTTTGAAGGGTAGCGCGTGGCCCCGCTGCACAACCTGGAAGTCCTCAAGAGATCCGCTCTCCCATCGCTGTTGCAGGTTGCTGCTCAGCTGACCCACCCTTGTGCCGCTGGGCTGCTCCTCCAGCACATGGTAACGCAGAGTAAGAGGAGCCCCCGAGTCCTCTGAAAGGACCCGGGGCAGCATGCAGAAGAACATCACAAGCAGCATGACTGCTTCCCCGTCAACGATTCAGCTTTCAAAGCTGCATTCTAATACGTATCACTTTAACAAAAAAAACTATAAAGCTGTTTCAAAATCCACAAAAATATAAAAACATTTGTCGATCAAAAATAAATAAAAAATGTATTTAAAACTATTATTGTCTATATAAAACGCTTAAATTTTAATCGATAATTAAACCATAACTAAGCCATAAGCAAGAATAAAACAAACTTTAAAAAATGTATGCTGTTTACTGAAAACAAGAAATTAAGTTCAATAATCGGGAAAACGAATGTATTACAATTTCACAGTTTTGAATATCTTTATCCGAACTCTATATATATCTGATTTACATATTTATCCAATTTCTATGTATCTTTATCCGAAATAAACTCAATATAATAATAATGAAATACTAAAAGAAGAATTTTATAAGAAGTCCGAATATAGTCATAAAGAAATGACGGTACCGGTAACAAGAGGCGTTGCAGTTCCTTCATTAGTGACTCACACACAGATGTTCATCCATGCGCTCCCGATCACTCAGCATTGGAAACGCAGATTGCTGTGAAGTGGCAAAGTTTTAGTCTGTGATTACTGTGGTGGAAAACAGCCAATCAAACAAGAAGGGCGGGGTTCAGCGATCCGACAGCGGCCAGCCTACGTCACAGAGCGGGCTGCAGAAGAAGCAGCACGCGTGGTCTTGTCTGGAAAATCGATCTGACCCGCAACAGTCCTTTGTGTTCCTTCCCAGCATAAAATAATATTAATATCTTCTCAGGGGTTAAGTGTTCTTCCTCTCGGCAACTATACTAGATTAAAGATTGGCACTTAAATCTAGTGGCGCTTGAAGCAAGTGGAATCATGTCTTAACGGGCTGACGTAAAGTCTAGGCATGCTGAACACAATCAAAAACTACAGAAAACTGTCCATGATAGACATACGATTTCAGTACTGTATTTCTATATTAATATAATTAATAATTATTTCATATTATTTTCATTATTAAGGGCATCTGTGCTGCTTGTATGGTTGTGAGATTTAAGCTCTAATTTACTGCGATTGCTTGCTTTCAAATTATTTTCGGAACTACATGCAATAATTGGTACAATAAAATGCATGTCGTAATTTCAAGTCCTCAAAGATTATAGTGAGTGGAGGTGGATTTTAACAAGGACGTTAATATGTAAATTTATTATTATAAATGTTTTACCATAAGAATTCATAACATTGTTTTTAAAACAACTCGAATTGTGGTTTAAGTATCAAATATAAAATCAACTTAAAACTATAAGAGGCATTGAAAATGATCACTATACCTAATATTGAGCAGAGCACAATTAATATTTATAACCTACCAATATATCTACTACTGGGCAACACAAATCAGACCAACCACCTGAAAATCCATTTGGAAGCAGATGAAGTTACTTGAATCCAGTGGAATGTCAAGGAAGTGATTTACAGCTTAACAGAAGGATGTCATTCAGTACCAGCACATTCAAGATAGAGGGAGTGTGATGACTTGTGTTCCTGTATGTTTTTAGCACTTGCCAGGGAATGAGGTGGAAACCATCAACACAAAAATCCATTAGCATGGAGGTCAAAAAAACCATTCCTGAAGTGACAAAGAGCAGGGGAGTAACTCTATGAAAGATGTGCCAGATAGGGGGGCAATAACAGAGATAAGGACTTCTAGCCGTCTCCCACAGGAATGCCACTTCTGGGTAGATAAAGAGCAAACACTAAGATAACCAGCAGGGTTAGGGATTCTGGGATCACCCGTAGGATCATACTGGGTTTGTGAAACGTACATTGCATTCTTTTTACCAATGAAGCCATTTCTCTAAACAGTTTTGTTGGTTTAGGTCACTTGTAGAGAACTACAAGAAGCCTTGATTAAATCTTAACATGAAGTAAAATAATCCCTACTTGGAATAGTTACAGATGGAAGGACTTGAGGCTGTGTTTAAATTGATTCAATACCACGTACAGCTGTGTGTTTAAGGTGGGGGGGGGCATTACAATTTTGCAAACTTTAAAGGAAATCAAAGAGAATTTAAACAGACTTTGAACTATTGAAAGTCACTGGAAATCAATTTAGAGAGACCAAATTACAGGTATCTAATGTTTTATCAGCTTGCCTATTTGCTAACTATATGAAAGCAATACTTCCATTGATTTTCAGCAAGTTTCCAAAGTAATATCTCAAAGGACAACACACGTATGAAAGAGTGAGGAATATGAGTCCCATTAAATAAAACTATTGTGTTTCCAACCTCCCTGTTCTCCAGTGATCGCAGATTGTTTTGGCCGTATAATTTTAGTTGAGCCTGATGAACATCGCCCTTAAATGCTTCCACTTATGTTGCCTACCCTTTGTTGTCTGAGGACAGTTGGGTTTATCATGCTTTTCCATAAATTGCTCCCATACAGCTCTGCTCCAGACCTCCAGTTTGCATAAGGCATCTGAGCAGCAGCAGGGACCCTAAAGAAGAAGATTCGTGTGGCCGAAGAACTACTGTGCAGTTCCTATGTAGGAAGTTTGTTGAGGAAGACGGAATAGTGCACAGTTCGGGTATAAGAAGTGTGTCGAGGATGACAGGTCAGCAGCGATTTCCAGAGACTAAACTGCCAAAGCAAAATATGGCACCAAATTCATCAGGAGACCACAGTCTATGGTGTTTCAACTCCTAACTAAGTGAAAGCAGTGATGAGCAGGGGGTGGCAGCTGGACACAGTGAGCAGAGCTGCCTCTGTTTGGGCAAGCCGATTACATCATCTAACTCATTCACACGGGTACATAATAAGATAAAGGTGAAAGCTATATCTTCATGTCTGGCACATTATTCAAGTTATTTTTGTCATCTGGCTCTTTCATTTCTTTGTCTTTTCCGTCTTTGTCTTTGTCTTCTCTGTTCCTTTTCCCTATTTTTGTATTATTCTCTCTTGATGATGTTGTAATGTATCATGACACACCCATGTAAAGCGCTTTGAGGAGTTAAAAGCGCTACATAAAAAATAAATTCAATTGAATTAATCAGTGGCAGCGAACTTAGTGGGATGGACAGATCTCCAGAGCGGGACATCTGCAGAGCCATCAGGTGCCAGTGTGATTAAGGAAGAAGACTGAATGGTTTCAGTTTCAAATCCATGGAGGGGAATGGGTCATACCAATGAGGAAGAAACTTAAAAAGGTATTGATAGAACAGTATAGAATGGTCTGTTTATTATATCTGCAAAAAAACCTATATAACAAAGTAAAATAACTCTGATTTTGCTTGTATATTCATATGGCTAAGTGTCCCAGAATGCCGTTCACTGAAAAATAGGTGGGTTTTGCACAGGCAAAGCTAAATGTGTTATTTTCTGTCTGTCAGTGGGGGAGGTGTCGTCCATCAGGGACTATCAGATGGACGGATCTCTCCCCCCATGGGGTTCCTTTCCCTGCTCGCCTCATCAGATTACAGCCCAGCACCAAACCTCTGTCATCTGGCCACCATATTTCTGCTCTGGATCTTTACTGTGTTGGTCAGGCAGCCATCAGGTTTTCTGGTGTGGGGTCAGTATTTTGCCTAACGCTCCTCCCCAATACACCTTTTTCCTTATTGCATCCATCTCCACTGCCCCCCCCCACCCCCCTCCCCCCACTGGGTCCAAACATCATTGTGTTGCTAAAACAATAAGATCAGGTACACAGGAAAAAGTAAAGAGAAATTGCTCCGGAACAAAGTTATTTTTGTGTAAATTGCACATAAATATATATATAAATATCCAGTATATAAACATAAACAGGAGAATCTGCATGACATTCAGGTTGGCCGGGTGTGTTGCACTACACTTGAAAGTCAGTTGCTGCTGCTTCCGTCTGCACAGTGTCCTACTGTCCAGCTCGGTCCAAACAGACCGCGGTGCTACCATAACTAAAGCTGAATGTTGGTTTACACTAAGTAATGGTTCATGCAAGACAAGCCATACATTACACATTTTTAAACGAATCAATGGCAAAGATCCACCCCAGGCGCAGCTTTTTTGTTTGTACAAGCAACAAACAGACATTATTTTCACGTTTGCGATCAGAAAACGCATTTATTAGTAGAACTACTTTCTTCTGCCAATGATTAAACATTTTGTTTAGGTACAATCCAAGCCTAATCTGAAAACTGTCTGCTGATAAACATGTAAGCCAAATGTGTAGTAACCATGGTATAAGCTGGTTAATGCACTCTAAGCCACACATTAACCCTTTATTAGTTAGAATGAAAAATTATCCGCCTGGCAGGCACTTCATGTGCAGTTACGTAAAAATTTATCAGCATCCTTCAGACCAATCGGATTTGAGAATTCAAAAGAGACAAGGTAGAATTATTCATATATTGTTTGATTCTGAGAATGTATGAAATGTGTAGAATGTTTAAGAGTACTTTTAGATGTAAATGTCATAAAAAGTGACAGGATTCAAAAAGCTGGACAGACTAACGAATGTGTTTATGAAAAACAAAAAGAGGTCGACAGTACTCAGTGCATTTTCAGGAACTTTAACTAGTAATCTTAAGATTACACAGCCATGTAATTGTAGGTCCAAGATTTTATAGGCGAACACAAGCAATGTGTCATGAGCTAAAGGGACTCAATATGGCAGAGAATGCACACAATCAGCAGGTCCTAAAGAGACAGTACCTACCTATATTTAGTTGCAATGGACTGAAGCACATTATACAACTATGTATTTTCCTGGTGGTGTTCAGAAACTTTGGATAAACTGGCTCAAAATACAAACACACCAAAAGCAATAGTGAGAAAGACACTTTTTCTGTCTGTGCCTGGTATCAAGTAAGTACTTTAATTTATTCAGGAACAAATGCCCACAATGCTGCCTGATCTAATGTCCATGGGAAGACCTTCTACAGCCTTGGAGCAGCAACAGCAAAGGCTGTGTCACCCCTGGTCTTAAACTTGGATGCAGGATAACAGGAAAACCCTGATCAGAAGACCTGCATGTCCTGTTTGCTGAGTAGGGGGTAAAAATATCACGGATGTAGGTGGGTGTCTGATTGCTTAGAACCTTATAAGTAACTAAAAGAATTTTAAACTCTATCCTATATATTACTGGGAGCCAGTGTAGAGAAGCCAAAACAGGAGAAATATGTACTCTGTGGCTGGTTCTGCGTAAGAATCTAAGAGCAGTATTTTGAACCAACTGAAGTTTCTGTAGAGCTGAATTCCAGAGGCAAGTGAATAAAAAATTACAATAATCTAGATGAAATGAAAACATGAATTATGGACTCGAGAGAAGAATGAGGAAAAATGTGATGTATTTTGGAGAGGTGCCTAAGATGGAAGTAACTTGTTCCTCAAGATTTAGGTACCATTAGCTTGGAATGTAAAAGGTTTGCTAGGAATGGTGCTCTCGACTCGCAATGAGCCAGAGATGAGAGTAATGAAGAGGAAACCCAGAAGGGACAGCAGACCCAGCCCTGGTTTCCTGCGCCAGATGCAGTTTGGCCCTGAAAGGAGAAGAGGAAACACATAGGGGCACAGACTGAGCACCATGCGTTTCCTTCTAAGCAGAAGACGTGCGTTTCGGTGGTGGTTGCTGTGGGCATGGGGCAGGGTATCGAGTATGACGAGATGACTATTTTGTCACTGTTCATACACAGTGCCCATACAATCAGCACACTGTTCTAAACACCCGTCCTGCCTACAGCTATGATGATTCAGGCGTTCCCGTGCACACTTCACTCTACGCAGTTTTTATCGTCCTGACTCAGCCGCTCCCAGTCACACCATCAAAACTATTTCTGCATTCTCTGTCAGCTACTCATTACAGATGTCCCATCATGTTACATACCCTCACATCACTTATTCTGCTGCTCACATCAAGTCATCGTCTCCATCTGCCCTGTACTTTCATTACTCTTGTTCTCTCACTCATCCCTGTTCTAAACTCTCACGTGTTTATTTGTACATAATAGTAGTTATTGTACAGTGCTATAATTTAGCTCAGTTCTCAACCTAGTCCTTGGGTACCCCCAGACACTGCACATTTTTGCTCCTTCCAAGCTCCCAGCACACCTAAACCAAAAAAATCAAAAACACCAAATACCTGGTACAAATATGTTAGGAGCTGGGAGGGAGCAAAAATATGCACTGTCTGGGGGTCCCCAAGGACTGGATTGAGAAACACTGATTTATCTGAATGTGAGTTGTGTTGGTTGTTGTGTCATCTAGTGGGTGCGAGGGTCAGCAATGCACAGTTTACCGAATTAGTGTTTTGGGGCATTAGTATTTGGCTGTTAATTACACTATGTAACAAATTTTTATTTTTATTTTGTTCCTGGGTACAAAGTGTGTTTTCCTAACCCGTTATGCC
>JAAGVU020000002.1:3658011-3715989 GCA_011763525.2 Mormyrus iriodes
TATACTTTTACAACATAAGCAATTAAGAAATAACATGTATTGTCCAGGAACAAAATTTGTGTTACATAGTGTAATCCATGACACTTAAGAACTACATTACCATATTTAAAATCAAACGTTGGCTTCGATCCTGAATAGTCAGTCAATTTACCGGAAATCTTGACAAATTAGGTGTTTAGATAAACACAAAGGCATTTCCTTATATCTGCTGTACAAATGAGTGTGAGAATGTTGGCAGCATGACATACCAGCAGTAAAAAAAATTGTAGCACACAATTTCAAGTGTAAGATTAAGTAAGCCAAACATAGGCCAACTCTAGTAACCAAGAGACTCCTACACCTTACACATGAAACTGATATTCTGTATTGGCTCCCGAATTCAATAGAAAAACATTTTATTCAATGTCTAAAATTCAGAAAAATTTCTTGTCATTTTAAGGCATACAAAATCATTGTCATTATCATTGTGTTAATGCACTATTCCAATAAAAGGATGAATTCATTATTTTGTACATATCACCATAACCCATGTGCTTCCATATATCTTTCACCTACTTTTCCTGGTCATGCTGCAGTCTATCCCAGGCAGAATAAGGCACAAGACAAGTTACTCCAAGACTGGGATGCCAGTCCACTGCTGCACACAATCATAGACTAACCGTGCATCTTTGGACTGAGGGAGGAAACTCAGCGTTAGAGTAGAGGTGCGATTTCAACCTCAACCCTGAAAGTGTGCCACTGAGCCAGCTTTTGTCATCCAAATTAAGAAATGGATCCATCGATTTGGTCCAGATGACAGATACAGCACAGTGTTGCCTGTCTGTAGATGGTTCATTTAACACTGCAGGGAAAACTAGAGGTTCTGTGACAGTAAATGTGTACACTGCAGGCCTGCTGTATGGGTGCTCATATTCAGCTCCCATAAGACAAGCATAAGAGCTGGAGCATATATCGACAACTCTAGAAGACATACAGGGTCCAATATGTACAGGGTCAAACGTCAATTTCATAACCAAAAATTAGAATTCTCATTAACACACTTTACGGAACTTAGGTTATCAAGTATATGTCCAAGAGGAACATAAAGGCTCTAAGCCCCTTCATCACACAACGACAGACACTATGTTGCCATAAGTATTGGGACACCCCTCCAAATCATTGAATTCATGTGTTCCAATCCCTTCCATGGCCACAGGTGTATAACATCAAGCACCTAGGCATGCAGAGTGTTTCTACAAACATTTGTGAAAGAATGCATCATTCTTAGGAGCTCAGTGAATTCAAGCATGGTACCGTGATAGGATGCCACCTGTGCAATAAGTCCATTCGTGAAATTTCCTCGCGACTAAATATTCTAGTCAACTGTTAGTGGTATTATGACAAAGTGGAAGCAATTGGGAACAAAAGCAAAATCAGCCACGAAGTAGCAGGCCGCATGAAATCACAGAGCAAGGACAGCGCATGTTGAGGTGCAGTGTGCAGAAGTCAGCAACTTTCTGCCGAGTCAGTAGCTACAGACCTCCAAACTTTGTGTAGCCTTCAGATTAGCTCAAGAACAGTGCGTAGAGAGCTTCATGGAATGGGTTTCCATGGCCGAGCAGCTGCATCCAAATCTTACATCAAGTGCAATGCAAAGCATCGGAAGCAATGGGGTAAAGCACACCACTACCGGACTCAAGAGCAGTGGAGATGTGTTCTCTGGAGTGACAAATCACACTTTTTCTGTCTGGCCCTCTGATGGACGAGCCTGGGTTTGGCAGTTGCCAGGAGAATGGTACTTGCCTGACGGCATTGTGCCAAGTGTAAAGTTTGGTGGAGGGGGGATTATGGTGTGGGGTTGTTTTTCAGGGGTTGGGCTTGGCCCCCTAGTTCCAGTGAAAGGATCTCTTAATGCCACTGCATATGAAGCCATTTTGAACAATATCATGCTCCCGACTTTGTGGGAACAGTTTAAGGATAGCCCCTTCCTGTTACAATATGACTGCACACCAGTGCACAAAGCAAGATCTATAAAGACATGGATGAGCAAGTTTGGTGTGAAGGAACTTGACTGGCCTGCACAGAGCCCTGACCTCAACCTGATAGAACATGTTTGATATGAATTAGAGTGGAGACTGTGAGCCAGGCCTTCTCGTCCAACATCAGTGCATGACCTCACAAATGCTCTCCTGGAAGAATGGTCAAAAATTCCCATAAACACTCCTAAACCTTGTGAAAAGCCTTTCCAGAAGAGTTGAAGCTGTTATAGCTGCAAAGGATGGGCCAACTCCATATTAAAGCCTATGTATTAAAAATGAGATGTCATTAAAGTTCATGTGTGTGTAAAGGCAGGCATCCCAATACATTTGGAAATATAGTGTAAATGAGAGTGAACAGTACACCACACATTTAAATTAGTGTTTGCCAGTTAAAGAGAAATTGCAAAAATCACATCTTTGGGTGGGAAGAATTTTACATACCTGAAATTTTGTAATCCTGCATGACAAGTCTGACTTCCTTCCACAAGGAAATGCACAAACCAAAAAAATCCAGTCAAGAGGTTTCTCAACAAAGGGCAGTGGAATACAAAATATTTGAAATGACACATGGTTGCATAAATGTGAAAAGTCATGTGCCACATCTACCAAAAACCATAGATATGATTGTGTAATATGCAGACTGATCACTGATAATCTTAAAGCAACTTTCCATTGAGAGCATTACCTAAATTCTACTTTGCTTTATTGCCAATTATAATCACTTTAAATCAGGAAGCAAGAGTAGTCTTAGTCTAGCACAACAACTACTTAGGAGGCAGGTATTAGTTTAGTGTTGATTGTTCCTCAGGGAGTTCAGAACTGAATACTTTACCATCATTTCCATGATTAAAATTCATTCATACTCAATGACTCATATGACCCAAATGCAATACAATGGCCTGAAAAAACACAGATCCATGTGACATCTAGGCAAGGAACATGAGGTATCAGGTACAGGTGGAAGAACCCTGAATGGTTCTTAGAAGCTATAATGTAGGGTGAAGATAGACTGATCCCTAAAGAGGACATTACACTCTGTATTCCACTGTCCATACCTTTTTAAAACTGTTAAACTCTCCCTTTCCAAAAAAGCCCCTAATAAGCAAAAAAAAAAACACTTAGGCAACATTCCTAAATATCTATATTTACATCACTCCTTTTACAGACTTCTTTTAAAAGTAGAAAATACTTACAAAAGTCCACATAAATGTACATATAAAAATAAGATCTATATCTTCCAAACAGGAAAGGCATACATACAAAACATCTTTATATATGCGTATACATACAAACATACATACATACATATACACACACACACACACACACATATATATATATATGCACAAAAAGCCCTGAGACAAAGACAAGGATGAACAAATGAAGACCTGCTGTAAGTAAACAAGGCAAAGGACAGTGCTCCGCCTTAGCAGGAGACCACAAGCTATCAGAGAAAAGGCTGTCAAGCCAGATGTGTCCCATCTGTGAGGAGGCCAAGACCTGCAGCTCACTGTTCCATCAAAAAGGCCCTTCTGAATTTACATTAAAGCCATAACTTCTGAACACAGGTGGAAGATTCTTCTCAATTTGTTTGGGCTGGGGTCTATACTTAGAAGTGTGGCTCAAAACCAGGAACCCCAGGAGTCACTTGCCTCTGGACCTACAAGGAGTTTGCTTTTTTTTTGTTTTAAGTTTCATATAAAACCACAATAACAGCCCCCCACATTCACAGATTGCCCAAGACCAGCACTGTTAACGACACTGGCTGATGTGACCACGAAGGAAGCTGGTAGCTTTTGTTCATCCTTATGCTCTGAAGGGCGTCAACGATGTACAACCAAGCCATTGAAGCAGTAACTGATTATTCATCCAGAAACTTCCAGTCCTGAGAACACTGAACATATTACAGGGCTTCAGCCTCGTGCACTCAAGTGATTATATTTCATATGTAAATGAAAAGCTGGATACCAGGCCAGTAACTGAGCAACTCATTGGTGACTGGCCAGTAGTTCATCGAGATCGTCCATCCATTCCTGTGTCGTGGGGCCCTTCAGCAGGGAATCCACAAGGTCACTTTCTTCAGGGAAGCTCGGTAAACTGCCCCCCCCCTGGTCATTGTATGCGAATGGTAGTTCATGATTGGCAGTCCTGTTCACCTGGTAGCCTTGGTTACACTGCAGGCTTGGGCGGTTGCCGACCTGGTTGCCTTGATTCTGGCCAAAGCTGGCCATGTCAGGCATGGATACACTGATGCCAGTCAGCACTTGCTGCTGCTGCTGCTGGGAGGCAGGGGCTAGAGCCCGGGGATGGGGTTGTTGGCCAAGGGCAGGGTTAGCCCTCTGTTGTGGAAGGGAGGCCATCATTTGAGGGGAGTTTACGGTGGAGTGGGCTCGGCTGTTGTTCAGCCCAGCCTGGGC
Organism: Mormyrus iriodes; assembly: GCA_011763525.2. Lineage (NCBI taxonomy): Eukaryota > Metazoa > Chordata > Actinopteri > Osteoglossiformes > Mormyridae > Mormyrus > Mormyrus iriodes. The sequence continues at coordinate 3,662,447 of JAAGVU020000002.1, forward strand.
GAACGCCGAGCTGTTGGGCAGTTTTGGAAGCCGGGGCTGCATGCGGTAGGAGGGGCCGGTAAAAGCCTGCATGCCCCCATTCCCACCCGGTGCCTGTTGCCCCATGGTTTGCTGCATACTGGAGTGCACTTGCCAAGGCTGAGTCTGTGTAGGCATTGAGCTGGGCATGGAAGTGGGCATGCCGCTGGACATAGGATTAGGCATAGAGCTAGGCATAGTATTAGGTAAGGTGTTTGGCATGCTGTTGGGCACTGAACTGGGCATCGAAGAGGATATGCTGTTGGGCATGGAATTTACCATCCCATTAACTATGGGGTTTGGCATCGATGTGGGCATGCGAGGCATATGCTGATGCCTGTAGGGGGCGGCCATTGGGCCAGCAGGCTGCCTCTGCAGAGGGGTAGAATTGACTGCACCTGCCTGGCCAGAATGAGGACTCATGCTGTAAGGACCTCGCATATTGTCCAGACCTCCACCAACACATGAGGGTAAGTTCATATCTGCCAGCGTCGGTGTGGGGGGAACCGCAGAGGATGGGCCTCCATTTTGCCCCACACCCATCCCCATTACTCCAGGGAACATTCGCTGCGTCCCTGGGGTTGGGCCCATGCTGTTCAGCTTCTGAGAGGACCCTACAGGACAGGAGCAAAGGTTCTCAGATAGTAAACCAAACCAACACAAAATCTTAAATTTATAAACCAGACTGCTAGTCAATATTTAGAGTACGACATGGTTATCCAAATGTTAAGACAAAAGTTTCATACTCTACTAATACCAATACATAGCATTTAAAAAAATGTGTAAACTGTTTTTTTGTTTTTTTAAGTTGACCTTACATGTGTATGTAAAACACATGATGTCTGAATGACATCACAAGGCAAGGTGGGAAATTTCATACTGAACTGTAAAAATGGCTATAGAATATAGGGCTGGCGAAATTAATACCAATATCATATGTTATGCACATGCAATTCTTACATCGCAAGGTCCGTGAGGTATTGCTTTTTCATACCAGCTAGACATTAAAGCACAGGGGCCAAAAATATTTTCACTATCGTGGAAAACTAAACTTAGTAAACTTTGCAATTTTAATGAATGTTCCTTTTCAAAATTATCTAGGAGTGATTTTTTTTTTTTTATCAGCTTAGAGTTACTGCTTTTACATGAGCTCTGCACGCACTCTCTGAGTCAATCATTATCATTTACATATCCTTGCTGTTTAAATCTTTAAAATGATTCCTAGATAGGATGGTGAGAAGTATTTTGAACCCCCTTTTTTACCTTATAAAATATCCCAATATTTATTGCAACAAAACCACATCACGAAATTTGAATTTTTTCCACTATTATGCAGTCCTGGTATATTGCAGCAAACATTATTGTCATGCCATAAAAATCTCGTTGAATCTGACCAGATTGCAATTAAGGCTTTGGTCTCTTAATTTATCCATGCTTCCATTACTGTCATTATTATTTTTTTTAACTTATTGCTGTTTTCTGAGATCAGAACTACACTTTTTCAGAATGGTGGATGTATTTTGTCCAGCTTATCAGTATAACTAAAACTGACATTAAATATGTTTGCAAGCCACACCTCAAAAGCACTCTAGCTGTTTTGGTACTGGTACCTAACTGGAAAGCAATGGAAAAGTACCAATTTTTTAGTGCCAAACGTACGGAACCTGGTGCAGTGTAAAAGCGCCTTAAGCCACAGTAGAGGTACTGAGAGGGCAGTTTCTTCTGCATATTTGCATGATGCTTTTTCTGTCACATCTTTGACAACACCTTTTTGTTTGACCAGTCAAAATCATGGGCATGCTTTTGCATGGCTGTCAGGTACACAGTTGGCACCCAAAATGATCACATACAGAAGAATGGATTAATGAAAGCAGCTTGATCCTCAGGGGAGCAGTAAAAAAATGTCCTATAGATCAAAAAATGTGGGAAGGAGGTGCATAAAGCTGTATATACCTGCAAACTGGGCAACTTGTGGCTGGAAAGGGTTCTGAGAGTTCTGCTGGTCCTGGTACTGAGGTGGTGGGCGTGTCAGGTGTCTTTGCATCTGTTGGTTCTACCAAAAAAAAAAAACATATGCGTGCACACAAATGAGACATGCAACTTCAGTGAAAAAGAAAGCCTTTCCTGTTCTAGTACAGTAAGCAACCTATATTCAAAATAACCAGCTTCAGGCAACTTGGTTTTCAACCAAAAGCTTTTGTGGACATTGGTGCCATCTATTGGATATAGTGGGGGCAAACACTGATAAGTCAAAACATTATGACCACCCCTACATGTAGCGAATAATGTTGACTCTTGTAACAACACGCGTGACAAGGTCTGAGATATATTACACTGCAAGCTAACACTCGGTACTTGTACATATTGAATGTAGAAGGAATGAGCAGGGATAATGATCTGAGTGACTTTGACAAGAGCTAAATTATTATGGCCAGATGACTGGGTCAGAGCACATCTGGAATGGCAAGCCTTTTTGGGGTACTCACGGTCAGCTGCGGTAAGTACCCACTGACAGTAGTCTGAGGAGGGAAAAGCCATGAACAACCTAGAGAGTGTTGGGCAGCCAAGACTAAAGCCAAAAGAAGGGTTACTGCTGGGACAAAAGGCAGCTAATTTGACGGTGACCACAGCAGTTATGCTTCATGACAGACAGTGCATGGCATCCTGCTCTATATGGGGCTCTGCAGCTGTGGATTGGACTTGATTCAAATCATCCCACAGATGCTCGACATACCTGGCCATCCACATGATGTAACAGAAAACAAAATTCATCTGACCAGGCAACCTTCTTCCATTGGTCCAAGGTCCAGTTCCAATGCCCATTGTTGGGGCTTTCAACGGTGGACCAGGGTCGGTATGGGCACTGACTGGTCTGCAGCTATGAAGCCCCATATGTAAAGGGGCTGAATGCCCCGTGTGTCAAGACACATTACTCCCGTGATAATCATCAAAATTACCTACCATTTATGTCCCAGCAGCCATTCTGTTGGTTTGTACCTCACATGGCAGCCTTTGGTCACATCCCACAACGACGAGTCCTGGTAGCCCAACACCATGTCGGCAGTTCATGGTTTTTCCCTCCTCAGACGACTGAGTAGGTACTCACCATGGTTGAGCGTGAGCACCCCACAAGCCATAAGCACCAAAAGCTTTGGACTTCTGGCCATAGTAATTTGGCCCTTGTCAAAGTCACTCAGATCTTCATGTCTGCCTATTTCTTCTGCATTCAACACGTTGACGATAAGTACTGAATGTTAGCTTGCCATATAATATATCCCAGACCGTGACAGGCACTGTTTTCACTAGATCAGGGGTGGGCAACCCTGATCCTGGAGTGCCTGTATCCAGCAGGTTTTCCATCCTACCTTGTCTGTAAGGAACCACACCTGATCTCACGCAGACAGTAAGTCTGGTAGAATAGAAAACCTGCTCGATATCGGCACTCCAGGATCAGGGTTGCCTAACCCTGTATTAGTCAGTCAACATTATTCACTTCACATTGGGGTGGTCATAAAGTTTCGGCTCATCAGTTATATTGACTGTTTATCCTATTGTCTGGACCAAAAGTTTTTAATGCATTACTTCAACATTTCAAGGCAAACAACAAACAAACCACCTGTGTCTGCCAAGTAATTACATTTAAAAGGCTTTAAGCCTCCCTAAACAACTCTTAAACACCTGTGCCACTGTCAGGGAACCATTGTCGGAAACTCACCTGCATGAGCTGCTGATGGCTCAGGAACTGTTTACGTGGTTCCAGGGACACATTTGGGTATGCTGAGTTATTATGGCTCCCTGCCAAGGCACTGCTAGTAGGCTGGGATGTCATGGTACTAGGGGGTCCTGGCACATGGGATGCTGATGGGTATAGGCTCTGCTCCTGCTGGATGAAAAGCATGTGTTCCACCTTTGTCCACCAGGGGGCATACAGCTACAAAACTACCTTGCTGAACTGCATCTTGAAAAACAATTACCCAAAACAGTTCATGAAGGCGAGCAACAGCCTCCATTCCTACCCTTGACCTGTAGTATAAAGCATACTTGGAATACACCCCGACTCGATAGAAGAGTTTAAAAAAAAATAATAAAAAGTATCCCATGCATATAGAAGTTAAAGACAAGTTACCACAAATTATGATTCACTCAAAAGTTCCAGTCAAGATGAGCTATCATCTAAAAGTAAGATGAAATCAAAAATTCCAGATAAACTGGTTCCAAATGAGTAAATCATGACAAATTCTCAGGTCGGTAAAGACACACCTTCCCTGTACAAATCACTGTAAACCTGATTGTGATTGGGAATACCCCACCAGAAGAAGATTTCCATCTGCACTGTTTTAGTTAAGAACGCTCTATAGGCCAGTCAGGTATCTGCATGTTACTTAGTGCCAGTAGTGAGAACTGCACTCTCTCCAAATGATTCAATTCCCCTGCATTATGCCACGTGATCTCTGCTACGCAGTACAGAATACGTAGGTCACAGCCCTACCTAGGAGGGACCTACAAAAAGCGTGTTGCAAACTGCTAATTCTGATACATATTTGGTTACAACCACCGGACGAACGTAATAAATTACTTGGGTAGAAGTAAACCCAGACGAACATTACAACACAAACAAAAATAATCTACTTGGCTACAAAACAGTGGTCTACTATAACTGACAAACAACCAGAAGGTTCTACAGTGAAGAGAGTCAGCCATTAATCAAAATTAACGACCCATCAAAGTTCAGGGGCTTACGGTTAACACCCAACCCACAAGCAAAAAACTTAATGACTTTAGCGACCAACAAATAGCCAGTTAAACAATCTGGCATCTAATGACACTGCTATCAGACAATTTAGTGTCATTCTCATACTTAACTCGACCATGTGATGGCCTGAGATATTTCGGTTTCTCCAAGCCCAGGAATAGAGCAACGCAGAGAGTGAACACAAGTGGGATGGGGGAAGTTATATTTAAACTGAAAACCGGCAGAGAGATGGGATCCAGAAATACCCCTGAGAGAAGAAGAGAACGGGGGACTTGGGACGGCGGCTGCATGAAAGGCTGCTTTGTCCCCCTCGCTACCACACAACCCTGTAGCGACCATCTCGCAAGGCCGCTGGCCCCACCTTCCCACCAGACCATACTGGCTCCTTGGCAACCAACAGCCTGACCCAGACACTCGGGGCTATTGTTCCTGTCATGAGCCACAGCCAAAACAGCGAGTGGGGGCTGGAAGCGCACGCACACACACACACACACACACACACACACACACACAGCTGCAGCAGAAGCGCCCATAACGATGCTGTTTATCTGCAGGGGTTTTAACAGGACTATGCAAATAAGGAGCAGTATAAGAAGTGAAATCTGTCCCACGACGAAACTAAACATTTGATGTAAAATTATTGATACAAACAGATTCGACCAAAAACATGACAAGAGGGAAACTTGTCTGCTGCATAGGTTATTGTTAACTAACCTAACACCTTCTTTCCGGTGGTCCTATAGGCTATGTAACCATTTGCTGACTCAGAAATTTCAAACAAATTGCAAAACAAACAAGGGGCTGCAAGACTGTCCTCAATGGGAGAATCAGAACCCAAAGAACTTTATTGATCCCCAGAGGGAGCATGACAATAACGATTCCGCGTTTCTGTATTAATTTTCAATCAATGCAGCAACATACATCCATAGATATTAAGATTCTTGCAATGCAATCATAATGCAGTGCTGTAGGAATTTTCATAAGCACACCTCCTTGCTACAAAGGCCATTAAACTACAGAATGAGCATTAGGCAAATGGAAACCGGATTTTAACGTAAATCCCTCCAGTGACTTCAGTAAGCCGGTGGAGGTCGCATTTAGATGCTTACCTGGGCAGGGGGGAGATGAGAGTGGTACAGTACCGCCTTCTGCTTGGACTGGAGCGCCGCCTTGGTCTGCTGTGATGTGGTCAGGGGAGCGGCTGAAGGCCCACGGCTCCCCTGGAAGTGAGACAATGGCCTGGTGTTGTTATAGTCCAGGAGAGGGGGCTGGCCTGGAACAGAATTTTTGTGAGGCTGATTGGACATCATCAGTTGCTTGGGGTTGGAAATGTCCTGTTGGTAGAGGGCAGGGCTATTTGGTTTCTCCATGCTGTAGGCACCAGGCAATTGACTCTGGGATGGTGCGGCCTGAGTCCAACCTGCTTGGTGATTGGCTTGGTGGTTAGGAGGGTGATATTTGGCCACCTGCTGCTGCTGCATGAGCTGAGTTCTCTGCTGCTCCCTTGCAGCCAGCTGCTGTAGGTGCTGTGCATGCGACAGGTCTTTGGAGGACGGCCCAGAAATCTGAAGGCTCTGGGGCAGCTGCCTGACAGACTGGGACACAGGCATGGCTGGGGAGGGCACTGTGCTGTTGCTGGGACAAGTCACTGGGGAGCTGCTGTGCAGGGCTGGCCCACCAGAGGTGGGTCTCACCTGGGGAGAAACCGTGCGGGGTTCTGGATCAAAGGCCACAGAGGCAGGGGAAAACTCTGCCTTGATGTTCACCTGCTCCGGGGCTAGGGGTGTTTGTGGAAGAGGGTTGGGAGTGGCCAGCTCTGGGTCCTTGCGCTCATCGAAGCCATCCTTGAAGATTTCCTGAATGTCCTCATAGGGCACTGATCGGTTGAACTCCTCCATCAGCTCCCGCCATTCCTGCTCGTTGAGGTTTAGGTCAGGTAGCAGGTCATTCGGGGAGCCACCAGGGTGAATGGGAGTCAAGATGTCATCCATGGGTTCCTGCTTCAACTTTAAGCCTAGACAGGGCACTGTTGAATCTGAGATCTTGACACCATTCTGCTCAGCCCCCTGAGAGCAGGTCCCGTTAGGCCGTGGTTCTATGTTAATTCCATGCTTAGTGTCGAGGGGTGACCTCGGTGGGACTGCCCCATTGCCAGTGCCGTTGACCCCTTTGCGACCCTCTTCCAAACATGCTTGTCTGGAGTATGCATCCCCAAATCCATTAACCTCCCCACTGATTGAAGAGCTGGTGCTCTCTTGCTTCCGCTTCACAGTCTCCTGCAGCTGAAAAAGAAACACATGACAACTTACTCTTACATGCATGAGCCATCCCAAAATATAGCAAGAGAACGTGAGAACATAAATTACTAGGTCACGCCAAAACAGATTGAACCAGGAACAATTTATAACAGGATACACCAATCAAGCATGGATACTAAGCCTCACATGCCCCAAGAGGATTGCATGTTTAATCCATGGCAGGACACTAAACTGTACAAACACTGGAGATGGGCTACTAATACTACATCGTACACCAGCATCTGTTTGAGACAACTACTTTAAAGCTATAGAAAAAATATAAATCATCAATAATAATATACTTTGAAACAGAGTTGGAGTTTTAAATCGCCACTTCACATGCAAGTGCATCCACTACAAGCCAGGAAATGACTCTTCCCATTAGGTTTTAGGGAATAACAGACTTATTGCATTGGTCTGTTCATAGGGAACGGCCTTTACATTGTACAACCAAGTACATACATGCAAACAATCAGTGAGCTTGTCCATGCCACACTGAATCCCATGTCAAGGAGCACTACAGCAGCTCAATGCTACCAGCAGGAGAACAATTATTCAAACTTTATTTTTGTATAACCAAGCCAAGGTGGCTATTTATATAGGTAACCTGGAAATACGGATTGCTTGGGCCGGATCTAGTCTTCTTCTATAACAATGGGAGTATAGCCTAAAAAAGTATTTTGGCCTGATGCCAATACAGTGATTTGAGCACAATGAGCTTTTGATCCAGCAAGTTCTACACCTAGCATCCAATAATATATTGTGGGCTACTCCTTGATTACCATACATGGACCTTTTCATCTGGCCTGCCCTTGTAGATAAAGACAAGGACTCCTCCATGGGGGGGGGGTACAAGCGTAGGGGTTCAAGAACAGCAGAAACAAGTCTGGGAGGTTTTGGAGCTGCAGTCACTAAAACCTGAAAAATTCGTCGCTGTGGTTCCTGAGCCACAACTCCACCCACAAAAAGAGAAAGAAAAAAAAACAAACACAGCCACATGAGACTAATTAGCATATGTACAGATAGAAGACCACAACAAAGGAGTCAGCATGCAGTCTTCAATGGGGAGAAGAAGCAAGCCAAATTCCTGCCTGAGCACAGCAAAGCGCCAGTTGCCTTTGAAGGATCGCCACTACAATAGGGTTGCGCCCACCAGGGTCTCAGGAGTAAGTGAGTGGGTGGGTGGGTGGAATTGTCACCGCTCAGCACTCCAGCAGCTGCATGCAAGCATGTGGTTTACCACAAGCCATAGGCACTGTGAGAACTGTGCACCATTCAGCGCAAACAGGAATTTGGGGAGAAGTATCTGCTACTGCTTCCTATAGAACATTTACTATATGGGTTCCGATCTCAGATGCTGTAAGGTCATGAGTATTTAGGATATCCAGCGCACTAACTTCCACGCTGAATAAACTCCACATATTTACAAATGTGCACATCAAACCTAGTTTGCAGTGTAAAAGCATTTCAAAGTAGACTGATTTCCTAGACTAGTTAAAGGGAAACTAGCATAAAAACCTTTAGAGGCACCAAGGCTGAGGTCCTACAAGGATAGCAAGCAAAACCCTTACAATCATGGCCAAAACCTTTGGCAGTGACACAAATGTGTTTCGCAAACTTTACTGCTTCAGCATTTTTAGATTTTTTAAACATGTTTCTATGGTATACTGAAAAACAACTATAAACATTTAAGTTTCAAATGCTTTTATTGGTAAATACATCAAATTTATGCAAAGAGTCAATATTTACAGTGTTGACACTTCTTCATAACTTCTGCAATTCACTCTGGCATGCTGAATATCAGCTTCCGGGCCAAAGCCTGACCAATCATTATCCATTCGTGCCTTGCTAGTGCTCAGAGTTGATCACAATTTGAAGGGCTTCTGCTTGCGCACCCGCTTTTTGAGGATTGACCACAGGTTCTCAATGGGATTAAGGTATGGGGAGTTCCCTGGCCACGGATAAAAAATTTCAAGTGTTACGATCTCAGTGTCACTTCGTTATCACTTTTGCCTTGTGACATGGAGCTCCATCATGCTGGAAAACACACTGATCACCACCAATTTCCACCTGGATCATTGGGAGAAGTTGCTCTTGGAGAACGTTTTAATATAATTCCTTATTCATGGCAGTGTTTTTGGGCTTGTGAATTGTGAGTGAGCCCACTCCCTTGGATGAGAAGCAACCCCACACACGGATTGTCTCATGATGCTTCACTACTAGTACAACACAGGACTCGTGGTAGCATTCACCTTTTCTTCTCCGGATAAATCGATTTTACAGATGTCCCAAATAGTCGTAAGGGAGCTTTATCAGAGAAAATAATGTTGCACCAGTATTCTGCTGTACAATCCTTCTATTTACTGCAGAATTTCAGTTAGTCCTTGATGTTTTTCTTGGAGATCTTTCTTAGAGATCTGTTCTTTGCTGCCTTTCTTGACACCAGGTCATTGTCCAAAAGTCTTTGCCTCACTGTGCACACACACCCAGCTGCTGCCAATTCTAGTGGTGATACGATTCCATAGCTGACTCCTCAGCGGAGATGGTCTTGGAGCTTGCTGGACACTCCTGGACATCATGAAACCTTCTTCGCTGCAACTGAGCCTCTAACCTTGAAGTTCTTGAAGACCTGGTAAATGGTTCTTTCAGGTGCAATATTCCTAGCAGTAATTTCCTTGCATGAGAGGCCATTTTGATGCAACGCGATGATGGCTGCAAAGGTTTCCTTGGAGGTAATCATTGCGAATACAAAACAACAACGATTTCAAGCTCTTCTGCCCTCCTTTTATAGCAATGAGTCTGCTGTTAGAATTCTATCAGAATGACAAAGTGATTTCAGCTGACTTGTACTCATTTACACTATCCCCTGTGCTGATGATTTGAATATACTGAAATGATGTTAGCTGATCATTTTGTGCCAGGGCCAAAATACAGTGAAAATCGGGTTTGTGTTATAAAGTTAACTTTTTATGCTTACGAAGCTCTCTACAATTAAATAATATGCATCTGATCACTCTGCACAAAAAGCTAGAAACAATGTGAATTGCAACCACAAAAACGAAAGCAGCAAAGTTAGTGAAATACAACACTTGTGTCACTGCCAAAACCATTGCCCATGACTGTAGTTACTCATCCCAGGTGATGGATGGTTGATAACTGTCACAATGTTTCTAAGCACTGGAAGCATAACCTAGAGATGATCTGGTTAAACTGCAGGCTCATCTTGGCATTTTTGTTCAGAAAAGCCAAAATTGTTTACATCGCTTTACATAGAATGACACGGAGAAACCAAGACGAAAAAGGCCTTTTTACTATGGTGTCCATGAGAAACCTGCTGATATTTGAATGCATTATATCAAATTGATACAGGGCTGCATGTCAAGCTGCACAGCCAAGTCAACGTTTATGTTCCAGGTCAACTGTGTTAGAAGCACTTAGACAGTGTCTACTGTCACAATGTAACCCCAGTAAGTCACGACCCACTGATATGTATACACAGGAATTATTAGGTTTACAAGCACACTAGTCTAGTTTTCATGCAGGAACAAATCCACTATAGAACCGAAACTTTGGCACAATGTAGCATTTGGGTTTCCTCCATTTGAACCTGTGTGCCACACACACCTTTTGACACCCAGTTTCGATGCAAGACGCTGCACAATCGCAATTAAGACCCAAGAATCTACTAAATTGTGACTCCACCTAAATGAATCCCTGTTTCCACAAAAGCTGAATTGGTAATAAGTTGACATGTCTTAACACGAAGCGTCTAATCCTGCTGGACGAGCCAATCAGGGAGAGAGAACATCTAGTAGCTCCAGCGTAGTAGGAAAAAAAAATCCATTATATGCTCATTCATCTACCATGAAGCCCACAGAGGACTACCATTTGAGTCTGAGTACATAAGCACACAATGTGCAACTGATCAAGCCATTAGTCATAAAGCAAGAATGCTTATTTATGCCTAAGTTTTAAATTCATCTGTGAGGTCAGAAGCATTACTGGCAAAATGTAATATATTAGACTCCTTAGACCAGCCATTGTTTCAAATTCCTTAGATGTTATGTCAGTCACGTAACCTACTGGATTCTATCTTTCCAAGAAAAGGCATTTTACACAATGCCAGATTTACTGTATGGGTAGAGAGCATACTAACTATAAGCGATTCTATGTTCCAAGCAAGAATTATCAGTAAAGTTGTACTGAGAGGAGTCCCTCACCACAGCAAAATGCATCATGCAACTAAAATCACCCCTCACTCTAGTGCCACCCACGATAAGAACTGAGGACCTTCCCAAGAATCAAGTTGGGGAGGATACCAAGTCATGAATTACTTGATGTGCATTTTAAAACCAAAGCTTTTGCTGGGACCTAAGGTGCTCTCATCGCACATTTAGCAAATGACGTTACATTTGGAAAGAATTAAAGGCTATTACCAATAATGCTGACATTCCCCTTGACCCAATAGTCAGCATTCCTCCAGACTCTAGATGCCCACTGCACAATGCAGTTGCACATAGCAGTTAATGCTAATTATTCTCCACCAGAGACTCTGAAGACCATCTACACATCTTCTGAATTGTTAAATTTTCCTTCCATAAAGCCATTCAGAGCATATGACCACCTTTCTAAGCATGTTTCACTGACTGTCCAAGTCCTTCTAACCCTTTTGACAGCTTTGCCACATGCGTATCAAAATATAGATTGATCAAAACGAACGCCAGGCATATACTGCTTATTCTGAGTTAGTTATGGGGAAATAAATTGCAGTTGCAAACTTCAGAAGAACAGTTTACAAGACATGGGTTCCACTGAGACGAGCAAAAAAGCACCGTATTGCCATCGGCGTTTCTAAATTCGTTACGATGCCACGGCCATCGACCCGTCAGGCACATTCTGCAAAATATTTGGAAATGCTGGCGTCCGTGTGTCAAGCGGCCGCTTACCGCGATTCGAGTGTCGTTCTTGCTTTGCTCCCCGGTGCCGCCGTCCCCGTCAGCGTTACCACCCCCGTGCCCAGCCCCTCTCAGCGCCGCCTGCTCGGACGCCGGTTGGCTCTGCCGGGGTTTGCTTGACCGCTTTGTCTTGGACTGCAGACAGCGCTGATGCAGCGCGAAGGTCTGCTGCCTGTCCATTTCCAGACGCTCCAGCGCCGTCCTGTCGTAGCGGCTCTCGCAGTTGCTGTGATGCCGCCTGAAGAGCTCTATCCTGCGCCGGAGCCGCTCCATCACCGCGCTGTGTCGCGGCACAACAAAATCCGCCATCATCAATACGCATAGAAATGTGGGATAAAGCCGACGCACTTAATTCACCGATTAAAATGCGGTAAAAAAATTTCAGGATGCCCCGTCTGAGGTTGTTTGTCCGCTTTATCCTACGGGCACCCAACTGCCTCCATAGTTCCCACAAATAGTTCACTCCGTTTCATTCACAGAATCTCAATTAAAATGGGGGAAAGGACAAAACTGCAAACTAGTGATAAAAAAAGAAACAGGCCGCCGTCCCAGTTCAGTGATGCAAATAAATTCTTCAAAGCAAAAGCGCACTTTTCGCAGGTCGAATGTAAAAAAAATTTTTAAATAAAATGAGGACGTGTCCGAAAAGTTCATAAAGAAAATACCGCCATATCTTAAGGGGGTGGAGGAGGAGGGGGGGAAATCAGGAGAAAAAAAAAGTTTTCAACGACAACTAACAATCACGGCTGTTCTGACAATTAAGATAACAGGGCCATCGAGGTACAGCCGGTCGGGGCCACTGTGAAAAGACTCAAAGTTGTTTATAAGCACGGAAAAGCTGATCTAACAGCCCACCGCATCCATTCCGCTCGCCCTTCCAGACTCACACGATCCTAGGAAAAAAAAAAAAACAAAAAAAACGGAATCCTTCAAGAAACCAGGCGAAATACCGACAGCTGAACTTTCAGCCCAAAAAAAAAGTTTAGTATAAATTGATTTCAGCTCTAACTCGCTAACTACCGATATATTTCCAGATAGTTCTCTCGAACGCCCAACGACATGATCTTTTACTTCATGTGTTTAATATTCAGTGCCAGACATCCAGCTGTAGCCAACATCCATAAAAGAAATTCCGATAGCTTTAATCAAGCTAACAACTATCCCCTTCTTCGCTTCATCCCGGAGAGACCAGCAAAACTTTAAAACCGGCTCAGCGATTTTCTAAGTTTGTCGACTACAACCTAATACATCGCGCCGACATTTCTCCGATTACAGCATTAGCGAGTTTCCAGAAGCAAGCGCAGGACAGTTAACTTTCAGCGTTTCACAGCTGATCGTAGGAGAGTCCAGCACGACGAGACAGTTACCGCTTAAGCTACGGATGTAGCTAACAAGATACTTAACAAAGCATGTTTATGGTCGGTCTAGTTTCACCGCGGTGTATCTATACCGTAAGTGTGCCGGGACACGTTTACCCATTAACTTCGAGCCCCGCGAATTCTTCAGCCCGAAAAAATGAAACGTAACAACAACCGACGAAACTTATCCCTCTTTGCTATCTCTATTGTTTTCCAATGGACAAGGAGCTCTCAGGCGCCATCTTGAAACAAGTTTTTTTTTTCTCTCTTTTTTTTCCTAACCTTTTGCATCACAGCAGAGCGTCACTCTGTGCATGTCGACGGACCTACCTCCGTCGTGTGATTGGCAGGCGGGCCAACCAATCGCAAGCGCACGTTCGCACGGGAGTGGGAAGACTCAGCAAAAAAAAAAAATCAGTCAGCGTAGCCGACGCTTCGCTGGGGCGCGTGGGCGAGTGGAAACGGTGCAAATTTTTCAGCTGTCATTTTTACTCATTCGAGACTCACGGCTCAATTCGTGCCTTGGGTGTGGCGTGAAAGTGATTTTTAATGGCATGAGAGACAAGTTTATATATTACTGCAAAACCAAAACTGATTAACAGTTTTAACACTATTAACATATAAGCTTTAGTAACAATCAACGGCATATGTTTTGCGCAGATTTGGATCTGACTTTTATACATTCTTTTGTCATGCCGTTTGGGATCACTCATAATTTATTTCTAATCTTTCTGCATTTGCAGGTTATAGCGCAGTGCTTCAGATCATTGTTTTATTAAAAGACTAGTTTTATTTCAGTTTTATAACTTCAGACTGAGGTTATTCTTACAGTTTTTGTTTATCCTTAGATTTATCCAATTTCCATAAAATTTGTAGAATTACATCAAAAATATAAGTACCTGTTGTAGAAATGTAGGTTTACTTTGTAATTACTTTTGTAATAATTAAAAAATCCACTCTTGATACGTATCGTCCAGATTGGCAGGGCACACCGTGGATGGGATGCTAGTTCATAATCAGGGCACATGTGCCGGAATATTTACGTATTCTGGAAAATTTAGACACCAATTAGCCGAACTACATTTGTGAACTCCTTTGGAACTTCCTTTGGAACCGGAGTACCCAAAGGAAACTTGTGTTATGCGTTGTGTCACTTCTCGTCCTCTTAGAGCGACAAGCATCGCTCGACTCAAGCCACCGTTACTTAAAAGAAAATGTACATCAAGACTCTTTTCAGTGTTGGCTCCTCAGTGGGAGAACGAACTTCGTCTTGCCATCAGAATGGCAGAGTTTTTTCCTGTCTTCAAACGCCGTCTGAAGACCTAACTCTTCAAGGAACACATTGGAGGCTAACCAGTTTATATATAAACGTTATGTTTATATTACATTAAAAAAAAAAAAACTACTAACAAATTCTCTTATCTCTGCACTAATGTTCTTTCTTCAGCAGGGTTTTTAGGTGCGTAACCAAGCTGCCAGCAACTTAGTCGGCTGACAGCTGTTATCCAAATCTAACTTTACAAGATTGAAGAATAGTCGAGGACTACCGAGCACTGTTGTACGTCGCTCTGGATAAGAGCGTCTGCTAAATGCTGTGAATGTAAATGTAAATGATGCAGGGAAAAGATGCAAACGCCATTGAAATAGTTGAGAAGTGAAGTATTATATATTAGGCATGTCAACAGTCAGTTCTGGAAGCTGATGTGTTTGGAAGCAGGAAAATTGGGCAAGTGTAAGGGTCTGAGCAACTGACAAGGGCTAAATTGTGCTGGCTAGGTGACTGGCTCAGAGTATCTCCAAAATGGCAGGTCTTATAGGGTATTCCTGGTATGCAGTGGACAGTACCTACCAAAAGTGGTCCCAGGAAGGCCAGCTGGTGAACTGCAGATGGGGCCAAGGCTCATTGATGTGAGTGGGGTGCGAAGGCTAGCTTGTCTGCTCCAATCCCACAGGAGAGCTATTGTAGCACAAATTGCTGGAAAAGTTAATGCTGGCTCTGATAGAAAGGTGTCAGAACACAGTGCATCGCAGCTTGCTGCAGACCTGTCAGAGAGCCCATGCTGACCCTTGGCCACCGCTGAAAACTCTTACAATGGGCACATGAGTGTCAGAACTGAACCACAGAGCAATGGAAGAAGGTGGCCTAGTGGCCACGTTTTGTTATATCATGTTGGTGGTGGAGTGCATGTGCATCATTTATTTGGGGAAAAGGTGACACCAGGATGGACTATGGCAAGCCGATGAAGGCAGTGTGATGCTCAGGGCAATGATCTGCTGGGAAATCTTAGGTTCTGGTATTCATGTGAATGTTACGTTGACATACAAATCACATCCCTTACTTTCAGGTATGACGGTAGAGCTCGTTTCAGAACTGGAACCATCAACCCATAGGTCTGAGTCTATGGCCATAATCTCTCTTTACCTTTCCTTTTAACTGCTATCATTTGCATATCATATAAACATGTTTTATTGAGGCTTTGATAAATCACATGAAAAGGGATAACTCAAAACTCACTATAATTTCTTTTTAAACTAAATAGTTGTGATAACTAATAAAAAGATATTTTGTTTCTCCTCCATCGTCATTATTTAATCAATGCTTACTTATCCTTAGTTCCTAGTACATAGAAACCAACAAAATACAATTTCAGTACTTTTCATCATGGTTTCAGTGATCATTTAAGAGTGACACAATTTTTCCCCAATGCTGTGATAAACCAGCCTTGTGGCCCATGCTGTTTGGGTTAGGTTCTGGGCTTTCCTTGACCCTATAACTGATAAGCTGTTTAAAGATGGATGTACTGCATTGGGTTAGCACCCCATCGCGGGTAATTCCCTGCCTTGCACCCTTATCTTCCAGGATAGGCTGCAGGCCCCTGTGACCCTACATAAGACAAGCGGGTATAGACAATACACGGATGGATGGAAGATGGATGTACACCACCAAGAGATTCCCCAGGTAACATTCAGTAGGCTTAATATGATTTGAATCATAGTCTGCATTCAAATAATGTCATAGTCATGCCTAAATAATTCACAGCTACAGTACCAGTCAAAAGTCTTGACACACTTACTGAGAATCATTTGTTTTCCAACAAGATAATGACCCTAAGCACACCTCATGGTTGTGTAGTATTATCATGTGAACAAGAAAAGAGATGGAGTGCTGTGACAGATGACCTGGCTCCCACAATTCCCTCACCTAAACCCTATAGAGCTGCTTTGGGATGAGCTGGATTGAAGAGTAAGAGCAAGGTGGCCAACTTGTGCCCAGAACTTGTGGAAACTCCTTCAGGACTGTTGGAGAAGCATTCCAGGTGGCTACATCTGGGAGCTGGTTGAAAGACTGCCAAGAGTCTGCAATGCTGTTATCGAAGCAAAAGGGCACCGTTTTAAAGCCTCTATTTTGAGATGTGGAACACTTAAGATTCGCTAGCTGAATGGGACTTAAATCAGGATTAGTTGTTTGCTACACTTACCCTTGTAGTATCCCCATGCCAGACTATGCCTAATGAGTCTATGCCCTTACTGAAGTGGGAAAAAAAGATGTTACATGATCGTATTTCAATATGATCCTTCAAACAGAATAAATTAGACATATATCCATTCTTTATTTTTCAGCAAAAGATGGTATGGGTCCATTTATATAGTTTACTGCATTTAACATACATAACAGTCATGAGAAAGGATTCTTCTCTTCTTGACAGTGTGGTTTTAAATATTTCTAATTCACTCTTGAGTTTTACTAAGACACAAAATCAGAGCTAACACATGAATTAAAATGGTTTTATCCTAGTGTGCTTGATAAATTAGTCAAACCGATACATAGACGTTTTTGGCAAGCCTGCCACAAATGGAGCAATGAGTCGCCATCAGGAAGCAACACACCTCTCCACGTGTGTACTGCTTTGTCACCACGGAAGCCTGATTTTTGTGTTACGTTTCCGACAAATCAAAGGTTCAAAAAAAAAAAAAAAAAACCTCTAACTCCTCTAACTTCCACTAACTCAGTTCACTAACTCTAAAGTAGAAAAGAACTGTTACTGGGAACAGTCTTTTTGAAGCACTGCCTCACTTTTCCTTCACATGAATGTTAAATTGGGCACAGTGTACGACCCTGTGCACAAAGGACAGATTTGATGTGTATGCTGGGGGATGCACTACCCTCAACCATTTTCCCACCATTAAAATTATTGTGCATCTGAAACAGGTCCTCATTCTATGCAAAATAGGGTGCAAATAAGTGGAATTTTAGAGCTTTCACTGTGTTCAGACTGATGCCGCCTGCATTACAAGTGAGTCTTGACCTTTCTGTGCACACTTGGTCCTGGAGGTTCACAATTACGCAGAATTTCAAAGTCATACGAGGAGACTTGTCTTCTGGAATTAAGCACAACGCTGGATTTAATCAGTTGATTAAAAGATGAAAACTGTGTGCTTACTTAGGATGCAGGCGTCTTTTATTGGGAGTGCACTGATGTGTAGCCTGGAAGCGGTGACTCCCTTGGAAGCCAGCAAGCCTAACAGTCACATACAGATGGACTGTTACAATTATTTCCTGTACGACAAAATGCACTGACAGGAAATTACATCAACATGCGAACAGGGACTGATTCATCTACAAACAGGGGGGGGGAACAGTACACAGTGGGGACCCCCCCCCCTTCAAAATAAGTCACCAACATCCTACTTCATGTGGATGACCCAAGCTGATAAGCCTGACCGTTGACACGGTAACAATGAACTATACTTCAGAGAATTGTACCAGCCTCCAAACATGTTTCTTTATTACCAAACCAAAGACAATGTAATCAAATATTCTGGGGAAAAAGTAAAATGCATCATAAAAAAACCCTCACATTACATTCAGGTAATTTCCACAATCTACAGCTGCACCAGCAATGCAATCTAACCAAGAGGGCCCTCAGTGACACCCTCCGTCCCGACACTTCATCTGAGCACTGAATTTGCAACGGTACCTTGACAAGCATGTATGAAATTGGGGAGATGAGAAAAACCACACCGGTAAGACACCAACAGATTTGTCCTTAAGAGAAAGAATCCATCTCATGCAGCCTGTGTTAAGAGCCTTCAGGAAACTCTGGCCAGAACATATGATATGTGGCTCTTCATGTAAATCTACAGCCGTTCAGCTGAAATACTCAAACACATGGTGCCACCTAAACTCTAGTAAAACACGCAGGGATTCGCACTTAAATCTGTAGTGTCTGAAAAAAAAATCAGCAGTCAATGAATACTGCCTGAAGCGGTTAGAAGCTGAGGTTTATGTCATGGGAGGGGTCAAGTTCTGAAGTTAGTGTCAGCTGCACTGCTAAGAAATGGTATATACCCCCCCCCCCACCTTTGCTTTTTTAAAGCCAGTTTTAATCGTTCGGTTAGCTGTCAAGGTCGGCCCAGGTCTTGATTGTTCTGTACTGATCTTGGAGACTGTGTCACGTTGCAGTCGTTGCTGCTGTGAGGCTGGGTAGAAGACATCCAGGATGCGGGATGGAGTGGGTGACAGAGGGGTGGGAAAACAGGTTAGGGGAGGGGTGGGGTTCTTTCAGTCTTTCCTCACTTTCCTGTTTCTGGGAGACCTTCTCGGGACATCATCTTCCTGTTTCTGAAAAGCCAAGAATGGCAGAGAATCAGTGCATGTGCAATCCAGGGCTTTGCCGCTGGTATAGCCATCTATTATTTGGAGCTCATCCTCAGTATATGAGTGTGTGGATGCTAAAATCGGGAAGCAACTCACTTTAAAGCCCTGGCAAACCAGTTTCCTGCTGAATTAACCCCAATCCTTCTCAATGTAAATGATTGTAGCCGTTTATAGAATACATCAGTCATGTATGCACTCAAGAATCAGAACAAAATGTCAGAAGTATCAGAACACACAACTCCTTGTTAACAGCTATGGATAGATACCTCACCTCATCAACTTTGCTAGCTTCTTTCTCGCCCTCATGCTCCTGCTCCTGCTCCTCTTCCTCCTCCTCAAGTTCAGGCTCTTCTGGACTGTCTTCTGCATCACTCTTCTTCTTGTCCTCCACTGAGTGGAAGAAAGTCATTTTGTTGCTTCATTTGCTTAATAGCACACCTCTGATTAACGTGATTTTATTGATGCCATAGCTCAAATTAACCATCGCTACTGGCAGCCATTTTACCTCCAACACTGTTCAGTTCAAATAACATGTCAATTTATTTATTTTTTTTTTTTTTTTACAATTGAGGTAGAAGCTAAGATTAAGTATTGAATTAATTATGACAAATATCTGGCTATATCTATATTAGTTGCCACTGTAAAATATTGGCAATAACGATCCAGGGTCCAGGATGTCAATGGTTAAAAAATGTTACCTACAATTCCCTTCATGTTTCACTTAAAACAGAATTACTGAGAGATTATTTGCCATTAAATGTGTGAGCTTTAGGCAGCTCCTGCTATGGTGAAACTACAGCATTATACGTGATGCATTTATGTAAGCACACACCGAGTAGTGAATGACAGACTAGATCAGGGCTATTCAAAACACGGTCCTCAATGCTGAATACTGATAATTTTCCAGCCTTCCTTTACCCGTGATCCAGGTGTGAAGCCTCCAGCCAATTAGAATCAGTAATTATTAAACTAATCACCTGGAAGAACTGAAAACAAGGCCTGCATTTGGAATCCAGATCAAGAGCCATGGCCTAGATCATTAAAACTTTTCCAATGAGAAACTACATATAAAAATAGTTAAGAGCAGGAACTGATGGTTCCTGATGATAGTTCTTACTCTGATCTTCTTCCTCATTTCCCTCCTCTTCCTCATCTGCCTTTTCTTCCTCACCCTCTTCCTTCACATCCGGTTGAGGTTCATCAGTCTTCTTATAGTCAGCAGGTGAGGCCTTCTTCTGGTGGGGTTATGATAAAAACAGGCACAAAGGTTTGGACTCATCTGGGTGAGCCAAAGTTACTTTGCTGAGGTTCGAAGCTGAGGTGAAAATTTACGACTCACCTTGCCGGAGCAGCAGAAAACGAAGATGAGGACAACAGGCAGACCGACTGTCAGCACATAGATCACCCAGAGCCAAGGGCGCTCCTCTGCAGCAGTCAGCATCTGAGTCACCAGGCCAGGCTGCAGAAATATAAACAAACCTCATCACTGACTCAATCCCACCCTGAAGAACCAAACAGACTGTTTTGCCGATTATCTATTCGCACACATTCCATGCTATTCATAACCACTGTAATCTTGCCCAGTGTATTCCTTCTCATCCCAATCTAACTGGATATTTTTGAGACGTACGCCGTTTTGCACCTTATCATTGATTACTACTTCCCACATTCTTGTAGTCAGATTACATATAAGGAAGCCTCTATGGCTGCATCAGGCCCATTCCATCCTGCATGTGGATGTGATCTCTAGTCATTTCAATCCAGGTGAAACAAAGGCCAGCTTGATACAGTCCTACAGACAGGGTGCCAAATGATTGAGGCCATCTGGGTTTCTTAAAAGCTTTCGTTGACTGGCTACAGGCTTTTGTGTGTGTCGCTAAGTCATATAGGCCCCTTCAAATAATGGCTGCCTGCTCTACACACCCAGCCTGCTCGGGCTGAAGCACCAAGCAGTGACAGAACTCCATCACAGAGAAATATATTTATGCTGCCAGGGCGCCAGGTTCTGCCAGTACCAGGCAGGCCTATGGTGGACAAAACGTGTTTCACAAAGCAGAACGTAAAGTAAGACTAATGCTTGGAAACATGCATATGTTCAACATCACCCTTGAGCAACCATCAGTAAATGAAATGCACAATGAGTCTGTCTTCCTGCAGTGAGTGCTGCAGCAAGCTGATAGCGCTAATCCTCAGTCATTTAGCAAAAGCCTGGAAGCCACCAGGGAGCTACAGTAGCTGTTGTCTGGGGTTTAACTGGGGTAGAGCAGCTTCAAGAGAAGCTACACTTTCTCATCATCTATCAGCCAACATATGGAGATGGACCAAGTGGAGGAAAACGAGCATTTCAACAGGGATTCACAAGGACTAGTAAGCAAATGCAGGACTGAATTTGACTAAAGAGGAACGGAATGCGAGACAGCACATGGAAGAAAAGAAATGGAAGAGAAAAGGGAGCCATGATTAAGGACTGACCTCTGAAGCACTCTCAGCAGCCTTCTTCAGACCCCACCCATCACTGGCCCAGCGGTCTGCCACATTCCGGTCTGACGTGATGAAGAAGTTGTCAAAGAATATGTCTGAGGACATAGACCAGAGCTCAAGCCCCACAGCGGTGAAGGCGGTCATGCGGAAGGGGTGCAGATCCTCAAAGTAGTCAGGGTTGGAGATCTTCCTGGGTTTCCATACACCCTGGAGAACAAAACCAAAGGAATAAAACCACCTTTGAGAACTGGCTATAGAATACCTGAGTAAGACTGTGCCGCCACTGCATGTGTGGCAGTTACATGGTATCTAGGTAAAGGTGAGAGGCTTTCCTGTGAAAGTCACCTGATAGTTGGGGTTGTCGATCATTGGAGGTTTCCACTTGCCCTTGTAGCTTGGGTTGTCAATCATGGGCCGCTCCCAGGTTCCACAACCAGGTGCGGACTCACACTTGGAGTTAGGGATCTGCGGGGCCTCCCACTCTCCATCCATTTCCTCATCCCTGGTGAGAGGTCGTCACACAATGAAGAGGTATGCTGAGCAGCATCAAGTTCAATAGCCTTAAGGACATGCTAAAGGTAAAATTTTTCAGATGAAAGCTCAGAAGGGGCAGTTACCAATCCTCAGGCATGATAGCATCAGGGTCAGGTATATATGCTGGCTCGTCATCCAGCCAGCCATCCGGCTTCACAGCATCCTCATCTGGGATCTTAGCTGGGGCATCCTCATCCCTATGGGTGTACACATGGACACTTGCAGAAGCACACAGCCCATCATTTCTGTCTGACTAATCGGGTGCAGGCACAGGCAGGATACACACCAGTCTTCAGGTTTGACTGCATCCGGGTCCTGGATTTTGGGCCTCTCATCCCAGTCTTCAGGTTTGTGGTCATCTGGGTCCTCAATCTCAGCAGGTGGGTTGACTGCTGGGGTCATGTCATTTAGGAGGTTCCCACTATTAATTACTACCTGGTCCACCAGGATCTCAAAGCTGTTGTCGGGGTTCAGTACTGTGTAAAGAAACATCAATCAGATCATACAGTATTCTTAATATAAAAAGTGTTCCAGTGGATTTATATGTATTGTGAGCATAACTAGGTCTAGCAGAGGGGGTTACCCAAGGTGTAAAGGTGGGTCTTCTTGTCTGTGTAGTAGGTGCGCAAGTCTGCATCTGGTTTCTTGGCATGCTTCTCCTCAAACTCGCCGGTTTTGGGGTTTTTATGACGGAAGATGAAGTGAAGCTTGTAGTCCTCACCACACTTGTCTGGCCCAAACATTATCGTATAAGGGGTCTTGTCTACGAATTGGTCCTGGAAAATAAATATTTAAGGTCAAAGAACCTTTAAGTGTATCGTTTGGCCCATGCGATCATTGAGTCATTTCCACAGTCGCATAAAACTGTAGTTTAGGGCAATAACCTTGCCATTACTTCATTACCAATATGCAGTCAAATCGATTTAAGTTCATCATTCTTCATAGAACAGCTAAATTTAGCCAAGAGTCATGGAGAGGTTAGAAATGCAGTACCGGAAACATGAATTACATCCTTCCATAGCCACCTCGTGTCAAGATGGGACTGCAAACTCATAGCTAGACTGCCTTGTTTCCACTATACAACCAATTAGTTTCTAATTGGACATGGGTTTTAGGACACACAGAACACAGCTGTCTATGTAGGCTTTCAGGCTTACAAAATATTATTGGGGAAGTGGTGGGGGGGGAGAGGCGGCTGCACACTCACCAGGTCGAGGTCAGGAGTCTGAGAAAGCAGCTTCACATAGGCACCCCCACAGTCTATACCAGTCTGGAAGTTCACTTCATACCTGGATTGGGGGGGTGGGGGGGAAGAGTTCGCATTTTTACAGAACTCACAATGCACATTTCTGCGGGTGAAGTTTTCGTAATGTAGTAAAAGCTAAAAAACTGGATGAAAAGCCATTCTAACAAGAAGAGGTCAAGGATGACTAGGCTGAATTCTAAGGGCATACTCACATTTGGCCTTGTCCTTATAATGACACTCAGCCCTCATAGGTTTATCACGCATGCAACATAGCGAATTTCATTTAATCATGGTGCATGTAAAAGTTTTATATTTTACTAAATATCTAAAAGTTCACGTGTTGCATCAAGTTGTTCTTAGATACTGTGGTCAGTCCAAATTTCCAGCAAATATTGTACCTCTGCCCTAGACCAAAATGACCCTTTTGCTCCTAAGATTAAGTTCTTTTTTCCCAGTCAGGGCTTTAGATAACAGGCATAAAAATCTGTATGGCTTAGTGGAGCACTCCACATGCTGCTGCTTTGGTACGTCAAGGAGGCGATATGTACTGAAGTGGTGGTGAAGAAAGACGGCTCAGCAGCCACAACATCTTTTAAAACAAGAGATATTGTGGTTAAACAAGGTAAAAAGGTGTGGGTGCTGTGGTGGTCCAACACGTTTGTTAAACAAAAGGAAAAGCCAGTCTCCAGACAGATTTTTACACCAGTTATCTAAAGCCCTGTAAATGGTTGCCACTACCTAATCTGTAAAGCCTACATGATCCATACCATCCAGGTACAGTTTATGTAAAGTGTACATATGTGCATGCGTGTGTCAGTCGTATTATTAATGTCATGTCCGTGTTCCATGCTTGGGCACGGTTAGCCATCACATTGGATGCGTATCATGCAAAGGCCCACTTCTTCCAATCGGGCGTAGGCAAGGAACAGAGCGACGACGAGTCTAACGAACTGGACTTCAGGTGTCAAATGTGCCCGGGCACAGTACAACCTAAGTGATACTGAATAATTAAGCAGTAGGCAAGTTTCTTAGGGCTTACAACACAGTGCAAGACCTGGCCAGTTAAACTGAGAACAGTTATGGGTACAGCGGAAAACATACATTAGGGGAACGACAGATGGGTATATAGTACGAAACCAAAGGGCAGTCATGGGAACATACTTACTGCACAATGAGTGGCTTGGTATCAAAGACAAAGGGCCTCAGCAACGGGGAAGAAATGGCATGGTGCTTTGCGCGGGACTTTAGCACCAAACCCTTGTCTCCAGGGAGACGGCTGTCAATCATTTCTTCCACTGCCCATTTTCCTGCAGGAAGCAATGTTAACCATCATGGTCTAAGGCAACATCATTAAATAAACCAGATTCCAACATAAGCATTTGCAAACAGCACAAGTTACAGGATTTTAAGATGGAATATTGCAAGTGGAGCCAGGTGAATTGCTTACCATCATACTTAGCAATCTCCTCATCTATGCCATCCTTCTTTGCTTTGGACAACACCCAGCTAAAAGTAAGATTTTCACTGTTAAGACATTTTTATAATACAGGAACCCTTTTTATTTACAGATTTTGAGCACTGAAAACAGAGCACGTCAGACCAATAAAAAATGACCAAAATGGCAGCTGACATCAGTGCGTCTTAAATGGACCTCTGGCCCCAAAGGTTCTGTTTGCGCAACAACCATGTTTTCCTACAGCTCTCTGTCTATCTGTCCGTTTCCTTGAAACAACTTCTCCACAAAAACAGCTAGATACTTCATCAGGGAAAAATGCAGGTTAAGCATTGAGCTCAAGGGTATAACACCAAGACCACAATTCCAGGAAGTTAAACTGGAAACAATAACATCACAAATTCACATCTTTAACCAGAATTCTAGCTGCTGCAGAAGATTAGTTCCCATTTTACAAAAACAAAAATTCCTTAAGGAACCGAACTGGCACCATACAGGGTTTAGAGCACGAACTTGTCAATACACCGAGATCAAAATATAAATTGGGCTGTTGTGGTCAAGAAATTTTAGTTGACAATTAGTCGTTATACAAATTGCGATTATTACTTTTTTTTTACTGTTCGTTTTATAACACTATTATAGAGTTAGCCTAATCATAGTTTAGCAATACACATACACGTTATGAAATGCTATTACTTAGCACTGAACATCGGAACATATAAAACTTGCATTTTCGTTTGCTTTTTAAGCTTTGTAAACAAAAATTGTGCCGTTTAAGAAGTTAAACGCCTTGAGATAAACAGTTGTTGTTACTACTACCCGATCCGTAGCACCTACCTGATTTTACCCCAAGTCTGTACTGCCCAAAGCGTTCATCCTACCATTTCACAGCAACCGTAGTGTTTATATTTACTGCAAACTAAGTGGGATAGCTTGTCGTAATTAAGGTAGTCTTGGGCTAAATGTAAGTGAACAAAGAAAGCCTATTTAAACTGGGGTACCTTAAATCCGACAAGTTATCCAGCTAAGCAAGAAATCCGGCTTCATGAATCGTGATACAGGCCCCTGGTGTTAACGATTCCGCTGACTGAAAAACTGATTTCGTTGTTTGCCATTTTAAGCGTTCAACCAAGTTGCTCGGTTTTCGATGATGACTATTACCTAAATATTCAACATCTGAAATATTTACATTTCCAATTGAAATTACTGCTATCCAGTGACGCGTTACCCTGGTATACTCATAGCGTTTGGTTATGGTCGTTTATATTAAGTTTGGCGCATTTCACATTTGTTTTAGCCATATTACCCCAAATCAGAGGATTCAGAAAAGAACTGCACAAAATAACATACATTTCTCTGTTTGTCCTACTGGCATAATCCACCGACTTTGAGGCAGCCATCAGGAACAAAAGCAAGTGCTAGCCAAACATTACACAGTAGAAAACATGTGGAAATAGTGACAGAAATATGCCATGTTTCATCCAGCTATTTTTACACATCTGAACGGAAATTATTTTAGCAATTATGCAAAATAATCAGTCAGCGCAAATAATTATGATTAGTAATCATTGTGACAGGCCTAAATGTAAATATGAAAATTAATGCGATCAGACAATTGATATTCATACATAAAGGAAGTCATAGAGCAATCAACACGTGTAAAGGCTGGGGAAACCTTACCTGTCCAGTGTTCCCCTGTGAAAAGATTCAGCAAAATAGTGATCTCCCATGGGCTCTGGAGGTTTGTAGACTACCTGAAGAGACATGAACCGGGGGGGGAGGTTAATTCAAATTCCATTGTGACTTTTTAAAGGACAAGAAATAAATTGCATGCATTTTCAAAACAAAACACTTATATTGTCAACAAAAGACACTGTCAGATGAGACTACTAACCATTTCAGAAGCATCAGAGGTAGATAATTCAGGTCCAGAAAGTAAAAATCCAGACCAAGATTTTGTTTGAACCAACCAGTTGAGTACTCTGTGACTATTTATACTCAACTGGCTGGTTCAAACAAAATCGTGGTCTGGATTTTTACTTTCTGGACCTTAACTATCCACTTCTGTGAAGAATTCTATAGAAATACACACATATTGCATATGATGTATGGAAAAAAGCAAAAAAACCTGGCATTAATGAAAGCCCACAGTTCCCATAACTCTTCAAATCCACTAACTTAGGTAAAGAAACAGTATGGTTAAACCAGAGACTAACTTTTGGGACAGCAGGTGGGGGAGGGATCTTCTCCCCATCATCCTCTCCCTCATCTTCCCCTTCTCCTACAGCATCCAACACGTCTTCCACGTTGATGTCATCATCCCCTTCATCTTCCGCCTTTGCCAGCCACACAACACCACTCAGGGCCAGAAGCAGAAGACTCAGCCTCCAATAGAGCGTCATGATCTGCAGAAAGAGGGAGATCAAGCAGGAGAATGATTGGGAAAATAGTCAGGGCCAACACAGTGAGGAAAGGCAAAATGGTTGATTTCAAAAGATTAATGGAGGAGAAACTGAGGACAATACTTGAATCAAATCTGGTATCTGCTTAGTCACTACTCTGTGTACTTTTGGTACATGTTTAATAAGTGTCACAGTTGTTGCTAGGAGTCTCAAGCTAGCAGAGGTGGAAAGACATATAGCCAGGGTTAGTTGTTGAAGTGTGCTACACGTCCGTTTAGCAGTTATCCCCGTCTCCCCTCGACCAGAAAGCAAGAATAAACCAAAATGACTAACTACCAGTAAATCTCTCCCCCATAACGACTTCCAACCTCCATCCCACCCCACCCTAGCCTCACTGCAAGCTATGGCTGACGATCATCACCATGGCAACACAGGCCTAAGATCTACAGCCTAAGCCCGTTTCACTAATGAGATTAAGGTCTAACAACATTTATGCACACACACTCAAACACAAACATATTATATACCACCCATGTGTCAATATGTCGGACATATGCCTCTCTAACATCAAACAACCCAATGATGTGCATCTGCGCACACAGAGAACTGTCTGCATCTGCTTGGTCACTGTAAACACTCTATGCCTGGAACTTCTCTTATGCCGTTACTGCCTGCTATGCTTCATCGCTAGCACACTGTCATTAAAAACTATATGCCTTAAAAGCACCAGCAAGACAAATTTTTATTTATGAGCAGGAGCACTGTAATAGCTAGAGTGTGATGTACATGTGCTTCATTATTATAAATGCGATCTTTCCATTGATATTCTCACATACTAAATCCCAGAATCTGGCTGAAGATCTGAGCTAGACAGGGCATGTCTGCCCAACCTCCATAAAACATGCTCCACCTAAGTAATCACACCCAGACAGTAGGCTCCAGTCAGTACAGCTCCTGCATGTCCTACTATGAATGAAAGACACTGCCCTGTGACAACCTACTAAAGGCCATGTACTTAAATCACTCACAGACTGCAGTGTAAGAGTACACGTTACCACTGAGAGACCAAGCTTCCCGTGTCCAAATCTGGATAAGAGCCCCATTAATTAATTTTGCTTTTCAAAGAGTGCTCTGTACCATATTTTCCCATGTTTGGTGTTAATGCTGTCCAGCTTGAAATGCTCACATAGCATTGGACTGCAAATTACAGGTTCTGTTAACAAGCACTGCCATCGTGCTGGCCACAACTACCCAATGTGTACAATGGATAACAGGCAGAACATTATGCTGACAAACTGTTCATCATCATATATTCTAACGGCGGATCTTCAACCCAGCTGAGAATCCTACTTTACTGACATTACAGCATTGAGCACCTGAAAAACTCTTCCAAGTGCGTGTTTGCATACGTATATATTTAATACGTAGTACTTCAATTTTAACACCATATATTTCCACTAAATGTTTAGTTACAGCTGTTATACTATTTATTTAATGATGCATTTTAGACTAAACACCTTGGTCAAGGGCGCAACAGCTACTTCCCATCAGGAACATACTTGCAGCTACATTAGCCATTTGACCCCCCAGAGGCAGAAGAGCAGATAACTGCATGTGCATTTGTGGAGTAGGTTACACTGCTCATGACTTAAATGATCTGATTTTTTGGGTAACAGGAAAGACTGGAAGGATCAGTGCAGAGCTAGTGACGCAAAGCAATGTCGGATCAGAAAAGGAAACATTCCCCCCCTACAATCTCATAACCATTTTCTGCCTGCCCAACAAAGTACAGTACAAATAAATGAATTAAAAATACAACCCTCACGCACCCCTACGTGACAGAAAACCAGCAGACTAGTTTCTTTAAATCATTATTACATCAGAATGAAACCAGCGCATCTACGAAATTGAAGACGGGAGTAAACCTTTTATTAAGGATTAGGTGCAGCCAGACTACACAATGCAAGTCATGGAGTTGAGGTCACATGCCGGTCTTTAATGAATTTTTTTTTTTTAACAAATTATGCTCAATATTTGCAGTTCCCTATCAGCAAGAACCCAGCAACCCCATAAAAAGTCTTCGCAAAAAAATAAACGTACGAGAAATTTAAATGTAATAAGCGCGCACGATGACACCCACAGATGAGACTAGGCGTGACGGCAATACTTCCATGCAAACAGTGGGAGCGCTACGGCTTTGATGCCACCGGAAACGCCTCATAAGTACCTTTGCAGCAAATTGAAAACTGGAAGACTATGCTGGTGTCATTATACGGAAGAGACCGGCCAAGGATATTGGTGAAAAATACTGAAATCATCAACAAGTGATATAAGAGCCATAAGGGGCGTCCAATGACGCGAGGAAGTCGCGCCGAGGGGCGGCGATTCGGCCTACACCCCGTGCCAGCGCCGGGCGCTCCGGTCCGCCCTCTGGTAGTAGTAAACGCGGGCTGGAAAGCATTTCTTACAATGGAGACAGGGAGTCATGGGCCCATTAGTGTTGATAACTAGCCAGATGTCCCCTCCTGGTATTAAAATGCCTAAATTAATCCACCGCAGGAGTATCGTGCCACACTCCCATGGCGTTAATAAAGCGAACCATGGCTGCCGATGTAGCTGAAAACCTGATTAAACTACACGCACTCTATAGACTCAGATATTTTGGGTAAAAAAAGAAAAACAGAAGCAACTAATGCAGCAAATAATGATGCTGGTTATTTCACCACACGCTGGTCTGGGAGAATAGTTCATTGACTAACTTTCTGGTCTATAAAGACAGACTAAAAATCTGCAGTACATTTACTCAACTATTCCGAATATAAAAGTATAAATAAGATGTTGGCCATGCTATTGGGCAACCATGGTGTGCGCTTACAAATTAAACTGTGTACTTTTTAAAAATGTTATGCACGGAAATTTAACGTTATAGCTCTTAATAGCTTCATTCATAAATAATCGCTTTTCATATATGAAAGGATGCAATATCCAGTCCTTTATACTATGGAAA
This sequence comes from Mormyrus iriodes, assembly GCA_011763525.2. Lineage (NCBI taxonomy): Eukaryota > Metazoa > Chordata > Actinopteri > Osteoglossiformes > Mormyridae > Mormyrus > Mormyrus iriodes. Next base: position 3,692,610 of record JAAGVU020000002.1, read on the forward strand.
GTTCCAAGTGCATAACTGTGCGTACCGTTTTCTTACTGAACAGACACTGAACACAATTTGCCAAAAAAAGGTGAAAATGTACCTTTAGTTTTCGGTAAGAAGGCAACCGAAGCCAGGCGGGCTGCTGGGATGCTAGGCCGCGTTAAGGATGAGGCGACAGGCGGAAGAATCTTGGCAAAGTCGCCGATTAACTAGTCTGCTAACTAGACCCTGGCTGGCTACGTCGCACACGGCACAACACGGCTAGTTCAACAAGCACTACAGGGCAATATCAAGCCGCAAACCACAACATCTGGTTTAAAAAGAAAACTAACAAACCAGAATATCATGCCCCATCGGGGCGACAAATTTGACCTGACATCCTAGCATTTAGCTACTACTGCTGACAAGCCTACGTCCACGCAGCCTTGCAGAATATACTTAAGATTATATTTTCGTTCTTCCTGGTTTATAAACATAAAAACACATTTGCATGAAATTTACCCCTCAGAAAAATAATACACTTTTTAATCTCCTCTAAACAGGTGCAATTTTAGCTTCACGCCTTCACTTACCTATTTCCCGATGTAACCACCTGGAACTACTGCCAGATCACGTGTGACGAAGACCAGCACTGACACCATAGCCCCACCTCCCACAATCACTAATAGGCCACTGTCTAAAATTGTGACCGCCTTTTGGAAATTGTAAAAGTCCAGTAGGTTATTGCATCTGTCAATCATAACAAGCGCTATAGCCCTCCGACCCCAAACTCGTGGATGAGGTTGATTGGTTCAGGAGTAGCAGGAAGCAAACATTGATTGGCTCATGAAAAACGTGCGGCGCAATTACAGGAAAAAAGGGGATATACTTAGGTCGAAATTGTAATTGTTGAGGCAATACGGTAACTAAAGAGTAAAGAATAATGTCTGAAATGCTATACTTTCGGACTGAAGAACCTGTAATACGGATGATCCTCCAGGCGACTCTTTTTTTTTCCCCAGGGATGCAAAATGAGAGAGCCCAATCAGTCTTTCATCCAGATAGATACATTTGAAAAACTTGAAATACATTTACAGTAAATTGTTATTACGCATTGAAATGACTAACACAAGCCAAATATAACTTTATAATACAATTTAATTTTATAGAACGTAATACTTCAATAGCATTTTCATTTATTAATTCAATCTGAATAGGCTGTGCGAATCGATCTGCGTGATTTCGAACATTAGCTTGTTTCAGTAGGATAATATGATTATGATGACTGATTAGATAGATAGATAGAACTTGCAATGCCAGAGGAGAGTCATGTCACTGACTCAGTCAAATCTGTAGATAAGATTAATCTCCTTTTACTGTTTCAGTTTCCCTGCACCAGCAGGATACCCAGCTGTTTGTAGCCAGTGACATTCTTAGGCTGCAATTTACATTCCACCTTGGCCCTGCAAAACTTCTGTCAGACTTTAGGGGTCCCTAATATATTTCCTGCTTTTTTGCAGCAGTTGTCCATGGATGACAATTGTTCTGGGCTGATCTTCTGGCCTTCCTGTCTGTCTCCACCATACCATACTGTAATATCATAGGTGAGCACACTTTCAATGGAATTGCAGTACAGGTTAGTATGTTCATGAGTTTTCATGTTGAGAATTTTAGGAGATGAGATCTTCACCAACTGGGGTCTGTTTGAACAGAAGTCCAGGGATCTATTTGCAGATTGAGTTTTCCAACCAGCTTACCTGGCCCAGTTGAAGTTGGGGAATATCATTGTGGCCTAGGTGGTCTTCCTGTCCAGATGTTCAAGGGGAAAAAAATGTTCTTTAGCCTAAGAACACATGGCCACCCACACAGACAGGGTGGTCAAGGGTAGGAATCAAACCCATAATGATGTAAGGCTGCAGTGCTAATTGCTGAGCCACTGTGCAATTTACTGGTAATGGTACATACCTTAATGCTTATTGCCGGTTAGTTAATGGTGCTGTTGACTCTGAACATTCTAGAAAAGGCCTAAGCCATTTAATCATTTGCTGAAGGAAAACATCTCAAATAGTATCCACACACTGAGCTCCCTACTTAATATCAGTGTGTCTGCCAAAATGATGCCATTCTCTTATGTGGATTAGTTGAGAATGTCTAGAATCTACGTTTTATTAATTTAGTGCTTTTAAAAGTAGACAGAATTAATCCAATGAATTGATACCATAATCAAATATAACCATGTTTACTGCTATACTTTTCTAATCTATGAGACCATAAATTTATACCTCTCTTCGACTAACCAATAAACCCCACACAAGAGATTATTACAATACTTAGTTTTATTACAATTCACAGATTTAATATATGACTGCATTAAGTAGTTTATCTAAATTAATGTATATATGTATGAAAAAAAATATATATGATTATAGATATAACTATAGTTTTATATATCCATGTATAACAACAAACATGATTATAATAGTGTATTCCAGTGCAACTGAGAAGTAGAGGTTTACGTGCATGGCAAGAAAGCAAACTAGGACTTGCTTTTCTTCTCTTGGCCCACACACCTGCACTATCACATTCAGACACGTGCTGATCATCACCTTAAGTTTACCTTCAAGTGGAACTTACCAAACTCATGACCTGAAAGCCTCACACTCACAGACATTCACATTCTATTGCAAAAAGAAAATCAAGTCAAAATTTCTGAATTTATTTAGCAGGTACGATTCAAAAAATGAAAAAAAAAAAACATTTTCTTTGGATACAAGGAGAAACAACGTAACATTGAGATCTAACACTCTTGGAATTTTCACATGATTATATAACCAAAATGATTTCCAAAGCAAGGTTGGTATTCTGTAATATTAACTGCTGTCCAACTGCAAATTAATTTTAGAACAAACCTGCAGCTATTCCGCACTGCCAAAGGCCCCCATATGTGAGTGATTAATAGGCATTTGTTTCCACCCTGTGGTGTGTAAGGGGAACTCCATGTAAACTGGAAAGATGTCCATGAACAAATGTTATTATGCACAGACAAGTGTTTCAGGTAGGACAGTGTTACAGTGGCAGGGCTGCTGAAGTGAAAATAGCAGTTATTTGTGTGACAGGCAGCTGTGGTGAGTGCATCACAGTTGCTGTTGGCCTTCAGATCAATTCCTGTATCAGCTGAACATGTTGCACCGAAAAGGTCTCTTGCAATGAGGCTGGGAGGGGAATGAGGGGAGTCGACACTGTTGAAGAAGGGCTGCATCAGAGGAACCTGCCCTTAAATCTCCATCTACATTAGCCAAACCTCTTTCAGCTTCTTGTTACTGAGAAAACATAGCCTGCACGTTTCACTTTCTAAGTTTAGGTTTTCCAGTTTTATATCAAGAAAAAAGCAGGCGCTGCAGCGACAGATCTCTGGTCATAATAAAATAAACGCCCCAAAATAACACCCTACACTCTTTCTCACCGGAAAGAGAAACATTATTGCACTAAAAAATGTATTTTTGAGCACCTGGTAGGATAGAGAGCATGGTGCACTCAGCAGAGGTTTATTGAGGAAGAAAAATAATCCACCGTGGAGAACAAAGCACCCCATAACCTGAATGAGCTGCTTTATGGCAGTACTGTGGACAGAGGAACAGGCATTGGTTATGTTGTCCGCTGGCCAAAGACTCAGTGGGTTGCGTGTGACTATGTCATCCACACTACCCCAGCCTCCTATTGCTAAGCGTTAAGCACCCTTCAAAAAGGATCCGTTGCCATGAGAGAACCAGTGGTGTTTAAACACAACAGTGGCCAAAATGTCACCTTAAATGCCCAGAGATGGCTTTATCCCCCCCCCCCTCCCCCGGTTCAAATAGCTTCTTTTTGTTTCTATGACAGATCCATGACGACCTGCAAAGCATAGGTTTAAGCCTAAACCCTTTACAGGTGAGCAATGAAAGCATTTCAGGCGGCCGCAACAAGCATCACAAGGCTCCTACTGCTGTGGTAGAGCTTGCCATAATTTTAATAAAGTTCTTCCATTGATCCTCCCGGCATAGAGACACTTACCCTCCTGAAAGGCTGACTAAAAAGGCTGGTTTAACTGCAACAACAATGTCACTGTGCTGGCCTCATGGTCAGGCCCAGGATCTAGGATCCACACAACCTCACTAATGCTGTTTCCACAGCACAAGGGGAAGCGAGCTTGCCTATGTCTTTCCCAGCTTGTGGCAATGTTAGCTTGTAATCATGTGGACTCCTCCATCTTTCCCCGCTGGTTCCACTCTGAGGGCAGACAGTCGTCACAAGTGATTTCACCGACTGTTGGGGAGAGCAGACAGCTACAGCATTAACGGGCATACTGGGTAAGCAGCCGCAGAAACTCTGCCGCTTTTAGACTGTATGACAGTGCACCCTGTGACTGTGTTCAGCTCAGCCCTGCATCTGGGGACATGAACATCCAGCGTACCGGAATGCTCCATTTATGTGTTTAGATCCCACTCTTTTGGCAGAGTGCACTGTATTCCTGACAACAGTAACAATGCAGATAGTGACAGCCAGTTACAAAGGGAAGTATTTCCTAAACCTTTCCTGCTCTGGTGGAAAAATACAGGACTCTAGAGAGACTGAACTGAAAAATCCTCCTGCCTTTGGATGTCACAGGAATATCCCTTCAGCTTCATGCTGCATTAAGGCAAATTGCTAACTGACAGCGAACAGCCTTCACACAAATATGACTCAAAACCTACTATCCATGATGTTCTCAAAAAGAATGATTAGAAGTGGACCCAATATCCAGCTGAATGGATCCCTGTTTCCTCAGCACTAGTTGAACATTCCTCCAGATTTGGGGGTTTTCAACTTCTCTTAAATCAGGATCCCCAAAATGAACTAGGCACCCCTAACAATGAATGAGTGATAACATAAATAAAGACTGTGGTTGGGGGACTTTCTTATTTGTTTCTCGGGAAATATTCTTCATGTTGCGTAAACCAGACCCCTTGCAACTCCTCAGCCAGGGGGTCGCAGACACCAAGTTGAAAATCCCTGCTCTAGACTTACTTTGCAATGACAATTAGGTATACTGTATGCATATACATACATACACACATATTCAGACATGATTATAATCTATGTGTGTTCCCCTACATTTACATATCTGCCCATGTATGTACAGTCATAAATATCCAATACAATTTGGCAAAGGAAAATCAGAGGATTAAACATCCGAAATTATGTAATTTACCAATTTCATGTTCATAGATGGTGCAATCAGTGTGTGGTCACTGAATATACCTGTAGTGAATCTGTCAATTCCAAAGCAGCATTTCATTTTAATTAATTTATTTAAAGGGCAACATGATCCAGCAAGCCCAAAACAATCACCAGTGTAATTACAAGAAGTCAAACATGAAGGTATTTACACATAAGGTCTACAGAGTACTAATCTGTCCTCTCTGCCATGGCCTCCTGTGTCCGGCAGGTTCCCCATGAAGTTGGTTGTTCTTAATTCGGCCTGCTACACCAGCTCCTTGCCAGCAGGTGGAGTCCTTGGACTGCATCAGAGAAATTTGCTCCTGGAGCTCAGTTTGATCAGCCACAAAGGGCCCATCCATCAATGTGCACTCTGGGGGGGGATTCTAGAGGTATTGCCAATGGGCACTGTTCATTCAGCCTTTTTGATGAAGATCTGAAACAGAATGACAGATTATAGTCAGACTTCCAGTACTAAGCAGGCCTTGTAAATGACCATAAAGTGAGAATGTGTATGCAGGTGTTTGCATCGTGATGGACCGGCATCCTATCGAAAGTGTCCCCCGCTTTGGACCCTTTCATGTCAGGAAATTAAAAGACGAAGAGATATACAGATGGACAAAAGTGATAACTCAGATTTCATTACAGAATAAAATATTGTCTTACTACCAAACGCACAAGTCACCATATTTCAGTTTTCCGTATATCAGTTATGCAAAAAAGTTCCGCTTCTCCACACAGTAACCCAGTTGTAAGAATCTCACAGGTTGGACGGCACAAACTAACAGCTACGGAGCATTTCACCTTACTCGTCACTACAACTTACAACACAGTCTCCGTTTCAAAATGGTGTTTTGACACAACAGTCTGGGTTACTGGGGCAGCTGGCTGGATAAAGTAAAAAGAGCCCCTCATCATACCTCGCTGAGGATGACCCAGACAGGTGAGTCTGTCATCACAGACAGGCGGAGCGCCTCCAATGGTCCAAAAGCAGGGTCCACTTCTCCTTCTGCAATGCCATTCTGAAATGTGCCTAAAGGAAAAAGATTAGGACATTTCATTTTCACCCACAGGCGAAGCCTCAGCTTCCATCAAATCTAAAATCACAGCAGTTTATTTGCAGTCACTATCATAATGGAGACATTTTTTTCTTTCAAAATTAGTCTCTGCACAGATAGCTAAACACGTATACACATCTCCCACTTTCAAGCCATTCAGAAATATGCTGGAAGTATTGATCATAGTAAATGCTGTCTAGACATAACCTGATTATATACACCCTGAGAGCAACAGTTCAGTCTTTTGGCTGAATGCTATCTAGATTTATTTTTTTAGTATCCAAAGCGATGCACATTTGAGAAATCAGGGTCAGACAGGTCCTGGAGCAATTGGGGTTAAGGCCTTTGCTCAAGGGCCCAATGGTGAAGTCACTCTGCTGATCCCAGCGTTTGAACCACCAACCTTCTGATCACTAGTACAGTATCCTAACCCACTGATCCGCACACCACCAGTTTCACAGTAATGATACTCTTAAGCTAACTGCAGTTATGCTGTGTAACCATGCAGCGCTACATACTAAGTGCTGCATGCATCTGTTCAGCATAACAGGAAAAAAATGTCCTCAGGGATGGATGGCAAGACTTGATTCTGCATGCGATCGTAGCTGCGCTAACAGAATCAAGCACAAACTCTGTACTGCAGAAGGGAGACATCGTTTTTACAAATGTTATTAGCTGCTTCATGAGGCCTTCCCCTATGAGAGCACTCAATGCCAGTGCTCAGCCGCTTCGTACAGACATGGAGATGCTGAGGACAGCCAGAGATGAACCTGAATCACTGTCCGTGCCTGACACACTGGAGGAAGTGGAGTATCAACAATCCCATGCACTATGAAGTGTGAGAAATGTTAAATAAGATAAGGGCCTGTTTTGAGCACATACTGCTGATGAGAGGCAGAACAGAGACTAAAATGCCGTCCACAGCCCCCTCTCCCCCACCCCCACAAAGGCAGCTAAGCATGTCGGTTAATGAAGTTTACCTGTGCATAAAAACTTACGCTCAAAACACGAGGTGGGGGTACTGCTACTGCACATATTGCACTTAACCAAGACTGGAAAATTGCGTCACTAGTAGTCTTACTCAAAGTGGAGCTAAGGCAAATAAAAAATGTGAGTTCTTCCACTTAAGACTATCGGCTAATTGAATAAATGTAAACACAAAGCACAGGAGATGGTACTATAATCAGGAAGACGGAGTGCGTTCATTGGTTTACTGCTCATGGACCATAAAAAATGGAACTGTGAACGTTTGACAGAGGAGTCTAATATTCATAGATATTGTACCAAAATGTACTAGTGCCAGGCACTTATTGATCTGAAGGAGAGCACTTATAATTTATGAACTTCTCAATGAAAAGGAATGAATGAGCACTTATTATAATTTATGAAGTCATCAGCTAGGGTTTTACTCAAAAATCTGACTGCGTAGTTCGACTGCCTTTTTGGAAGGGTTCAGCCATAAAGACTGACTGCTTTCATTTAAACTGTCCATCACCCGCGGACATGCATTTTGGCCATTAAATAAAAATAATGCCTGATGGGAATTCCCACGCAAAATGATTATTATTTATTTGGTCCCTGATAAGGTGATAGCATGCACACCTACGTGTTACTGTGAGTGAACCTACACTATGATTTGCAAAAATGTCATTTTCTGACAATATTTATTTTATGATTTGCATTGGAAGGCGGAGACTGGATTTTCCAGACTTCGAATTATCTGTATTTTTCCATGGCATTTTTTTCTCCATCTATGCATTTAGCCTTTAAAAGCAACAATAACGGTATATTTGGAAAGTTATTTTTTAGTGATATGTACATTAAGAAATTCTTTTCCAGCTTTGATTCCACATCTTTTCTTGGGTTAAAAGCTGGGATGAGATGAAGGCACAATTTCGACAGTGCAATAAAATGTGAAATTTTATAACCTGCCATAATGAAGCAAACACCGTTTGATGTACACTCTTTCCACACATGAAGAATAATATGAAACAATCAAATTATGTGGCTTTCTCTTTTAATGAAATGCCACTGCAATATAAAACAAATTACTTTCAGACTTGCCCTGGTCAGTTCTCTATAAAACCCAGACTAGTAAAGAAGATGGAACACTCTGAGATGCCGACAGTGTCTGATAAGTCCAAAATCTGTAAAAAGCACCCACCGATCCTGATAAATCCATCCTCAGTGCGGTGGTATTTGGGTGCTTTCTCCCTCCCCTCCTTCAAGGCTTCCTTCTCTGATTGGATATTCTGAGAACACACGGACCACAGGCATTGATTTAGGGTGGAACAGATGGGGACATAATTTTAGACGGTGTTATTATTTGCATGCAGAAGGAGAAAACACTTGGAACAGAAGAAGCATTGTCCTGCTAACATGCACATGAAGCCTACATGTGTAGGAGAGACACTGAGCAAGTAAACACACACATACCATTTCTAACCCTACATAGTCATAAACATATATTCACACACATGCATTCACATAGCACTGCACAAAGCACAGCACAGAATGAGGCTTCAAAATCCAGGATAAGTGGAATTACACTGTACTGTCAATCACTGCCTGATTTTAACCAATAGGGACTAATGGTCATGAATATCCATTATCTGAACAATTAGCCCACACACTGTGAACTTTGATGCCTGGGCAAAGACTTTTTTTTTGCTAATATACAAGATACACAGAAAAGCAGAGCCTATGAGGTGCAACACTTTTATTTATCCCATAGGGGGCGCCTTCAAACACCTACAGCCTGGACGCTTGGACAACTGGCCAGCTGGCGATTCTAATTAAATTATTATAAAGTCCTAATAGGTATCATGTTACTGTTTACATAGCTAATGCGGTATTCAGGGAACTACAACAAGAAAAAAATGTGATGAAAGACTAAAATTGAGTGCATAGAAGAACATCAGTGAAATATGCATAATAATTTGCAGGATTTATAGTGTACATTAGGGTATTTTAGTTGCAGGAAAAAGCACAGTAATTTATGCACTGTACACCATAATCTGAAACACAATCTGACCTTCAAAACAGTCTAAATGCTATTTGCAAAACCAAAGATTAAATTGATGCACCACTTAAAAATGTCGGTTTAACTGATTACACTGTATTCCAAACATGACATTTTCCATTAATGTATTTTTAATTACATTTCTCAGCCCGGTGATATTTCAGTCTCCGGTGCGTGGAGCCCTATGGCCGGCTCCTCCCTTCACCGATCTCATCAGAGGCACCGTTTCCTTCCTGAATCCATCCGTCTATCTCACAGCTACTCACCCTGCTCAGGGGTCAGAGCGGCCCTGGGGCCTCCATGCTAAATCGCCCCCTCCCAAACAAGACCTATAGTATTAAGTCAGCTGAAGCCCCCAATTCTCGGGGTGAGTCATTACCACAAAATGGCGTTTCGATAGGGTTTCTGAGGTCTTAGATTCTATTGGATAGGTGACGGGGGCTTAATATTTAAACTGCTCACACCGCCTTTTTTTCCTATGAGTCCCCCCCCCGCAATAAAATCTCCAGTGAATGGCAGAGCCAAACAAACGCCTGATCCGATTACTTGAGTGGAGGGGCTCTTTACTTATTCATTCTGTCTTTATTTCCTGGTTAATCTCACAGGACTGAGGGCTCGCAGTGCTTCACTGTAGCAGCCTGCTGCTGGGGGAGAGTGTAGGTAATACTGTAATGTGGGTGCTGGATTGTGAAGGGAATATAATGTTGACTTATTGAGCCCAGTCCTTGGTGGGTTTTCTCGGCGGGGCACTTAATTGACATAGAGTGGATTTAGCCAGTCCAGCTTAGTACTTTCATAATTCCAAGACAGTAGAGCACTGCTGTTGTCTCAAACCTCCAGTGCTGGGGGTTCAAATCCCACCTCGGTGTGTGTGGAGTTTGCACGGTCTTCCTGTGTTGTGGGTAGCTTGCTTTCTTCCTGTTGCTCAAACATGTACGGCAAGGCTAAAAGGTGTCTCTGAATGTGAATGTGGTGTATGTTCACTCTGATGGACTTTTGCCCATTCAGGGTGCACCCCATCCCTGTGCCCTGTGCTATACGGGATAGGTTGCAGGCCCCCCCCTACAACCTGACCTGTATAAGCATTTAGGAGATGGATGGGTTGATTATCCCTACAAGTCACTATGGCTCACTAGGACCAGGTGCAAGTTTGGAAACTTAGAAACCAAGAGATCTTACATCAAATGGAAGGACCTCCACAGTAGTGTTGAAGAGCTTGTCCCCTGGATGCTCAATGTTGCCACTGCGGAAGAAGTACCTGTAGGAGAAAGAGTAGGCTCTCCAGGTTACCATGGGGCTAAGTAAGTGTTTGAGTTTGTGTGAATATGTTTTTGTGTGTGAGACAGACTAGCCTCTCAATGCGGACGGGCGTAAAGAAGCGGAAGCGGATGAAGTCTCCAGCCACAGGGGTGAAGGCCCAGAAGAAATCCTCCCCCAGGTAGGCCTTCTCCAGTGTGAAGTGCTGGTAGGTCTTCAGGCTGGTGGTGACCTCAGCCAAAGGATTGGCATGCCCCTTGTGAAGGGTCTGCTTTCCGAAATCCTTGTCCTGAAGGCATATATTAGGAGTTATGAAATATCAAAAGAATCAATGAAGCACAAATGGAAGCAGGCCAGGCCTTAAAACATGACTGATAATCCAAATTCAATAGTGCACTTTGGTTACATACTAAAAGCTTTATCAGACACAAAAGACTCATTAGAAGATTCTCCCTAATGACAACTGATAAATGTTTCCCCTTGTTATGTTAACAACCTAGCCCCCACCTCCCAGTCCTAAAGCTCAATTAGTGGTCATTCCAGTTCTCTAGAATCATGGTCTATGAATGCCATGTCTATAAGATTCTACGAATACATTCTTAACACATCATAATGTATTCATAGAGAATTATAAACATTGCTATAAATATTTATAAAAAGGCATGACACATTATAGCCATGTTTATTTTGCATTATGAATTCTTTATGAAGCTCTCATCTATAATGATCTATTGATACCCTCATAATGCTGACCATTATATATTTCATATACTGACCATTATAATGCATTATGAAGGTATCTATAGTGCATTATGGATGATTGCTTCACTGGAGCTTATGAAGTAATATAATGAACACTATAATGCCTTATGACTGTCAGTAGAAGATGCTGTAATACTTTGTTAATTGTTATGCCAACCATTATAATGCAATATGAAGGTATCTATAATGCATTATAAGTACATTTATGTTTATAATACATTTACTTGGAAGATGTTTTTGACCATAATGACCCACAAGCAAAGCAAGTAAAGTGCTCCTGTAGCATAACACATAGAGCATTGCACTAAAAACACAAAGGCTGTGGACTCGAATCCTAAGTGTCATCCTTTTTTCTACTGTAAGCTGCTTTGGATAAAAGTGTTAGACAAATACAAGTTACTCCTGCAGGTTTCCTAAATTTACAGAGCACTGCAAAAAAAACTACTTAAGACAGACAAGGTTGAAGAGGCTCACCTTCAGCTTCTGGATCTTTCCGGCCAGGGAAGAATGAGTCCCCACATGCTGGAAGAGCGAAGGTTTGAAGCGGATGCGCAGGTTGGCTTTCTGCCGGTCGCAGTGTTTCTGCGGGGGCATAGAGACGGTATGTATCACAAACAACGAACCACATGCTGCTCGGAAAAGCAACAAGCTTTCATCAGTTACTGCTGGAAAGAGAAAAAAAGGAGTGCAATATAGCAGTCATACTTATTGACTGATTATTTGATTAGAACAGGAGAAGACGGAGTCAAAAATTGTTTGACTAAAAAGCAATTATTAAACAATGAGCCGACTGTCAAAACATGTACTAAAATGGCATTTATTCAATAAAAATCAATCAATCACTTTAACTTAACACTGTCATAAATTGTCAATGAGTGACAAAATATGGAAGGGCGGATAATAGAGAAGGTAATAACAAGCTTCTGTCATTGATAGGCGCACCAGATGCTGGGACACGAACCGGCTTAACTCAATACTCACGGCATCCTTTTCTGGGTTGCACACCTTCACCCACATAATGTGATCTAGCAGCCAGTCAATGGGCTTGTCCTTGTAGAACATGAGCATGAACTCCACGATGAGTGAGAGATCCAGAGACTTGAACATCTTACCTGGAGAAGAAGGGACAGGACACTGAGCCTTATATGGGTAGTCCTTAAGTTGACATCTGACTTATGGACAACTCATACTTACATTCGCACTGCCATAAAGCGATATTACAAATTTGGGTTAGGTACAGTGGTTTGAAATAACGAACACATGCACTACTTTGTGACATTCGTGAAAACAATGCATGGCTTAAGCGTTTTTGAAAGTATTGCAGTGTGGGGACCATATTTCCCCACAATGTGATTAAAACCTGTAATTTTCAAGCATGTGGGGAAATTTTTTTGGTCCGCACAAGGATAACTTCAATTTTAGAAAAATCCATGAATGCAATCAAAAAACTAAAAATGCCAAAAGTCTTACATTTTGTTTGCTTACTTATGGTTAATGTTTGGGCTGGGATGGGTTAAGGTTGTCATAGCTGGGATTAGGGTTATGCACATAAAAATGAATGGACAGTGCCAACAAAGATATGAATATGTGCGTGTGTTTGTGTGTGCGGATTATGTATTTATTACAATGTAGGGAACGAATGTCCCCACAATGTGATAAAAACCTGTTATTTTGACACTGTGAGGACAATTGTTTAGTCCCCACATGGGAAAACACAATTTTATAAAAATCTGTGAACGCAATCAAAAACTAAAAATGTCACGTCTTTTATTTTGTTACTGAGGGTAATGGATAGGGTTGGACAGGGGTTAAGGTTGTCATTGTTGGGATTAGGGTTTTGCCCACAGACATGGACTGCGCAGTTCGTCAGCTCGAGGTACAGGACAGTACCGTATGTACTAACTTTTACTATTACTGTATTATTATTATTATTTTGTAATGAATGATTATTTGTCTGACTTACCTACAAATTCGAGATAAAGACAGATTTAGGGAACAGAACTCATTTGTAACCTGCAGACTGCCAGTATTTAGAGCTCAGAGTGTGTGTGTGTGTGTGTGTGTGTATGTAAGGGAGGAATGAGCCCTAGGTAGAGATGAATCCCACAGATTGTGAATCTCATCCCTGCTCATCACGACTGCAGCTGCTGTCTGAATGTAGCATCACCCAGCTTATCCCCCTGATCAGAGTGTTTACTCCTCCGCTTAATTCACTGTGCATCTCCCCTAGCAGCATCCCTCTGTAGAGAGATCCATCTATGCCTAGGGTGCTTACACCTGGCAGAACTCCGGTCCACTAGAGACCAAAACAAGAATACCAACGAGGCAGAAACAAGTTGTAAAATAACTATAGCAAGCACAGGGCTCTTGTTTTGGTATCTCAACAGAAAAAAAAATCACCCATATGGGATCCATTTTGAAATGCTTCCAAACTGAAACTGAAGGACTTTAAAGGAATGCAGCACCTGTCACAGACTAAGTGTGAAATGTATTTTTGGTTTAAAAATTAATCTTAAAAAGTGTTGAAATTCGATTCTCCCATTCTTTGTAATAAAGCCCTAACTATTTCACTCTAATCAAACGCAAAGCCGCAAAATACAGTCCTATGCTGATACAGGCCTTATCTGCGATAACTTTACCGGCTTGAAGTCTCTAGGGAAATTCCACAAATACATCCAGGCTGTTATCTAGATATATGATTGCCAATGGACACAAGCAAACAAACACACACGTTTCTGCAAAACCAACACCAACTTATTGTAAATTGAACAAAAAACTGTACTGATTTCAGAAGTCAAAAACTACTTCAAATCTCATTAAAGTCGGGCGGGTTATGTCTTGATCAGCCCGGTCAGTATGCTGATTTTCATTCTAGCCGATTTTTCGGTTTAATTAGTCCAATTGTTAGTTAATTTTCCCTAGGCTTAATTGGTGTTTGAGAGTGAGTGCCCTGGGAGTATGACTGTCTACTAGGTGTTTCATTCCTTGTTTACTTGTCTTTCTCACTGAAACAGCCTTTTTTTGGATTTTGCCTATGTCGTACGTCAATATTGCTGTTGTTACAGGAAAAGGGCAACCCCATCCTTAATAAACAGCCTATTTTATCGACCCATTCCCGTGTCACGTGGTGCTGTTTGCAGACTCGACAAGAACTATTTTTACAAAGTAGCAGTGACTTTATTATCTTTATTACTCAATACAACTTAATTAAAGGTATCCATGTATCCCAGAACATAGCAACGAAATCTAAAAATGTCCTCAATACATCGTGAAGAAGTTGTGGGCTTCAAATGCAACTAATGATTTTAAAAAGGGCTACATTTTGAAATTTACCAGAATAAATAAATAATTAAAGGAGGAAATTCAAAATACAATCTTACAAGTGCACAGCCTGCCAGGATCTGCATGTAATTCCTTTTCTCTTTACTGAGTCTGTTGCGTTTATGAGACAGGTATGGGGCTCCGTTTGTGCCAAAAATATGTCAATATGCACACTGTCCATGTCGACTGAACATGTAACAAAATATTTGTCTGTGTTGATTCAGCAATGAACTGAACTTCAGCTGTGACAGTACTGTCTTGACAATGAGATTGTCTATACATTTGTCTGTCAGTTCAACATTAAACTGTACTTCTGTCATCTTAGCACATGATGTGTTGTCTTCTTTGTGGTTTGACTGCGTCATTATGTATGTTGTCCTGATGTGTCACCTGACTGTGTTGAGAATATCGTCTTGATTTGTTGTCTGTGTTGTTTTTCTTGTAGACCTGCTATATCATCCTCCCTGTTGTTTGTGTTGTTCCGCATGTTGTCTTGTTGTAACATTCTCAGATACACCAATACTTTGCCATTTGTTTTTTTTTTTCTTTTTCATAGGTATTCAACAATCTGCAAAGGCTACTTCTGTCAAAATCAAGTTAGGATTTCTTTACTTTTTCCAGTCCTAGACAGTCACGTAGTTTATCTGCACTAACTACACACGCCTTCTTCCCTTTTTTTTCTTTTTTAATAATCTTGCGTATAAAAACGTGTTATACAGATAAGCTTTGACGTGAATTAGTCTACTTGAAATGTCAGAGACAGGGAGAATAATAAAGCGGGATGAGAAGCAAGACAACACAGGCAAACATCACATCAGGACAACATACATACAGACGCAGTCAAACGACAAGGAGAGTGACACATCACGACGATGTCTTGACATATTTGGTCGACATGCAATACAACAGTCAAACGACAGGGAGTGGTAACATGACAGAAGTACAGTTCAGAGTTGAATGGACACAGACAAATGTTTTGTTACATGTTCAGTGGACATGGACAGTGTGCTATTGACATATTTTGGGCACAAATGGAAACCCCAGAGAGAGGAAGCCAAGGGCCTTGAGCTGATGTTATGATTCTTTGTACCTTACTCTGTGTTTCATTTAGAAGCAACTGCACTTGCCACAGTGAATTAATGTGTCTTCAGCTCCAAGCAATGTTGTCCTCTCTGGTCTAGATGAAGGGGACACTAAATCAGAGCAACCGCTTATAGACAAGTCCTGCTCCCCCCCCAAAAAAGTCAGTAGGTGCCTGGCAAAATGAATCTGTGACTTAACCTCACAACTGTACGGCAAACAGATTTTTTCTTTCCAGCAAAGAAGAAGCTCTGCTACATCTGGAAAGGATGACAATGTGAAAACAAGCCGGTGATGTTTAATGCCAGAGTGAGCCGTAACACGGCAGCCTAAGACAGGATCAATGTCAGTGTATATCGCCGGTGCGCTCCGATCGCAGAGCTGCACCAATCAGTTCTGTCACTCAGTCACAGCGCCAAGGCAAACAGCACTATAAAGTGAACCCACGTGGTTCGTTTTATTTGACCTTTCAAATACAGCACATCAAAGAACTGGCTGCAGTGAACATAGGTGCACACAGCAGCAAGCCTGGGTTTCGCAGTGACTCAGTGTCTGCTTACATCCAGGTCCTCTTGGCAGGGTGGCAGATGGGCTGCATACAGAGGACTGGTGCATGCATTTAAGTGCATTTTAGTTTGTGCATATGCATGCACGCATTTTGTGTGTGTATATACTGTAGGTGTGGGTGCTTGTGTGTACGCATACGCATGTATCTGATTTGCTTGTCTACATGAGCCCTTACAATCCTTTTTTTAACGGACACTACTTTGTCTGATACTCCAAATGCAGTCTGTGTTCTACCATGTGGCATTCTTACGTAAACTACCACACTCAGTCTATCGCCATATAACTCCCTTCTTTTTCCCCAAGGTTTGTCTTCCTCTAGGCCTGCAATGTACGCCAGGTTTTGATCTTGCTGAACTCTTAATTAGCCTGACTTGAGTTGTTGATTGCAACATGGCCAGGATTTGACATCAAGTTAAAATTTCTCTGTGGCAGTTTTTAAATGCTACAATTGATAAAAATGATGTGTGGTAAATTCTTAATAAATCAGCATCTTCTAATAGTCCAATCAAGCAAATGTGTGGTGTGGAACTAAAACCTGTATGCTCAAATGGCTACTATGATGAGACTGACAGATGATCTACACGCATCCTTATGTATATAATAACGGAAAATCTGACTGCACATCGGCTTCAGTCGGTCACTGAAGGCTACTGGAGAGCTGCTGTAGGCTATACCACAGTCAGACTTGAGTAAAAAGGAATGCATTTAATTAAGGAACAGACTGTTTTTGACTGGATATAATGTTGATGTAGAACAGAGAATGTAAATCCATCCATTTAATGTTTTTTCCTGGTCAGGGTCATGGGAGGGGTCTTGAGCCTATCCTGGACAGCAGAAGGCTTATGTCAAGCAACACACACACGCACACGCACACACACACACACACACAGAAAAGCACAGTACCCAGTACTGAAATAGGCCCTAAGAATTGCAGGATGTGGGAAGCTCATGGAATCATGGAATTGAGGTATGAAAACGGTATTTACTTATAACGCAGAATTGCACGGAATTTGCAGATATTGTGTCGACATTTTATATGTATGAATTTTTTTCACATTTAAGGATTTTCCAGTGAACTATAGTACTATATAGAAAAAGGCGTAACATGAGCACCCAAAGCAAGTGTAAAATACCCTTGCAGTAGCCATAGCCATAGACTTTTTAATACGAAGGATTTTTTCTGGCCAAACAAGAACAAAAATGTTGCCTAGTAACCATAAGGTTCATTTCCACCGCAGAAACTCGGGGCACACCCCAGGTGGCTCGAAGGTTTACAGGAACAGCTCTCTAATTGGGCCTTTTGTGCTTCCATTGTGCTATAGGAGCCAGTGATACAAGGGTCCCTTCACCAGTGACCTGAACTTGCCCGATGCTTTTATTCAACCTGACTTTGACTGAAACTGCTATTATGAATAAAGACAAATTTTTGGATGGACATGTAACTGTGTGTGACTGTGGATGACTGCGGGCACCCGCTCATTTCGGATCAGAACGTGCATTATTGGTAGGAACCACCGAACTTACGAGTTCACATATTCTGTGACAACTTTGACCTCAATGTAAATTCTGAGCATGTCAAAACAATGTAGGTCGCTGATAAGGTTTTTAAAAATTGTGATTGTTATTCTTGTCTTCGCTCCCCTAACTGAGTTTAACCAATCAGAGTTGAGCCCTGCCCAGCAGTTTTTCAGGGCTGTTCTGAAGTACCTACCCCTGAGTAGGTACTTTTATGATCCCGAAAACAACAGCGCTCCTACAGGGTTGGGACACACACAAAGGGACCAGCCCCCTTAAAACGGTTCTGTGCTGTGTGATGGGATGCACAGCCAACAAGGTACAGAACCCAGAACTAAGATTTGTAAACTGCCAAACCGAAAAAATGAGCCTTTAGTAGATACAGGCAATAGAGACAGAGCGCAATGCGTCAAATTCATAAATCTACGAGACTTATGTCTTTAATCAGTATAAGACTACTCACTGACAAGAGACAGTCTCTTATTGAGCTCAACACCAAGCACCGTGTCATCATATACTTCAATGGAAATGAATGTAAGAGATGGGAAATGCCTAAGAAAGCAGCACATATTTAAAAGGAAATTGCGTTAACTTTTATTTAGGCCTGCAGACTAGTTATGGCTATTTCATTTCCTTTATTCTCCGGTATAAATTTTATTTTTTCCCTGAGGACTTTTGAGAGTCTTGAATGTTTACACTTTGCCGAATATATCAGCAGTTTAAATTAAAAAGATTCAGTGAAATTTTGCAATTGTTTGTGTCTGTAGCTGACTTTTTAAGGTAAAAATAGATTGATTTTTAAAAATCTGAAACAAATTGAATTACATAAAAAAACAGAATTTGGAAAGAAAAAAAATGGAACTGGAGGACAGACAAAATGGATTTTATGGGCCCTACAGAGGAAAATCACACGACACAGGAAAAACGTATCAACTCCACTTGGAATTTGACCCCCTACCCTTCCATGGGCAACAGTGTTACACACTGACCCGTCACAACAACTCAGAAGCAACTATCACTCAAAGCTTATAAAGACAAGTTATTAAGTCACTGATCTTATGGTGAGCAAGTCAAGTCAGAAACATGATTCCCTTATAAACGCTGCACTCCAGCTTTCAGGAGAGTGCCCTACTGATGCCTGGGACCAACAACATTCATTCACCACATTATGAAAACCTCATTACCTCATCGTCAGTATTAAATATTTGCTTTCCTTCACCAAAAACAAGAAGGAGAAGAGCTCCACCCCATGCCCTCAACTCCTCATCTGAAACTCATTTCAGGATGGCAAACATCCTGAGAGACACGTCATCTGCTGTTTACGCTTCAGCATAGAGTCATGGGATGTAAGGCGAGGTTCCGGGGTTGCTGCGTGCTAGCACGGTTCTGTGGTGGCAAAGATAAGCCCAATCTACTCTTTAGCAGTTGTGGAGCAGAAAAAAGCCATTAGTGCTTGAGGAAGATTCTTGCCTAAAGCACTTGGTCAGGAACCACACCGGCACCATGACGTTCAGCACAGGCTCAACTGCTTTCCATATCACTCAAAAATACACACTTGTTATTCATGCTTTTAATTTGACTGCCACTGGTGAACAAAAATGCCATTTCTCTCTCTTTTGCTTAGGATTGTAAAGGAGAACTGTTCACTATACCCGATCCACTCTGTCTGGCAGAACCCCTTTGAATTTTGGGTCAGACCCTTGGCCCCACAATGGCCTTTTCCACATCTGTTTTGCCAGAAACCGTAACTATTTACCGCAGGGAGCTTTACCCATTTCATTCACCACCAACCCCACCTCCAGCTCCCTCTTGCTCCCACAAGCTCCAGAACAACAAAGGTGATTTCTACACTGGTAACAGATAAAAAGGCCTTCTATACAGCATTAATCATTTCAATGAGAGCTTGTTTCAGTTAAAGTCAGGGGTCGTCAAGGTGTCCACTGCAAGATTGTTCTGTGTCTGTGACAACATGTTTTCATTGAGGAAAAAAAACACTATGCAGGCTACAATTTTAAATAACATGTCCTTGGCAAAAAATGCATTTTGATAAAAACGTCCGTTGGAATTTGGCATGGTATTGATCCCTGGTTAAACTCACTATTGATTTACATGATATCTGTTTAAAAAATAACTGATATGTGAGCTGAGAATGCACAAAGTCTGTGGTGAACTTACTTCAACAGTGAGTCACAGCACTCTAGTAACTGGCCATCAGAGACAGAACTGACAGCTGTACTTTCTGTATTTTTCACCACATATTCCACACATGCCCCGCTTCGCATAGCTCCAGTGTATCCCCTACAGCTAGCTCTGTGATGCCTGCACTGATACTTTACCTGCAGCTCTTCCTCTTCCCCCTGCTTCTTCTCTGCAGGGTTATTGTCACAGAGGAACCAAGCCTAGCGCTCCTATACTGTGTAACACTTATCACTCACTGTTGCAGATCACAGAGACATCAAGCGACTGGTTATATACTCAACATTATCTGTGGTTTAAAGAGATAATATTGTCTCTGATGATCAACCAAACCCAATGAACAGTTATTGTTGGGCTCAGCCAGACAATCGTTGCTGACGTTGCCGAGCTGCTGCTTCTACACTCCACGGTAACAGCAGGTCACATCACGGATGAGATCACTGACACACCCGGAAAAATACGCCTACACTCCTGCAGTTGTGGCCTGCCTCACCGATGAAGCCCAGCTGGGAGAACTCCAGGATCATCCACTCCTCGGACGGCTGCTGCAGGGCGAAGTTCTTCATGGTGGTGAAGTAGTTTGGCCGAGCTACAATGTCATCCTCCAGCTGCCCGAGTAGAGAGGTAAGTGAGCCATAATTTAAAGGCCTAAAAGCCATGACAAGTCACTTAGGTGCTTGCTGCCATTCTGCTACATTGTCAGATAGCAAGTTCGTAATCTCTTGATATTCTTTTGTTTCTCAGTCAATAGTGGTTTGTTGACTAGATTCAAGATTCTGTTTTACAGGAATTCATCTAAAATGCATTTTGTCATGTGAGGCATGTTGCTATTATGCTTTTCTTCATTTTGCTACTGCTAAAATATCCTCCTGTCAGTCAGTTCCCCATTGTACGGCTGCAGTGCCTTGATGTTTAATGCATTTACCCATTCAATGCTTATGCTTGCTACAGGCCAATGTTACAAATTCTGTCAAGATAAAACCGCCTGCAATATAGCTAATGCCATCACACATTTTAAAGCCAATTTCATTCATACAGTAAAGCTCATGGGACAGCATGCTGTGTCATTGCTTAGCAATGGCCCCACGGTTATGGGTTTGATTTCTATCCCAGGGTCTTTGCATGTGTAGTGCTCTTGTTCTCCTCCTATTCCCAATGGTTTAATAGGCACTTGCTTCATTCCCTGAGCTTCCTGGTGTGGGCTCCAGGCTCACACTGTGACCTGGTACTTTATAAGTGGTTGCAGAAGCTGGAGATGGAGTCAAGCTCCATTATATGTTAAAGATTCTTGCTTGTGGGAGTTTTACTTATACAAAAACATAAGAAAAAAAAACTGACAGAAAAACTCACCTGTACATAGTAGGTTCCCTTGGACTGCGCATACATCATAAGGAAACAATAGTCCAAATTCTGTTTCGTCCGCCATCTTGGAAGAAATGGGAAAAACTTAAAAACATGCCTATGAAAAGACAATGTTATCAATGCCATTAAGGAACTATCACAGTACTATGAAATGCTATTGCACTCTATAGAAAAAGCCGTAACATGAGTTCCCAAAGCAACTGTTTCCTGAACACGGTAAATAAAAAACAGATGGTGAACACGATGTCCCAACACAGGTAGTTACACTTATAACACCTCCAGAACAAGGATTTTGCTTTCTTTGCTTGAAAGAGCATAGAAATTAAGCCATGGTAGTATCATTTCCCACTGCTTGACTTTACTCCCATACCTACAGTTTATTTTACTTGCTGTAATTAGGAGATTAAGAGACGCTGCTGCTGGCAGTGGAAATCGGTGGCATTTCAAGCACAGACCAGGTGCCTCTTGGAACTGCAAAGGTACAGATTACCTCATATCTCTCAGCCATAAACACTTATGCATTATCCTGTGTCTCCTGGCAACAGGACACATTCTGCTGTGTTATGTCCAGTTTTTCCCAATCCGGTCCTCGGGGGGCACACATTTGGTCCATGTTTTTGCTCCCTCCGATCTCCCTGCCAGACACTCCACATTTTAGCTCAATCCCAGCTCAGCACTGGGACTTGGGAGGGAGCAAAGAAGATGGAGTGCCTGTGGGTCCCTGAGGACTGGATTGGGAAACACTGCTCTACCCCGATGAGCTGCACTGACAGGGACTTGACCACTAACACTGCAGCAAGGAAGCTCTAAAGACTGAACTGGCACTACAATGCCAAAACACAAACTACAAGACCTGTCTGACTGCAGGCAGACAGAACAAGAACACTGACTGAATTAACGGTGCAGACAAATAGAGAGATCAGTCAACAGTCCACCACAGCAAGCA
Source organism: Mormyrus iriodes (assembly GCA_011763525.2). NCBI lineage: Eukaryota > Metazoa > Chordata > Actinopteri > Osteoglossiformes > Mormyridae > Mormyrus > Mormyrus iriodes. The sequence goes on from JAAGVU020000002.1 coordinate 3,714,892, forward strand.
GGTCTCTGTTCCTGTTTTTGTTTCTCCGTCGACCTTGTGATTCAGGCTGGACTAAACTTGTCACAGGCTGGGCAACATTGCCAATGGCCATGCATACTCTTTGGCTGCACATGAAGGTAAATTGGCAATGGCACATGGCCCATTCCCTGTAACCTTGAGTCCACGCTGAGCAGGACTAATTCACGTGCACAATGCATTCTCCAATGCGGAGCTATGGCTGGAGAGAGCTCGCTCTCCTCTGCACTCCACGGTCTGAAAAGGCAGTGCCAATGGGACGCCTAGCAACAGGGCTTTGGAAAAGGGCAGGGCTACCCTACAGTGCTGAGCTCTTTCAAGGTGAGAAATCCAGAGGACATCACTGTGCAGGTATCGTAACCACAGGCCATGACCTTGCATGAACTTGAGCACAGATTAAAGGGCTGGATGTGAGCTATGAAAAAGGACACAGATACACACAAAAAGACCACCCTGCAGATAGAGCAATGAGGCATCAGACAAGCTAAAGGCTCATATACAGCGTCAACCCTGGGCTTCCAAAAAGGGAAACTGCTTACATCTACACTGCACTTGTAGCCAGCAACTGTGCAATCCCATAGCACTCAGTGTGTATTTCTGACTGTCGTTATAGACCAGGGAGTGGTCCCACCACTATCCGTACGCTGAATCATATCCATTTAAAGCAGCCCTGTCATGTGATGAGGCCAAGAGTTGGATCCCAAAAGACCGTCACATGTCACTTGCATACCATGCATTAGACAATCCTGGAGGAAGCTATGACTCAACTGAGACAAAAAATGAGGAAGAGGTTGCAACAAGTTTAACCACTAGAGTTCAGACAGGACCCTGAAGAAATGATGTGTGTGATCATGACTGCTCCAACAATGACCCTGCAGCTTTATTGGACACACAAAATACACCATTTTCTTCTGGCGTTTAAAAGTAGCCACGACTCAAGTGAAATGCTACGGAATGGAGCTGCTCTTACAAAATATCCTGCTAGTGCTCTTGTGATGCACAGAAAACCAGGAAACAGGGAATCCCTGTAAGCGGGGAACCCGCAGGTTTATTTGGGAAACAGGAGCAGAGGTGGTCGAAGGG
>JAAGVU020000002.1:3737013-3795238 GCA_011763525.2 Mormyrus iriodes
GGGTTCACCTGACTACGCTGCCTCCTAAGTCATTCCGCCCGGCACCATGCCTCGCCGCTCCACCCGGCGGCGTGACACCTATGGTGCCCACAGAGCTGAGAGTTAAGGGTCTTGCTCAAGGGCCCTCTTACATGTGACTATTCTGCCCTGGCCGAGCTTAAACTGGCACCCTTCCGATCACAGGCGCAGAGCCTTAGCCTGCTGAGCCACACACATCCCCTAACGGCTTGTGTAGCTGAGTAAGCCACTGGTGTGGAAACCCCCAGCCAAAAAACACAAGACAAAAGGCAAAACCAACAGATCAGGTAAAAATCATATACATGAACAATCATCACGAAAATGAATGCTCACTATGATGTAGTAAAATAACACCTTGCAAAGCGGTAACTGCAAACAACCAGCCAGTAATAAGCTCATAAGCCACATGTGTTGTGATAGTCCAGTGAACCAGAGCGCGGCCAGACTAGGTGTGACTGAGGAGAGACCCCTTCACAGGTGGCTCTCAAAGACTGCCTACCAGCCAGAAGCCCATGAAGGCATAGAGCGGAACTGTTTGGAATATAGTCATGGAAATCCTTGATGAGAAAAAAATAAAGGATGTCCTAGGGAGGAACCCACGATTGCTCCTCAGGACTGTAAACCTCCCACTTCACTAGGCATTGCAAGTGACCTCTCTGGTGCTGAAAGCCCAACAGGGAATGAACAAAGAACCCCAGAAGATTATAAAGAGGTTCAAACCGTCTGGAGTCTCTACTTTGGTGTGTTTCACTATTACCTTTTGCCCCGGCACAATTAAAACAGGTACAGAAGAGAATTTGCCCAGTTTTCCTAAGATTCAGATTTCCTCATAGCTTCTCCAGAATATTCTAGATTCTGACAGTCAGTCAGTTATCCCTTCCAGCCAAAGTTACAACTGCCTGAGAGCCAACTTGATGGCCAGCAGCTCCCTGTTTGCAGCATCGTAATTCCTTCCATTCTACTGGAGAGAGCTTGTAGCAGTAAAAGGCAGAAGAAGATAGCATATGGAGTGTAGCATGCCAATGAGAATGAATGGCTCCCACAACAAGCTCTGAAGGATCTACCTCCACAACACAGAGTTGGGTCTGGTTGTTTGAGTATGGGTTCAGGAACAGGTGAAAAAGAAACTGGTGGCATAGGGAGAGAATAGACTACGGCTGAAGCACTTACAGCTGCCAGAATAAAAAAAATAAAGATAACAAAATGGATCTTGCCTGCAAAGCGAGCATCTCAAGATGGTGCACATAGAATTATGATAGCTGTACATAGAAGACTGCGTTGACAAAAACAGTGATGGAACTGTCATTGTAGGCAGCCATTGCTTCAGGATGCATTGGGGTGGCAGCGCCAAGCAAAAGTGTCTTCACCGAGTGAGCTCACAAAGTTTGCAAAATTTGAACAAGCTCACCAAATGATTCTTCCTGTGGGGTCAGTCTTGCCTCAAGTTCCGCTGGTTCCATAGATAGAAAGGTATAGTGTAACGTAATGATGCGAGAAGATCCAGTTGCAGAAGGTTTATTTTCAAAATCACGTACCAAATCCATAACCCAAAGCACAGTCAATGTCATAGGGCTGCAGAAAAACACTAAATCTCAAACATCACCTAAAATCCACAGTCTAAAACATAGGCAGTAGACTGAAAAGCAGCAAAGGGCAAAATAGAGAAGGGTAGCAAAACCAAGACCCACAACAAAAGTGAAGTCATATACAAGAAGAGGGTCATCAGAGAAACAAATACTCAGTATGGTGCAATCATGCAATACCTCACAAAGAGGAGGCTGCAAACAAGTCCCTAAAAAATGCAGCCAGAAATGATCTGAAATGCCAAAGGTGAGCTAACAGTCAACTGAAGTGGATTGTGGCCAGACCGAGCTTGACGTAGGGATGACAGTCTTCACATTACTGCTTTTATCAACATTCTGAGAGAGCATCTGTTTAATCAGTTGGGGTATTAAATTTAACTTGCTACTTAGTGAATCACTCCTTTTATAAATACATATAAAAGCACTTGTTACGACAAAGCGGATTTCTTAGTCCTCTATTTATCGTGGGAAAGTCTTTCATAAAAAATATAATAGTTAAAGTTTCCTTAACATCATTAAAATATCTCTTTTCCTCTCTCCTACTTAAACATGATACACAGCTAAAGCCAGGGGTATACCTAGAAATTCTGGGCCCCCTGACGAAATATCACCTTGCCACCCCCTCCCCCCAGCCCAATGTTACGAGTAATTTTAAGTGCTGGCCCCTCTGAATCTGCCAGGGTATCCATGCCCATCCAATGCCCCTGACTACAGCTTTTATCAGCAAAGAATTCAAGCATTCATGGTGCGTAAAGGTCAAGGCATAATCACTGAAACATTATGTTGGTGTATGCAGCTTCTCAGCTTCCACAAGTCTTCATTACAGTTCTCTTTCTCAAGCTCCTGTATACCTTAACCACACACCAGCTCTTACAGTTTCAGATGTCTTAGACTCATCTCCAATACCTCTGTCTTTCAGAGTTGGGGTCCCCAAACTTTTGATGTTCTTAGACTGATTTACGTCATATCAAAACTTCACTGACCGGTAAAGTGGCCAGGGTGCTGCTGAACAGATCAGTGATTTCATAAGTTTAACTGTGTCCATTTTTTCAGATGCATAGAGAATGAATCTGACCAATTCCTTCACAAATCCGCTAGTGTTCCATGACCCGGTGGCCACAGACAGGTACCGTAAACCGGGGGTTGGGAACCCTTAGTGTAGAGCACCTGAAATCTTTAATTTGACATTTGGGCAAAAAAAGAGACAATTTTTTCTGCCTCATTACTCAGGCAGAATAACATCTCCCAGTAGGGCAATATAGGCCTCCCACTACTGACAAAAGAAGGGAGTTGATATGGCTCCAACATAAAGCACTTATCCCAGCAGGAGGTCATTGAGCAGAGAGTCAGAGAAATGTCATAACCAAGACCAGCCCACTGATCAAGGAAAACAAGCTGTGCTCTCTGCCAACTTATATTAATATACCAACCAATTTCAGCACACATTTCATGCCTGAAAGCAATTAAATAAGAGTTACTGACTAACACCAGTAGACCAAATTTTTTAGTCTATTTTAAATGTGATGCTAACTGATTTGAAAATACCAGGCAGCTGGTGCATGGTCATCTTTAATATTTTGTGTGGAATCTCTCTGTCAAATATATAAGTATATCCCCTGGCTGGCAGAGTGATTTCGCCATTGGTTCCTTGAGGAACACCAACTGCTTCAGGGACTCTGACCCTGCTCTCTTAACTGCACGTTGCTTTGGATAAAAGTGTCTGCTAAATAAATACAGTGATCCCTCGTCTATCGTGGGGGTTGCGTTCCAGAACCCCCCGGGAAAGGTGAAAATCTGCCACGTAAAAACCATATATTTATATGGTTATTATTGTATGTTTTAAGCCCTTATAATAGGATGATAAGGTATCACGTAACATGCTGCTTATGAATGCTGTACGGATGCATTATGAAGCTGCACTGAATGTTCTGTGAATGCATTATAAAGGCATTAAGAAGGTGCAGTTAAGGTAAAGCATAACCAAATATTTTGTAACTTTACATGTTTTCTTACCAGACAAGCTATATTATAAAGATGGAAGACATAAAAAAGAATACTTTCAAACCACGATCTGACTACAGAGCTGCACTATTTTAGGTGTCATACTGAGCTTTACAAACAAAAGAACAGTTAAAAAAAATCACTCATCCAACTAATATCTGGTATATTTGTATGGATAGACCGGATGGCCTAAAATTTTTAATTATACCATAAATACAGAATGCCAGCGGCCAAGCAGTAATCCTTTGACATGGTGCTGATATTGCAGTGAAATGCTGAGAACATTCCTTTGTTTGTGACGAGGGATTAATTGTCGTATGCAAACTGAGCCATTTTCAGTTTGAGTCAATGAGGAACAGTGATGGGTTTTCCAAAACGGATGGGCAGGGTCAGCATATTTTCACCCAACTTCAATGAATGTATTCTTCTGTCCTTCTCTCTATCCTGAATCTTCTCCACATTGAAATGAATCAAGACCTTTTTATTTTACCGTCTCAGTTAATATAGAGTACTGTCTATTTTTATTTTTAACCATTAGCATAGAGGTTTTCCCTACATTTTTATGACTCCTTGTCACCCACTGGAAACTAACGGCTGACAGTCATTCCTACTCCAGCTCATAAACGCAACTTTGCGGGGAAAATTTTAGTGCAGGATGTAAGAGGGAAGAAGGCATTTCTTTTGAGCCGACGGTTGATTGCAGTATTTGTATAAATAGCAGCTTTTGTATCATCAGAACAACTGTGTTTGCAGTTTGTCACAATGGGCGCTTGTCACTGACACATTTACTGTGACGGATATCCCAGATCAATAAAGTTCAAAGAAATTAATTCTGGGGGCATTCAGAGAGAGGAAAAGAGGAAGAAGTCAAGCTAATGGAAAATTAGAAAATAGAAAGAGAAGTGGAAAAGAGACAGAAGAGAAAGAACATATCATGGTACAAACACTGCTCCAGGAATTTCATTTATTTTAGCCTGATATGTCGGAGCAGGCAAACAGTGAGCAAGCCAGCTCTACCGCCACACCATACAACCGTACCTTCAGCACCATGACACAGTAATGCCTGTCTCTGTCACCACGGAAACAGTACAACAATCCCTCCTCTGCATTGCGAACCCCAAAGGAAGCGGAAGATGGGAAGGATATGTGGCCTTTAGAGTTGCAAGAAGCCTTTGACACTGGTCAACGGTGAGCGAGAGGACTAGGGGCAGCTACTGACAGGCACTCCATTAGGCGGCCTCCCTCTCAGCTTTTGGCTGTAGATTGGGGGCTGAAGTAATAAGCGATGTGCAACCATAGGACTTGCACCCATCTGTGTTGAGATAATATGTGCTGCTAAAATCATTAAAGGCTGTACTGAGAGATGACAGGTAGAGGCCACCACGCACATGGACCGTTGCGCATTCATTTTTGCAGTATTCTGACAGTCACAAACAATAAAGCTGAGGTCATATCCGCTATTGTGCAAGTGTCCATGTGAGCTGATATGCGATTTTCAGAGTGCATCTATTCCTGAGTGTATTAGAGCACATTAGCTACATGGGGATGCTGGTAATTTTGCTTGCAGGTGAGCACCTCTTTGCCCTTAAGTCAGCTGCATCTTATAATTTAGATTTTTTTATTGATTTTATTTTCATATTACTTCCAATTTTCATTTGACATGCAGTTTAGTTTTAGTCAGCGTTCCATGAGGTATTTTTTTAAGTTTTAAAATTTAGTTTTTTAGTTTTAAAGCTATATTTCTACTTAGTTTTTATATATATTAAATTTTAGTTTAAGTTTTTGTCATTTAGTTACTTCTAGGGATAATCTCAAAGCTGTACAGCTATTTTACGTGTCTGCCCATTTATTCACCATGAATACACAGTGCACATTATATACGGTGTTCATAATGTGCAAAACATGTTCCAGGTATTATTAATGGTGAGCAAGTAACATTGCGAGATACCACTTACTAAGTAATAGAATTAGCTAAGTAATATTTAAAAACAGGACCGGAAAGTATTTGATATTTGTTTTTATTTTGTTTCAGTTACTTTTGGAAGCAATATTTATAGTTTTCGTTTAGGTGTAGTTTTTTTTTTATTTTATTGCAGTTTACGAAAATGTTGCTTTTTTTTTTAATACTTTTCGTTTTCTTTAACGATAATAACCATGGCTCAAGCATGTGTTCTACCATGTTCCACAGCCTCATCTTATGAGACTGCAATGGCACCTAGCAGCACCAGCAGGATTAGCCAAGATCAAACAAAGATTATGACATTAATGCACTACAGATCAAATTACAGTGGACAAATTACTTTCAAGTGATGTGCAATTTTCTGTTGTCTTTAAAGTTTGTGTAGTTTAAATATCTTCTTTGCCCACTGAAAGATTACAAAATAAGAATTCTTATAGAAATATACAATATCTTTCTTATTACAGTTTCTTTAGTTTGAGGAAGTGCCATGGGATCATGTTTGGGAGATAAACCAAGAGATTTCCAGTAATTACTGTCATGTATCAGCAGATCAGCAGAGGACATTGCGACCAGCCCTTCCTGCTTTTACTGGTGTTATGCTGCCTGCACAGTGATCCCCTGCCATATAACGGAAATCACATTTCCTGTGAGACAGGAAGTCACTCTGGAAAGCAGCTCACTCAACAATTTTCCCTGGGCCTTGACCCCAAATTGTAATAGTTCTATAGGTTAACCAGCCATACAAGAGGTCAGAAATGTAGTCTATTTACTATAATAGCTAACACACCCCTGGGTTCTTGTTTAAGCAAGAGCGGCTGCCCTTCATGGAAACTAGGCCAAATCAAACCAGAGATCAGGACATGTGTATTTTAGGGTATGGTGATGATTTTTTAAAATTTAGTTTTTATTTTTTGTTACAGCGGGGCATGGTGCAGGCGGAAAAAGAGTGTGACGGTCCACTTGTGAGTCCGAGACAGAGGGGTTTATTAACGAGATGGAACACTACAGGGAAGGCACAAAGCAACAGAACCATGTGGGATCAAAACAAAAACAGATTAACAAAGTAAAGAAACCAGAACTTAGCACAACTAGGGAGCAGGACTAGGGAACCCAAGCAGAGAACTATTAGCACAGGCACCGAACACAACAACAACTGACCAAAGAACAAAACAAAGGCAAGCACTAAAATACACTGATGAACATGTTCCAGGTATTAATGTTAATTAAAGGTAAATCATTACTTTAGCTGAATAGTATTAAATAATAGTAACAGACCGTATCTGACATTTGAATTTGTTGTATTTCATTTAGCTTCTGAAGCAATACTTCTCATTTTCGTTTAGTCGCAGTTCTCCATTTCTTTTTCATATAATTTTTAGAGCTCTTATGATTACTTGATTAAACTTGATTACTCGATATTTTAATGGAGCACAGATTAAAACGTGCCTTCTCGATTACTCAGTAATATGGTGGAAGAAAGGCAGATGAATGATCTGATAAAATGAGCAAAAGCCTCAGTTATGTGGGCGTACTTCACGTTAAAAGTTATAAAAATGCAGTTGTCAGTCAATATAAAAAGCAGAAATTAAACATTACGATAGCATGATCGCAATGCAACTATATCTTTAAAGATGACGACCGAGTTTTATGGACTCGCTCAATGCGAGGTTAGTAATAGATAAGCTCTGTGCCCTTTAGACTTTTGGAGCTGTCTAGTATCTCAATGTAAGTGTTGTTGAAACAAAGGCTAGACCGGTCGCTTAGCCACATCATCTTTCATAATACAGTACATAATAATGATATAATATTAATTAATTTTTTGTGAGCATATTGTATGTATTGAGTTGGGTTGAACGATACTGGAAAAAGTTCACGCTGCAATATTTGAAAGTTTTGCACGTTCTCTCTGTGTATAAGGGTTTACACCAGACCTGTCTACAGTCCAAAAACATGCAACTTAAGTGACTTGGAGTGCCTAGATTGACCGCATGTGTGATTGAATGAGTGTGCACCCTGCGATGGGCTGGCTCCCCTGTCCAAGGTTAGTCCTGCCTCGCACCAATTGCAATATATAATGTATTAATATTATATTTCATATATGTATACATATTATATATAAATGATTACTCAAATAATCATCAAACTAGTCTGCAGATTACTTGATTATTAATATAATGGATAGTGACAGCCCTGCTTATTTTATTTCGGTTTACTAAAATATTTTCTTATAGTCTTTAGATTTCATTAATGATCAACTAGCCTGGTGTGACAACATGGAAACTGACCTCAACATATATCCAGAGGATAAACATATATTTACATACACAAGCAAAGATCCTGCTTTACGCAATATAAAAATGTCTAGTATGATTAAGTCTGATTTGTGCAATCTCAGGTTTCCCAAGGTCAAAAGTAAACTGCATGCTGTATTCTCTTCCATTCTTCCTTAAGAGAAATACCTTGGGCCAATGATACGCTCCCATTCACACTCACAGAGTTTTGATGACTAACTTAACAGGCCTTTTCAGAAATCACTGCTTAGAAAGACGGTGCTTGTTGGAATCATAAGGCTAGATCTTAAGAGATTTAAAGATGCCCAATACTATTTATCTCCAGGCCAGCTTCATGCTGGGCGCTTGGGTTCATCCCCTTCCATGGCATCACAGGTAGCAGTCTGGCACATTAAATAAAAGATCAAATGTAGAGTGGACTCCACATCACCGTTAAGGGCACAACGAACTGTATTTGTACCACAGAAGCTCCACCCCCCTGACGTGTCTCAGTAGATCGTGGGATCAATGCGCGCTCAGTGAAGGTTACATGAGATTTAGACCTGGACTCTGCCTCTCTACTGTGACAGTACAAATACACTCATTGGCCAGATTATGTACACTACGGCCAGTTCCTCCAAACAACAAATGATGTGGCTGCCACTGAATGTATACAGTGAACAGACAGGGTAAAGAGTATCACATACTATCTGACTCATCATTAGAATGGCTAAGAAGCATTATCTAAGCCAGGGTTTCTCAACCCAGTCCTAGCGGACCCCCAGACAACCCATATTTATGCTCTCTCCCATTTGCCAGGGAATTTGGAGACAGCAACAATGTGGAGCACTGGGGGTCCCCAAGGACTGTGTTGAGAAACTGATCTAAGCAATTTTAAATGTGGTATGATCGCTGGTGCCAGATGTGGTGGTTCCATCATCAATGGCCACCTTCCTGGCATTTTTACACAGTACAGTGTCTATAGTTTATAGAGAATGGTACAATAAACAGTAAACATCGAGTGAGTTGCTGTCAGGGTCAGAGCCCGTCCGTCCCTGTCCTATGTGTTTGTCCCTGTTTGGCTGGCAGGTGTTGCTAGCCATCCTGTTCCTTCTGTCATGTAGCCCTAGTCGCTCATGTGTTTCCCCACTCCTTGGGACGTCATGTAGCTTGATGGGTTCAGTGAGCTAGTCAAATACTACCCCCCCCAGTTGTGGGTTTAAGGCTAGCCTGAGACCTGCCTTACTTTTTGTTCATTTTTTTTATTTTATTTTATCCTCATCTTTTGGTTTTTCCTTGTATTTGTTGTGGTTTATCTCTGTGTCCATATTTCGGTTTATTCTGCTTGTGCCCCGTTTTATTTTGCTCTGCACTTCCATTCCCAGTTTTTTCCTAGTGTTAGCCTCAGTGTATAGTAAAGTTTCCCTAGTTTCCTGTGTTTGTTAATTGTAATCTATTCCACCTGGTTCTTGTTGTCTTGTGCCTGTACTGATTGGTTAATTGAGTTATGGTTTTAACCTGTCCTGCGTCATGGCCTGTTAGTGGTATATTTAAGTGCCTGCATTTGTTCTCATCTTTGTTGGTTTGTTGGGGCAGTTTTCCCTGTGTGACTCTGTTAATAATGCTGTTATATTCCTCCCTGTATATTTATTAGTTTTGTGCTTCGCTCCCTGCCTTTATTTCTGTTTTATCAGTTTTGTTTTGACCCCTTGTGGTCCCTTTTGTTTTCTGTTTCTCCCTTTCTGTTAAGTCTCTTTTCATGGAGCTGCTATGTGATTCCGTCCCTCTTTTGCTACGCCCCGCCGTAACAAGTTGCAGTTCTATGGGTGAAAACACATGGTTAATGAGAACAGGGGACTGTCTAGATGTAGTTAACAGGAAGGCCAGATATGAAAAGATAAGAGCTCAGTACAACAGCTTTTTATGAAAAAGAGCTTATCTACCCTTAAAGTGGTTTTGAAGGCAGAAGTGAGTTCAACTTGCTACTGGCTAGGTATTCCTAACAAAATGAACACTGAGTTTACATGGACACACAGGCACAGAGAAGTTCTTGACCTCACTTGCAGGAACAGGGTATAAACAATGCAGGAGCTCTTCCTTAATCTTGGACGTGTACACAGTGCTGCAGAGTGCATATGACCTAAAATACAGCACTTCAGTAACCAGCAATGTTTTTACAGCATACAGGAGCCACACAGGAACATTCATCGCATTAAAGAAACATGTAAACAGGCCATTTCAATAAACAAATGCTGTTATCACTGTTACCAATGCTCCCTATTTAGGTGACTTTTGAGGGGAAGGTCAGCAGGCACAGAAATGTATTTAGCACAACATAATTCACACTTAAACATGCAGATATAGTCCACACTAGGATTCACAAATTGACACAAAGAACAAGTCTGAAGTTGAAACCTACAAAGTACCTCAATGCTTTCTAACCTTCAAGCCTAAATTTTCCATTTATTTATTCAGCAGACACTTGTATACAGCAATGTGGTTAAGCAGCACAGGGAGTCAACTTAGGTACAAGTTCTACTAGGTCAGTGCTTCCCAAACCAGTCTTCAAGGACTGGATGATCCATGTTTTTGCTGGGAAGGAATTTGGAGGGAGAAATAATATGGATCATCTGGGGTTCCCCAAGGACCAGTTTAAGAAATTCCATATTAGGCTAAATTTCCAATGAGAGCCCAGTAACAAGTGCAAGATTTTGGGAAGACCTATACAAAAAACATAGAACTTAATATCAGAAAATCTATTCAAATAAACAACACCAAAAGTCTAAGTGCAATATACAACAGAGCAGTACTGCCAAATGAATCCATTTCAATGGAAGAGTCAACAAGGACAGGAAGCCAGTGAGTCAAATAAGTGGTGTGATTCTGACTGTTTTTTGAAACCAATCAACATGCTGTTCATCCAAAATGTACCCACATCCTGTGTCACAATGAGAAGAACATAGAACTAGGAACTGTACTGCTTTGAACATAACATATAACCAACTTCTTAATGTTGTGTATAACAAGATAATGTTCAACTATGCAATCTCTTGTGATGATGTGTGGAATGCTGGTACAGATAATGACTATACGAAATGAGTGAATGAGTCTCAATGGATGTGAGAATTTGCATTACGCATAAACTGAAGTGGAAATTCACCACAAAGGGAAAAACTTAGCTCTCTGCTGTGCATCAGATATATATATACATGCATTAAACCAGGGGTTCCCAAAGAACCAAAAACATGTTAATAAAATTTAAAAAAAAACTTCATAGGAGCCACATCCGGTTGATTGCACTCAATTCTACTGAGGGACCCCCCCCCACAAAATAAAGGTCAGGGGTCAGTGGCACTGCTATTTTGGGGGTCTTGGGCTAAAAGGTTTAGGAACCCATGCATTAAACAGCAAACGTTTCAGATCAAAATCACAATGTGGACTAAATATTACAGCACTAAATAATAGTCTGTAGCACCGTGGTTAACATGGTTGCCTCACACCTAAGAAAACCAGGATTCAAGTCTCTCCCCCAAAATCTATGAAGTGTGCTTGTGTCTGGGTTACTCCAATTTCCCCCCACAATCCAAACACATGCTAAGGTGCAGAGGTGGAAAATTCAGGAAAAAAGTAGAAATCCAACTGTTTGAGTACTCTATGAATGTTACTCTTTATACTCAACTGGTTGGTTGATACAAAATCTTGGTCTGGATTTGTTCTTTCTGAACCAAAACTTTCCATCTCTGCTAAGGTGAATTGGAGTTGGCAAATTGTTAACGGCGTGTGCCCTGTGATGGGTTGGCACCCCGTCCTGAGTTATTCCCTACCTTGCTCCCTCAGCTTCTGGGATAGGCATCGGACCCCCCGCAACCCTGCGTAGGATAAGCAGGTATTGAAAATGGATGGATTAAATCATTTTTATAATAAGGTTTCCGGAAGATCACCAAGACAGAGAAGTACAGGGAGCTGCCTATGTTTGGGAGTTTGTTGAGGGCATCTGGGTTCAGTTTATCATCATCATTTAAAGAGGCATAAACAGACATCATTATCACATAACCCAAAGCGCATTTGTGTGAGCTTGTTCATTATTATCACCTAACTGAATTTCCCCTATTTTAAGCTACATCAAACTGTTGCGTCTTTCACTTCTTTGTACATTTCAAGCTAACGACAGTGTCCACATTGGCGTGCATGCACGTGCATGCCCATTTGTCAGTGCAGCAAGTCAGACACTGAAGTGGCTGCGCTGAAGTCGAAAATAAAAAACGGAGCTGGGCAGAGCTAACCATGGTACACACTAATTAATGGCTTGGACAAAGCACAAGCACACGAGTGGCCCGGAGGGACCAATCAGAGTTCAAAACACAATGCTCTGAGACCAATTCTCCTGCAGCTGAGCAGCTGTGGGACCAATAACAACATAAAGAGAGGGCACAGTGACAAAGAGCAACTGTGTACAGGTCCCAGCCTGTCAGCATGGTGGCTAAATAAGAAAGATGAGCCATGGCAATGTCTCGGTAATGTCAGCGTTGGTTGGTCAGGCTGGGTAGCTTTTACGCAACCTTACTTCTTGAGCACAGAGTGCAGTATAAAAAAAAAATAAAAAAAACATGTCACCAGATTCCTCAAAAGTGCCTTAAGTAAGATAATATCCGGAAAACAGCCCCTTTTCAGGCAGTAAAATCTGTGTATAGGATCTTCTACATAAAATTAATGGATGTTTTCATTGACATAATATGCAACAATGATAATAATGCTACCGGGTATGACAGGAAATACACAATCGTGAGTCTCAGAGGTATCTTTCAAAAGCATCCGGAGGAGTTTGTGGGCAGGCTTCTACGTGCAAAGTGGCCTATCAGCATGACTGCTTCAAGACTGCGGTGTAGAAATCAGCTTCCATAAAGTCTAACCAAGCAATATGTTACGACCTGTATCTGGGGACAAAGAGCTGGGCGTGGAGAGCTCCTCTTAATGTATTTCTAAGTGAAATATTCTTGCATAATTGCAGTAGTGTGACCATAGCGTGATGAACCATCAGAGAAAGAGGAAGACAGCAGGAGAGGAGAAACAGAGACAGAGACAAATCGAGAAGCCTAGCCTCTGCTCCAGGAGCAACGAACCAGCAGTGGTCTCCAGAGACCGGCCCTGGGTCAGTCTTGAGGTTTGTCAGAAATGCAAGCACTTAACCCTGCCGTGAACCATGAATACAGATAGTCAGTCCATGACAGCCCATTCTCCCTGGCATACCTGAGCGTTCAACTCTCTGTGCAACAGGAGAGCATATGTCTCGCTGTATTGAGGATTCTAAACTTAACTTTGGGTACAGTGATCATGTAACTGTCAATCTCAATCTCATGTGGGCAAAGCAAATGCCTCTACTATAATTCTCTGACTTAAATAAGTCAATGCCTGAGCACAACCATTAATCCTGCTCATCTTAAAAGCCATTATTGGGGGACATGTTAGACAGAAGCAATTGCACTTCAGGACGAAGTTTACCATAATAACTCACAAAGACAGCTCTCCGGTAGACGAGAACACTCCGGAACAGGTGTCAATGACAACAAGAATGGAAACTTTCAACCACCACACTGATGCGATAAAGTTTGCTGATAAAGCTTATATGTGGTTGCTTAGTGACAAGAACACTTGGCTGCAAATCAACACGATGCACTGGTGGGAGTAGAGGTGCACCAATCCGATATTCGGGATTGGTATCGGCACGAATCCATACCTAATTAGACAGATCGGGTATCAGCCATATGTGACCGATCCACATTCGATACTGAGTTTTTGGCAGTCTGTAAGAAGATAGCTCCTATTTCTTGTTCAATGAATTTGTACAATCAAGTGCAAGTCAGCTCTGTCCCATTTTAGATGCGTTTTTGTGGCATTCAAGCCAAACGCTAACACTGCCAATAATTCTATTTGCCACTCAGTGGGTATAAGTGCAGTGACTCTGCCTGCTATGATGTCATGTGCATACCCTTCACAGCAGGAGGAGCGCAAGAACATCAGATTAGCGGGTCACGATAGTATGTTTGCAGAGCAAATTAACAAACATGCCTGCATTCTGGAAATAATTTAATTCGCATATGGATGCAGTATCAAAGGTGTGCTTCCTACAGCTATGCAACATCACCAAACTATGATGATTCCTTACTTTTCAAGATACTGAGAATTGATACATGCCTTTGTATACAGTACGTTAGACTACTGTCTATCTGGGAGCTCACACTGCACAATAAACACCTCGCAGTGTATTCAAAATGCAGTAGCTCGAATTGTAACCCAGAGCAGGAAGTCTGAACACAACCAGTTTTCTGTTCCCTGTACTGGCTTCCTGTTAAGTTCAGGACTGTATTCAAAGTTCTCCTACTTACATTTAAGGCTCTTAAAGGTCCAGCACCTGCCTACCTAACAGAATTACTTCAAGTGTATAAGCCACTCCGTCCACTCAGATCACAGAATGCAGGTTTCCCTGTAATTCTACATATAAATAAAGTGACAGTTGGCGGTAAAGCATTCTGCTACAGGGCCCCTATATTGTTGAATGGTTTACCAGCCTATGTTTTGGATGCAGAATCGATCTCATTCTTTAAATCTCGACTGAAGACCTATTATTTCATTTTAGCTTACTTGCAACTTAACACATAACATACCATAACTATGGCTGCTGGTGCTGTACTTGCCATTTTCATCTACTATGTTTGTCCATTAATGTGTCAACGCATGTTCTGTACCACCCATGCTCTCTGCCTTCCTTCCCACATGTCCGGATGGTGCCCGGGGTGAGCTGGTGTCCTGGTTCAGTCCCATGGAAGGGTGACATTGTGGATATGACTTCTGAACTGTAACATGGTGGGTGCAGACTTCAATCTGCCATCCTACAGAGGCCGGCATGGAGAACTGACTCGTTGATGGACTTTGGTTTTGACTTTGATCACAGTTTACAGCTTGCTTTTAGCAAGCAAGCCCAATCTTTCTTATTTCAATAATGTTAACATGCCCATGGAGGTTGGGCAGCCAATTGACCTTGGACCTCTAGAGGTTTTTTTTTTCTCCCTACTGGGGAGATTTTGGTTCCTCCTTCTCCATTGTCATCTGGCTCTCTTTCATTTCTTTGTCTTTCGTTTTCCCTATTTTTGTATTGTTCTCTCTTAATGATGTTGTAATGTATCATGACACACCCATGTAAAGCGCTTTGGGGAGACTCTGTAGTGAAAGGCGCTATATAAAAATAAATTGAATCAAATCGTATGCTTGAAACAACACCTAGTATCACAGTGATTTGCATTCTTTGTAAAAACAAAGTTTTGAGAGGTGGAAGTGGCGTTTAGTGGAAAATCCCACTAACCCTAGCCCTAACCCTAACCCTAAGCGCGCCTAATTTTGTGAAACAACGCGAGTAATATGAAAAAAGCAATGGATGTTTTGAGAGTCGCTAGCTTGGGCTGATTTGCGCACTTGCTACAGCTTGTGACACATGAGGGGCTGCGATCACAACGGAGTGTAAGTGATGCTGTTGCCAGTGGGAGAGATATTGTGAGGCATTTTAAGCATTAGCCTCTTGCGTATACTCGCTTGGAAGATACTGAAATTGAACTGCAAATGCTTTACAAATGCTTAAAACAAGATGTACAAACGAGGTAGAACAGTATGTTACATATATTTCTAGTAGGCTAATTAACAAAGTTTTTTTGTCAAACATTTTTTTTTCATTCATATTTACTCGTTTAAAAAGAACCCAGGTATCAGATCAGTACTCATATCGGCCGATACCATCTGTTCAGGTATCAGGATTGTATCAGCACTGAAAAAGTGGAATAGATGCACCTCAAGGTGGGAGAAGCATCTCGCTTCATCCCTGCCCTTTGGTCACGTACTCATGTGCAATCAATGCTATAAAATAGGCATTATAAGATTCACCGATTGGCACCAGCATAAAATTTAATGATGCGGTTGCCCAGATTTAAAAAGTGTGTACAAGATACAATTTAGGATAAACTTGGGATGTATTGTTTCTAACATCTCTGTATTGGTAAAATCCAGTTCATTAATATAGAATTATTTGTAGAGCCTCTACGCCTTTATTATTCAGAAATGTGACCAATCATTTTCAACCAGTAACTTTACATTTAGATTGATTCCCCCTCTCTAAACTGTTTCTGTATCTGTACCATATTGAATTGCATAGTAGCATATTCTTTTGAATAGCATTGTGTTGAACCAAATCATGTTGAATCGCGCTGCATCACAATAGGGGTGAATCATATCATATCGCATTTTTAGTTGCTTCATATGTATCTTTAATGTATCAGATTTCTTGCAAAGCATCAACATGTGTATCACATCAGACTCAGTGATACACATCCCTAATAAAAAACCAACAGCATAGCGGAATATAATCTAAAATTCTGTACAGTATATATATTAATACACAAAAGTACATTTATCTTCTTCCTTTCCCCAGTTGGCCTCTAGCCAACCCACACAGGAAATGTCTGTTATAGAAAACACAGATTCAGCCTACCTCAGTAACAGATACCAGTTATGACCATATGCAGCATTCACCAAAACGGACACAAGAGCAGCTGCAGACACATGTATGCCTGGCTTGATCTGTGAGAGCTCCCTTAATACAGAATACGGAGTTCCAGTGAGGACTGTCCTGCCTAGCAGCCTCTCCCAGGACACAGCTCTCTTAAATAATCGTCTCACAGTGTGGTAACTACACACACAGTGTCAGCTCTCTCCATCTGTTAATTACTTAGTAAAGGTGTAACAACTGAAACTAAACTCAAAGTTCTATTGCTAAGCACATAGCCAGGTTGTGTTTGCCCTTCCACACCTTTCTACATCTCTGCTTCCTTTTCTTGGCCAGTTCTCAGCATGGAAGGAAAAATAATGGTGTGGATTTCAGATCCTTTCAATGCATGTGACCTGGAAGCAGGCCTAGTGTAGTGGTCTCCACCTTTTTTACAACGAGAGCTACTTTTACATAGAAAATAATCCGTGGAGCTACTGAATCAGTATATTTTGCAGACCGAGGAGAGCTTCCCTTCGGTAGACTTTGCCATCACCCATTGGCTTAGTTTTTCCACAGTTTGTTGCTTAAGGTTCATTCCACTATGCAGATCTGAAAGATAAGGACATACACCTGAGCCTTGAAAAGCTTAAAAAGTGAGGGTTAATGCACCTTTTCAACTGAAAAGATACCTACGTAACATCACTACTGTGATGGAAAGGTCAGATGGCGAGGAAGTGGATCATAGCTTCAACCATCAGAGGCACAGCAATGGGTGACGACAGCAAACACTGGCTGTGTACATGCAAAAGCACCTGTTTATACTTTAACTTGTGAAGGCAAATTAAGCAGCAGGCAATTATGCACCTTTATACTGGTTGACAACAGAGACTTTGTGCATGGGGGGGCTGGTTCTGGTGGGAGAACAGTATAGCTTCGGGCAACACCGGGGGGGGGGGTTACTCTCAGGTTTCCCGGCAACCCAGCTAAAGAGGAAACGGACTCGCAATCCTCTGGGACCCTCTTTTAGCTTTTGCTTCCAGAAGTAGCTTTATGCTAGAGAGAATAAGGTTGTAGGTCTGGGGAGCCTTGGAACAGGCAGGCACTGTGCATGTTTTTTTGTGGGTAGTGGGGGGGGGGAGGGGGGTGCAAAGATGGCTAGAAAACAGACACATGACCTGAAATGCTTCAGTGCACCTGTGCCTGTATAACATGAGCATAACAGACATATGCTTTGGCTAACACTCCCTGTGAGGCAAATAAATAAAACAAGACATTCAGGATCTGTAGACACAGCAGCAACTTAGAACAATACAAACCAACCTTACTGATGCTCCAGTCCACCCCTCGCCCCTTTGTGTAATAATGGCATCAAAAATGTGGTCTAACATAGCAACAAAGACTCTTTGTACCTATACATATGTGCTTCTAATGGACAGGCTTTCAAACACCTTTACTGTGCTTCAGCTGCTGTCAAATGCTTTTACTGACCTTAACTGTGAGCTCAGCATGCACACACTAACATTGCACCGATGACCTCACAGTTGTCAGTTACTCACATGGGGAGCAGTTTATGGTACAGAATTTAAAACCACCCTAAGAATGGAAAGATGAAGAGGAAACATTACAAAAACTAATATTAGCCATGCTAAACTTGCTCAATTTCCTACCATCTATTTGTATTACTCATTTCCTTTTGGAGTAAGACACTTTCTAGATGTTGATAAACGCCTAAAGTCAGAAAGCGACACCTTAAACTTCACACTGGCTTTTTTTGTACTATCGGGAACATTCACGTCTGTTTATAGGTGCCTCTCGAGCATATTTTCCTGCATCTAATGGAGAAAATCACAACTAATAAGTATAAAAGACTAGCGTGACAGTTTTATGAATAGCAGCCATGAGAACTCTAGAAGCAGGAAACATGTACCTGCTTCCTAATTACTAATATGAATAATGGCTGAAGATATAATCAGTGATTCAGATAAATTCAGGGTTTTTTTTTTTTAATTGAAGAGCTGGTCACAACTCAGAAAAAATGAACGGTATTCTAGTACATTTAACAGAACTATTGATTTCCTGGACAGGTCTAAAAAAGCTAAAAGACAAAAAAAATTGCTCATGGTGTTACTTTCAGGTATGTCCTGTTCCTCCTGCATGGATACCTACAGAGTAATAATTAGCCAGACTGCAATGAACACAATGACCAAGCAACTGGTCTCATTCTGTTACCCATGTAATGCAACATGTTACGAGGTCTCATTTAAATTTCTTATTTTAAACATTTAGATTGGCTGACTGCTGAGATCCTATCTGCCTATGGAAGCTGACATCCACCAAAAGCCTGGATGGACTCACTTTTTTCATGTTTTCAGTACACAGTGAGGAAACGGGTCTAAAGCTAGCAGTAAGAGAGCCTGTTAGGATTCCTCGGTGGGGGCTTCTATGGGCCTATGTTTCATCTCAAAACCGGTAATTCTGAAACATTCCAGACATACTGTACCATGAATAGGAGTGTCTACCTCAACTGTGAGGCTCTACTTCCTTGTAATGAGCGCAAGCAGCTACAAGATACTTTGGGGTTAATGGCCTAAGCCTTGTGAATGCAGTAGGGAGACCAGCTCACAAGCCCAGGACGAAGGGGATAGTAGCACACACAGAGGGACTATGAGTCAGGGATGGGGAACATATACAGTACAAAAGTCTTATGCAGTCAAAGAAATATTTAAAGCCATTTACCTGGGTAGTAAGTATACATTTGCTTAGAACAAAAATGACTATTTTAAATTAGAACATATGCAAATTAAGAGTAACACAATATAAATTCTAATAAAAAATGTCCTCAGTTCTCCAAAAAATTACTGATATCTAGTTGGATGGTTAGATGAATACCGCTTCAGTTCCCAAACCTCTCCTTTGGGGCACCTCAGTCATTCCAAGTATATTTTTGATTAAACTAGTTTAAAAAGCCTGTGGTGTGTTGATTAGCCATACAAGATATGCTAGTGGTCATGTAAAAAAATGCATGGCTATATTGGATGGTTGCTGCAAAAACTGGGGTGATTTCAGGAGAAGTTGTGATATGGTCACGCAAGCACACTTTTACAGGCATATCGTAGTTTTACACCAACGTGAAGATCATTTAAACATCATTTTCTTTGACTGCCTATGACTTTTGCACAATACTGTATATACAAACAAAGTGTGTCCAGACATGTATGGCGTATCCCTGCCACTCCAAACAGATACAAAAACATTGCTTATACCAATGCCAAATATCAATCTGTGACTGATTAACAAAACAGTATACCTGTATGTGGCCGAGCAAGTTTGGCTTAGTTATACATAGAAGAAGTCACACACACACACACACACATACTCGGTGAAGAACAGTGATGGCAGTGTGGCTAGTAGCAGATGGCTATGCAGTAAAATGCAGCAAGGGGTAGCTGAGGCCTGCCCACTACAGTGACCCTTCCTGCAGTTCAGCACCACACTGAGTGCTACTGAGACAGGGTTCCCTGTGACCACACCCCCTCACCTGCTCTCAGCCAATCGAAAACATAAATCCTGGGTACCCAGCCAGGCCACACCCACAGTGCAGTCCAACATTCAGGAAATGGCTATGATTTGGGTTCTACATTGCAAAAATCCAGATTGCTCCACTATTGGGAAGCCATACCTAGGAGAAGGCTGGAAGATTAAATGGCTAGATGTATCAAGTCATGCAAAGGTAGACAAATGTTTCACAGCCGAGAGCAGCGATGCTAAGTCGTACCAGGTAATGACCAAGCTGATGGTACCTTAAAAAACACCCAGCCTTGAGGTCTCAGCCAGTGGATCATTCAATCAACTGTGCAATTCTGACAACACTACATCTCCAGACAGGTTATCTGTGCCTGATTCAGGCAGTCAAGGCCAGACCACAAAAGCAAGGTTTGGTTACCCAGTTCTGATGAGAAAATTTAATCAAGGAAATTTGAATCTTTAAGACAATCTATTCCAGATCCAGCATGGATATAAGAGACAATATTTTTAAAATGCAGAGCTGCAAGACACATTATGCATTTCTGTTTGATCACTGGACACAGAAGATCACACCAATGCAGGCATGAACTGGGTGCTTTCTGCCATTGACTTAGCTAATCATCCTTTTTAATCAAACTCAAAAACTTAACACCTGTAAGAGGACCTCCAGTGTCCACGGCACTAATGCAGAAGTTGTATCACAAAGGAATCAGATTCTTGTGGCTACGTGACCATAAAGGACCTGTAGCTCAGACTACAGTTCAAACTACATAAATGCACGATCGTGTGACATTATAAGAAAACATCGAAGGCATTCTGCAACACAGAGAGAGACAGAAGACTGTATAGGCACAGGGTGTGAATGACATCAATATACTGCTATGCAAATGGAACGGAGTAGCTGACAGAGTTACAGACAACCAACAGCGAGCTGTAAGAAGCACTGAAAGATGAACACAGTGACAGACAGTCTACACAAAAATTGAAAGGAGTGACAAGCAAGTGACATAATGATAGACAGCCGACAACTGAGTCACTGACCTCAACCACTGCCAACCTTTGGGGGGGGTCGATATCTCTACGCACTGACAGCAGTTACATTAATAATCAATGACCACCACCATGTTACCTGAACTGTCTGTCTGAATTGGTGGGGCATTTTCCCATTGTACTGAATTGATGGGGGGCAATTTCGTATTAGCAAATGAGCCTTTCTGGCTGCGTGCCAGACCACTTAGGAACAAAGAGAATGTTGTAGAGTGCAAAACATCGGCCGAGAACTAGGTCAGGCACCAGTCCCCAGGAAACATCAGAAGCAGCGCGTAGTTAGAAATGCAGACACCTTCTCGCACAGCCTCATTCATAAGAGCAAGTGCGCAGGCCAATGGGGGCCAAGGCCATATGTCCCCATCGGGGTTTTCACGTCTTCAGCTACTCAAACCAGCTACTGCCCCCTGCATGCTGAAATCAACAAAATGAAAGAGCAACCTTTGGACATCATCGGAACTTCATCTGTGCAGGTGTGAAACGGGCATTAATAAAATATGGACCTCAGTGCATGGGTAGCCATCTCCTACCGGTGCCGTCAGCTCCAAGGGTGGGCTTGCTACAGAGGCCTGACAGCCTCTCCCAGCCAGACACAGGGCACAAAATTTCTTTGTGATAGACATAGGGTTAAAGGGACTCCACACAACATTCTCCAAAGTATTTCCCCTAGAGTGTGTAACCTGTGTTACCTCTTGTGACTCAAGGATTCTTCTTAATTGGTAGGTACACAGCACTTTTGGTGACATGCTTTTATTTCTAAAACCCTGCCTCACTGCATCCCCTCTAGGGACAGCACGGGGCTACTGGAATTACACTGGAAGAATCCAACCTAGAAAGGTCACTTTACTCAACAAGCCACAACCATCCTGGGAAGGAGCCAATCCCAGATAGTGTTTTCAGCATCTCTGAATCATGGCAGGGAGAGAACAGCTTCAGCCAGTTTGTGATAAGAGTGTTGAAAATACAGTGTAGTTTTACCATTTATATCTGGCACTCAACACATTGAAGAACATCTCAGTGGGATGAGTTTACAGGTGGTCTCCTGCTGTGAAGCACAGTACAGCAGCATGTTGGGCCTAACAAGCCTGTATGTGGAGTGACATTACTCCAAGGCTAAAAGAGTCTCTGAAAGTGGCATTATCTCAGGCCAATCCTAGCCTGCGTGTGAAAGAGACATCTGACACAACCGCAAGCAAAGGTGGGTAATTCAGGTCCAGAAAGTAAAAATCCAGACCAATAAATTGTTTCAAGCAACCAGTTGAGTATAAAGAGTCTTAGTCACCAAATACTCAACTGGTTGGTTGAAACAAAATCTTGGTGTGGACTTTTTTATTTCTGGCCATAGATTACCCACCGCTGACCGCAAGCAACCAGGAACACCAAGCGTATGAAGAAGGACCATGCAGAGGAAACACAGGGAGTGCTTTTGGATTTATTTTTCTTTTTAAAACAGACCAGTAACACTTCATCTATTCCCATAGGCAAATTCTCCTTTTCACTTCCCCCCATTTGGCTTTCCATACAAGTGAGAGCAAGCTTGGCAATCACTGCAACGGGCCAGCCACCTTGCAGCACCCAGGGGGCTGAGAGCCCCATCCACGGACATGTGGCTGTTCTACCAAGCTGGGGCTCAAACAAGTCACTTCTGATCACGGGTACAGAAGCTTAGCCGACTGAGCCACACAACACCCTATATACAGCCTACATATTCCCACAACCCTGTGCTTCAAAATAGGTTAAAACACAGGCAAACTGATATTTTATTTCTACATAATGAAATCGCAAATCAAGAATCTTCACTCAAAAGCAGCTTTTCCATTTAATATCAGGCGGAGATCTTGTAAGCCAAAGATCTCCACAGACCATTTCCGGATCATCTAAACTCAGTTTGAAGAATGAATTAGGTCTGGCTCAAGTGATGAAAAGTCAAAGCAAAAAAAAGCTTCACCACCTAAATGTGTCTCATCATCATACCATCATATATATTCACTTTTCTCGTATTTGTATGTGTTAGCCACGTGATATCACTCCATCGACTATCTAATTCAGTCTAACTGAACAAAATTAACCGAAGTGCCACGCTAGACACTCCTGTGTCAAAAGATTTTTGTTCATTACCAGCAACCAAACAGACGACAGCTGACACTACAAGCAGCAGCAAGTTCACTTATAAAGTAAGCAGGCAAAACTGCAGAAGCAGCGCAGATGGAGTATACAGCAGCGTTTATATTACGTGTGTAAAATGAGTTGTGCACTACCACACTAGCAAAATACAAAAAAGCCGTTATCCAAGAGAGTTCTCCACCTGTCCACATTCACCCTGCTGAGTGCCATAAAGACAGACCCACAGACAACAGCCCACTTATAAACACCACTTTACAGGCGATCACATTCCCTGAGAGCTGACTGACTGATCTTAAGTGACCTTTCGCCATTCAGATCACTGTCTCTCCCTGCTCCCTCCTTTCACAGAACCTCCTCTTCCTCCCTTTTGGGGTGTGTGTGTGTGTGTGTGTGTGTGTGTGGAAATGTATATCCACTCTCCTTTATACTTCCCTGGGAATATCCTTGTCACCCCTAGGAAAAAAGGCAATATGAGACCATTTCTGAATCTATGTATTCTGGGATCTAAATAGGGGTCAGAATATCTTATGTTATAGCACAGAGATAAGGAACAAATGCATTTTTGCATAAACTACTTGGCTTTAGATGAGGCGGAGTGGACCGAGACAAGTTGGCAAACAAATATATATTTTATTACAACATAGTTTCCGGGAACACTAACAGAAAAATCCTCCCCCAGCTCCCCAAAAAGCAAATAACCTGCGAAAAAGCATGCAGTGTGTAAAGAGAGGGCTTACTCTCTGTAGGTTTAATTTTTTACACAAAATCCCCTTAAAGGGTGCGACCTAAAACTGTGGCAATCACAATTATTTGGGAACATGTAGATGAGTCACTGGAAAATTGAGCTGCTGATAAAAAAAACAAAAACAAAAAAAAAACAAAGGGGTCTACCCAGTGTGACTGGACAGAGATACATGTACTGGATTGAAGGAAGTATAAAAGAGAAGTGGCAAAATGGTCATCTGTGGTCTGCAGCTAGACAGAATGTAAATAACAGACTTGACATATGATGTACGACGTACCACGTGAGAAGCTACGATGTACTTGGTGTGAACATGTATCAAACACCATCAATCAGAATAAGCATCCTGTACAAAGATGGTGTGTTCGTTTTATCATTCAATTTATGATTGTTAAATAGAAGCATGCACTACCAAACATCATCCACTCTACTCATCCAGATGAAGTTGCATGTTCAGCCATGTCAAGGTTAACCTAATATCACAGAACAAAAGGATAAGCGCTCCTATAGCTTGCAAGTGGTAGCAGAACGACTAGCTTTGAGGGCCCTCTAAACATGCCATCAAATGTAACATCAAGCTGAAACAAGAGCAAGGATTGAAGCTGCTGATGGTGGAATCAGTCAAGCTGTTTAGATGGGGACAAAGTGGTGAAGATGAGCAATCAAAGTACCCCCCCCCTTTCCATCAACTCCTCAGTTTTCAGTTTAATTAATGCAACATAAGGATTTTTAATACAAACATGCCTCCTCTCTCCTGCTTGAGACTCCCTCAAAGAGCATTTCACCATTCATAAGCCATACACCGCAGCCATTCCGGACCTGCCTGGTACTCGGCCAATTCCTGGCAACTTTTCCTTGTTTCTGAAAGCTGAGAGGCCCAGGCCCAGTGCCAGTTTACCTCCATGACAGCCAATCTGCCACACTGGATCCACGGAGAGTTCCCTCTCATTTGCATTTCTCATCCACCACCAGGGTTCCTGAGCAGAGAGCAGGACACCACAACGCGCAGAGCGAACAGTCACACTACAAAACTCAATACAAGATCATTTTAATAGAGTTAATAATAATTAAACCACAATTTACACAAAACAGCATCAATTCCCAACAAATATTTTGTTTCATTTATATGCTGCTGAGAGGCACTTATCCTGCTGGCAGAAGAAACTACAGGCATCGTCTCTGTGGCCACTGGCCTATGTGTGATCCCTCTGGATTGGAGCTGGCAGAAAAATAGCACGCCTTACTTTGAGTGAGCTTGACTCACTGAGTGACACCTTCCAACGTATGGCTTTTACCAACGATCCTGGGAAGGAGGGGATGGGGGTGGTGGGAGTAATTCTAGAACTTATATCATCACCGCTTCAATGTCTGAGCAAGGTAGTCTAGTGGCTAGGAACCTGGGCTCATGATAAAATAAGACCCTTTGGGTATTTTCTAGCTGTATGTTTGAGAAGAGTGCCTAACTGATGCAGCAATGTCAACCCATCAATCCATCATCTAACCAATTATCCAGCAGAAGATTCTGGGAATATGCAAGTCATCTTGGACAAGAAACTATACAGTGGTGTATAATATAACCCTCTCGACAATGACATGCTTAAAATAACACATCTCTTATTGTACAAAGGCCCCTACATTTTTAAAACGCAGTTTGTTTAAGGATGCAGTGCTGGACAGAGTGCCCTCAAAGTTCACCTTAATTCTCTGGATGGAACTTCAGAACCTCAGATCTGGACTGACGCTCAGGACTCTAGCACAAGTTAAACAAAACCAAGCAAACCTATTTCTAATTATAATCAGCCAGTAACAGAAGCTTTAAGTTTAACTATACTTCGTGTGAGTGGAGAGGACAAGCAATTTATTTTTTATAATATAATTGAAGCAATGTTTCCAATTGAAGTAATTAAACAGCTATAACAACCGCTCTATTGATAGGCTAGTCTTTTTATGACCGGTTTGAGATTTTGCTGAAAAAGCCCCTTGAACTACTTTGAAGTTGCCCAGAAGTAATTAAACAGGCAGTATTTCACCAAATTAAGTAGCAATAATATTCTCAATTACAACAATGTAAATAAATTAAAATTATAACGCAGCCTATTTTAATTCCTTTTTTAATGCTTGTTCGGCATGCAGTCTTGTCTCTTGCTGTAACAGAATTCTTCTGAAGGGGTTTAACACCTTCACATCACCATAATTTTCTGTTTGAAGGAAAATGTGGTCTAGACCCCACTGTAGTACCAGCGGGGCAGGACTTACCAAACACAGAAAGCATTTACTTTATGTTATTTCATCTTACAGTTTCATTAAACATATTCGAAGTGTTTGCTGAAGACATACTATTGCATACATTAGTTTTTGGTAAATGAAAAGGCTATTTTGTAAGAATAATCGGAAACTGAATCAGAACTGGAGAGCAGAATTATTTAATTGTTATATATTCATTAAAAAATCGAATTATATACCCTACATTATCCGATAAGGAAAGCTAGGACTGTCATAAGACAGGTACGGGTAAGTAATATATAAACCACAACAAACTAAGAACATTTACATCGAGCAGGTCCCCACGACGGTGGTCACTTGCTCTATTTCAAAAATTAATGCTCGTTTATGTACCAATGAATACATTCAGCCCAGTTCTGTCGCCAACTACTTTGTCATATCTACTGCATATATAACACGGGCTTGCAAACTTGGGGATGTAGCTGGCTCCCAATCATGTCAGGCGCTGCATGTCCTTGTCCCCCGCTTTCGGTATGTTTGTCTTAGCACCCCAGTGTAACGCTTACAAGCGGCATAACCTGTTTGACATGTGAGGGGTGCTGAAAACGCCTGTGTAAATGCAGCTGATCCTGCTTTCCGTCCGTACAAATCAACTCCACACATTCCTAAGACTGGAACGCTGAATACAAGAGCGAAACGCTTCTAGCCAGAAATAAAATTTGAAAAGTCGAACGTCCATAAAGATATAAAATATGCTTCAATGGGCATAAAATATAAAGCTTCTCCCCACACAAGCAATGCATGAAACACGCCCCCCGCCCCGAGCCGCTATGTCCAAGCTTACCTTTGGAACTGCTGAATGCGGTGTACCAGGACAGTGATATGAATCCGCACAGACCGAACAATAAGACAGTTAGGAAGGTGCCATTTCGGAGCCTCATCTCCAGACCACCGGGCTCATGACCGAAGCGAACGCGGGATAGCTGCTGCTCCTGCCGCCGCCGCTACTCTTACGCCGTGTCGCCTTTCTCCCGGAGAACTGGGTTGAGCCTTGCAGGACCGCGGAGCTGTATTTGTTATTGCGCGACGGTAACTCACACATTCGCAGGAATCGTGAACTCGGGGAGGGGTGTACAAAACAGGGGGAAGGGTTTACTGGCAGGCTGTCCTTAAAGAGAAAGGAGGCGAGCATATCGCTGGTGGGCGTCCGTCGCCTAATACAGAGGCCGGAGGCGTTTGCTTATTTTTTCATATTCGACATATTCAATTGAAAGCAGAGAAATTCAGTACCGTTGCTAAGCATGTCGTCCAGTTCGTACATTTCTACAAAGGACAAATATAAGGACGATGTGATCAGCTGTGACAGGTTTATGTACAGTGATTTTTGGGGAAAAAAATGATACGTAAGTAAATATTACATTTTAACAGCGGGGTGTGAACAGAACTGAGACACTGGTTTCATTTGTTGAAAAGTACGAGAATTAAGCAAGACTATAAATATGATATACGTCTTATAATACACAATTCTTTTAAGTAAAAGGCCCGTGTAATGTACATCTGTGCTCCTCTATACGGCACAAATATGTGTTATTTAAAACTAATAATACATATTCGGGTAATATATATGTTATTCAGCAGAGATCCAGACGTTAGTAAACTATAAAAATAAGTTCCCGCAACAGTACTTTTCATTTATTTTACAGTGTATGCAAACGAGTGTTATTCGTAATTACCCAGTCTATAAAATTTCACAGCACTCTTTACGAGACTCTCCCAAGACTCAGGTAAACGCAGTATAACTTTGCTTTTCTAATTCAGGCAAAAAAATGAATTATTGCTATAATGATAGTTAATTAAAACGAATGTCATCATTAATACTTTCTCCCAGTGAAAAAATAGCACGAGTATTTAGCAATAGTCAAAAGACAGTGAGTCCTATGATCGAAACAAGTGATCGTGACAGCTTTATATGTGTCGGTTCAATGGTTCCCTGAGGAACGTAACGTAAGACAATTGAAAAGAATTTGCTTTGCGCAGTGATTCTTTACGTTATTGCATATAAAGACATAATTTTGAGTCCTGTTTCGGTTGAGAATAGTCACCCCAAAGTAACAACAATTACCTGTTATGTTTCTTGAAACCCCGCGATTCCAACCAGGTTAAGAATGGATGGATGGATGTTTCTTCAATCATGATAAAATACCATAACTCTATAACCCATAGTCAGAATTTAGCAGTGTGTGTGTTTTTACACGCTTTACACAATTTTACATTTTTGTTCTTACCAAACAAATATGGATTTTGATCCAGAACACCGGCCTAACGCGAATTAATCTAAAAATATATAACATCTAGGCTACATAAAATTAATTCCTGTACCTTGCAGCACGGAAGTAACTACGCCACAATTAACATTTTATTTTGTTAATATATAATTTATGCTTATAGGCATATTGTTAGCTTTTCAAACGTCCGTTCCACTCGAAAAATACGCATTAGAGTTGAAGGAAATATTAGGCCTACTTTTGATTAATGTAATGAACGTTATTTTATGGTAATACTTAAACTACGAAATTTTCGTGTAGCAAATTCTGCTGGGTAGAGTTTTAGGGTCTTTTCTCATGATCAAGAATAGCTGTCGTTTTAATACACCAATGATGGTTTTGTTATAGTGCTGTCTCCCAATCAAGGCTGAGATACTGAATATTCATAATTACTATCATCGTGCCAAGATACTGTCTTTCCGGGATAAATAAAGTTACCTTAAAACTTAATATTAATAGTCGGAAATTTAGACTTAACACAGCTGTTTTATATTTATACGTACATATTAGCTAAATATAGGCTGATTAGAAACAAAAAGTAAAACGACCACAAGGGAATTGCATGAATGCATCAGTGGGTTCCAAAAAGTTGACGACACTACCAAACACTTCAGCAACTAATAAATAGGCCTACAATCTTTAGTTCGTTAAAAGAACACAAAGGCCGTTGACAATTACCGATTTCGTTTTTAGTTGCGAAAATACTTTTTTAAAACGGCGAGGCAGAACTTTGGTGGAAAATCCATAGCAGCGCAGTTTCACATTCTTCACATGATTAATATTGAATCTTGTGATCTCGCTGGGTCCGTAATCCGATACCTCAGGCAATGTGCGGGAGGCACTAATCGTGGCGAGTAAAAAAGTTATTCCCTTACAATGTGATGGGTGCATGCATGTTATCGTTCTGAAAAGTATGGGCCTACATGTTTAACTATTTGATTAAACCTATCAGAAATCTGATTTGCATGTCAGTTCCTAAATCCGAATCGTTCGGACCGCATAATAGACATCTTGGATATTCAACACAGTCAAAGCATTGTTTTAAAATTGCATTGTTATTTAGCTTCCCAGTGGGGCATGCACAGGCGGTGTACAAAATAGTAGAAATGCATATACACCCAGTTTGACAATCAGCACTTTGTTCTGTGAGTTTTCAAAGCAACTTGACTACATTCCAAAGAGACCAGAATTGCATGTGTATAGAGTGTTGGCAGGGGTTCATATGGAGCTCTGGGCAAGCTACAGGGCAGGCTGATACGTTGGGCCCCCCTCAGAAGACTGCCTATGTCACCTAATGGGTTGACCAACACTGGTCACAAAGTCGTATGTATAAAGGGGAACATATTAAAAATCATAATAGCATAAACAAAACATGGACAAACTATGTTGACAAAGAGGAACACTGGCCACAAGTAAAAGCTCACTAACAAGGACAGACAGTGTAATTGCTGAAGACCAGAAATGTACAGTCTCAAAAGCACAGAATCAACATCTGTGACCCATTCTTAACATTGGATCTTAACTCTTAAAACTATTACATAACGAGCATTGTAGAGCAGGCCTTTCATTCAGAAGCTGTTCATACCTAAAGACAATACACAATGATGCAATAACTTGTGTAAAGAGCATCAAACCTGCACTGGTGGACAATGGAAAGGGGAATGCGGTGGGGGGAGTCATCTTTCACATTTCTCCTTCATCCAAACAAGTTTACATTTATAGACTGAATGAATAACCATGAATAACTGAATGATATATTTGAGAATAAGTCCGTTGTTATTGTTTGTTACGATTTAAAAATATTTATTAAAGTCGTTTTTTACGAATAAACTGATTTCATACAGAAGTTTTTTTTAAGGTTAACGAAACGTCTGCGTTTATGGAGTAACCCTGCCACCTAACGGAGAAGAAATGTTACTTGTCGAATATTTTGTGTTGCGTGACAAACTAGACAGAGCGAAGAGAAAAGAACATATGCGACAGACATAATAGTTCCATGGTGTTTTGTAAAGGTCGAATGTGTATGATTGGCGGAAAAAATTAACACAGAGTATCAACTACTTCAATAAGAAGACAAAGATCTAAGTTTTAGCGTTAATATTCACATATAATTGAAATCCTAGTTTCTGCGAATACTTGTTAGGTCCCATTGGAGGCTACCACTTTACTGACATGGACCACAAATTAAGCACAGATTGTTTATACTTATATATAAGTATATAAGTAGATCTAAATCTGAAAATGGACCCACCTCTGTACTTATACTAAATCATTATGGCAATTGTTCTTAAAATAAAAATCGCGTAACATTTGAGGACCTTAATACAAACCCACTTCAGACGAACAAAGTTTTGCGTGTGCCTTTATAGTATCATTTAGTCGAACAATTCAGTTATGTGTTAGTATGATTCGTATATACAACATATTTATATATGGTGACTGTAGAAACTTCCAGCTCTTTCTCGTCCCTTTGTAATGCTTAAATGATGTAACATGGAAATCAGACGAATTAGTCACATGCGCTGAGTCATCGTCAGCTGACCGAGCGGTAGCCTAGGAGATCAGGGCGGCAAATTAAAGCGCCGCGAAATTACCTTAACGTTTGAGTATAACTGTGGTGTTTAGGAAGTGACGTTGCAAAAATCAGACATGAATTAAATGTAACACAGCTATGCATTATTTGGCCTTTCAGTAACAATAAGGCCTCTATTGGTTGTAAGTTACCTTTCCTCTTAATTTGTTTCTGTTATTATGCTTTGACCTTGTGAAGTTCTTCACTTTGCCAGTGAAATGTGTTAATCACCCCAGTTCATGCGGAGACACTGTAGTATATAGTAAGAGATATTTTAAAGAAGAATTATAAATTGCAATTATAAGATGGTCGCATGGCGGCTCAGTGAGAAGCACGGCAGCCTCAGACCTCCAATACTGGGAGTTTGAATTATGAGTTTACATGTTATCACTGATACGTTATGTGGGTTTTCACCATGTACCCTCCGATGGTCCAAATACATATGATTAGGCGAACTGGTGTTACTACACTGCCAATATGGTGTGACTATGTATGCCCAGCCCTGGATTCCTCATACATGTTATTTTATTCAACACTTAGAATGACAAGAATGTTCAAGTTGGTACATTGTCAGAAAAAAAGAGTACCAATTTGTACCTTTGCTTGTCACTGGGGCTGTACCCTCAAGGGTCTGCCAGTTTTACCCTAGCTGTAGGTAAACACCTTTTAAGGTATAGAAATGAACTATGAGGAACATTTTCTTGCCATTGGGGGTACATTCATGCTGTTTGTACCTTGGGGATGTTCCTCAGACTCCATTTCTGTATCTTAAATTAGACTAAAAGGTACATTTACCTACAGCTAGGGTATAATTTATAGACCCGACACTGGGGTACAGGCCCAGTAACAAGCAAAGGTACAAATTGGTACTTTTTCTGCTGACAGTGTAGTTGTATGTGTCTTACAAATACTTAAAATCAGGATATGTCTGGATTTAACATGAAGTAAAAATACCATACGCTTAGATAAACTGGCATACCGTCTAGAGTGTGCCTCTGCCTTGCACCCTATGCTGCCAGGGACGGGCTCCAGGCTTTCCCATCCCTGACCAGGATAAGTGGTTGGAAGATAAACGGATGTATGAATAGATAAAACAATCATATACAGTAAAACGCTTTGTAGTACCACGACACTAAGAGCATTTTTACTCTGTTAAAAATGTTGTTTTAGTAATTGGCACACGGTGATTTCACAAAGGGACTTTCCCGTTGAAAAACTGCTATGTCACTACCCACTTTTCATAACAGCGGCGCAGAGTTCGCCTGCGCCGGTGAGTGCAGCAAAACACAAAACAAACGTCCCGTGTTTGTACCGAGTCATGACGCGTGACGTTGGCTCCTCTGATTGGACCATCCGGCAGTATATACTTGACGGAGAGATGATCAGAAGACATTTTAGTCCAAATTTCGTCTGCGCAATAGACAGCTGTACCGGTAAGGATCGGAGAAAAGCACCACCATGTCGATGACAGTGAAAGCTTATCTCCTCGGAAAGGAAGACATCCAGAAGGAGATTCGTCGCTTCACGATTCCTGAAGATGCATCAACCAGCTATGTTTATCTCATTCAGAAGATAGCCGATATGTTCCAGAGCATTCGCAATGCCTCCTTTCAGACCTACTATAAAGGTACGTAAAAGTTTATGCAGTGGCATGTAACAAGTTGATATTTGTATGTGCTTTGAGTTGTGTCGCAGTCTACTTAATATATAAATATAGTTGTTAAATTGTAACGAAGTATGTCACGTAACCGTGTAACTTTGACGCTCCCTTGCGGTTGTGTCATGAAGGTAGGGTAAATAAATATGGCGCATTAGTCATGTTTCTGTTCTTAAGTTTTTATAGAATCCATTGCCTGTTTGTTTTCTAAGATTGGGAATACCCTTGCGCACATATGAATAATGAGGTACAAACGGCTCTTTTTGTAAACTCATCTCCTGGGCGATTCCGTAACTTCCATAATAACGAGTTTTATTTTTAAGACCTAAATAAACATCCAACCTAAAGATATTTATGCTATAAGGTAGTTATTCCACTATCAAATCAGTCTAATCCTAGCGTACTATAAAAATTATACTGGCTATCTTTAATACACTGTCCGAATACCTTACGGACTATAAATAGGCCTAAAACTAGTTTGAAAGCTTATTTACGCGACCTTGGCACCATGTAGAGTCTTAGCATAGCACTGTTGCTATATTGTTAGTATTTTGATGTCCTAGCTTCGTTGTTAGATTAGTTTTGGTGCTGTCTTGGTATCAGGTATTACCTTAACACTGCTGGCTTCGATACATAGAAGGACAAGATCCTGGAATGCGGAATCCCGGAAGGCGTGACAGACACCAAGACCCTGCAAGTCAACTGTCTACCTACTGTTAGTTCGTTCGTTCACAGCATCGTATTTGTTTTCGCAGATGAGGATGGAGATATGATTGCTTTCTCCTCCGATGAGGAACTCATTATGGGGCTGTCCTGCATGAAGGACAAAACCTTCCTCCTCTTTATCAAAGGTGAGTAACCTTTTATAGGAAGGTTCTGGATATAACTGCACGATGTATAAAATTCTTATTCAGGCCGCATTTGCTAACGAAGTCGATGCTATGCAGTTTAGTGTCAGGTTATTACAAGACATGCTCGCAAATATATACGTCCCATTAACAGCAGACTGCTTCAGACGTCCATCCATCCATCTACCGCTTGCTTCAGACGTGCTTGATTGTATTTTTTTCCCCCTCTTCAGAGAAGAAGGAACACAAGCGAGAGCAGGTCCCCACCGGATGTCAGGGCAGTCCTCTTGCCCAGGCTCCCTGTGATCCGACCCATAGGGCAACTCCACCTCACATGATGGTGCACCCCAATGTGACATGCGATGGTTGCGATGGTCCAGTAGTCGGAACACGCTTTAAGTGCACTGTGTGCCCCGACTATGATCTTTGTGCCCCCTGCCAGGCCAAGGGGCTTCATAAGGAGCATGCCCTGCTACCCATCTACACGTTTGAGGTGAGCCATTGTTTCTGTACATAAATTACATTTGGCACTTTGGCCACTAGATTTTAACTTGTATTTAAGAGTTAAACCTAAGGCTGCTGTCTTTACAACTTCCTGCAGTGGTTAACTCGTGGGAAGTGGCTGCGCAAGATGAGACATGGCTACCCATTCTGCATGTGGGCAGGAGCCCAGGCCCAGAACCTGGGTCAATCCCAACCGGGCTCTTCTGGCCAGCAGCAGGCTTCCCAATCCACCCAGAAAGCTCATGGGGGTAAGCAGCCTGGTAAATCAGCCTGTTCCTCTAAAATGCAATAAGACCTTAATCTCACTTTATATGCTTGTTAATCAAAAGTCTATACACAAAGGTACTTATTTATATGGTTATTAGCTAATGGATAATCCGGCTGTCAACTTGATTGTGACCTGTCACAGTCACATTTAAACACATCACCAACCTTTCCTGTCGCTAAGCAGATCGCTTCTGTTGGTTTTGCACCCAATCCGTTCTATTCCCACACGCATTTATTCTGTGCCATACCTTTTCTTCCTCCTCCTAGGGGATGCTTCCAGCCAGGCCAATGTGGAGTACCTGAAGGACATTGGGCAAAGTGTGGCTGCCATGCTGAGTCCTTTAGGTGGGTGTTCTAGTCTCTTCTTATTGTTGGTGGTGTATGGTTGCAGGCCCTTTAAACCCAGTGGGGATTTCCAATTTGCAGGCATCGATGTGGATGTTGACGTGGAGCATGATGGCAAACGGACCAATGTGACCTCAACTCCACCAGGCTCTGGAGGTCCCTCCAGCCTACAATCCACCAAGTCAAAGGAGAGCTGGCAAGAGGGGGAACCAAAGACAGCCAATAGTGTGGAGGATGACAAGGTAAGCAGGTTCAATTTAAAATTTATGTATGAGTTCTAGGGTTTATGACCCTATAGTCCACTGAACTTGATGTGGTGTGTGTGAAGCTACATTAAGACTGTCACCTAATCTGGTCCTCGAGCCCCAGCCAGTTCATGTTTATGCTCCCTCTCAGCTTCCTACTGGAAGGCAGCTAGGAAGGAACATAAACACGGACCATCTTTAGGCCACTAAGGACTGAGTTGGTAAAACACTGGTGTAAGATGAGCTATTGGGAGACATTAAGGAAGCCATAATTCTGTTCTAGACGCTCATTCCTCATTTTTGTCCACAGGGGTCTAAGGACCAATGCAGAGATGAAGAGTGGACCCATCTCAGTTCCAAAGAAGTGGATCCCTCCACTGGGGAGCTGCAGTCAATGAGGATGCAGCTTGATAGTCCAGAGTACTCTGCTGACTCTGCACAGGCTTCTGTCGGCATGAAGGAGGCAGCACTATACCCCCATTTGCCTCAAGGTACTGATTGTACATTTACAGATGAACCTTAGTATTTTTTGTGTAGGATGTGGGAACAAAAAGTATCCCACTTGCTTTCCTTGTTAGGATGGTAATAAGACATTCTAAGCTGGGCTCGTTTTCTTCATGCAGATGCTGATCCACGTCTAGTTGAATCCCTGGCTCAGATGCTGTCCATGGGTTTCACTGACGAGGGTGGCTGGCTCACTCGGCTCCTTCACACCAAGAATTATGACATTGGAGCCGTACTGGATGCCATCCAGTACGGCAAAAACAAAGGCCCCAAGAAGTAACTCCAGGGCACCCAAAACAATCACCAGTTGATTCTTCCGCCACTTATCTATGTAGAAATGATTTCTGCATCTGTCAACTTATTATAACCGCAGTCTTGCACAAGCTATATAATCCTGTAGCTGCATATAAAGGGTCCATGGCAAGAGATTAACTAGCCTTATTATAGAGACGGCAAAAATCCTTTAAAGCGGGTCTTCTGGTTTAATGGGGTTTTGATTATTTTAATGGTTAGTTTCTTATTGCTATAAATGACAGATATAAGATGGCCCAAGATGAGTTGCGTCTTAGAATGGTTGACAGTCAGTGAAATGATCATGTCAGGCTTAGGGTTTCTGGTCATTATGAAGGATGTATGCTAAAGTCTTTTTATATGATAATCATTAAATGCAAAATCTTTGTCCTTCCTCTTAATAAACAGCATATGAAACAATAAGGTATCTTTATTTGTTAAATCAATATCCTAATTTAAAAGTCTTCAGAGGTGTTCTTCAATACGTAACCCATCCTTGCAAATAACTGGCTAGATACAAATAATACTTGGGGCAGTGGATGACAAAACTAGAACGTTTCGTCAAAATCATCCTCTGTTTGGAAAAGTGACTGGAGCAGCCCAGCCCTACTAGTTCCTGGCCGTGGAACAGAAATGCCTGCCAGATTCCTGGAAGCAAAAGTCCCTCTGTCACTGCCTGATGCATGGCTAAGATCATGTTCCACAGCTGATTGGGCTGAAACAATGCTGGAACTGTCCTCCATTACAGTAGCCCTGGCCCTATCTGAGCAGGTGTCTTCCTGGACACCACTGCTTTCCTTTGCCTCCTCACTGTCACAGGATCGAGTCAGGAACCTGGCCCACTTGGAGGTCATTTTCTGTACTGCTCTTTCACTAGCTACAAGGGGGGGTGGAGGCTCAGCTACAAAAAACTGCCTGCTAGAAGCTGAAACATCTGCATTAGGAAGCGTCATGTTTGTAGCTGAACCTTTGGGAGAAACCTTCTCTGATACCCTTGGGTTACACTGAAGATCTTGGTCCAGTTCCCTCTGGAAGAAAGGATATAATTAATTGTGCTTTAGTGCACCACAAATCCATGATACACTCATCTTGGGATATAGTTTTATTTTTGTATCACAAGTTTTAACCATAGTGGCACATTACACGTTTTGTATTTCAGCAGAGCTAATTAAAATTGACTAAGCTAATGATGGACTTAATTTCACAGTTAAAATTGTTAAATCAAATGCATTATATTACATTTTTCTCTCTCTTCAAACCATTACTATAATCATTTTATTGTCATAGACAATTTTAGCTCACAGACTCCATTTATAAACATTACTAAAAGTATGAATCAAATATAGGCCTATTTGTTTTACACACATAAAGAAATGGTCTAATAAAGGGAACTTGTTTAAATGTTTACCATTACATACTCTTCAGTATAAATTCAATTCTACTTATTAACACAGTGAGCAGAGTTATTCATTTTAAATCTCTTGTGAGTCATTCCTTCTGACTGAGCATCAATGAATGTATTGCAGAGGACAGCTAAAGAACAGTATATTGTCACTAGGATTAGTTCTGAAAAGCACAAGACTAGAGAACATAGTCTTGAAGCTGATCATTAAATGCTGGCCCTTTACCTTATGTTGCTTGGCTCTCTTCCAAGGGTGAACTCTGGGTTCAAAATGGGGTGACTCCCCAAAAGATGAGCTCCATCTTCTCTGATGTTTCCTAATGGCCATCATTACCCAGTTACACCAACAAACTGGTCCTCCATTAACATATGGGCTTTTCCCATAAACACATATAGCCAATGCCTGCATTGAGCCACTATCTTAGCTCATAGTTTCATGCAAAAATCAGTTTTTTGCTTGCTTTAGATCAACTCCAAAAATATCAATACAAGTCTGTTCTGAGTGGAAATGCCCTGTCCATTCTCCAAGTACCATTCAAAGGCCATCTGAGTAACATTTCAAAGTGTGTCACAAAGGGATCAAATAAAATATGCAAATACCTAGAGTTAGTCTTGCATGTGTTTCTGAAGATTGTGAAGTCTTTTCTCTCAGTGCAAACATTCTCTTCCTCTTCTGGTTCCTCCTGTAACACCTTGTCAACCTTACTCTCCAGGTATTTGCTCCAGCAGCTGGTCTTAACCCCCTCTACCTGAACCAATGCACACATACACATAAGTGTAACTGCTTAAATCACAGAAGCACTACACTACTCTGCTCCATATATACACAAAGCATTAGTCCATTCAAGCTGCATGCAATAAAAATCCTTATGGATACATAATGACCAACACAATTCATAAATTTAATATGGTTAATAGTTTTATGCCATACTGAAATACATCTTTTGTGGCAATCATTGTCACCTTACTACAATACTCAATGCACTCAACTTGACTCACCAGCTGTTCTCCACCATTTATGGGTTCAGCAGTTGACTCCCCAGTTTTATTGGCTTCCTGCTTCCTTAAACAGAGAAAAAGTGACATCAGCCCCCCCTCTCTGTGAGGGTAGAGATTATGGGGTACCAAGTGTAAAGTAATTTAAGGATAGGGAAGCCATTTAAGGAAGTGCTTTGTATTAAAAGAATTATTATACAAATATCTCTAAATGTGACTGGAATGAAAATGTCAGCATGTAGGCAGTGGAACTGGGCGTAACGACAGAGTGCTTCATTGTTAAGGTTTTGGAATGTATAAAATAACTCCAACAGTAAAATCCCAGTTCACATTTGTCTTCCAAATGTGACTCACCAGACTGTAAACATTCCAAATAGGTTATTAATTCAGGTGAGTCTGGTCCACTGACCCTGCAGGTCACTTTCAAACAGAACAACTAAGGCGGAGGAATTAGCGTGACGGCGAGCCAGAATGATCACAAAGGGAGCACAGCCATGCAAAATGCATGGTTACCGTGGCAATGAGGCCAGCTCGTCCTCAGCTTGCAGGATCTCTCCTCGTAGGGCATTGAGCTTCTGCACATGGTGACGGCAGTCGGTTCCGGAGCCCCGCCCATACACCTGCCGGGGCCATCGTGTCAGTACATGCAGCATTGACATTACGTGCACAAAAAAATAGTTAAAATGTATGACATTTTATATTATTAATTACCAACCACAGGAACATTTAAATACATTTGATTTTTGTATTCATCATTATTAGCTTGAATTGACTGACAGGCCTAAAGTATTTAACTGAAACACTAAAAACAGACATACAGCCCGGGAGAAAGGGTCATTTCCCAGACATGCCACGGGCAAGTCTGTATTTAGCCTGTTTTTCAGAGGTAAGCATATCACCATTCTTTACGACTTAAGTAACTGACTCCAGACACAAACCTTACCTAGGCTAGGAGTAACACAGTTGCACCTAGGTGTCAATTTTCAGTTAAATTTTAATTTTAAATGAACCAACCACTGATTAAGCCTACATAAAATTTCCCTTTGCCTTTGGTGATCTTTGGCTCTGATGTGAGTAGCCAGCTAATACCCTCCACGGGGTGGTGCAATTTATTTTTTAGATATGCCCTTTGTTGTTCATCGTTTGCAATTGCACTTTTTATAAGGTTTGCTGCGGTACAACTTGCGAATTGTGTGAACAGCGTAGCAAAAGTATTGAAGACTGCGTATTGTGAAGCTCATTGCGCCTAGTTACTTTGAGTTTTAATTGTAATATAAAGTGAAACGTGAACAGTTATTCCAGTGTCCCTCTAATTAGTGTCAATGAAACATACGTCAAATGAAAGTAGAAAAAGGACGGTAATGTTTAGGTCTTCGATCAACGTACCTTTAGAAGTGACTGCTTTTCTCCACACATTTTACAGTTCCATTTTTTACTCTTTTTAACCTAAAACAAATGTAATTTTTTTTTCAAACTTTAAAGTAGAAGCCTTCATAAACTTAGTCCTAAGGTCAATAAAAACAGGTAATATCAACTGTCGTCCTAGCAGTAACTGTGCATAGTACAGCGAGATTTCACAGTGAATATTTACCTAACCGGGTTTAATGAAAACAACAAAGGTGCACTTCGGATAGCAGCAGTAAGAGATTAATCTACTATAATGCTCGTTCTTAAAATTGCGGTTTGCTTATGAACAGTGACGTGTTCGGCGCCACTTTTGAAGAGTTTTCGCGTGTTTTCACCGCTGCTTCTGTGCATTGCTGACATTAAATAGCAGCCTACCTGATGCACTTGGAAAGTTTGGCATGAAAAGCATCTCAGTACATAAAATTCTTGTCCCATCTCGAATACAAAAATTTCTGATAATGTATTTGAGATAATTATTTCAAGCCTATTTTAATACGTGAGTACAATAAGCACTTTCTCGTCCCAGTAGAATGTTTTGAAAATGGCGGATAGCCGCGCCAGTGCGCGCTCAAATAACGCTAGCGCCCCCTGGTGTACATGTGCATATCAAACAGGAAAGGCGCATCGTGCCCTGGCACTGCACCACCAATGTCGTTAATCCAGCGGTTCTCAATCCTGCACCAGAATGTTTTCGTTCCAATCTTACCTTAATCATGCTTATATGGTTCTTAATAGGCTAATAATGAATGTTGCAGGTTGGAGGCAGTGTGAGTTGGAATTAAAACATTCTGACTTGGGGGGGCGGGGTTTTACCAATAATTTATAAATATTTAAATTGAAATTCATATATTTGGATGACCCAGCTGGGCTAACACTTATGCAGAATAATCTTATAAAAAGTGAATGCAATAACCTTACAACTCAAACATGAATCAGGCTTATTTAGTATCTGTATTTATTATATATCAAAGATGTACAGAACATACTGATCAACA
This sequence comes from Mormyrus iriodes, assembly GCA_011763525.2. Taxonomy (NCBI): domain Eukaryota; kingdom Metazoa; phylum Chordata; class Actinopteri; order Osteoglossiformes; family Mormyridae; genus Mormyrus; species Mormyrus iriodes. The sequence goes on from JAAGVU020000002.1 coordinate 3,777,394, forward strand.
ACATTGATAAAAACCTCAAAATTAGCATAGAGTAAGAAATGGTAAATAAATAGTGACTCAGTAATGGACAAAGATGAAGAATGTGCCATGTGATTAGAGGGCACAGAACCAAGATTAATTCAACACTGAAAAGAGTTTTCACTGAGGACACGGTGAGCTTTGGCTAAAAGGTGTTATCCAATAATTATTTTCCCCATTAGTGTCTTTTACATTATAGCAACAAGCCTGCAGCAAATAAATATTGAATATCAGTATAATAACTAATCACTCCAGACATCTACTTTTGTGTAGCAGACAATAAGCTGTACAATAAGGCAGTTTACAAAAGATGCCAGTCAACAATAGCCAGTAGCACAGTTCCAAATGCCCTACATATCAAGGAAAAAAAAATTCCCCTGGCGGCCATCACAACACTGCTAAGGTCCTGAATAAACTCTGTTTGATGGGGAAACCTCTTCCCTTGGGTTCCCCCTACCCGAGTCCTTCACATTGTGGAAGCCTATGAAGTCTACTATTGGCCAACTAGCAGCCACTCACGACTCGTGGCAGAGAAACACATGATTAACGGATAACTCCAATTGTATATATCTGAGAAATACTGACCACAGAATGTGATGTTAAGATGCATGCAGGCAGAGGAGGACTGGATCTGGTGAGGTTACAGCATCTTCCATATCCACATTTCATACATCTTTTACATATCGTACATGCAACCTTCCCTGAAATGAGGCAGGCTTGGGGACCCACAACATTTTCAACCATGTTGAAAATGAGAACGTTCATTCTGCCCACACCTGTCTGAGGCTACCTGTTCACCAGTCTATACACATCCTTTTTAACACATCCAATTCCTGAAGCAAACTGATAACACAATTCACAAAGATGAGGCAGTCACTGCATCTTTGTTAGACATAATGGCGTTGCAGTAACACAAATGACAGTTAACCATATTAGATCACCAATTATGATATGCAGCAAACAGCTAGAACAGAGTCATTATAAACCATTTGGCTGAAAATTTGAACAAATCCACTGGCAACAAATTACTGTAAAAAAGTAAACAAACGGGTAGTTAAATCAAACACTTCAAAGTGTTTTGTCTGGGTTCTCACAGGAAATAGACGTCTTGTGGCGTTTTGGTTGAAAATTCAGTACAATTATATTGGCTTTAACACTGAATGGGAGACGAAAATAATGAAGCATTGTTACCTCTAGATTTTAACACTACAGGTGAGTGAAGATCAGGCTCATCTTCCTTAGAAACAAAGTAACACCAGGATTGGGACTGAAACAACTGAAACTTACAGAGGGGCAACAATTATAGCCCAAGATGGACAACAGCAAAAGCTGCAGAGTAACCTGTTAACTGGTGCTCTGGGTCAGCGTTGTGTCCCTACAACCTGCCGTGTTCACTCACATCGGGAGGTAGTTAGAAGCCGCAGAATAAATTTCAGTAAATGTTTAAACTTACTTACTTGGTAAATGCAACTTTCCAGCACGCTCTTCCTACCTTATTTTATTTTAGGTATTTAACCGACAAAATCATAAAAGCTGCTCAGGACGCTTGATATTTTCTTTCAGACATGCATTCCTTGCATTGTGTTAATACAGTGTTTGCACACAGATGTTACTGGATGTATTTCACCTAAAACTTTTGGGGGCCAGTGAAATTGATTTACAGGCTGTATTTGATTGGTAAGAAGCAAAAAATTAGAACAAAGCTAATATAGCAGCGCATTCCACTGTTTGTTTTTACTTTTTTTGACCCCTAATAAAATCTGATGTACATAGTATTGGGAGCATATGCTGTGTTCACATGTTTGTTCTGGCCTGGCATGTATTGGGGATATTTTAGTACATACCAGATTTGAATAATAAGCCAGGACAGGCAAAAGTGGAAAGTGTCTAAGAAGATGAGGAAGAGCATCAAGGAGATGAGCAGGTGTGAAGGCCAAGAGGGTGAGAGCGAGAGCCAAGGTGTGGAGAAGCGCGGTGTAGGACATGACTCAGCTCGATGGCTGTGAGAAATCGTGCTCACTAGACGAGCTAACCTGCCTCTCCACAGCCCTCTGGGCCTGGCATGCTGCCACTCTGGCCCGCAGATCATACTTCTTCTCAAAGTAGTCCACCAAAGCAGGCTCTGTGAGCATTGAGGCCAGCACCTGCTCAAACGTAATGGACCAGTCTCCATCTGGGCAGCTGCCCCGGTACTGGTCCCCACAGCCGATCAGCACGGTGTCATCGGCGATGTCCTCACACTGCAGTGAGCCCGCACTCACCAAGGAGTAGGAGGACACAGAGGTGTCATCCTTTACCTCCTCCTCGGAGCTGGGGGGGAGAGTGATGTCCAGCTGGGCCTCCGCTAAGGCCTTCGTTATCTGGACCTCTCTTGAGCTGCTCTCCCCAGCAAGCTCCTCCTTTCCAGGCTGAGGCACATTGGAAACAAGGCTGGTGGTACACTGGCCTTCAGATCTCTTGGCACCGTTATTTGTGAACTTTTTCCCAACCTCACCGATGCGTAATAGCAGGCTGGCTACTGTGGCAATGGCGTGATACAGCTCCTGCTCCAGTGGATCTTCACTAAACATATTGTAGAGGGTTTTACACAGCTCAATAAACTGCTCCTGTAGATAGTTACACACAGAAGCACACAGAAAGTAAGTGATGTAAGCTTTGACCATTCCAGAGAGGCTACTAAAATGTGAATGCAACACAACTGGCCTTTGATCCCTGATGTCTCCAAAGATGGCAGTCTTTTCAGGCTGCATATCATGCTCAGCGGTGGGTAATCTGTAATTTCACTACAAGGAAGTAATTCTCCACCGCAAACTTTTTTTATGACCAGAGATTAAAAAATTATGGCCAAGATTCATACGGCCATAATGATTTTCTGTACTGCGAGAGGAAATGAAATGTTGAGATGTGACCAGCAGATAAACTGGATAAACAATCCAATGATAAACCATCTTTTGGTCGTGTTGCATTCAGAGAGGATAAAAACTGCTTATGATTTCTGTATGTACCAAATTGTGAGCATTTTCACAAAACATAATAATAAAAACATGATGTTGCACTGCTTTGTTAATATACAAGTGTTTCGCAAATTCTTTACTCACAAATCGTGATTCTTAACTATAGTCTTCCTTTGAATATGGACATTTTCTTACACATACAGCTTAAAAGCTACATCATAAATAGGTTTTCACTTGGAAATGCATTAATCAATGCACAAATTTTTTTTTTCCTTACGGGAATACTGTTATATTATGGCCTATGATACATAAAATAAATAAATAATGTTTGCCCAACAGGTCATCTCTGCTGGTGGTTCAGGCCATCTCCACTTACCTGGTTCATCCTGGGCAGATCTTTGATGGAGTCCTTTTTGGGTTCCTTCTCTCTGGCCCACATTCTCAGGTAATACTTATAATCCTTCACCTTTTCTTCTACCAAGGATAACCGTGTCAAGATAATGCCCTTAGGAGCCTTACTTACATTAAATCTGGATCTCCAGCATTAGTGAAAACATAGCAGGAAAGTTAAAATCAGCCCAAAAGATGTAATAAAGGAGGGTGTGACTAGGGGTTACCTTTCTTATCCTCCGGGCTCCCGGCCATGTCGCCAGTCTCTGCAGATTTCACCTCCTCTCCTGAAAACAGGAAGCAGAAATCTCAAACTGACAGAAAACCTGTGGGCTAGGAGGATGGAAAAGTGACCCACGGGTGAGGGAAGGAGGAGCTTTGTGTTAGGAGGGAGAACAAAGGCAAACAACAGGCACCTGCAGTAAGAACAGAGAATGACATGGAAAGATGAACCTGACTTCCTAAACAACAGCCTAGGGTGAGACTAGTGCCACAGAGTGTGGAAATAGTAAGAATGAACAAAACCAAAAGAGGTGGATGATGAAGGGGAGTGTATTAGGAAAGAAAGATTATGCGGACCACTGAGGAGGTAGCAGAATAGAAAAGTTGGAAAGACAAACCTGATTTCATCTCCTGCAGCAGAAAGTCCAGATCTGACAGGTAAGGAGAATCTGGAAGCATGAGAAAGCAGAAGACACAGAGACAGAGAGACGAAAGTGAGGCTGAGACAAAGGGGATGCAGATGAAAATGTAGGGAAACCATTCAAAGGTGACAGAGCATACCACATCGTAGATGAGGAAGTCAGAACATGTTACTGATTTGTGGAAATGGACTCTCACATGCACTGATAATATACTGAGGATGACTGGGTAACAGTACTAATACACCATAAAAGCCGGTTCAATCTGCACCAATTACCTTCAAATCTACATCAAGCACATACGTTGTAAGTGAACCTGTGTCCTGTGAGAAACAGCACAGACCTTGAGGAGTGACATCATCAGTGAAGAACTGTGTGGCCTCCAGGGCAGACTCAGCCTCTTCTGGACAAAGTGCTATAAGAGCAACAAGAGTCAGCTACCTCCAACACAGACACACAACAAGAGTCAGCTACCTCCAACACAGACACACAACAAGAGTCAGCTACCTCCAACACAGACACACATATTTGAAAAGTAATTTATATAAAAGGACATGGCATAACACTGCATCTTGTATTTTCTTTGTTGGCCATCGTTTGGTTGGCCATCTGGTGGGTAAATACAATGGCCCGATAACCAACTATGTAAGTACGACTCACCAGGAGGAAGGTGCATTTTGTAGAGCAGCTTCAGCTTCTCAGTCATGTCTCCATGGTACATCCCACCTAAGAGAACGAGGTAGATTTGATGGTATAAATGAATGCAGGCTTCAAAATTTCAAAACACAATTTCTTAAATATCTTTACAGCGGGCTTTATGGAATTCACTTAATCCAAATCCTAAGCGGGTGTGTCAGGGAAAAACAAAGACAGACAACGTGGTTACACAGGCTCTCAAGTGTCTCTTACTCAAGCCGATGATAAACTCTTTGAAGTTGATGAGGCTGTCTTTGTTTTGGTCGAGGAGTCGGAAGAGGCGAGCAGCCAGCGTGGGTGTATGAGCGCCACAGGCCCAGGGTCCCAGGGTGGCAAACAGCTGGCTGAACTGGCCGCGGTCGATGCGGTACTGCTCCAGGTAGGCCAGGCTGGGGTCGTGGCGCTCTGCCGCCGTGGTGCTCGCCCCCCAGTAACAGCTGAGGATGTGCTTCGTCTGCGAGTATGCATGCGTGCGGCATTTGGCATGGGCAAAGAGAGGCATGAACACCCAATCAAAGACACGTAATGGAGATTCTAATACAAACACATGTTCGGTCACTACACTGTACAGGTAAAATAGGAGCATACACAAGCATAACAAGTTAACCTTGTCCAAGACTGAAAGACTTTGATGTTGATTTACATATGACACACACACATTTGTATTCACATCTTTGTGGGGACCATCCATTCATTTCTATGGGAAAAACCCTAGCAAACCCCAGCAATGACAACCTTAACCCCTAACCCAACCCTAACCTTAACCATAAGTAACCAAACAAAATACAAGACTATTTGCATTTTTAGTTTTTTGATTACATTCATGGACTTCTATAAAAACTGAGTTTCCTCTTGTGGGGACCGAAAAAGTGGTCCCCACAACGTCAATGTAAAATGTTTTTATCATATTTTAGGATCTTTTGGTCCCCCGTAATGTAATATATACACATGACCCACCTCTACCCACACACACAGACAGACAGACCTGTGCAAAAGTAGTAGGCAGCCAAAGAAGATGATGTTGAAATGATCTTCATTTTGGCGTAGAACTATGCTAATATGCTCGTCAAAGTGTGTCAGCTTAGCCACTTCAAAACTTCGACTGAAACAGCCCAGCATTTGCAGCAACAATCCAATACAACCGTGTATATTTTAATTCGACAACAAGCACGCCTCGTATAGTTAATCAATACTGATTTGTCTTTTTAAAAATAATGAATTAAGGGCTGAAATTTAATAAATACATGGAATGGCTGAGGTGACCCTGAGGAGAGGCTTGGGAACTGAAGTGGTGTTCATCTAGCCATCCAACTAGATACCAATAACTTCTTGGAGAACAGAACAAATTCTTACTGTTTTTTATAGTGTTATTCTTAATTTGCAAATGTTCTAAAGCTTGTGTTTCTGTTCTGAGCAAAAGTTCACCTCCGCAGAGGTGGTGGGAGAGTGAGATCCATAATTTATTTTGACTGCCCAAGACTGTTGCACAGTACTGTGTGTGTGTGTGTGTGTGTGTGTGTGTGTGTGTGTGTGTGTGTGTGTGTGTGTGTGTGTGTGTGTGTGTGTGTCTGTATACGCACACATACAAAGAAATGATCATTATAATTGGCTGCAAAAGTAATATTTGCCCCCAAATTAAAAAGAGATCTGTCATCAGTCTCACCTTGAAGAGGACGTACAACTCCTCCAGTTCCTCAAGGCTAAAAGCAGAGTCTGTCATGATGGACCTAACCTGAAGATGCACAACACTGTATTAGCTCTTACTTAGGCATGACACAGAGACAGACAGACACACACAGACAGACAGAGACAGACAGACAGACAGACAGACAGAGACAGACAGACAGACCGACCGACCACACTTACAGCTCAATACTAAGATATTTCACAACACAACATACAACATATCTTTGTGACAGCTCTGTCCCCTACCACGCTCCTCTTGGCAGTGTCCTCCAAAGACTGGATAACCTTCAACCTGTGTCTGAACCTCATCTGTTCTATGGCATCTGCTCGCACACTGCCAAACTTCTGCACCAACACAGGGAGAAAGCAACGATCACTCAGCAGCAACAAGGAAATGGAGAAGGGCTTTTTGAGAGGCGAGTGTTAAAGCAGTGATAGGGAAAGGGGCTAAAGAAGCATTGCAGTGCTGCAGGCAATGGGTAATGATGGAGTAGCATCAGAACAATCAAGGCAATGAGCTATGGAAAGAGCAGTAATGTAGTCCCAATGATAGGGATACAACTAACCAGTGATCCAGATAATGAGCAGTGAGCAACAAGTGCTGGAGTAATGGCAGCAATCAGTGTGAAACTTATATGGCGGTGGTGTATTCAATAAACCATAAAGGAATAGCTTTGGAACAGTGGGACCAACTGACTTCATAGGAGGTCTTGATGAGCTCAAATACGTCGATCTCAGGTGGTGGTTCATCACCACTGGTCAGAAGGGCGTGGAGATGGGGAATGGGAGCTGAGACAGTCTGCTTGTTTACAACATTGTCCAAGTACCTTCAAAAATAGAGAGCAGCAATAATCTTTATCCAGGAATAAACGTATACCTTGAAAGAGAATAATTTTATAACTTCTTATTGTAAGCTGGCAACAGCACCCTGCCTAGCACAGCACAGTCACAGATATGCTCGCTATCTGCACGATAGCCTCAAGTGTACAACCACCTACAAAAGACTGTCATGGCTTTACGCCCACCTTCCCAAGATAGTCATGGCCTCCCCCTCGTCATTGCAGGCCAGAAGCTGCTCCATGTTGGCATGCAACACAGCCAAGGACACCTGGAAAATGGCCTTGATGCCCTCGTAGAAGAAGCAGTCCACCATTAGGACAGCACTATCAAAGGGCATGACGCTAAGAAAGAGTGTAAGGAACCAGGAGAGCGAGATGGTGGAGATGACCCCTAGCTCCTGCATGCGCTCGTATAGCAGCGGGAGGCAATCACGGGTGAGCTCTTCAAACACACCCTGATCCACTAGGGCACCTGCCACACACACAGACATATGGGGAAAAGTTAACCCAATCCATCTGGTGTAAGAATAACACTAAGGTGTAAGTCCACATCAGATCATACGAGGCTGGGCCCTCACCAACCACACGCGTGTTGTAGTAGTCTGGTAGCATCCTCTCACACAGAGCCACCAAAAGCCAGAAGGCCTGCTCCTCCGTGCAGTACAGCAGCAGAACAGAGGTCACTATATTCATAGCCTGTGGAAAGAAACCAGCAGAGCCTGGTCGCACACTGCAGCTCAGCTTGGGCAGTATTTATATATCATCATACCTTCTAGGTATTTCACCCCAGTAAACGATACATGATGGCATATATATAAAATAAATAAATAAAAGTAAATTATGTAGACTACTGTAAACTCTGGAATCAGAGTGGAAACTCAGCGCTAGGGAAACAAGGAGACAACTCCTTGTTACAGACTTAAAAAGAGTCACCCTTCCTTTATTGACACCACTGTCACTGCCTGATCTTTGGCACCTACCCGATCTGCGGCTGCACGCGCACTAGGTTTCACATATGCAGTGCATGCTCCAACTGTTTACAGCGCATTCACGCTGCTTTTTGTTTTTGTGGCATTAACCTATGCCTGCGAATTACTCTTAGACTTTTTTTTTTTTTTTTAACTAAAATGAGGCTCCAATCACCGCTAACATTGTGCACTACAACACAATGCCTGAATACAGTATCTCCATATTAGTTTCATAGAAAGAGGAGTATCTGTATTTTTCATGATATCGCAAATAATACTTTCAGGATTTCTAAATACCAAGGTATACCATGATATCATCATACCGCCCAAGCCTAACTGCAACACTCGCTGTGTGAGGCTTCTGGCATGATTCCCAAAACCCTGTGCCAAACGATAGTCTGGCAGAAGCAGATGCCCAGGTTAAGGCAAGGTAAGGATGACAGTGGGGTCAACCAGGTAGTAGCATATGCATGTATTACTGTAAGCGTGTGGTTCAGATGAGGCTAACCTGGCAATATCCAATGTTGGGGTTCCGATATGCGTACGCGGTGAGCACACGGCGTAGCGCTGCAATGCCCATTTCGTTCTGGAAAGCTCGGTGCTCAGGCATGGAGCGATGAAGGTCACGCTCAATCTCCTCTGTGGCCAATGTACATCGACCCATGGCCTGTTCCACCAGCTCCGCATAGTACCCTGGGTGGGCCGCCATCTCGTTCTGTGCACCTGTGAAGTGTAGGGAAGAGCAAGCCTCACCTTCTCCAATCCTACACCTCTACACAGACATGCCAGCCAGGTCTTCTTACTTAACCCTTGTGTATTTTACTTCTTCCATTCTAGGTTTCTAGGTTCTATAGAATTTATCCTCATTTTGAAAATGGACTGGGGTAACTTCAACCCCAAAAATAACACAGGAGTTAAGATGAAGACATAGCCGTCATAATGAGGTTGGTTTGTCAGCCAATCTCTCTCGTATTACCCTTTAACAAGATACTTAACTGGAACTGATCTAGCAAAACTGGAACTGATATAGTAAAAATTTCCATTTACATCAGGGGTGGCCAATCTTATCCAGAAAGGGCCGTTGTGCCTGCGGGTTTTCACTGCAACTCCCTGATTACTAATTACAGCACTGACTGACCGAGTTCTCATACCTGGGTTTGAATAGCTGACCCTAAGATTATCCCCAAAAAACTGCTTTAGCTCTTTGCTTACAACATCGGACACCCCTGATTTACATAAATAAGGGTAAGAACTGTTAACTCAACCTTTATTGTCTTATTAAACTTTATTAATGTAATATTAACAACCTTTTATGATCATAATGATGGAATGATGGAATCACTCTCCCAAATAAGGGTACTAACTCATTTAAGCCCAATAAGAGACAGTCAAAAAATGTGTGAGATGATGGAACTAACAGAGGCTTTTTGGTTAGATGTCCCGTCTTCCTTCAGGACTTTTCATTTGGTTTCAGAATATCCCTCATTGGCCCCTTCTTGACAGCTGGCGTCTGAGGCACAGCCATATTCGGTCATAACCGAGAAGAAGCCTTTGTGTAGTTTCTGCCTGCTGTTTTCACACCAGGGTTATGGCAGATCATAGCAAGTAAACTGCAGTAAGGAACACTGACCAGGCTAGCATGGCCAAAATTCTGACTGAGCAGATGCCCTTCCTCTTATCATGAAGTGTGACAGTTACTTCCACAAGCATCTAATTCTTTGTGAGGCTCCTTAGATCCTGATACCAATCTAAATACATATCTGCACATATTAAACATTGTACAGAAATTGTTATTTGAGACATTATGTTTTTTACATGGAGGCGCATTAACAAAAGCAAAACATAGTAAATCAGTTTCACAGAGCTGGTGGCGAAATCAAAGACCGGATTCTTGTGGGTTCACATATCAGCTGTACACAGATTTTTGTTTTTTGTTTTTTCTCAGTATGTCATACCAGTTCAGGGAGATGGTTTATTCTGGTCTCTAGAAGAGCTTCTTTCCAAAGTCAGTAAAAATTTCTACACCTAAAAGAGTCAGGTTTCTGCAGGTAGAGGCCAAACAGGAGTATCTAATGACTGGCAAAACTAAATTACACTTTGTTTTCAAACACTGTCACCACCATCTGCCCAAGATTACAACAGAAATGTATTCAGCCTTGTCCTACCAGGGAAAATTACCTGAGAATAGCAGCCACAACTCCCCACGGAGGCTCTCGGGAACGCCCTTCAGAACCAGCTCTCTCGTCTTGGAGGTACGGTACATGCACACACCTCTCCCAAACTCGAAGAAGTGGATGTTCCAAGATTCTTCCTTCATCTTCTCCTTCGTCTGATCAAGCACAGAACATCATCATCGTGTGACATGTTTGTTGGGGGGGGGGTATCAATGGACTGGGAGTAGACCGGAATCTAGGGACTCACAGCTTTCGGCCCCAGGTCCTCGGGGGAATTCATCTGGAATATGCTAATTAGGCTCTGAGTAGCAGTGGGCAGGTTGGAGCTATAGTACCGGCCAGGTATGACCTCACCTGGGGAGGGTGGCATGACAAAGGGAGCAGTGGAGCTTGGGGACTCCTATAGGGAGGGAGTTGCAGATACAACCACCAGTCAGAGCTGAGAGAGTCAATGACAGAAGTAAGCTCATAGGTTAATTTAACATGCACCCTCTGTTTCATATACAGGTTCTTACACTAATTCTCGTCTTCTTCTATGAAACACCCCAACAATCATTTCATTAATGCTAATCCACAGAACATTTGAGCTGCTTCAAACTAGTTGACAGAAACACCTTTCCAGAAGAAAATGCTCCTTAGAACAATTTCACAGTTTCACACATTTCTGGTACTTAAACAAGATTCTCTTCTTCAGTCTCTTCATTATCATGCAACATTTACTCACCAAATGCTATAATAATCATGTCCATCTCCATATACTGTACTATACAAATCATCGGCAGCCAAAGAAAATGCTTAATTGATGTTTGTATATGTATAAATGATGTTTGTGTAAAGCTAGGATCTGTCTGTCAAAGTGTGTCAGTTTCGCCATTTCAAAACCTCCCCTAAAGTCAGCCCAGGATTTGAGCGACCGTCCAATACACCAAAGCATTTTCGGACTCGACCACTAGCACACCATGTTTGACTAACCGATACCCCACTGAACTATTTAACTAATTAGATTAATTCTTTGAGCTGGAGCTGAAATGTAACAAATACATGGAATGGCTTTGGAACTGAAGTGTTCATCAAGCCATCCAACAAGAACCGATAGTAACTTTTCAGAGAACTGATCAAATGAACGCTCACAGGTAGATCTTTGCTGTTACTCCGTACTCTGTCAGGGGTTCGCTGCAGGAAGTCAGAGATCCTCTGAACCAGAAAGTCACGGTCCCGAAGGTTGGCAAACAAGAAAGTCATCTTGTTCTTAGTACTGATGGACAGAGGGCTGGGCAGGACACTGGAGCTGTCGGCCTTTTCCACAATGGAGACCTGGAAGCAGAGACACAAGATTGTAAATGGAAATCACACATTATTCAACATTCATGCAGTTACTATATTTGATCATTATTTGTACTTGAGTAGTGGACTGAGTCATTAAGGTACTTGTACCCCCTTAAGTAAAGTGTTACCTATTATTTTAATGGACATCCAACATGTGTGATTAACTGTAAAAGGTCTACATAGTCACAGACAATTTCCTTAACAACAGCAGCTTTCATTACTACTCCCATTAATCAATATCAATATTTAAATCTTTCTACCTATGTGGGTTGACGCATGTGTTAGACACACTACTGGAGACAGTCTAGAAGATAAAATGCCAAACTGACACGTAAACTGATAACTCCTTATGCATATTTGCAGATGCCTGCAAGCTCTGTGACCTTCTGAGGCTCCCTAAGAATTATAAACAAAGTATTAGGTTGTCAAAGACAGAGCTTCAGGAAGAAGAATATTCTCTCAGTCTTTGTACTAGACTTTTGTCTGCGGGGATTGATTTCTATGTTAATTGGCTCAGTCTGGAGGACTGTAATAAATGTTTCTTTAAAGCTGAATGGCAAAAAAAACATTTTGTTATGCTGTTAAACCACAGTAGCTGGTCATCTCAAAGTCTCATTTCAAAGAAAAAATATGAGTCGAAACAGATATTGTTCTTAAATGTATGTAAATTATCTACACCCGGGCTAAAATTTGGTATTGCCCAAGATGATTAGTAATACCCAATTTCTACAGCTACAGTTACATAAGGTATAGATGAATAATTGATGTGCAGTATGTGTGAAAGGGTATATTAAAGCTAGACAATAACGAGGCGACTTACTTCTCTCAAGGGGATGATCAGCTGACAAAGGTCTTCATCGCGACTCGCGAAGCAGATGTAATTATTGGAAACAAACATTTGGCCGACCACATGCATCTTGGCAAACGGTGTCCAGAGCGTGCAATCTGTGTGTCCATCCAGCCGCTCGTCAGCCGTCAGGCGGAACAAGGCACGGTAGCGCTCATTCTTTGCTCGTGCATCAAGATCTCTGAAACGGGGGAGTATGAAATGAGCTGAATCTGCAAAGCACTGCCATAAAACACACAATTATACTGAACACACTGACACTCGATCAAAAGTTAACGAAATGTGGGCTACAAACTAATAAAACAGATAAATGAATATTTGAGTTTGCACATATACTCTCAAAGTGATTTAAAGCCCTATAAAGTATCATGTATATATTTTGCCATTTAGTACAAGTGGGCTCACCCAGAAAAGCTCCTTCCAAAGATTTAGGCTGCTTAAAAATGGCAAAGCAGTTGGTAAAGGAAGACTAAGGAGCCTCACCTTTTGAGGGCAGATACATTCTTTAGGGTCTTGCAGGGCTTAGGTAGAGATCGGTCCACAGCAAAGCCTTCATTGTCTAGCAACTGCCTCATTGCGATGTTGGCCAGCTGCTCCATCAGCTTGAAGGTGTCATTGATGTTGAGGAACATGGAGAAGTAGTGCTCCGTGTCACGAGTGCTGACCCGGATGCTCTCTGGAAACAGCAGCGTGGCATTCTTTTCCAGTTGTGTCACGTCTGTCCACTGCACCACCAAAGTCACTGAGGCAGGAGGAAAGGGACCAGAAAAAAAAAAAATACACCAACTGGTTTGTGCATCCAGGAATACACGCTCATAGGCTCAGCCGATGGGGGGGGGGCAACTACAACATAACATCGCTACTGAGGCATCCACCAGAGGGCAAGAGAGTCAAGAAACCCACCAAAGGCACACCCACAGACATGTTCACAAAAGAGAAAGCATTCAGATATTTTCACAAGGAGCTGCATCCATCAAATATGAGTGCAAGAGCTGTCAAATATACCCACCCGAAGAGGAAAAGTGTCACACAAAAACCAGAGGAGAAAACAGAAGTTACTTGAAGATAACTGTATGAATGTCTGAGAGCAAATTCATCACAGCAAACCCCAGGCAGAGTGTAGGATTTGCCAACTAACCTTCCTTGCCCAGTAAGAAGGAGTAGAAGCAGAGGTGATTAACACTCAGGTAGGCCCAACCCTGTCGAGGGACTCGTCCCTTCCAATAGCTGCAGGAGTAGTAATTCACCAGCTTCTCCTCATCTGGCATTCCGAATAGCTTCCGCATCTTCTGCTCGGCCTCCCTGAATTTCCCCGGGTCCTCATCCTCCGCAGTTTGCTTGCTTTTGTTCTCCTCAGCAATGATCCCCTGAAGAGGACAAGGCACACTGGAGCATGATCATTGTGACGGGGAAAATGGAAGCGACACCTTCATAGCCTCATCTCACTCATGGCCGTTTATGTAGTACTGCACAGGGACACCAACAATGGTCCTATAGAACAGAAATTTCATTCCCGTCTGGCAAAACAGTACATTTGAACACAAAGTACTGGATTTTGTTGTCCATGTTTTTAACTAAGAGGGTCATAAAGGAGCTTGTTACTAAGTTACCAATCAGTAGGAAAAATGCCTGTTATGATTTTCTGAGCTTTACTCCTGCTGAGACAGACACAGGCACAGACAGACACACACAGTATTTGTTATACATTCTCAGCAACTACCTAGCTAATTAGTTCAGCTCAGAGCCTTACTTTCCTTGTGCTTATACTTGGATTTATGGGCAATATTATTAGAAGTCGGCTCGCTTGTATTAAAATTGTTATTTAACCATTTCAAATCTACAGTAGACCACAACTGTATGACATCAGGAGACCATCAGGCTGTTCCTCAGTTAGAAACATTATGAGTTTAAATCAGCTGTCTTCCTGCACATTTTAAGCCAAGTTCGTAACACAACCAGGGTAAGTTGGCGATATCTCAAGAAAAGCTGGAAGGTAACTTTCATGCTGTTTAATTCCACTGAACTCTGGAGCTCAGTATCATAAATTCAAGCCTGAAGTGAAACACAGCTGCACTTCCTAGCAATTAAACTGAAATGCTTAAGTGTGTTTTTATGTAATGGATTAATACATGTAATTGGCTCTGATGGACCTTTTTCCCAGTAGCTCTAGCAGTGATTTCCCTAAAGGGACCTATTCATCAGCCAAAGTGCAATCTACCAACCCAATGACTGATGTAACCGCATTTATCAATGGGCCTCACTAACTGAACAGGTAGAGAAAACCTTTCCGGTTATGACAGCCGTCTGTCATATTTCATTTTGGATTTTGAGTTATATGTGGACTTTCTCATCCACTGATCCTATATCAGTGCTGCAAGCTAATCAGATGAAAGTAAACTATATAAGGCCTACCTGGATTTTTCCTTTGACAAAGGTAGTAATGTCCTCCTCGTTGTCGAAGATAGAGAGTGTTTGCAGCAGGTTGGCCTCCAGCCACTCCCAGTGCTCTGTGATCTCCTTTCGTGAGGACCCTGGTGGAGCACTCTGATTACTACACATGTGGGGGCAGAGGAACTGACAGAAGGTCAGATCCAGTGCACCCTGATTTTAAAGCACCTCAGTTCAACACGTTTTCTATCTCAGTGTTTCCAAACCTGGTCCACGGGGAACCCCAGATAGTCCACGTTTTTGCTCCCTTCCAGCTCCCTACCTGGCAGACTGTGGACTGTGTCGCAGGGTGCCAGAATGGAGCAAAAATGTGGACTATCTGGTGTTCCCTGAGGACCAGGACGGGAAACACAGTTTTAACGCATGATCACTATAAATAGGTTAAGAATTTGAAGAAAGGGCAACATTTATTAATCTGGAATAACTGGTGAATACACTGTTCGCTGGAGTAAAACAGTACTTTTAGAGTTGAGGGCTAAAGGATCAGTCAAGATACATTCCAGGCTGATGATCTCAAGGCTGCATCAACTTTCATTCTACTTAAATTGTTGTAGGATAATATGTCGTCATTCTTCTTTTTTTTAAAAAAGGTCACCACCTCCGGTGCTCTAAGTAAACCCAAGGCTAGGATCACCATACCCAAGCTCAGATATATTATACTGTACCATAATTTGAGGCTTAAACACCTTCTAGCTTTCTGACAAATGCAAACTAATACAAGTAAGGTATTATAAACACTAAAAACCAGATGTGCCAAGACAAAGTGTCCACTCACCACAAGCAATGTTCCAGTAAATCTGCGAGTCACCGGTCTGGTGGAGGATGCGGTAGGGGGCTACACGGGCACTAGAGTCCAGCACCACATCCAGAGTACCCACTAGTAAGCCTGGGGATGCAAGCAGCAATGCTTTTCACTCATATTTGCACTCCCTTTTAGGCTTGGTGTTGCCTTACACATAAACACAAAAACATAGCTTGGGCTATATGCACAGTCATATGAATTCGTATCTGGGAAACATGCTTATTTGACTTTCTTAAGTGACATTTATTTTACATATGAAAACAAAGCTTCCACTGGAAAGAACCTTCAGCCTTTTGTGAGCAGAAGTTTTAAGTGCAGTGCTTTTTATAGGTTCCCAATATTTACACACACGGCATTCATGGGAAACCATCAGATCGTCAATGACAGTGCTGCAATTACAGCAACCAGACTCTGGCTTCTGTGGCCCACACAACATTTCCACATCCACAGATGCACTCTGTGGTTTGCGGGTCGTGAATTTAAAGTAAAAACAACAATTTTCTAAATGTGTATAAATAGGATCTTTACACCACGGCACAAATTACCATAAATTCCACTGTTGATACCGGACAACAATTGGCTACTTTTGAAATGAGAGTGTTGTGCATTGAGCTATAGAACATTGTGTCTGGTTTGTTTTTGGTTGTACATTTTATGTGTTTTTGATATTACACAGAAGTCAGATGGATCAGAAACTGGTTACAAGCCGAGATCCCAAAAACCAACAGTTGCGTTTCTCCTAGGAACAGTCTGCCTCCTCATCCAGTATCCAGTTTATATAGCTCCTAAGCTGAACTTGGGTCTGCTAACTGGAGTGCTTCATTGGTCCCGTTCCAGCTCCCATTTAATTAAGGACCATAAAAGCTAAAGAAATTCCTTTCATTAGAGAGTCAGGAGAACTTAAATTCATCTGTCCCAGAGATCACATGATCTTTCTAGATAAACACACATTTAATGTAAAGTTTTTGAAAACAAACAATGAGAAATTATGTTGTGTGGGTAAAATTTTAATTGAAAACATCAACTATTTGACTGAACATGTACATCAGGTTTTAGATGCACACTGTAAAAGTTATTGAATTATTTTCTACATCTTGAGAATAAAATATGTAAAGAGAGGACTCTTCTATTTCTCCCCACTGTGTGACACTTATACAATAATTACTTAAATTAAGATACACATGTATATTTCGGTAAGTTTTTATATTTACATCGGAAATTTTTAAGTAACTAAACGTTCTACCTGCAGTGCTGTCAAACTTGATAAATTTAAAGTGCGTGTGTGAACTGTACTCTTTAGTGCATATCAGTGGTTGTAAAACTAGTTATAAACTACCCATTACCAGTTTAATAAGTTCTATTTTTGTTACTTAATTTTTTGTTATATATTCACCGAACATTGTCACTTTTTGAGTTGCCGAGTCGCCCGGCTTCTAATATAAACATATCCGAAAACTCTTCACATTTTGGTGATGAGGCTAATCCGGCAGCTGTGAAACAGTCAGATCCAACGCCAAAACAGGGCTGGCTCTCGATGTTAGTTCTAACAGTTTGATTCAGTAGTCTCAGAGAGTCTGTGAGTCTTAGAGAGTCTGTGTGGTTCGATGGTATGAAGATCACCTTCTTTTGTTGAATTTATTTATTTTTTTGTTGAGAACATGACGTGTCTGACAAAGATTAGTTTGCTACGAGTCTGAATCTTCTCCTGTCGTTAAAACAGCCAAAGGGCTTACTGTTACATACTGAACTGCACTCTTTGCTTCACGGGAAAACTAAATCTCAGTAGTACGCATACGCAACTTCTTTCAGTACTTGGTACACATCAATGAATAAGTGGCAAGGTTCGAATTAACTGCTAGAAATAGTTATCAAAGCTTGTCATTTATTCGGGACACAAGAACTTTCGTACTTTTCAGTTCTTATCAATCCAATTATGCGAGTATACGAAAGTCGACTTACAGAATAGCATATATGTATACGTGTGTGTGTGTGTGTGTGTGTGTGTGTTCCCATCGACAGCAACAGCGTCTCGGCAGTGGTTAGCGCAGGATTTCCC
>JAAGVU020000002.1:3803556-3820661 GCA_011763525.2 Mormyrus iriodes
AGCTCTCATACTCCATGGCAATTTATTAGCAGCCCCATGCCTACCGTCACCTCAGGAAATAAAATCCACCTGACCCTAATTTGGACATAGCGCCTGTTGAAGGGGGTCAACTGGATGGACTCAGGGGCTTTATATATCATCATCATCATATAACCCATCACTGAGTTGGAACCTCGCAACACTCATGGCAACTTGAAATAAAAAAAAGGCAGAAGCATTTTGACCCTTCACCTGTCATCAATTCCATTCCAATCAGCAATTAAGTCCTAAGCTTTAGTCCATAATTAAAATATCTTCTTAAACCCTCCTCCGTTCATGTGTGTTAAACCAGTGACAGAATACAATTAGCTACAGCAGAACACGAAGGCATAAAAAAAACCCCCACAGAACTTAGAGGGCACCACATAATACCCACATTATACCTTTAAAATGTTCCATAAATATAATGAATGATTTAGAATACTCATAGAGGGACGCTGCTCTGCTGGAAGCATTATGAAAAAGTCTTATGCAGACATCTTCCTAACATGTGTTACCTATTAACTTATGTTAAGTATTTATGAACATTTATGTGCTGTATGTAAAGGTGGAAGGCAGAGCTTTTAAAACTGTTTTAATGACTTCTTACACTACAGCTGTAAAAACTTCCCAAATCACAGAGCAGCAATGATGGTCACAGGACTTTTTCTGCAAGCATTGTGAAATGTGGGTGTTCAGCATTCAGTTCCGCTGAGGTATTTCAGGACAGTTCAACTCTTATGTTTGGAAATATTGGGCTTGTTAAAGTACACAACAAAAGTGGACAACAGCTTACTCAGCTACCCTCAGGTTTTGATCAAAGGTCATTCAGCAACACTTATGTAACGGTGATTGATCAGAGGCAAAAAAAACACAAACAAACCGAGATATTTCCCTTGACAATGCAAATGAAAATGTATCCATTTTTTCTATTCTGACTTCTACTCTAAGAATGGGTTGAAACTGAATATAATTACAGTGAAAATATTACTGCGAATTAATGAGGTACTTCACAGTTGTTTACAATAAAAGTTGACTAAAAAAAACATATTTATTATAGCTGTTGGTGCAACATGGTAGCTTTGCTAGCTAAGTGTACTGAAAATATCTCCCAAAATTTATAAAAAAGTACTTTATACTAAAAGACTGTCAACGCCTTTGGTTCCTGCCTATGTTTTCCAATCACCTAACAAAGAAGGTAGACAGTACATTACTGAATAATATCTTCAGCAATGGAAAAAAGAAAATCAAATATATTTATAGCCCATTTTGTATGGTGACAGATCAGTATCTCTATTAGAGATAACAGGGACTGTTTTGGGCAGCGTGATGATAAAAGAGCTTAGAGCCACTCAGTCCATCTTCCTGGCCAATGCTAGCCCCTCCTTGCATGGTCCCTGAGCTGCTCCTCTAGACACATCAGACCTGTCAAGATGCTACCAGTCTGACAAACTTCCTAGTAACAATGTGGACTTAAACAAGGTCAATGTGTGTGTGGGTGTGTATTTATGTGCTTGTTAAAGGAATCTCCTGAAAAGAATTTATGATCGATGAAGTACATCCAACCAAGTGTAATTTTGCCTCTGGACATCCCAGTTCCTTTGGACTTCACCTAAATGCATGTCGTGCCCTCAGATATTGGCCTGTGGACAGAAGGCAGGGGTTGGACGAACACCTTTGGCAACATAACAAACGGACCAGGTCAACCATGAGAATCAGGCTGAGTGCTCACAAGAAAAGCGTGAAGCAGGAAACCTGTGGGGCAGGCTCTGAGGACAGACAGGAAGCAGGGACCAGGCTGTGGGCTAAGCATGTGCAAAGCTCACAGTTCACACTCAGCTGGCAAAGGTGATTCTAGAGCACAGTGGGTGAGTTGGTGAAGAGAGCTTACTGGTGACGGCGATGTTGATCTCTCCAGTCCGTGGTGTCAGCTCGCCCTCCGAAGGGATCTGGGATGTCCCAGTATGCCTCAGTGGCTCCAGACTGATGGAGTTTTCACTTGACAAGTCAGCCAGTGCTGACCTCTGACTGGAAGTCTGACTCCGAGCTATTCTTTCCATGTCGAAGGCCACATTGTCTACACATGGAAGGTTGGGCTAGAAACACAGTCACAAAAGGATATTTATCTTTCAGGGAGTGTAATCTGTATTCATAGTAAAATTAAAATATTTTTTAATGTTTTAATAAAGAAAAAATATATACAAGATCATACACGACACAGAAAACTATGAGGGGGCAATTTCCATTTTTAGTAGATGTGTGCTGTGGCAGGTTGTGATTTACTACTTCTTCTATCCACCAGGTGGCAGCATGACACTAGGTGAGCAGCCCAGCACTGATACAGAAACAATGGATTTCATATGACATTTGTACATGTGGTTTACCATGATCCCAAGGGCCTTAAGGATGTTCAGCTTGCACATGGGGCAGGTGCAATGCTCATTCAGCCACGGGTCCACACAGATCTTGTGGAAGACATGTCTGTAGAGATAATGGGCAACGTCAGTCTGGACATCACAAAGCGGAGGCACATCTGGCAGCCGCCTTCTCATTTCTCAGTTCTGTCCTGCAGCATTTCATAAATTAAAAAACCTGCAAGTTTACTGAGTATGAGCAGGAGTTTCAGCAGAGTGGGGTGAAAGCAAAATGAAAGTATGTGAGAGATGATATCCACAATGGCAGAACAATACTTCATTGTTCCATTGGAGACAGACTTCGGAGTGCCTGCCACTTCAACCTGAAGACCGTGCCATCTAACCCACATAACTGCGCATATGTGTGGATGCGTGAAAGTATGCTACATCCGAATATGTACTAAATGTCCATAAACCCAAGCACAAAGCAGTCAAGGAAATAAAGGCAACAACCATCAACAGCTTTACTACTTGGCCAAACAAGACTACCCCCCCAATCCATAGTTCTGCTGAAAAATGACAAGACACACCCAAGGACCTTTGTTGGGCAGATATAATAAGTGCTTTTCACTCCTCCCTGCTGACATGCAAGTAAGGACTCCTGCACAATCGTGGGTGGGAGACAAGCAGTGCTGGCAAACCGCTAGTCCCAGAGGCTCATTTGCGGCTTGCAGGGCAGCAAAGGTCAGAAGGGGTGGGGAGGTGGAGCGTGCAGCCGTCAGAAAGGGAAGGACTGTCGGAAGAAGGCAGGGGTCTCCTGCCACAGGGCCCCAGTATAAGGGACTCCACTGTTCCCAGGGGCTGTCGGAGGACAGTGGTATGTGCCCTCGTGGCACTTTATCAGAAATATGCAGCAGGGGCCATTTCATCCCATCAGCTTCTGAAAAATGAAGTGACACTTGGTCTGGAAACAGCAGCGATGGTAGAGATGGAGCCAGTGCTGGGTCTGACGGTGGCGATGAAGCACACTGTTGCTCGCCACGCACGTACAATGGTAAGTTCCACCGCTGATGCTTTCTGACTGACGTTTGGGGGTCACTTCACACAATGGCGGGAGAAGACAGGCTAGTCTATCAAAGGCCATTCATCTAGTTACAAATGTAGGCTAACGTGCAGGCAAACTAAATGATTGAGAACATTAAACAGTTG
The DNA here is from genome assembly GCA_011763525.2 of Mormyrus iriodes. Classification (NCBI taxonomy): domain Eukaryota; kingdom Metazoa; phylum Chordata; class Actinopteri; order Osteoglossiformes; family Mormyridae; genus Mormyrus; species Mormyrus iriodes. The sequence goes on from JAAGVU020000002.1 coordinate 3,807,138, forward strand.
TTTGTTCTCATTATTCATCGGGTAAATTCATGACTGATTAACGGTGCGAGACTGAACTGTGTCACTGGAGTCCTGACAGACCAATCCAGACCGAGGTTGATTCATGGCAGTAGGCTTTCACGTTTGGTGTTAATCTTTTCCCTAAATGAATTCCTGGAGCTCATTTGCTGCTCCAGGTTTCATCTATCGGAATTCCGCCTCAGACTCTGTTGTCTGCAATGCCCCTCAGGCAGGGCGCACGCTCCTCTGTGTTCCCAGGGAGGCTGACAGCTTTCTTTGAAACTCTCCAGGTCCTGTAGCGCCATGCCACAGTTAGTCTCATTTGTTTGCCACACTAACCTACCCTAAAGCTGGAGAGGGAGAGAGAGAGAGGGGGGGGGAGGAGAATCTCTGACCTTCACTCTTTTCCTCATAATGAGATGCAGAAGGTTGGTACAAGCAGCTGGCTTGCAGCCATCTAGGTAAGCTGGGTGTTAGGAAAAGTCAGGCAGTGGCATAGCAAAGAGCATTGAAGAACATCCTTGAGGTCATTGATGCCCAAGCCCCATCCAGCCCCCACGTGTTGAAATAGGTAAGTATTGATGATATATTATTCATAAAACAAAGCTCTATTAGAGCTACTAGGCTCAACCTAAGGGCTGCTAGCAGAGCTGCTCAGGCCATGGGAATCCAGGAGCATAAAGCTGGAAATAACGCAACCACTTCCCTTGAGATGAAAGAGTTTGCCATGTGACAAACATCTGACAGGACACCTAGAAAGAGCAGCCGCAGTGAAATATTCCTGAGTGAGATTACCATGACAGAGAGCATACCAAGCAACAGCTGTCATAGTAAAACATTGGGAAGGAGAGTATAGTCAAGAGCACTGGCATTCCTCATACTCGTCCACGCATGACATTAGGTGATTGATGCCACTGCCAAGTGACAGGCCAGGGACACTCACTTGCAAGGCAGTATGCGAACCACGTCGTTAAGCTGGTATCCCTCAATGCAGACAGCGCAGTGGTTGAAGTCTGGGTCTGTCTCCTGGGAAAACAAGGAAAACGGCCGAGAGGCCGCTGGCTTAGCATGAGATCGTAATCACATAAAAAACAATTAAGTTTTATCTTGCGTCGAAATTAATTTAGACAGAAAGCCACATACCAACGTGAACACAAATATTCAAATACGGCAAATCTCATGGACACCCACAGCCAGTGTGTGAAACAATTACACTAATGAAGTGACAAACCTGACCTGGATATTTTGTCTGAGGCTTTGAAAAAACAACACACTGGCACCTACTACTTTTGTTCAGTTTCGATGGGACTAATATTCAGGGATTCACAGACTATTTCAAAATGCCAGAGTGGTCAAAGAAACCATCTCTCTTTTGGAGACCACACCAGCAGGACAGCTGCATCACAGGGACAGCAGCTACAAGACGCCCCATTCGGAGAAGTTCAGCAGCCACGGCGTTAAGAGCAGCATTGCTGTGTCAGCATCGTGTCGCCTTGGCAAAGGCAGGGGGCCCACCACACTCTCGGCCCCGTCAGTCACGTACGTGGGCGGACTGGGTGCTCTTCGGCAGGATCAATGTGGTGTTGTATTTATGGAACACACATATCCGTGCAGCCATCTCTGCTGACAGAGGAAACACAGCCACAAAGCCAAGGACGTCCTTGGTCCCACTAGAGGACGGGATTAGCAAATGCATCCAACATGGGAGGCAAGAATTGACGGGTCCAGAGTAGGGGCATGAAAATGATAAGGGGGGGGGTTTAAAAGGCGTGTGTGATGACAGTTATGTACTGAAATGCTTGTGTTGTGTTATCTTGGATGTTTACAGTACTGAGGTGTGGTTCTTTTGAGCTGTTGGTGTATTTGCGGTTTCGGTGGTGCGGCCTGGTGCTCGTGGCGAATAGGGTGCTGGTGGTATTTTGGGTATCGATTATCCTTCATAAGAGTCTCTGGCTTTAAGCTCCCTCACAGCCTGAAGCCCCAGTCATGCTCTGATAGAACTGTGCCCGCTCTCACTAATCATTTACATCATTGTAAACATGGTGTTTTGTGTTAGTTTACACCATTTGTACGTCAGATAGCAATGTGAAATAAATGTACAAAGAATATTGGGGACCAGACAGCCATCAAAAGAACACTTAGCTTCACTGTGGCATACACTACAGAGGTCAGTAGCTGAGCTACTCTTTATTATCTCCGAGAACACGGTTTCCAGGTCGACCCAGGTCACTGGACATATACTAGATATTATACTTAAATATGCATACTGCCCTTTAACACACAAAATCTGCACTCTTCATTAAGAAGTGAACCAATCCATGAACAGAAGATCGATAGTGTCCTGAGTCAGCCAGCCTTTACGTTTGGCAGTTCTGTGAAGGATATGGTCACATGGCTGACTTTTAGTGTGCACAATGGTGATCACTTACGTTCCCTTCATGGTTAGGAACGTGAAATGAATTGTCATGTAGTGACATTTAACATTGTCTATTTAAACCTTAAGCGGTTTATAATCATTATATCACATTATGCTTAAAAAAACAAGAATGAACTCTGTCTCGCTAATTTTTGTCCCACACAAGTTTATTTGGTTTTCTTTCCAAGAGGGCCATTTCAGTGACCTCTACTCTTGCTGCAACGAAGGTCAAACCAAAGCTATCGCCTTTCAGACTGGCTGCTTCCGAGCCACTGGCGCATCGACCGTGATTCAATACGCTGCGAATAAGATCCTAATGCAGGACTAGGATTGCGTAGCTTCTTTGCTCCCACAAGTGACAGAATATCTAATGAAGGTATTTATTTCAGTCAGTTCTCCACAGCTGGCTGCAGATGGCATACTCAGTGCACTGGTAGTACCCTGACAGCAGCATCAGCTGTTGACCAATCAGCGTGCAGGGAACTACTGGCCAGTCTTCCCCCACAGTGAGTAGCATGACTTGAAAACCACTGAGTGGAAGCAACTGGCTCAGTTCTCAAGAGCAAGGCACAGACAGCTGGACCAACAGGGGGAAGACGACCGGCCAAAGCATTAGCAAGTGTGTGGCTGCTAGACAGGCAGGTGACTAGTCCCACCACTTCACACACACCCTTGCCCCCCTCCCGGACCTTTTCCAGCTTCCTGCTTAGAGTGACTCACTCTGGCGGACACCCCAAGACCAAGATATTCAATTTCGGCAGCAAACTCCAAGGGTGATGTTTTATTCATAGCCAACGCTTTTGACCTTGACCATCCTTTAGAGAACCAAGAAAGCTGCTCTCATCGACAGCACACACTCTCATTTGATTAACCTCCACCTATCACTCCTATAGGGTGTGGGGAATATGAATAAATGATTTCCATTACTATCTATTTTGATGCACACGTGCTTGTTCCAGTATCACAACAAACATCCATTTAATATGTCTACTGCAGCCCATTACTCTTTCTCATAGCAGTTCAGGAGTTTGCACTGCATACACTTTAAATATCAGTGGAAAGACTACCACAAGACGGTAAAATGTGGCCATTAGGGGTGTAATGGTACGCAAAATTCACAGTTCGGTACACAGCTCGGCTTCACAGTGCGGTGCATCTCGGTAAAGCAGGGAAACAGAATCTTTTAAAACTGCTTATTATTAAAACTGCAAACACCATCAGGAAACGTTGTAAGCCAAAAGTTAGACAATGTATCTGTAGATAGCAAAACCTTCATTTGCAAACCAAAATGTAAAATTAAGAAAAATTCAAAAATAAAATTGTATCTACAACTGCAAAAAGCAATTACTTTGATAACTGATTAATCATACGATAAGGAAATCAACTAAATCAATAAGTTGGGCCAAAACACAGGTTTTAAAGAAAAGTGCAAATGCCCTATTTAACAAAAATCTTCAAAAGGTGGTTAAGTCACAGTTCTAATAAAAATGGTACACAGTGTAGAGAATCTATCTACTTCTGATGTTTCGGTCTTACGCCGACCCCCCACTAATAAATCCGCTGTCTCTGCCATATTTTGCTTGCTAAAATTGTACTTAACACATCAACATTAATGTTGCTAATGTTGCTATGTTGAAAGAATGCATCTACAGATGGAGTGTGTCAAATAATTTGGTAGTATTTCTGCATGTTGTGTCAGGCACAAAGCAGTGTGGACAGAAGCAATGTGATTATTGTGCATGTGCACATCACGATGACAACAGTATAACGATTTATTGTGCAGCTCTAAAACTACCATCTTGCTGATGTTGGTGTCATTTTTTGAGAAACCAATATGTTCATATACAACTAATTTAAAAGTGATGTGATATGGGCTCTGCAGCACTAGCCATTACCAACTCACAGCCCAAATTAGTATAATGTTTTCTGTGTTGAACATCTAGCATACTTGAGGATTTAGGTATTGCCTGTGTCAAGATATGTATTCATTTGCTTCATTGTGCATTCCCAACCAAAAATGATGCAACTCAACCATTGTTGCCCTAGTGGCCATGCTATAGAAGAAATGTAATTGAATACACTGTGTCCTATAGCAGGAACAAGGCAGCAGACCAACTTATAATCTTTCATTAAGCTGTTATGGTTGGGAGACAAAATTCTGATTTTGAAACAGTTGCTGAAATGACATTTAAATTTACTGCTACTAAAATTATTATAAGATGGAAGAACAACTTCATACAACAACCGCCGTTGTGTTACAGGACATTAAACTTTGACACTGTCATTACAATCATCATTACTATAATTCCCATTTCTTTTTCTTTGCAGGCATGTGCACAAATATGCATTTCGCAGCTTATTCCAAAGAGAAGCAGTGGGTTGTGCACTGCAACAATGAGAGTCACCTGACATCTTTCGCTTAATTCTCTTCAAACAGTGTCATTTAGGATGTTAAGCAAAACCAGAAGCAGCACCGCGCTGACATAACATTTTTTTTTATAGTATTGAAACCTCTCTCTTCTGGATGGAGACTCCTTCTGACCAACTCCACTTTATTTTGAAACGGCTTCTTTCCTCATGCCAGATTTCTCAACACACTTCTACATCAGCACCAGTCTGGAATTTCACTGAACCACAAAAATTGATAACCGTTTATCAACCATCTGCACTGGTTGTAGGTGACGTTGTGAGTCACGTGACTTGCGCTTGTTTTACGAGTGGGAAGTTTTGTGGAGACTGAAGAAAAATGCGACAAAGTATTCTAGTCAGTCTAATGAATAGGCGCACACGGCAAATAAAATATGATTTTTGTTTATTGTATAGAATTATAACTTTAATTTTTAATGAAACGAAAGTAAGTACAGCGATGCAAGCTTTAGGCAAATGTTAATTACATATCGCTGATTGTGTGCTAGCATACTGTGTGTACAGCTAGAGATTTAGATTATTCAGTGGGTAACTTAGAAAATGTATGTATTTTGGTTGGTATTTTGAGTTTGAGAGATATTAAATACATTCAATTATTTATTAATTATATATTCATTTATTATATATTTTAAGCTTCGCATTTTTTAAAAACTTGTTTTACCTTTTACCATTTTACTTTCGTTTTTCAGTTTTCACGGTGTTCTAAGATACAGTAACAGAAGAATAAATGCTTGTGAACATCAGTATGAAGCGTTGGTCTCATTCTGTGACCGCTGTAGTTAAAGTGAAAACGTGCTCCTTCATCCTGTCACGCCGCGGCATTTCCATGTGGGCCCCGGTTTCAGCGTGCAGCCCTGAGTCATCTCCTGGTGAGATTCTGCAATGGCGGAACCTCTGGTATTGATCGTTAGTCTACGATAAATTTATAAAGAATTGAATTGTTGCAAAGTACTAGTATAAAGGCGCTCAGGATTGTAAAATAGTGTGATTTATAAATCAAGCGTCCTGAATGGGAATTGTTATTCTGATCCAAGACACTGTTGTCATGAGCTATTGATATTTGTAAAACACAAAGTGTTTTACAATTGTTACAGTTGTTTACTTACGTTGAATAAGATATTTTAGAGTTTATATAGTGTTGTGCAACTAAATCAAGGTGTTTGTTGTTAATTGTTGCAGTTCACATGCCTTTTAATTAACTTGCTTTGTTAAAAGGTGTTTATATATGAAAGATTACCAATGTCTATTCCAAGTGAATTGTTATTGCAGGGTGGCAGGTAAGTTACTCAGATTGATTCTTTGTAACAAGTAGCAGCAAAAATGCAAGAATTACAGAGACAAAATGATGCTGCAGAGACAGGGGGATTAGAGAGTGTTATCAGGAAATCATCTTGTGAGAGACACTTCACTCCAAAGATGCTGTAGCTGAAGCAGTAAGAAGCAGTCCAAAAAGAAAGGAAGTACAAGTTACCGTATGATAAATGGAAAACTCAAATCAGGGAAACTCATGAAAAAGACTAAAGCAAGAGGGTTTTGAGAATGATTTGTACCACTTAATGGATGCTGTTGAGAAGTTTGAGACCGAGTTGAAAGAACTGTATAAGGACATATGACTCCAAATTACACCTTCCCAAGAAATTTGGAGAAAAACTGACGCATGCTTAGCAGTGACTACAGATTTAACTGGATTAATGAGGGTACGCTTTACTGAGGAAGGAGAAGAGTTTGATGCTGAGGCAGAAAAATCAAGACTACGCATACTGCTTGACAGGGGCTGTGCCAGATCTCTTTATGGTTCCACGGTTTCCACAGCGACTGGACGCAGCCACTCCTCCAGCCTTCCCTCAGAGTCACCAAGTATCTCAGCTAAGAGAGCAGACACACCTGCGCAACTGGCTGCAAAGAAGGCTGAGATTGAAAAGGAGGCAGTCCTCGAAGCACAGCGTCGAGAAGTGAAAAAGCTTGAAAATCAAAAGGGATCTGGAGATTATTGAAGCCAAGCTTAGGGTGTGCACTGAGGAGGAGTCTAAGGACAATATTGCGAGATGCAGCCCAGCCCGCAGTGATGTGTCAGACTCCCCTCCAATAAGTGTTGGCATAGGATCTCAGAAAGGGCAAGTTTTAAAGAACGAAGCATCTGCATGAGTCAGTAGCCCTTTCTTGACTTCCAGTTCCAGAACGTTCTGTGTTCTCTGGTGATCCATTGAAGTTCATAGAATGGAGCACATGCTTCAAGGCTCTTATAGAAAGACAATGTTCAAATCCTGCAGATAGGCTGCAAAAATAAATTGATGGGGAGGTGAGATCGGTATTGGAAGGGAGCTTCTATAGGAATGACGAAAAAGCCTACCAGCAGGCATGGGTTTAGCTGAATGCCAGATATGGCCACTCTTTTGTTGTACAATGTGCATTCAGGGAGAGGCTTAGCCGGTGGCCAAAAATTGGTGAAAAGGAATGTTAGGCTAAGGGAATTCAGTGATTTCCTGCAAGCATGTAGCACTGCTATGCCTTATATCAAGGGCCTTCAGGTACTAAATGACTGAAAAGAATCAGAATATGCTGGTCAAACTCCTGGACTGGGTAACATCAAGGTGGAACCATTATGTCACAGAAGAGCTGGACCAAGCTAAGGATTATCCCAGCTTTAGAGAGTTTGCTTTGTTCATCTCAAAGAAAGCACAAATAGCGTGCAATGCAGTATCATCCTTGCATGCATTAAAGCCCTCTAAAGAAAGACAATTTAGAGAGTTAAAGCGTTCAAAGGCAAATACCTTTGCCACTAGTTTGATTCATTCAGATCCATCAATTACTGCAGTCAAATCCAACACTGATGAAAATCACCAAATTAAAAGAGTATAATAAATCAGAGAAGTGGAGTGCACCCACAAATAATCCCAACCCAGTCAAGTGTCGGTTTTGTGGAGATAACCACTCCATACATAAATGTCGAAAGCTAATGGAAAAGACTGTGGAGGAGAAAAGATCCTTCATTCAGGAAAATAAGTTATGTTTTGCATGCCTGAGGAAGGGACATATTGCTAAGGACTATAAGAAAAAAAGCCACGTGTGGCATATGCAAAAGGCAGCATCCAACTCCGTTACATGAGAACCATCTCTCGGCAGATAAACTTCCTTCACAAGGTGAAGCTGAGGCAAGTACATCCTCATTTTCATGCTGTGTGTATGGCGGTGAAGATGGGAGCACATCAGTGATAGTTCCAGTATGGATCTCATCATCTAACCCCTCTGGAAAAGAGACCATGGCATATGCCTTACTGGATATTCAGAGTAGTAACACATTTGTTGACCAGGAGGTGTGTGAGGAATTGAAGGTAGCAATGGAACCAGTGAGACTCAAGCTGTCCACTATGATGGGAAGAGACTCAATTGTGAGAAGTCAGAGAGTTAGTGGACTTACAGTCAGAGGGTTTTCCTAAAATAGTTTTATTCACTTGCCTCCTGCTTATACAAGACACTTCATTCCGCTTGAACCTGCTCATATTCCTACCTGTGAAACTGCCAAGAAGTGGGATCATCTAGAAACCATAGCGCATGAAATACCTCCACTGATGGATTGTGGGGTAGGGCTTCTGATAGGCTATGACTGCTCGAGAGCATTGGTACCACGACTGGTTATCACAGGAGGTGACTATGAGCCATATGCCATTAAGACTGATTTAGGCTAGAGCATTATTGGAAGGGAACCACAGTGCATGCATTCTAAGGATGTGACTGGCCTGTGCCATCGAATATCTGTGATGCCAGCCGCTGTTATTAGAGCACTTGAGGCTGATTTTGCTGACACCAAACCAGGAGAAAAGAGTACATCTCAAGAAGATATCCAGTTCCTTTAGATCTTAAAGAGAAGTATCTGATAGAATGAGTGTGGCCATCTGGAGACGCCCCTCCCTTTCAAGGCATATCCCCTTCTCCCAGACAATAAAAGGCTTGCCTTAGTTCGGCTGAAGCACCTTAAAAGGAAACTGGACAGAAACTCCAAGTTCAAGAATGACTATGTGAGATTCATGGAGGATGTCTTTGAAGATGGCGATGTAGAGGAAGCAGACAAGTACCCAGAGTCAGGGCATGTGTGGTATATTCCACATCAAGGGGTTTGTCACCCTAGAAAGCCAGGAAAGATTAGGGTTTTTTCAACTACACTGCAAAGTATAAAGATACTTCCTTGAATGACCATCTGCTAACAGGACCTGACCTTACAAATACACTCACTTGCGTGCTTTGTCGATTCCGTGAACATCGAGTTGCAGTCAGGTGTGATGTGGAAAAAATATTTCACAGGTTTCATGTTAGGGAGCAACACAGAGATTATCTGTAGTTCTTGTGGTGGGAAAAGGGAGAGACAGATACAGAGCCGAGAGAATATCGTATGAAGGTTCACCTTTTCGGGGCAGCATCATCTCCAGGTTGCGCTAACTATGGCATAAAGCATCTTACTAGCCAGTATAAGGCAGAATATGCTTTAGCAGCTAGCTTCATCAGAAAGAATTTCTACGTAGATGATGGCTTCATAAGCCTAGAATCCATTGATAAGGCAACCGATCATGTGAAAGAAGCACAAGCCTTATGTGCAAAAGGAAAGTTGTGGCTTCACAAATTCATCTCCAATAAACAGGAAGTATTGGAGTCTGTCTCTACCACTGAATGTGCTGCTGAAGTGAAGAACGCAGATCTCAATTCTGACGACCTTCCACTATAGAGAGTGCTGGGAGTGAGATGGAATCTGGAGGGTGACACCTTCTCTTTCAAGGTCTCACTTATAGAAAAATCAGCTACACGATGTGGGATTCTCTCAGCTGTGGCTTCTATTAATGATCCTTTAGGATTCCTAGCCCCATTTGTCCTACTAGGAAAGAGGGTGCTACAAGAAATGTGCCAGAAAGGCATACATTGGGATGAATCATTACCTAGTGAACTGAAGCCAAGGTGGGACAACTGGGTGAATGATTTAAGAAATCTTCAACAAATTCAGGTTCCAAGATGTTTTACACAAGAAAAATTTGGAAAGGTCCAGAGAGTCTATCACTTTTTGGATGCTAGTAGTCAAGGATATGGTCAGTGCTTGTACATCAGGTTAGTGAGTGCAGAAAAGGTGCACTGCACATAGATCACGGGCAAAGTAAGAGTTGCAACTACCAAAATTTTCACCATACCAAGACTAGAGTTAACTGCAGCAGATATATCTGGTGCTATGAGCGACATGTTACGAAGGGAGTTAGAACTCAGCGTCAATGGAGAGTACTTCTGGACTGACTCACAAGTAGTTCTGGGCTATATCAATAATGAAGCTCAAAGGTTCCATGTCTTTGTTGCAAACCGTGTCCAGAGAATTCGTGAAATCACTGACCCAGGACAGTGGTATTATGTTGACACTGATGAAAACCTTGCAGACCATGCTTCAAGGGGCCTCCAAGTAGCAGAGCTAATCAAGTCAAACTGGTTTACAGGACCCAGGTTCCTATGGGACAGAGAAGTGGTTAGAAACCAAGGGACTGTTGAAGTGTTAGGAGACCCTGAGGTCAAGGCAGTCCAAGAGCTGAAAACTGAGGCTACAGTGCAGGGCAGTTTTTTAGAATGAATATTACGGTTCTCAAAATGGACAACAGCCATAAGCATCATTGCAAGAATACAACGATTAGCCAGGAGGGTTGATAAAGCAGAACCATTAAATGTGGAAGAAAGAAGAAAGGCAGCTCTAACTCTTATAAAACTTGCACAGCAAGGTATGTTCAAAGAGGAGCAGCGCATACTCAGCCAGAAATCTGGAAAGCTGCCTTGTAACCATCAGTTGTATCAACTTGACCCAGTTCTTCATAATGGTTTACTTAGAGTGGGTGGATGATTAAGGAGAGCATCCTTACCCTTGGATGTGAGACACCCAGTAATTCTTCCAAAAGATGGTACTGTCACATGCCTGATTCTTGACCATCACCATAGAAAAATCCAACACCAAGGCAGAGGACAAACACTGAATGAGCTGAGAGCCAGTGGTTACTGGATTATTGGTGGCAGTAAGGCAGTAGCCAAATATATAAAACAGTGTGTCCTCCTGTAGGAAGGCCCGTGGGTCAACCGAGCAAAAACGAATGGCAGACCTACCTACTGACCGTGTTGATACCTCACCGCCAGTCACCTATTGTGGCATGGACTGCTTTGGCCCTTTTCACATCAGGCAAGGCCATAAGGAACTTAAATGCATCTATGCTCTAGAGCAATTCACATAGAGATGTTAGAAGACATGATGACTGATGCATTCAACAATGGCTTACAATGTTTCGTTGCCATTCAAGGACCTATTAGATACATCAGATCAGATCAGGGGTCAAATTTTGTTGGAGCAAGAAATGAATTGGAAAGAGCTCTGAAGGAAATGGATAAAGAGAGAATGGCTGCATTTCTGATGTAAAGGCAGTGTGACCTCAACATGAATGTGCCAGACTCAAGTCACATGGGAGGTGTTTGGGAGCGGCAGATTAGGACAGTGAGGAGCGTTCTAGGGTCAGTCCTTGCACAGAGCGCAGGGAGATTGGACAATGCTTCTTTAAGGACATTCTTATATGAAACCATGTCAATTGTAAATAGCAGTCCACTTACTGTTGGCAGTATCAGTGATCCCGCAGGTTTAGAGCCATTAATGCTGAACCACCTGCTCACTATGAAATCATCTGTCATCCAGCCCCCTCCATGTAAATTTGTTAGGGAGGATTTATATACCAAAAAAATATTGAGACGAGTACAATATCTATCTCAGCAATTCTGGAATAGACGGAGAAGGGAATATTTAACTAGGATTACCCTTAGACAGCGATGGTATGCTCAGAGATGGAACATTCAAGTTGGTGACATTGTGATCTTTAAGGAAGAAGAGGTTCCTCGCAATTAATGGAAACTTGCAAAGGTTCTTGACATTTGTATAGATGATGATGGATTTGTGAGAAAGACTACAATACAGATAGGTGAGCGGAGGTTAGGGAAAAGAGGGGAACGCCTTGGCAAGCCATCCATTGTTCAACTGCCTATACAGAATTTGGGCATCCTTGTATAAAATGACTAAAAACCTAGCCAATCTCCTTTCTAAGTTTGTCATAGAAGTAAGGTTATTATTCATGATGTGAACAGCGTTTTAAATTTATTGTAACGTTCAGTTGTAACTTGTAATACAATTTGTGTTAATTCTGATGTGATACTTATGAGTTGTTCACTAATCATATCAATATAATGTATCAGACCTCTGAGTAAACGTAAAATAATGGAAAATTACCACTTATATTGGCTGTATAATTTATGGTACAGTGATCCCTCCTCAATCGTGGGGGTTGCGTTCCAGAACCCCCCACCAAAGGTGAAAATCCTCGAAGTAAAAACCATATGTTTATATGGTTATTTTTGTATATTTTAAGCCCTTATAAATCCTTTATATTCTCTTAGATATTAGGTAAGATTCGTTGAAATTATGTATCTAAACACACTGCTTATATACTACGCACAAATATACGTATTGTATATCATTGAGGAGTTTTATTTAATACGTAATAGTTGTAAACAAATTGTAATAGATATAAATAGAAGTTAACACTTTACACAGCAAAACACGTTGCTGCTGACTGAGTGAGACGAGAGCGGAACCTAATGCTGCTCTCCTTTGCTGAGCCAATCAGCACCCAGAATACTTAACCACGTGCTCTGATTGGGTAGCAGAAATCCGTGAACCAGCGAAAAATCCACGATATACATTAGATATGTTTGCATATAAAATCCGTGATAGTGAAGCCGCGAAAGTTGAAGTGCGATATAGTGAGGGATTACTGTATATTCATTTTGAAGTATTTGGTTGTAAACAAGAGTAATTTGGTGGGAGTGTACCTGACATTGTGAGTCACATGACTTGCGCTTGTTTTACGAGTGGGAAGTTTTGTGGAGACTGAAGAAAAATGCGACAAAGTATTCTACAGTCGGTCTAATGAATAGGCAGACACGGCAAATAAGATATGATTTTTGTTTATTGTATAGAGTTATAACTAATTTTTAATAAAACGAAAGTAAGTAGAGTGATGCATGGTTTAGGCAAATGTTAATTACATATCGCTGATTGCGTGCTAGCATACTGTGTGTACAGCTAGAGATTTAGATTATTCAGTAACTTAGAAAATGTATGCATTTTGGTTGGTATGCATTTTGAGTTTGAGAGATATTAAATATGTAAGTTATATATTCATTTATTATATATATTTACTTTCTTTTTACAGTTGTTTTCACAGTGTTCTAAAATACAGTAACAGAAGAATAAGTGCTTGCGAACATCAGTATGAAGCATTGGACTCGTTCTGTGACCACTGTAGTTAAACCGGTCAGTTCCTGCATCACTTTCACTTAAAGGATGAACTGCTTCACATGAGGCTTGCACAATGTGTGTGTGTTTTTGTTATATTGACTGGTAACCCCATATCAGCAAGTAGGGCTATGTTCATGGCATGGGTATATGGATAGTAAAACAATGAACAATCAAAAAGGTAATATTTTATAATAATTTATGAAGTTGTTACAAACAGTTAAAACTATATAAATAAGATGCTTAAGATTAGTTTTGGGGGCGGCACGGTGGTGCAGTGGTTAGCACTGTTGCCTCACACCTCTGGGATCGGGGTTCACGTCTCCGCCCGGGT
>JAAGVU020000002.1:3820761-3841708 GCA_011763525.2 Mormyrus iriodes
TGTACCAGAAATAAAAAGACCCATCGTCCGCAGAAATCCGCGAACCAGCGAAAAATCCGCGATATATATTTAGATATACAGTACTTGCATATAAAATCTGCAATAGAGTGAAGCCGCGAAAGTCGAAGCGCGATATAGCGAGGGATTACTGTACTACATTTTAAAGAAATAATAATGCTATGGAAGTCCACAAAGGACATGCATTCAGGGCTTGAAATTCATTTCTCACTACTCTTGTGTGTCGCAAACGAGGGGCGGGATTTTTCCATTTCTGATGGGAATGCAATAAAATATGTGCAAATTTTATAGCATTAGCCATGGCATTTCTTGTGGAATCTGCCCCCCTCTTGACAAGCGCTCTTTGCATGTCAAACTACAACTTTCGTTTTCTTGTTTTGTGATCTCAAGAAAATTTGTGATCAAGAAAAACTTTGGCTATGTTGAGATCATTAAAGCCAGCCTTAAAGCAAAGAAAGTAATGTGAGTGATGGTGTATCAAATGTAATCTTTAACTGACACTACTGAAAACCACCAACCAAACACACCAGCCTCAGAAGTTAATGAGAAGTACTAATCAGCCTCAAAAAAGAAAAGAAAATGCATACAGCTGAAGAATTTATAACAGTGCTTCTCCCAAGGGAAGCTGTATGCTCTGAAATACAAATATAGCAGGACAATCTCTTTCTTGAAACAGATCTGCTAAGACAATTACTTGTCACAATTAGGACTGGTGTGGTTATGTCAATCTACAACACATTGGCGATTAGTATGAAATAATCTTCCCCAAGAAGAAAGTGACTGGATGCGATTTTGTCATGACATCATTTGCCTTCTAAGATAGTTGGGTTTCATTAACCTGCCAATTATAAAACATTTTTCACCTGTCAACCAGGGATTGGTTCATTATATCTGACTCAGCTATGGAGATGACATATAGTAGTGGATCTACTTAATTCTATGAGGAGCCATAGCTAAATACAGCACTTTACGATATGATAATCAGAGCATAAAGCACTGTCTTCCAGGACCAAGGATAAGATGACCAATGAAAAAGAAAATTGCCAGGAGATGAGAGCCTGGTATGCGTATTGTGTATGTAGCTTCTCATTATTCTCCCACCAGAACTGCAGACTGGAGACGTTTGTAGAACAGGAACTTCAGTCATTTCAGTTACACCCATAGGTAGGTACCCTGTTATCAAGGATTACAATCTCTACAAAATATTCAGGACTGTACCTTAACATCCCAGACTCACAAATATCTGATACACAGAAACAGGGGATTAGCTAAATCAGATAAAAATCGATAACCTGTCATCTGAGTGTTGCTGAAATGTTTCTGAACAACCAATGAGCAGTACTACAGTCACTAAAGGTCACCTGAAGATCCCGTGTCTGAACAGCGTGTGTAACATTGGTGTGGTAATCATACCTTGTCACCTTTCTTCACTGTCCTGGTGGTCAATTTGCCGATGGCTTTTTTGGCAGCATCTCCAAGGCGACGCTGCGATAGAGAAATGGACACAAGTGAAGACAGTTACTGCACTGAAGACTGAGTGCTTGTGTGTCAACATTTGTCTTTAAAAACAGCTCCTTTTCAATTATGTAACACTAACACTTCTGGAAACTGCTGTTCCTTTGCTATTTGTATCTGCTGTTTACTGTGATGTTGCTCTCTCATTTTTAACATCTCTTCATTCTCCAAATGCTTATCCAATGACTGGCAGGAAAAACACACACACACACACACACACACACACAGACGGACGGACGGACGGACGGCAACTTAGAGGTGCTATTCCCCTAACTGCACGTCTTTGGACTGTAGTAGGAAACAGGATAACCTGGATGAAACATATGAGGAATGTGTAAACTCCACACACAGCAGGTTTGGATTTGAATACCAAGCCTGCAGGTGTGAGGTGACAGTGACACCCGATGGGCCACCTAGTGAGTGCTGCCATTAGGAACATATTCCCTTTATTCCCATTAAAGGACTCCACAATCCTGTCCAGGGAAATTAGTATTAAAAGACTAAAAATAAAAAAATAAAAAAATACACCAGGGTATGGTTTTATCTCCTGATCATATCCAAGATCCAACAGCTCCGACTGTAAACTGTGTATCTGAACTATGAATTATTTTACTTGACGTGATTGTCTTGATTCACATGACTGTGATAACTGTGATGGTTTTTGTGCAACTCAAAAAACAATCCTGCAGCTAGATAAAAAATATTGTACAGAATTAAAGACCATAGTATCACCAAGGGTTGTTGTCAAGCTAGACTCTGATAGGGCAGTCTGCCATGGCATCAGCAGAGCTGGATTATTATTGGCTGGTCACAAAGATGTGACTCTCACACTTGCCTGTCTGCAGGAAAGCTGTCTACTTTCACACATTCTGAGTGGGTCAATGCCATTTCCCACTTTTCTTAAACACTGGCAAACAGGAATTAACTACTAGTGATGCCACCACTGCTGCTGAAAAAAAGCGATTAACAAGAATACATTACATGTTACATTGCTTTGGTGAGACTGTGGTATATTTGTGACTGCATTTCAAACTGTGGATATATTTCAACATCATATACTTCAGATTTTATGTTTCAAAACAGTAATGATGCCAGCACACAATTACAGCTCGACATTTTATGCTGCGGTGGAGAAGTTGGAAGTGATCATATATACAGGTTCTTTTCAACTGGTACTAACTGAGGTCTTATACCTCCTGTTGCAGTGGGCCACAAAGTTAAGAGGAATATTGGCTTCAATCTTCATTTAATTGAACAAGACTGACTATAGAGCAAAGAGAGCGTCCTTCTCTAAGGCGAATAGTGAGCTGAGCACACCCTGTACTCTAGAGAGGTGCCAACAGAAGCTGTTTTAACAGCCGGAAATGCATGCTGCCTCTTCACAAATAACCACATAGCCTTTATGTGTTTCAAAGACACTGAGTCACACCAGCAGCGTGCAAGGTCAATGGCGCCTGTTGACGCAACCTCTCGGCTAGTGCTGCTAATCAAATCGCTCCTGTTCCTTGCCTCCCCACGGACACCACCAGATCCCTGGGTTGCAAGCTAAGCAACAGCCACACATGGCAGGGGAAAGGGGTCAGGTGGAGCGTGTGAGGTCCGTGGTTTGTTAGCAGAACACAGCACTAGGAAGAACTGGCAGGCACCACAGATAACGGCAGAGAGGGTCCAAGATAAGTATTTGGGGGGGGGGGGGGCATGGTGGTCCAAGTGAAGAAAAAAGAGAGAAGAAAAGGCTAATGATGTCAGAGTGATAAAATCCATCTTTCAAGCTAACCCAGTGCATTCCACTGCAGTACATCTCCATGGACTACAACCCCAAACCAAAGCCCGAAAAAAACATTATTAAAGTCAGTCTCATGACCAGGCAACGGCCCAGTAACACAGATACATGGCCATACTCAGACAGATGAGGGGACAGCAAGGATCTCTTTTTTTCTGCTGAGCACCATTGATTTATCACAGTAATGTAAAATGTTACAACAGTATGAATCACTCTAAAGCACATTTGGCAAGGAGAAACTATTGATCTTCACTTATAGCGTAATATAAAAGCTGCCTTCGGTGTGGGCTGTGTGTGAAGTGTTGACTAGTTGAGCATGCCAGTAAAAGTGCAATTTTCTTTTCTGACTTTGCTCCTGATTAGGATTTTCAGCACCCAGAGTCTGAATTGATACCCATGTAGCCTACTTTGGGTTATTAATTATTACTCCTGTGTTTAACAGATGGATTTCCCCGCATTAACAGCATATACCTTTCACTGTTTTCAGTTATTACAAAATGTGACATGCAGAGCACAATGGATATGGAACAACTGCAAACTGAGGGTAGCTCGGTGAGGAGTCAGTTTGAGGTAGACGGTTTAAGGCAGGACTATAAGCAAGGTGTAGTTCTATTTGGCAGAATAACATAGGAGACGTCGTCCCCACTGCCTACCTGACTGCGGTCTCGGGCATTGGTGTAGCGGACCTTCTGGATAAAGTAGAAGATGAGCCAAGCAGACAAGATGATCATGAGGACAATAAAGGAGATGGAGACAAAAACCAGGGAACCACGATTTATGTTCTTGGTAGGGCCACGTCCCCCGACCACAATGGTCACCAGCACAGTTAGGTTCTTCTCCAGTAAACTCAGGATCTCCTTCCCATAAGACTCGGCGATCATGACAGCTACTGTGTCGCCTGTGCCTGGAAGTAGAGGACAAAGGCATAACATTAACAGCAACATTAATAAAGACAACAAACATAGGAATACCTGGGTGGATTAGCTATAATTGTACTAATGTTTCCTTTTTCAGAGAAGAGCTGGAAGGTAGCAACATTTAATGGCTGTTTGAAGTCCCCCATAGCTATGTTCACTGCTTAATAAAAAACAGGCTGAGTCAGCAGGGGAGGACATTTTGGGACAGAGATGATGGAGGTGGTGGATGATCACTGAGACACTGGTGGAACATAAATAAGACCCTTCTGGTCTCCCAGGAATTGTTCTGTTCTCACTAATCGAATCCACTCAAAAGGTCAAAAGGTGTGATTCAGCTGAACAAATTCTAGCTACATACAAAGAAGTACATGTCAAAAGGTATATCAGTGTTTGTAGAAGCTACAGAAGGAGCACTTTCATGTTACAACATATATTAAAGTTTCACGAGGTTACTAGGAGGAAACTGAGCAGTTCCCCCAAACATTCCACATACCCTCTAAAACATTCCCAAACATTTCCTATATTTCGTAAAACCAAGCCAAACACCAAATACCAACTTCAGAACCAATCCCTGTTTGTACCACAACAAGGATCCCTAAACTGTTCTGCACAATAACAGACCATTTCAATTCCGGTGTCGAGTAGACAGTAGCCATGACTGGGGCCCTCAATCTGAGGACAAAAATAATTTGATAACATTCCAATGTTCAAATATCCTCTCATACAGTCTAATATTTGTTACACATAACTAAAGCCAACAGAATGTCTTTGAAGACACACATTTCAAAAATATATATTGCTGAAATTGCATTCACTTCAAGCAGTTCTGTGGTTTGTTTTAAAACACTGCAAACCTTACGATTTATGATGAAACGCCAGACTGAACTGATGTAGCCAACACAAAGGGGTATGTCAAGCAGTTTTGAAAATGTTGATTCCTCTTTCTCACTCTTTACCAGAAGTGTTTAAGAGAGCCACTTGCAATTTGCAGACATCGGTTAAGAACAAACATGTGCAAGACCACTCAATACACTTTACCCAATAGACCACTTATAAAAGGCATCAGCCTTTTTTCAATCCTGCATTGTGCAGTAGTTCAAGCAGTCATGTCCTTAGACTCCCAGCAACTTAGATGGATAGTGACCAAATAAATAATCAGGTGAGGCAATGCATATGACACACAATTATATAAAAAACAATTTGAGTTGGGTGAGATGTATTTTACCTTTTATACGAATGAAACTCCCTAATGCAGCTCCTTGTTTTGATCCACATAAATTATACTTCTAGAGGTAAACAGCAATTCATTTTAATACCTTTATGAAAATGAAAAACACTCAGCACAGTATAAAGACCTTAACTACATAAAACAAATAAGCTAAAATATGCTATTAACTTAGCTTATGCTTCTACTCAGCTGGAATGACAGTCATCTGAATACACCCCTCTCTTTTCATGTCATATTGTTATGTTTATGTTTTTGAGCAAGTATCCATTACCAAAAATCATTTCTTCCTGCAGTTTATCAAAAACAGCAAAGGTGGCGAGTTACAAACAGTCAGGGTGTGGTAGAAGGTGGGGGTGCTTTTTTAAATATTTGCAGTGGGTAGCAATATACTATATAAATCATGTTTTGGTCAGTTATTTACATTCTCTCAGAGCAGTACATATGGGGATTTTGAATACGAAGATTTAGTGGTTACCAGAGAATGAAGTCTGTTATTCAGATGCACATTGTGGAGCAATTCTTGATCGGGTAATTGGTGGGATGTCCAAGTCCAAAATTTTACCCCTATCTTAGTGATTATTTTGCAGATAAACCTAGTAACCCTCTCCCCCTAAAAAAGAAGAATGAATGGCTCTGGGTAGGGAACAGAGCCGTAAGATCCAGCTCCCTTCAAAGAGCAGTTATTCCCATCACTAAAATGATCTGGCTCACTAAAAGGGGCCTGAATTCCCATCACTACAGCTCACGATCTCCGTCTTCTGGACAAGCTTTTCGTAGTGTGCAGTCAATCACAAAACCCGGAGCCATGCGAGTAGGATATTTACTCAGGCGAAATCTTGAAAAACTTGCATGTTTATATTTTTCATGTTGCATTTTATCACTCTAGTTTTGACACTGATGTGACGGCATTGATATCTGTAACCTGAAAACCTAAGATAGTACAGCAGAGACAACTCAATGTACTAGTCTGTGTACGTTCTACGGTAAATATTTCACAAGTCCGTTGGACCTGGAACTTGAATGTCTGCTTGGCAAATACCCAGAGAACTCTGCACCTCGTGGTATCACCTCTACACCAAAAGCAAAGCATTATGGGAATGGAAAATTGCCATGGTGACTATTCCAAAGTACCTCCCCCCCAAAAATGAAGCAGGCTGGTCCTCCCAGTGGGGTGGCCTATCAGCAGGCCAGTCATCTACAGGGAGATAAAGGATGGATGAAGGTCGCCCAGTCCATGCCACGCAGCACTACCTTTACTTTAACAGCCACTGTATGAAAGTCTGGACACAGATACTCTGTACATAACCTATGAGATCTGGTGTGAGCAAATACACACCTAGCATCAGGTACAAGAAGATCAAATGGCATTGTGGACAAGGACAGTATATTACTGCCAAGTTTGAAACTCAAATTACTATGTGGACATGCACACAATCACAGTCTCAACAACTTTTATATCTGAATTTTTTAATGCAAATATTTACCACTGTTACAATGAAAAGACACCTTTTTTACCCAACACTTACCACAGAATAAGTTACTGAAATTCATTTATGGACTAACAGATACAGAAGCAAGAGTTGACAGACCGACATGCAAACTCACACACAAGACGTGGCAGGCTGTGCAACCTGCAGGTGCAGAGTTAAAACAGCTGCAGAGCAACTGTAAGCCACAAGCCCTGTTACTGCTCCTTACAACAGCAAACGGACTTGTGTTTTCTGCAACAAATGCGCACACACACACTCCTCATATCTTGAGTTGTTATATAAAATTTAGAATTTCCATTGCTTGATTAACAGACTTCACAGATATTGTCAGAGAGATTCCTGTGACGCTCTCTTCTACATCTACCTGCTTCGTTTGCTGAACACCTGGAGCATGCTCTGTGACAGCATCCCGTTACACAACACATCATATGGTTTAACAACAAGTGTGAGACACAGTAGGGCTAGGCTGTTCCCAGAGTGTAGCATTGCATAAGCAAACTCAAACACACCAAGGTAGATAATTCATTCACCAGCACGTGGAAGGGTGTGTGAGTTTCAGCTGGTGGGGAGCAAAAGCCAGCCTTACTGACAGGTTGTTTCATGCTGGTCAACACTGCTCAAACAGTCCTGCATTCCACTAAAGGCCTATTCCTGCCTCCCAGGAGAAGTCTAATTCCATTAAAGTATAAAACCTGTTATGCCTCAAAGCTATTTTTCCCACATCTAGTCCTCTGCCTCCTGTCACAACCAGAATTTTACACATCCAGTAGAATTAACTGATCATTTTAATTAGAAGAGTAAATGTTGCACTAATGGTAAAAATAGTATCCATATTCTTCAAAAGCATAAATAACCAGCAAAGGACCTCCATCCATCCACCTTCTATATCTGCTTGTGCTATGCAGGCTCACGAAGGTTGGGGGGAGACTCAAACCCTGGTCCCAGACATAGGAGGCATCAGTGTTAACCACTGCACCACCGCATCACCAAGGACTTACGAGACAGAATGTAGAGCTGCTTGAATTTGACCACCAAAATAACCTGATGAATCACTCATGGCCTTGCTGTATTTATAGTTGCCCCAAACAATCCCTCCGGGACAGCAGTTTCACACCAAACACTTCTTGGCTACATGTCTGCCTACACTATCACTTGCAGGTACCATGCTATGCTGGACACCGTTGTCCACACCTATAACTCACATAGAATGTCCTACACTATTATTACTAATATATTCAGATACCACTTCTATCCAATCTAAAATTCCATAAGTTAATTCCACTAACCCCACATTTAAAGAAAAAAGCAGCATAACATCAATCACCAGCAACGTTTTTCAGCCTACTACCCTTCTGCACTGGGACTGGCACATCACATAAATCTAGAGCCAACAGGTCCAGAGTCCGGGGCTCTAACCACTTCCCTACACTAGGGGGTAAAGGACTGAGGTGAGTGAACTGTCCACACTATGATGAAACAGGCCACCGTCAATGTCCTGCTGGCTGAGTTCCAGCAAAGCAGAACTGATGCGTAAGACCGGCATCAAATCCTTGACCTCTGTAAGGACAAGAGTACTCAACCCCCATAACGAACAAGCAAATCAGCATAACCCTACCAAAGTATTGTAAGTAACAACTAATTAAACCTGTCATAAGATGCAAAACACCTTCGTGCCACTTGGATGGAAGGAAAGGACAGGGATTTTTTTGTCAGGGAACAACAGTGGAGGCAGGTTTAACAAAAGTGAACAGGAACAGAAAAGAGACATTCAGCCCAGTGTCGGCACTGGGGAAAAAAAGTCAGAAAAACAGCCACAGTTATCAAAAGGGCTACAACTGGAAGTCATGCAGGGCATCTGAGACTGGGCGTATTACTGGTGGTAAAGAAAAGAAATCCTCTATAACACGATATATGGGTAACCTCATGAGAGCTTTACCTTGCCTCACCCAGCCCTATCCCTGTGTTTGGACTACACCCCCCACCAAACCTGAACGATCAGACTGTCATTCCTATCAATCCACATTTTAAAAAATCAAGTTTATTTTATCAAAAGTCCCCAAGATTAATGTTACCTCAGCAAGCATTCAAAAAGTAAAGCAAACCCCACATCACCCACAGGAATCTCCTCCCCAGCAACATTTTCCTTTGTTTCCATCTTCCAAAATGAACTCCATAGAACCCCCCCCCCGTCCATCAGCACCCTCAGGAATCACAAGCTGCTCTCAGTGTGGGCATACAGGGACATATACTGGAGCCCCTCCAGGAGCACAGAAGGGGGGGGGAGCAAGATTGCTGGCATGAGCTGTGGCTAATGGGGCCAGGGAGGGGGCGGAGCCTGGCTTCACAGCCATCTGGTCGGTATTTAACTCAATTAGCCAGTGGAGAGGCCTTTAAGGGCCTACCCTGGAGCTCACTGGGGGAGACTTGAGAATTAGACTGGCCTATTCATCTGTAGACTTCAGCTTTAAACACCCTCTCATACTGGTCCTCAGGTAATCAATACCCATTGGAAATTCAACAGCACAAACCTAGAACTGATCTAGTGTTTGGGAGGTAGACTATTAAGCTTCTGAATAACACCAGTAGACAACCTAGCTTAAAAAAAAAAAAAAAAAAAACATGAAAACATGAACTAGGGGTGTAATTTTTTTCAAAAATCAAGTCCGAATGAATTTGAAATGCCACGTAATTCCTTCAAATATATTCGAATGCTTATGACCCCTGCCCCCCCCCAAAAAAAATACAACCCAGAATCTGAATTTTCAGTATTTTATTAACAGCTCACACTACGTCACATTTGTTCAGTGCCCCTAAGAAGTGAGAGTGGGAAAATATTTTTTAATAGCTTTGCGATCCCTCACAATACTTTTGCATTACTAATAATGACTTGTACTTTAAACAGATACAGTACAAACATAGAATTAAACTGCATCGTGTTTATTCACCGCCAGTGACTGTAAACAAGACAGCTGGTCTATTGAAGGTGAAGTGCACACACAAACATTGAAATATGTTTACCAGCGAATTTTTATTAATATCTAAATAATCAAAGGGTGTTGCTTGCTTTCACTGAAAGAGATTACAGCCGGAAATGTAAAGCTAACTTTACCGCAGTGTCATAGATCAAGTTTAAACTCGTAACCACTTCCGGGTATACCTCCCTGGCATTGTCGCTTGATGAGGTATGTGGGGATATGTGGATCTATACTGAAATATTCCAGAAAACAGGTTCGAGTTTAAACCTTAACTTAACCTTAACCGTGATAAAGTTAGCTTTATATGCAGTTTTCCAGTTGTAATATCTTTCAATATTTGTAATATATTTCAGTGTTTGTGTGTTCACTTCACGTTCAATAGCCCAGTTGTCTGGCTTACTGTCACTGGTGGTGAATAGACAGAGTAGAATTATTAATAAATACATACAAAAACACATTAAAGTTACATGGTGTACACTGTCCCCCATAGGTTAATACTTAAAGCACATTTTACAGGCCATGTCTGTATTATTTAGGTTTATCCTTGCCCTCATGTTGCAGCAAAAATTAAGTGGGCAAGTGTAGTGGCATTACAAAAGTATTGCGAGAGAATGCAAAACTATTTCAAAAAATATTTTCCCACCCTGACCTTTTAGGGGCTATGTAGACATACAACAAAATTACAACAAACGGTCTAATGGGCTTATAGGCTACAATGACGCTTTAAAATTCGAATGGGTTAATTACAGTTCAAATACAAATTTTTCCACATCATATTCGAACAAATGGTTGAATATCGGTAAAATAGTGACAGCCGTAACATGAACTGTGCAGATAAGAATCCAGTACAGAACAAAATAACAAAAATCAAAACTACTCAGATCAGTAATTTATTCTTTTTCAGCAGCAACTCCCATCGGTAACAGATGGGTAAAAACTATAGATGCTATACTAACTAGGGTTGGGCGATACATTGGTGTCAGTTATTACCGGTGTGATTGTGCGCCACGATATGGATTTGCACTATACTGTCAACACTGTGAGAAGTCAACAGCCTAATTATACAACAGCCCTTTTAGAAAAAATAAAGCGTTTTATTTTCTTCAAAGCTTCAGTTGTAATCTGAATACTTGTCCTTTTATAGTATACGTAACCGGTTTATCTGCATTGTGTGAATTTTCTATTAAACACACTCTGACACTGTGTCCTGATAGCAAATTAAATTATAAACAGTTTGTATGTAATTATACACATTAAACTAAACCTGGTTACATATATACAGAAGCAAATTAAAAACTAAAACATATTCCCTGAATCAGCATATATACACACCGCTTCCTTCATGCAAGGTGCATGGAAAAAGGCACAGCTGCCCAATTAACGCTAGAACCGCCGGTTTCCCATACCAACGAACGTCAAACTCCTTTAACTGCCAAGCAAGACGTAGTTCAGCGTAGGCAGTCCTTTTGCTAGTGCTAATGTGCAGTTAGTGTTAATAACAGCAGCGAAATCTAACACTCTCAACCAAAAAGCTGTAATGTTCCTAACAAAGCGGCTGCTCTGTCCTGAAATCATAAAGCTGAAGCTTTTAAACACAGTATGTATTTTATAAACTGTTGGATAAATGGACGAAGTTTATTGGTGATTTCACGTTCGTTAAAGCTTAGTTTTTAACAACTGTATATAGTAATGTTATTTTTTATACAAATAAACTAAAAAAAAAAAATACGTTTTCAGGGTTGCCAACGCTCACGCATCTGGCATGTCACTCACGCTTTCAGACTCGCACGCTCATGCAAGAAATGTTAATCTGTATTCTTTCATTATAAAGCTAAAATTAGCTACATAAAACACGTTGGGGTAGTTTGCAAACCCTACAGGCTATTTACAAGGTAATAAAACTGCCGCATATATGTAAATGCATGTGCATGTGTGTGCAGACTCGTGTCGAATTGAAAATCTCACTCCAGCCAGCTGGCCAGAGTTGGCAACCCTGCGTATTATTTGAAATTAACTGTAAAATGCACCGTTTTCAGCTGAAGCAACTTGTCATTTTGTCTGCGTTGTTACTCCGACAATTTAAAATGAATGAGAACATATTATTATCTGTCACTTTTTATATAGGATCGAAATAAGACTGCCCATAAACTGTAATAGCGATTAAAGTGTACTTTATATTACTTCTTACATAAAGGGACAGGCATCCTACTCCGAAAACTTGGAAAAAAGTAATACATGATATAATACAGTCACTGTCCAAATACTGAAAAATACCGTTATAATTTTTGGTCATATCTCTCACCACTAATACTAACTACAGAATTTATGTTCCAGTGAGTATTCAAGCTTTTGCATTTAGAAATGCAACATCAAAAGCAGCAAGTGAAAACAGAAAATACATATTCAAACAATACAGTTAGGCATACACTCAGTAACCAGTTCGTTGAGCTGCTTCATGCAATGTAATATAATTCAAGGAGCCACTCCCCTCCCCTGATCCATAGTTCTTAGTCATCTGCAATCTCCTGTGAGTGACGGGGGGTGGGGGGGGTCTCAAGCTCATTTAGGGGTCCCTAGTTTAAGGAAGGTTGAAAACTCCTGATGGATATGCATGCATCCATTTTGAATGTAGTGTGACTGCTGCTGCTGGTGTTTCCAGAATGAAGCAAAAAAACAATGAGTGTACGTGTCATGGGAGGAACAGAAAATAACATTCCGGAGGACTGTGACAATGTTAATGTGTTGCACATGTGGGGAGGTTGTTACAAGAGCTCCATATAAATTGATAACAGAGTAAGCCATACAAATATCTTTCCTTCCATATTAGATTTTTCTTTCTCCGGAGAATGGGGTTTTCGCAATTTTTTGCTTTCGGTGTTTACCATTATATAAAAATTAAGGCTTAAATTTGATGAGTTTACGGTGAACCATTTTATGTGCAAGTTTGAAGGGTTATAGTTGTTCAAGACTACAAAACAAGCACTCATAAATCAGACTAGACCTGGAGAAAAATAAAAGTAGAGAGATGCCATTCATTTACTGATGTGAAAAATAGAGAGATGCCATTCATTTGCTGATGTGAATTATCCCTGATAAGGTCAAAGCAAAATATGAGGAAGACATTACCTTCATGTGACATGGTCACTGTGTCCTCTTTAGAGGAATTGTTGTAGATGAGCACAGCAGATGCATTGAAGGCTGCGGCTTTGAGGATCTTCTCCTTGAAGGTGCAATTGCCCCTCTGCAGCAATGCCACCCAGTGGACAGTCTTGGGGGGCACAATGAACCGGGTGTGGGGGTCACAGCCCTGACGGTCTACCACTGCAGACAGATGACACAGAGCTTTGTCAATACTGTGACACATTCTTACAATCATTATCGTCCTAAAAAAGGTTTTTTAGTTAAGGGGCCATGAAAAAAATGCTTTGTACAGCTAGACACTATACAAAGGCAAGGCTGAGTTAACCTTTCAGTTTAACTGCTGTGGCACTAACTACCCAGTTCTGCCTTCACAGAAACAGGAACAGCGGCAAGACAGAGTCGATGAGTCATCAATAATGCATCCAGATAATCCAATACTGATCCTGGAATGACCTGGTCAGACATTATCACAGCTTTCTTCCCCCACAAAAGTTTGCCACTGTATATTGAGCTTGGCATTTAGACAAGCCATTGTTTGAGTTAGGGGGCTTTATGAGCAACTGCAGCAGCTTTAGAAACCCTGCAAAGGACAATCAAATGGGATGTCATGACGTTAACTATAAAGCTCGGCAGCAAAGGACCTGCCGTTCAGTGGCAAACAAACAGAACTTATTTCTGCTGCTTAGCCCACAAGCCCCTTAGAAGGTCATAGCTTGTATTTATATGAGCTATTTAAGGGAGGTGTACTCTAAATTTTCTGTCTGCTGCCATAATTCATGACTTAGGAAGGACTAGACCAATAAAAACTCTAGTGGCCACAAAACAAAGCCAAATGAAACTCAGGAGTTAATTATGGCCAGGTACAAACAAAGGATTTTAAAGTAATGCGAAAACACTTATTCCAAAGCACGAGAACCCTTAACTGTTGCAGAACTCATGCATACTTTTTGTTTTAATCTGTACACTCACATAGTTCATATATTCCTATCATTATGGTGACTCTCCACTCATTTCTATGGACATAACCCTAATCCCAACTATGATACCCCTAATCCTTACTCAGCCTTAACCTTAAAAATAAGTAACCAAACAAAACACAAGACTTTCACATTTTTAGTTTTTTGATTGCAGTCACAGACTTTTATAAAATTGAGTTTCCCCACAAAGTAAAAATAACATGTTTTTAATCACATTGTGAGGACATTTGGTCTGACACTTTTAGTCATACGAAACTTGTGTGCAGCATTTTGCAGTAAACATTTTAAACATTTGGGATAAAGGTTTCAACTTTAGACTGATATTTCCAGTAATTTTCTACAAAAGGAAATTCTCACTGATACAACTGGAAAGCACAGTTTTACTTTACAGAAAGGAAATACAAAATGTGCCACATAAATAAAAACCAGAAAACAAAAGAGCATTAATAGTGCATTTTCTTTATCAAAAGCATTAACAATGGTCTTCTGAAACTGTTTATTTCAAGGTATGTCTAACAATGCTCAGTAATCTGTAAGGAGAGCCACAGGAGTATATTATACAGTCTATGTGGGAGGACCTTATCACACATCTCTGAGTCCTGTAACCAGGGACCACAGGAGGGTGAGCAGCTAGGACTGCCAGAACGTAGATGGAGATATGGGGATTGGGAGAGTGCCAGAGATTAGAAAGGGGAATGACAAGGAAAGATTAAAGGAGAGATGGAAAGACAGGGAGAAGAGAGAGGAGTGCACACCCATCTGGAGCCCATATCTATCCGGTAAGCGCCCATAGGTGAGGCTTTTTTGCCCAATGACAAGCTGCTAATACTATGAAGATGATTACCAGCTACAGCCAAATGCATGATAAGAATACATACACTGTGTCCCAAGGACACTTTCACTGTGACAGGTGGAAGACTAACAGGGTCACAAAGAAAGCGGGAGGCTTCAATCTCACAAAACATGGCAGTTTGACTTTTGAGCCTAAACACGGTCAACTGTTCACTCAATCTGTGGCCAGAAAGCTCTCACGCATCTGATTTTTATGAATAAGCACAGGACTGTATAGGTGGGCTACACCAGACCAGGTCGGCCAACTATGAAAGATTCCTCAGGTCACCTAGTCCAGTTTATACATCAGCCTGAAGTCAGTGGAAGCAGACAAGTATAATGTTCAAAAAAGCAATACTTCTTTAATAAGGAATAACTGTTTAATGATTTTTGTGTCTGTGGTATTCTTGAGTTTTTATTTAAATGCTTTAAAATCAACATTGTTTAAAATTTGCATGTTTAAATGATTGACTTTAGAAAATAGAAAGCTTAAAAAATTCAAAACAGGTTTGATATGACATCATATTGTTGTTCACTTTCTCATATTCTAATACATGAAATGCAACTTAATGAAATTGCCAGCCTTACTGAAATTTAAGCTGTGTATGACGCTCCAATAAATGTGAAAGACATGAATAAAACAGTAAGAATCTATCTTGCTATGTTAAAAAGTTCCAGTGAAAAAGGGGCGGAAGGCATAATTATCAGCCTATTTTCTTTTAATTATACTTAACTTATTTTTAAATCTGTTTCTTCTTCTTCGTCTTATTATAATTATTTATTTTTTAATTATCACCACCACCACATAATGGACAGGCACCCTATTCTGGGTGTTCTTTGGCCTTGTCCACTCTGCTGCCTGGGATAGGCTCCAGGGCCCCTGGACCATGACCAGGATAAGCAACTGGAAGACTGATAGATGGACAGATAATCCTGTTACTGTTGTAATGCTATGTATGTCATGGCATTGTGTCGTAAAATTTCTCAAGCTTCCGCTGTCAACAATACAGAACACAAGATTATTTACTTCGAGTTGGTCTCACACCACAGCCCTCCCCTTTTATCAGTGCTACTTTCAGAAATCCTATTGACTGACAAATTCATTCAACTATCAAGGAATAACCAAAAGGAGCTCCAACCGCACCCTGTTGTTCACTTTGGTCACTCTGGCTGCTTCAGCTACCCAGTCTCAGGAAGCCTACTTCCAGATACTGTGCACACATAGGCAGGTTTCTGCATTGTATTTCAGAATTTCAAAACCATGGCTTTTTGAAATGCAAGCTATTATATTTCAACAGGAAGTGGCTTCAGTTTAGGAGTACTGCATACTGAATGTTTCATAACCAACCCAGCTCTAAGTTGGCGACTGTGTTGAAAGTCTCATACTTCTGCTTAAGGGTCAACAACAGAGACATGACGCCATTGCAAAACCAACCTGAAACAGCACACACAAAATATCCACAAATTTCAACAAGATTCAAGTAAAGTCAGCCAATGCTCAGCTAACAAACCGGGATAGCTCCAATTGGAACTACAAACCAGCTCAAAAGCTGTATGTTTTACTTTTTGTGCACATACATACATTAAGGCC
The DNA here is from genome assembly GCA_011763525.2 of Mormyrus iriodes. Taxonomy (NCBI): domain Eukaryota; kingdom Metazoa; phylum Chordata; class Actinopteri; order Osteoglossiformes; family Mormyridae; genus Mormyrus; species Mormyrus iriodes. The sequence goes on from JAAGVU020000002.1 coordinate 3,837,228, forward strand.
AATACACACAAAAACATGAGTTAGGAACAGCAATATATGGCATGGCAGAATTCTCACTGTAATTGGCTACATGTCGGCACCAACAGACAGGAGCAGTGATATATGCTGTAATGCCCTTGACTCAGGTACCCATGAGCCCTTACTGAATTCAGCAGCCCTCCCTAATTGCAGCAGCCTCCCCACTGGTACTTTAAACCCAGCCCTTGGCGTTCTTATCCCCTTCATACCTAAAGGTCAAAAAACCAAACAAAAAGACACTGCAGTTACTCTTCCCCTGGATCCAGGCCTAGGTGGGGGGAAAAAAAACAATATAATACTGAAATAAATTTTTCTAGAGAGAGTCATCATCATTAACAATGTGTGATGGGTTCATTTGCAAAGTGCAGACTTACTTTCTCCATGTGTAAAAAAGCAAATGTTATTACACCAAACAGGAAATGTACAAGCCAAAAACTGCATCACAAAAAGAAACCACTCCTTGATAATCTGAGTGGATTCCTGTCCACATCAATCACCGTCAATGATATCCCACCTTGCCATTACTCCGGTTTCCTTCTCCTAAGTACAACTTTACTGTAAATCATTTACGCGTGGGCAAATGTTTAGGCCTATGTCAGGAAGTAAATTGATTTCAACCAGATTCGAATCCACCTCCACAAAGTAACATTCATGGAGCGGCCCTCGAAGTGGCCCTGGAAGGGAACTCATCCTACATAATGCACATAACCCTAGCTAAATCATTCCCCAGGTGATCAATGTATGGGGACAACAATGTTCTTGTCCCAGCCTTCCTTGGCAATGTGACACAGAAACACAAAACCACCCCACTGGCAGAAAAATACAACAATCCTACAGTAAAAACTGCAACATGGACAATAAATACCTGGTGCACAATTGCTTCCTTTGGTTACCCAGAATTCCTCAGAGGTCTAGCTGCCATCAATACTAATTTGGAGAAAGGCAAAAGAAGGATCTGGATGATCATGAAAACAGGGAGGGGGATATTGACTGAACTTGAAATTTAGCCTCTAGGATGTAGACACAGGTCTCCCAAGAGGGGTTCCTGCACCTGTCTCTTTGCCTGGACATGCACCTCAAACTGGTATTCACTATTCACCTCCCCCCCAACTAAAGGTGACCTACCTAGATGGGTAAGCAGCTGCATAAGGAATGTACTCACTCTGACCCACTAACATGTTCTCCAATGCATTCTATAAGCACATGTCAGCACATGACTTGTAAGAGGGAAAATGAATCAGAGAAGCCAAATGAGCACAAAGGAGACTCATCCACAGCTGGCACCAGAAAACTTGCCAAGGTGAAAACAGGACAAAGCAACCATGATGCCCAAATACTGAAGTCAAACACATAGCAGAAAAAAAAGACGACTACTTTTCAGAATTAATGCTGGCAAGCCTATGCAGAAAGTCTGCTCCTTCTTGCCAGCATGCAAAATCTTTGTCTGCAAAGCACTGTTTCCAGTGTAACCGCTGTGTACAACTTCTGTCTCCCCCACCACAGCTTCTAGGCAGCTTTCAAAAACCACAGCACAGCTGTGATAACGGTACAGACATACTCTACGTCCATGATCATAGCCAGTCTTTGAGAGATGGCACAATTGGCTGAGAAAGGTTTAATGTGGTGAGTGCAGCTGATGGTCCATTAAGCCAATGTAGTTTTTTTCCACCTCAGTGGAGCCACAGCTGACGAGATCTACAGCTCACGAAGTTTCCTGCACCCAACAGTTCGGCCCGCGCTGAGCTCGGCGGGAGTCCCAGTCCAACTCCTGTCAGCCAGATGACAAGGTCGCGCAGACGTCCGCACCTGGGGCTGCGCAACAAACGCGTCACGAGGAAGCTACTACATCAGACCCCAACTGGCTCCAGGCCCACAGCCAGAAGAATATGAATGACACAGGGAAACACAAAACACATAAGCAAGTGAATGCGCAAATCACACAGACATGCAATGTGAGGAGTCTGGATGTGCAAAAACAGAATTCTGTACCTGGACACATGTCCAAGGTAGCAATACATCTTTGTGGGCTTTGGCGGCCCCCAGGAGACCTGCGTTTACAAAATGTACTTCAGCATTTTCTTTTTTTTTAACCTCGATAAGGAGTTCCTGGAAACCGATGGATAGATGGGAGCATAAGTATTCATATGAATAACAATATTGTAACTGCAAAATCATTGCCGTGCATAATAAGAATTTCAAATTCATTTAAAAAGTTACAATTATAAATACTAATTAAAAATATACATTTACCCTGCAGTGGTTGTCGCAGTATTCATTACCTGAAGTAAATTATTCTGAATGAGCCAAGAAAAAGAAAAATCTACAATTCCTTACTACTAGCCAACAAACAAAAAAGGCATAAAATCATTTTAATAAATTCATTAATGGCTCATGGAATGTAATAAATAAAATGCAATAAATTCCATGGTCATCTTACATAAACATGACTAATCATGCTGGTTCAGTTTCATAATTCTCGGGCACCCTGTACAGAATCCCAGGATATTTATGAGCTCTGAGGACACTGGAAGTGTCCTTCAAATTTATATAAGCCAAGTATCAGGATTCATAAGGAGCCACACTATGAGGGAATTCAAGGCCATATTCCATCTTTAAGACATCAGCCATCACCGAGAGAGCCATGATGTCACCACAAACGCACAGGCCCTCATTTGCTTTACTCCCTTTTGACTGTGTTGGCCCAAAATAACAGCACATTTCAGCTTCACCGTTTTCCCAAAAATTTCTCCTCACCACAGTCCAAGGATCTGCTTGATGCACATCTGCCAAACAACTTTCAGAAACCACTGACCATTATCTAATGAGGTAAATCTCCTTCTATAAATCTCCGCTTAAAGCTTATTGTAGTACATTTACATTTTAGCGCAACAAATACACATTTATATTGTAATGTACTGGGTTCAGTAAATCTAAACTGTTCATTTATTCTGAAGATGCTACTATACATAAACAAATGGTGAAATAATTGCATGTACAGAAAAACTGAGCGAGTATGCTTGTTTTCTGTCATGCATTGATTTCTCCAGTTAAACAGTTTTTTAATTTCCCAAGTCATGCCTCGACAGAATGTATTTGGGCTACATTCTCAGTATGCCACTGTCAATAAAGGGCACAAGGCCTATTTCAGCAGGGACTCTGCTTTTTTCTCTTTTTCTCTTTCTTTCTTTCTAAAATTGTCCCGATATCCTACTGGCTTTGCACTCTCAGATTCCTCCAGCATGGGCTAAGAATAATCTGTCCTTTATTTCACTTGCTGTGTCATGACTGTCTAGTTTCCTATTGGCTGTGTGTTTATTAAGAGATCCCTGCCAGACTGTCTGTCCGCATGACAGACACACCAGCTGGTGAGAAGACTCTGGGCAGTGGGCAGTTGGGGGAGGAAGCAGTCCAGCGGAGTCGTTCAAAGGTTGCTCATTTCTTAGTCTCACATGGTGCACAGTTGATTGAGCAAGAATCACTAACTATCTCAGCCATATGCCTAACCTTCGGCTCTGGTTTTCCTGAAAACAAGCGATTCTAAAGATGCAAATGTGAAACAAATAGCATCAGTCTTACATAAAAGCCATGTGCATCACCCTTTTTAAACCAGCTTATGGCGAGCAGCCCATACTTACTCTTCATTCCACTTAAAACCTCCAGCAGCTACGCTAAAAGAGAAGCCCATTTAAGTGCCACAGTATTTCTGTAATTGGACAACATTGCTTTTATTTATGCCATTGTAGGTATGGGACAGTGAGGAAAAAGACAGCAGAAACCTCAACTGTAGAAGTTATAGCAGATCTTTAAGATGGCAGGTCTATCTTTAAACAAATCACAGTGAGTCTATCATATCCAGCTCATGTGAGAATGAGGAATGTGCTCAGTAGTAAGCTAAGCATAGACACAGGAAGGATGGGTCACAAGAAAAGGTAAGGGGAGGCTACTGGTGGAGTTCTGCATGGGAGTAAAGACAAAAGTGAGTGGGGCAGGGGTGAAAAAAACTCTGAAAAGAATAAAAAGAGAAACACGATAATACAGAAAGAAAACTGATTATCCCCCATGTCAATTCCCCTGCATACTACTTGTGCCGTTTCCCCCAGTTACAACAGTATAAATAATCCCTCTTATACTGCACAGACACTCTTGTCATTTCTACAGACAGGCTTTTAGTCAACCTCAAGGGTGAAAGCCAGGGATACCTTCATGTCAATAAACCCCAACAAACACACCAAAGTCTAGTGGTTTATGCCCTGAAACCAGAGACCCCCCCCCCCCCCAAAATGAAAATGGTCCACTGAAAGGGACCCCCTACAACTAATGTATAACCATGTAAGTAACCAAGACCTGAGTACTGGCAGGACGCTTTAACAAAAGAAAGAAAAAAAAAGAAAAAAAAAAAAAAAAAAAAAAAACACTTCTTGGGTATTTTTCGCTTGTACTGTGGGGGGGGGGGGGGGTTACCA
>JAAGVU020000002.1:3841808-3852212 GCA_011763525.2 Mormyrus iriodes
AATGTAAATAAACAAAACCGTGGACAGGGGAGGACGTTTTAACAAAAAAAAAAAAAAAAAAAAAAAAAAAAAAAAAAAAAAAAAAACACTTCTTGGGTATTTTTCGCTTGTACTGGGGGGGGGGGGGGGGGTTACCAGATGAAATCCCAACACTTCATCAATTTATGACATGTCTCTGCAAAACCCCTACAACTGTTTTACAAACCCCCAGAGAATCATGGACCCCAGATTGAAAACCCCCTCTTAATGAATTCTATTGTTTATTCAGAGGAGATAGAATTACATCAAAATCTAGCAGCTACTCTTAAAAAAAAAAGCACGAAAAATGACAAAATTGGAAAGATACAGATATAATTTCACACATGAACTGCCTGACTGTTCACAAAACGAAAAGGCTGTAATTCCTAACCGTCAAAATAAGACTACTAGGATTGTTTACTAAGGAAACTGAAACCAAAGCTGAAATTAGAGATGCTTTAACTGGTGTTCCAGCCTACTCAGATTATCCCATGAAGGTGTTGTATACAACTACATGAAAATTAAAAATGCCTGCTCTCTGTTTACTTGCCTGCTTAGCGGACTGTTTCAGTGCCTGTACAGAGACCCACGACTTCCATGTTATTGGTAGCCCAGACAACAGCCCACTGCATCTAGAGTACACCCTGCAGGATACCCTCTGCTTCTGTCCACTCTGGCCATTGGTTACCATAGCAATGAGGAGTTAACGTATAACTGGATGATCTTGCTGGGTTGACGTGCTTCTTTTTCGTTCCATGTTCTGCACATGACTCACACAAACCCCAAAAATAACGAAGCAACAAAATTTAAATTCTAACCTCAAAACGCCTCATCTTTCTCTGTACTCTTCAAAAGCATTATCTGAAATGAAGTTTTGCTTCCATCTGCAGCATTAATAAAGGCATTTGATGGCACTTAACACAGAGGCATCCAAAAATTAGCTTAGGAGATAACTGAAATTATTAAAGGAGACCTCGCCCCACATTACCCGTAATGCCCGGCCTTCAAGGACTTTATACATTTTCATTCATTCTGCGATATGAATATGGATAATGGCCCACAGGGGACTCAAGGCATGACTCCACCACAGGAAAGTTAATACGCCAGTCTGGCAGTTCATCAATACACGTCTGGAAGCACATACTAGGATTTAGCAGTGATCTCAGGCCTTTGTCATAAAATGAAGATACAGGGCTTATTCACAGGCTGGCTGGTACTCAGTATCCTGCCTCTTCGTGGCCAGGGCATGCCTGTGTTTGTCAACCCTTGGTTTACAGATGAACGATGGTATGCACAGAAGGGGAGTCCACCACACATTAGCCCAAGGGTGGAAAAACATTAAATCCACATAGTCCATTAGTGCTTTGAATACTTTATCTACTAACTACAAGCACACATTAAACCAAGTCAGTAAGTGTATATGTGTACAACACTTGGACAAAATGTTAGAACTGTAATGATACCCCAACCTTCTCAGACACTATCAAATACATACAGTACATTCATAAATGCATTCTGGCTAAACAATAGACCAACTAGGACTACAGGGAATCTATCTGAAAATTCACTGGAGACAACACCAGTAGCACTGTAGACATAGCGCCGGTCCAAACACAGAGCACTCAGAAACACCCACATTCACACACAAAGGGCCCTGAACATTTGAGGAACACTCTAGAGATAACGCCAGTCCAATCACAGGGCACACAGGGACATCCACATTCACATACAAAGGCCAAAACACTATTCAAGCAACATTTTGGAGATAACACCAGACAAATCACAGACCAATTATGCAGAGACACGAACATTTCCACACAAAGACCACCGAACTATTCAAAGAAACCATAAAAACACAGGGACATGCAAATTTTTGCCTTGTCAACACATAACTCCTGGACTGAAATCCAGCCACAGCTCTGTCCGTACAACCTGTATCTGATATGCAACCAAATATAAATGTGAAAGTACGAGGTGAGCCAGCATAGGATCCCATACATAGAGTAAGAGTTTGTTTTTTGTTTTTGGTGAAGAAACGATGCAAAACACACCCCAGTCTACTGGTTTCAGGGTTCAAAACTGTCACACAGAGCATTTGACTATACAACGGAAACTAAGAGTAGAAACAGGTTTCCGGCAATTTCCTTCCCTTACAGGCTGCACAATATATTGTATTCAGGCAGCTGAATTGAATGCACAATGGAAATTTGTAGATGAGCACAGTGTTATTCCATTTTACATGAAAGTCTGGTAATCTGCAACAGCTGCATTAAAAATACCCGAAACAGGACATATTTGCAGGGCTTCCTCTTTCAAACGACTTATTTATCCAATTAAATATAAACAACTGGACTAAAGAGAGGGCAGCACAGTGGTTCAGTGGGTAGCACTGTTGCTTCACAATTGTAGGAATGGGGGTTTGAATCCCAACTCCACTGTTTGTGTGCGTTTCCTCCCACAGTCAAAAAGATGTGGTTACGGTAATGAACATCTTGAAATTGCCCAGTGTATTACTGTACATGTGTACATGACCTCAATTGAATGGCGTCCTGTCCACAGTGTCCACCAGCCTGATGCTGCCTAGTATAGTCTCCTGGCCCTGTGACCCTGACTAGGACAACTGGTTAGAAGATGGGTGGAATACAAAAGATACAGGGCCTTCACAACACAGCTAGAGGTTAATGGATTCTTAATCAGTTGCATTTAACCGTTCTGCTCATGCCTTTGACTGCAGAAACATACATTTCTAAATATTGTTGGGTACTTCCATCCATCCATCCATCCATTTTCTGTAACTGCTTATCCTATTTAGGGTTGCAAGTAGTGGTTATGGGAACAAGGCAGGGAACAATCTAGGATGGGGCGCCAGCCATTGTTGTGTACTTTACCAAAGCAAATCAGATTTTGTATTATTCTTAAGGGGGCCCTCCCAAAACTTTAACCACCAACCACGTCATGAATGACTACCCTACCGCCTATAATCCTGTTTTCTCCTTAAAACCACTCCAGGGATATTGTACGTTTTGTTGTTATTGTTACTATGACTCAAAACACGCGTATATTAGAGGCCTTACCGCAGCACCAACATCGCCGCTGGCGAGATACTAATTCGCCCGTGATGACGGATCTGAAATTGCGACACTGTTTTTCGGCCTACTCCTTCTCACGTCAAGTATCGCGTTCACGTGTGTTGCATGACATAACACGGTAAAAGCAAGACGAGGCAATGCTGGGAGCCATCGCAAAACACAACAGCCTAAAACAGGAAACCGGAGACACATGGCCTGGGAAGGCAACAGCTCCGACCGTAGCGCTGGTAATGATTTTATGGAGAAGCCTGGGCAGAGACTACGGGAAGAGAGGGTCAGGTTTCACCTGGCCTCGACCACAGCACGTCAGCCTGCATTAATTTACACTATTAGATCTCTATCAATCCTCGTCAATACTGAGAAATAACATCACAGCAGTTTTCTAATGGGTGGAGTCTCGTAACTCACAAAATTAAATTCATTAGCTGGTCATTCACAATCAATAATTATATAATTCTGCTTATCCGAATACCATGTAATATATTTCACAATACTGACTTGTTGGGCGTTAAAATCGATGCGCCCAACCCTGGCCCCTGGGGGCTGCGAGGAGGGCACGTTGTTTTGCGTCATCTCCAACTCCAAAACAATTTAAACCATTATTTGAAAATACAGTTATCTAATCCGGCGACAGTGCCGTCCATAAGGTGTTAATAAAGGCATACTCAGTCAGTCCCACAAGGCCGCGAAAGTGGCCAGCATAGACCGTCCCTGGCCTCGACCATAAGCCACGATCAGCGGGGCAAACTCACCGCCGTGGACAGCAGCAGGTGCAATCACGACTCCCCTCGCCTCGCTCCTGGGAGAGTTCTGCCCGTACCTGCCGTCGTCCTTGGACAAGATCTGCTTGAGGTTGCCTTTGGAGTCCAACACGGTGGCGTTGACCGTGGCGCTGAAAACCTCGTCCTTATTGACCAGGTTTTTGTCGGCCCGAATGGACAGCATGCACCTGGGCAGGACGAGCAGCAGCGTGACGGCGTACAGGCAGCCTCTCGGGCTGGCCGCGGAGCGCTGCCTCGGCATCTTCGGCGTCAGCCTCGACGATTATCCCCCCCGCCGGCGCTTCTTCAGCAACCAAACCGGCAGCGCTTTATCCCAAGGCAGAAATGTACAAAGCGGGATCTTATTTAACGGCTTCTGTGCCGGGTCCCGACATCAAAACATGCCGTCGTCTTCACATCATTTGCGCAAATATTCCGATGCACACGTCCGTCGCCTATTCTACCTTTCGACGGACAAAAAGAAAATTATTCCAGTGCGAACGAGCAACATACACACATTTTTAAAAAACGCCAATTTGACCTGTATATAAACATAAAAAATGTCAAATATTGTTCACATATAACAGATTCTTTTACTATTAGTGAAACCGTTATGTATTTGCACTCTACAAATAGCTATCAAGCAACAACATATGTGGTAAAATATAATTTTACTCATCTATACTAGAAATTTAAATGAGAATATTTCGACGCATAACTGATGCTTATTTTTCCATGGTTTGTCATAGAAATGCATTGTAGTATTCGACAAGCTGTATTTTAAAACACAGCTTACTGATTCAACTCGTATTGGCCGGTAAGTTTTTCATGCAGGTATAAAGATATATTTTAGAAATTGGCTACTGTCATAGGTTGCTCCTTTTGTGACTGGAATTAGCTTTAGGAAGAAATTCGGTACCCGATATATGTAGAGCTTACAACCAAGCGATACATACACTAGTAGCTAGTGTTCTACTCGTTTGTATTCTTCTGAGATAATAAAAATCGGCAATATACCTACCTTCTCCATTTAACTGCTGACGAACCCAGTTAATGTAAACTTTATCTGTTCTGGTAAATTTTTTAATCGCCCAAATACGCTGTCGTCAGAGACTAGGCGGTTACAGCGAAGCCGCCCCTCTTTTCCTCCCGCCGACACGGACATGCGCACAAGCGCGATGAGGGACAGAGGGCTCGCGCAGACGGGAAGAGGGGGGCGGGCGACGGCTGTGCGCGTGCAGTCACGCCGGGATGCGCGTCCCGGCGGCGCGAGGAGATGGCGCTCGCCCACAAATCCGTTTTCAGCTGTTGACACACAGATGGGCCCACTTGCGAGACAAAAATAATTACTGGATAACGAATTATTATATACCAGGACTATATATATATGACATTATGTATATTGCACATATACCCCGATGAGCCAAAACATTATGTCCACCCCCATGTGAAACAAACAATGTTGACTATCTAGTAAAAGCGGTTTGTGTCAAGGTATGGGATAACATACAGTACTAGTAGTCAATATGTTGAATGCAGAATAAATAGGTGTAAAGACCTAAGTAACTTTGATAATGGCCAAATAGTCATGGCAGGATGACTGGGTCAGAACATCTCCGAAATGGAAAGGCTTGTGGGGTGCTCGCAGTCAGCCATAGTAAGTATGTCCCGACGGTGGTCCAAGGAGACAAGAACCACAAAGAAGAGGGTGTTGGGTGGCCATGACTCATCCATGTGAGATCGAATGTGAACGAAGAATGTCTTGGATAGTGTGAACCAACAGAAGGGCTTCTACGGCACAAATTGCAAATAATTTTAATGACAGTTACAGGATAATGTGTCACGACCTAAAGCGCACAGAGCCCTGCAGTGTATGGGGCTGCATAGCCACAAAGCACTCAGAGTGTCCATACTAGGCCCTGTTCACCATCGATAATCCCTACAATGCGCACATGAACTGGACCTTGGATTAATGGAATGGTCACCTGGTCTGATGAATTCTATTTTCTGTTGCATCATGTGCCATTTATCTGGGGAAGAGATGGCACCAGGATGCACTGTGGGAAGAAGACAAGCTGGTGGAGAGAGTGTGGTGCTTTGGACAATGTTCTTCTGGGAAATCCTTGGTCTGGGTATTCATGTGGCTGTTAATTTGACATGTTCTGCCAAACTAAACGTTGTTGCAGACCAGTACACCCCTTTGTGGCAGCTGGTTTCTTGATGGATGTGGTCTCTTTCAGCAGGATAATGTGCATTGCCACACTGCACAGATTGATCGGAAATGGTTTGAGGTACTGATGTTGCCCTGGACTTCAACTTCCCCAGATCTCAATCCAGTTGAGCATCCGTGGGATGTGTTGAAACAACAAGTCTAATCCGCAGCGGCTGCACCTCGCAAGTTACAGGAATTAAAGGATCTGTCGCTAACATCTGGGTGCCAGATACCACAGGACACCTTCAGAGGTCTTACAGAGTCCATGACTCGGCGTGTTTTAGCTGTTTTGGCAGCACAGGGAGGAACAGCATTATATTAGGCAGTTGGGCATAATATTTTGGCTCATCGGTATATGTTTATGATTATTCAAAATTCTAAAGCTTTCATTTCGTTAAATACAGAAAAAACAGTGAGTTGCCAACTACAATCTGCTAGCTACAAAGTGTGGTAAATTGTGCATTGGTTTACCTGTCCTTCATGTCATACTTCCTAATGACTGAGATCCTATCTACACTACTAAAACTCTTCTCTAGATCTCAGAGGGCTACGTGGCCCAGCTGCTTTTATCCTGTCTCTTCCACGGCCTTCCACTGTTGCTCCATCTGTTTTCTAACCTATGCCAGTGTCCTGTCCGTGCCTTCCCAAATCTTGTTTTTCCTAACATTCCTCTTCTCTGTCTCTTCAGGATGCGGCCCTGTTCCACCGCACCATACCTGACCTCCTTGCCCTGTACTATGACGTTGTTCACATCCTCAGCCTTGGTCAGCATAAAAGAGATTCCTCCTCCTGAGAGTGCCTCTCTTAAAAATTAAGCATCTCTTATAGCCACTGTGCAGGGCTTGCTCCATATGAGACCATTCTTCAACCTCCACATTTATCATTTATTATTTACTTCCTTGCTTATATTGGAGGCCTGCTTGAGACTTACACAGCTCATAATTTAACATTTCTAGCAGCTTTATTGCTTGCCCTGTGCCTGCAGCTTTTGCTCAAAATTAAAAGATCTTAAATAATTCAACACAAAACTCAAATTTATAGAATTGTGTTTAAAATTCTGATTATGGTTCTTTGTTTTTCATTTGACCTTGATACAATGTAATCATTTGTATATGGACATTTGTGCTATAATTTAGGCAGATTTTGATAGAGTTTGTGAGACTTACTGTCAGTTGCCTGTATTGTGTGGAACAATCACCCACGGGACCTTTCCTGTCGTCCATTTGGCAGCTTCTGAAGAGGTGAATGCACCCAGTCCAAAGTGTTTCAAAGGGTGTAGGGCAGAAGCGTCCATTTTGATCAATGGTCATAATGTTTACACTGAAGAGGGTTTGATATGTGTGTTCAGTACACGGTACAAAAGCTGAGGCAATGATACTATCATGCAGAATTCTAGGGGATATGGTAAGTAAACACTGAAATTTAGCCAGCAGGAAACAGTCTGCAGTTTTTCTAAAAGAAAGTTCCTGAAATACTAAATTTTTAAAAAATTGTGACATGGAATGTCTTGTATTGGAGTTAGGATACACCTCGCCATCCAGGAAGAGGGACAGGGACATTTCAATTAAAATAATTTACTGTAACAGTAATTTTAATTCTTTTCAGTTAAGGATAGTTGTCTAACATGCATGTGTATTGGTAACTTGATTTTTTCCCTACTGCTTGGGGAGTGAATAATTGTGTTTTGACTCCACAGAGGATCAACATGAACAACATTTTACAGTCATCAGCTTGAAATTAATAAAGATGTATCACAAAGCAATTGTTTTACAAGAAAGGTATGAGCTTTCAGGTTCATCTCAGATGGTCCTCCATCTTAAAAACACTTACATTGCTGGCTGTATGGTTATACATATTCTTATCCTATGGTTACTGAAGTAGTGCTTCATTTAAATAAACCCAGAAGCAGCATTCCAGATGAATGCGAATGTCAGGCATGACCCAACGGTGCCTGAATGCAGATGGGCAGCAGCTGCAGCCTCATACAGACCTTCTCTGTGTTAGCTCCATGTAGCAAACAGGGAGCAGGAAGTGAGGTCTAGCATCCACACTGACACTTTGTTCAATCAACATTCAGAGAGAGAAGGGTATGGGGAAAGAATGAGGGTGAGAAGTGTGAGGATGTTTTATATGAGTAAACGACAGCATTTTTGAATCTGGTTTTGCCTTTGGATATTCACTAATTGTAATTCCAGTTCATTTATTAATCATAATTTTCAGGGTGTATAAATTTCCATACAGGTTGGCTTGACCATGAAAGGATTTGTTCCTGGACTGTCAGACCAGTTGTTTGCAAAACTGAATTAATGAAAGCCGAGTTTGTTAAAAGTTGGAGAATCACTTTGGGGAAAAAGCAACAACTGAGCCAATCTGTGAAATATGAATTTAACAGAATGTGTGTCAGTGGGACGCCTATCTGTTCCTTTATGTCATTTGTAGTGATAGTAAGAATCTATAATTATGGGTGAGATAAATAAACATACTGTGTTTTTGTGAAAAGTGTGTTCCTGTAATTTGAGTTCAACTTAAACAATGTGCTAATTAGACTGAACTGAAAATGTCAGTGATTTGGCGAAATATATATATAGGCTCTCAGGGATGGATATGTGTTTAATGTTGCTGTAGCATGTCCTCCCAGAGGTTTCTATGTGAGAAGTCCTAGCTTGGTTTTTTACTTGCCTGCATCATAAGGGTCTCTTTCTGCAGGTGTCTGTTTCTCAGTATTGATCGATGTGCTTCTCCCTTAATTGGCACTAGGTCTCTTGAATGATGCAGGGTGACCGTTGCAGGAAAATAAATTTTCTTGGAAAAGTCTGCTTCCAGCAATCTGAGCATGTGGAGAGATGTGGTGGTCAGAAGCTGAATCTGATATAGATGGGGAAAAAATACACAGTTTGAACAAATCTTTGTGCATTTTCTTTCAAGAGTGATGGTCCTAAAAGACGTAAGCTGATCATCTATTTAGTCAGGAATTTTTTTTTACTGCTTTACATAAAAGAGAAGCATTTTAACGCATTGCACCCAATATTATGCTTTTTGTTGATCAGGAGGGACCTCAAGTGGTGACGTTATGTAAATGCAAGCACATTATACATGCTCACTGTTGAGGAAAATATGCCGTACATTTTATTGATAAGAAACATATTACTAATTATGGATTACGTTTGGGAGGGGCACACATACTTTCCTTACAAGACACGTTTTTGTCCAAAGTGACTGGAGGAAACGTGAAGATGTAAAACGAGTTTCTAATATTAAAACATACAAACATTTATTTCATTTACCACTAGATGGGGTTGAGTTAGTTATTTCAAAGGCTTCATCATTTCAACTATAGCCACGGGATGGTTACTGCCATTAGAGAAGTTTTTGACAGAGAACAACTGGTACGACACATTCTTTAAGATAAACTGGCGGGACATCACATAAGCTCTATTATCTAATTACTGCTTAAGGTTCAGGTATAACAAAGCCCATAGCTATCAGTCAGTGTAGTGTTTTAGTGAGACTAATGTATGAGCCACAGAGCATAAAGCAGGGCACACCCAAGGTGTTCCCACAGACATACGGACTCTCTCTAAAGGCAGTGTAGAGGCGCAAATTCACCTAATCTACATGAAAACTCTGTGAGGAGATTGCCGTATCTGGAGGACATGCTAATTCCCCATGGAAGCAGCAAATCAAGGATGACTGAAAACAGGATGGTAGGAAGTTCTCGTTCTCCAACCGACTCAGACAATATGTCAGTGAGATAGGCTGGCTGCCGCAGCATGACCATCCCAGCTAAACTATCACAAAGCAGCAAGAGCTGGGACATGATCAGCTAAGAGCGTCTTAGACCAGCTAAAACCAGCTACCAGCATAAGCTGTGAGCCCCAGCTTTTGACTTTTGTCCGCTGACTAACAAGTGTTTCCACTGTTTGGTCCTGTATAGAGATAAACAGACTGAATCTTATAACAAGTCTGTAGAACAATACATTTGTAGAACTGTGACATTACTCATCTATTTTCTGAAACCACTCATCTTATTCAGGGTCACGGGGGTCTGAAGCCTATCCCAGAAGCTACTGGTACAAGGCAGGGAACAACCCAGGCAGGCACACATATGGGCAATTTTACAACTCCAATTAGCCTCAGCATAGTTTTGGACTGGGGGGGGGGGACCAGAGTATCCAGAGGAAACCCCACAATGATACAGGGAGAACATGCAAACACCACACACTTGAACCCAGGTCCCAGAGGTGTGAGGCTTAGAGGTGTGCGGCTTAGAGGTGTGCCTCCCCACGACATTAGTCATTGTGAGCTTATTTATTTTAACAGAAGG
>JAAGVU020000002.1:3859246-3880587 GCA_011763525.2 Mormyrus iriodes
CCTCCGGGATAGGCTCCGGACCCCCCGCGACCCGTAATGGAATAAGCGGTTCTGGAAAATGGATGGATGGATGGATGGATTTTATTTAACCTTTATTGTACCAGGCAAGACATTAAGAACAGTTTCTTATTTACAGTGACAGCCTGGCAAGTGCCAGTAAACACTTTTAAGGGAAGGAAAAGAAGATATTCTAATGGATAATGCTTAATGGAAAATTGCTAATGTATTACTGCAAGCAGAAACAGACTTGAAAACTACAGACCAGTTACTCCTACCCCTATTGCAAATGTAAGATGTATTGAAAGTCATGAGGTAGCTGTTAAAGTTATGGAGGCTATAATTTAGTCTAAACTGAGAAATTACTTGTTGAGCAATATTGTTTTAAGGGGTTTGATTAAGGCATGTATCACCTAAGTAATCTATTGATTTATTGTTTTTCGCATAGCTCACAACAGGTTTGTTACATGATTAATTTAGAATAAAAGGGATTTGGAAAATCTAGAATGTAATGTACGTGGATGGATAGAGATGCAACTGGAAGAAGGATGCGGTATGTTTTAAGATGCTACAATGCTCCTATTATTTATACACATATACTTACATATATCAACTGTAATATTGTGCATATATACATGTTCAGATATATTTTAATTACTATAATAATAGAATTTAATGTTTTAGACACAGATTCCATCATATTAATCAAATTAATTAAATCTGCATGGAGTACTTTCCCATATAGGATGCAAAAGATTTATATCCATCCATCCATATTCTATAACCACTTTCACAGTAGTGGGTACTGGTGATCTTGGAGCTGATCCCATGAAGGATATGTCATGTAGCACCCTGGACAGTGTAACGCTCCTTCCTGCCCGGAGCGTGGGGTGCACTTCTTGAGCCGGGGCGTGTGGCAGTTAGCGGCTAAATGAAGCTAATGCACATGGGAGTCAGTCACTTCCCAGAGGTGGGCACCTTTATTTAACACAACCCAAACCCACTTACCCACGGTTACAAGAATCCTACCCACACGCAGCATTACTTGGAGGGGTCAGATGGTAGCTCGTTCTAGGAGAGACGTGGAGGGGAAAGAGCTACAACCAGCCTTATTTAGTCCTACGTCTACACACCCGTAGCTCTGACTGACGACTCTCTCTCTCTCGCCCTCTTGGGAGAACGTTTACATACTGCCCAGGGTAAAAGGGGAGTGCCTTAAAGGCACCTGCACCTAACGACCGTTACAACAGGATACCAGTCCCTTGCAGGACATACTGTTACATATAACCTAATAGTACAGGCAATTCTGAGACGACAATTACCCCAAGTACCCAAAGGAAACACATGAACAATGGTAGACTGCAAAATCCATGCACATACAGGGAACTAGGGTCAGAATCACACCTCTAACATTATGGGTTTGAAAAGAACGCTGATACTTTTGTAATCCCGCTGGGGAAACTCTCTTTGCCTATCCCATCTTGCTCTCCATGAGACACACAAACACATATAGAGGTGAGAGCAAATCTGGGGGCAATAGCCTAGGGTCAGCCAGCATACAGTGTCCTTTGAACAAGTGGGAGTTAAGGCCCTTGCTCAGAGGACCAACAGTGGCATCGGTCGGCAGCCATGGAATTTGAACCAGTGACCCTCCGATCACAACATCCCCCAACGGCCACATGGATACCCCCTGAGATTTACAAAAGTGCCTGTCATCATAGCATTATAATGACCAAACCATAATTCTTTCATGCGTCTGTAAGTGTCCTGAAGTCCAGAAGAGCTGTTCTTAAGCTGTAGAACACACTAGTCAGGTGGAAAATGGAACCCAGTGCTTAGCTCATGTCATCACAACGCAAAAAGCATTCTGCTACATTCCGTCCTTAAAAGTCTAGTCTTGAAGGAAGACAACACAGGGAGGCTAGTTCAGGTGTAGCATCTCATTAAGGATATAGATGAGGTTTCCCCTAAGAACTACTTTAACGTGCTACCAGAAAACCATACGAAACTACAAAACACACACACACACACACACACATATTGTTTTGTTTATAATTTATTGTGTATTTCATTCATTTATGTAAAAGTGTAAAAGATCAATTATGTAAAAGATTATGAAAAAACACGTTTTCAGGAGGTATACTCAACCTTTTGACTGGTACTTATTAAAAAGCAGGTTTACAGTTGAATTTTCTGAATATGTTTATAAGAGCAAAACAATGGTCATACTAATCACACAACTGTGCAAACTGCTTCCTATCGCTGTTCACGCATTTCTGTAGCTGGTCTCTAATATGCAAGAATATTTCCCAAGGAAAGATCTTCATTAACATCCATTTCCCAAATGCATCAACAATTATAATTTCAAGGTATTGGTGTTACAAATTGGCCAATTACTCTATATCTTTACAAAATACATACATATATTCACTCAGTTACCACTTTATTAGGTACCCCTATGTAGTACCAGGAAGTCCCACTTTGCCTCTAGAACCACTTAAAGGGTCGATGGGTTGTGCACCGGAAGATGTCTTTCTGAGCATCACTGTTAAACTGAGGTCTTGTTTTTGGCCTCCCTCTTAGCCACAATCTACAAGATGTTTTCGGCAGAAGAACTGCTGCTGACTGAATGTTTTCCTTTATCACACCCTACTCTGTACACTATCCGTCTGTATGTGTTGAACAATAAACACTTTAGTTTAGTGAATAACACTCAGGCCTCCCTACTGCGACCCTGACCAAAGTAAACGGTAGGAAGATGGATAAGCAATAAATGAATACTCACTGCACTCCCCTGTTCCTCTTTTATAGGTCCCCGTATGTTTGGCCTCATAGAAATCGAGGAGCTGGACGGGATATTCACCCTGGTGTCGGAAAAACAGAAGCTGGAGATCCAGGGCCTCACCACTGTGATTGTGGTGCCCCTCCTCTACTTGGTGGCATTCCTTGTCGGGCTCCCAGCAAACATTCTGGCCCTGTGGGTGCTGATTTTCCACACACAGAAGGCCCCATCCACCATCCTCCTCATCAACCTGACAGTGCTAGATGTGCTCCTTCTTCTGATGCTGCCCTTCCGCATCAATTATCACTTTACTGGAAATGACTGGCTCTTCAGCGAGCCACTGTGCCGGCTGGTCATTGCTGTGCTCTATGGTAGCATGTATGGTTCTGTGCTCTGCCTGGCATTAATCAGCATAGACCGGTATATAGCTCTGGTGCACCCCTTTGGTGCTCTGACCCTGCGCAGCCGTCGCACCTCCCTGGCCATGAGTCTGTCCGTTTGGGTGGTGGTCCTGTTGGCCATGCTGCCCCTGTTACTCTTTCGCCAGTCCTACCAGCTGATCGACCCTCCCATCAACACTTGTCATGATGCCCAGCCTACTGCTTTGATGGTCACTTTCTTTTTCCCCTACTATGCTACCCTTTTCAGTCTCTGCTTCTTGCTCCCTTTGCTGGTAATTCTGTTCTGCCATGGCACTGTGCTGAAGACCCTTCTGGCCAGAGGGCACCGCTACTCCCATGCTGCATGCCTCACCACCCTGGTCTTGCTGGTCTTCCTTGCTTGTTTCCTCCCCAGCAACATCTTCCTGCTCCTCCACTACTTAGACATCTACCTGACAGATGACAAGTACAACCTCTATGTGCCTTATGTAGTCAGCCTGGCCTTCAGCTGCTTTGGCCCCTGTATTGATCCCTTCATCTACTACTATGTGTCTGATGACTTCAGGGATAAAGTTCTAAGGGTGCTCAGCTGCTGCCGTGCTGGGCAACAAGTATCCTCCAATAACCGTGATATACATTTGACAAGCAGCAGCCAATCTAGGAGCACCTTGCTATCAAAGTCTTGGGCAAACGAGGAAGTTGTACAGAAGGAATCTGCTGGAAGGCCAGTGTAATGCAGAATAAATCTGAAGGAGTTCTGCATGGGAACTTTGTAAAGTGTCTTAAAGATGCAATGGTTGCATAGACAAATATTAAACATCATTTATCAAGTATTAGATTTTTGCATGTTCCACTTTTCTACAAGGAACTGATGTGTCATACACATAAGCTGAGTAAAAATAAAACACAATAGTGCCTTATTTTGCACGTGAAGAAATCCAAGTATTATTAAGATGTATGTTTAGCAAAGGATAAATTAGAAATTTGTAAGGTTTCATTCTCTATGGATACAAGTGTTTGGCAAAAAATAATAAAAGCAGACAGAAGCAGGGGGTAAGGGGTTTGTCTGAGAAAGAAGCTACTATTCAAAAACCTGAAATGTTCATAGATTGATATGCATGTACATGGCTGGACCAGACAAAATGATTGTAAAAAGAGCTGTGAGAGGGCAAAAAAATGATATAATAAAGATAATTGAATTTTTTTGTATACACAGTACCACTCAAAAGTTTGGACACACGTACCAATAGAAAGGTTTATTTGTACCATTCTCTACATTTTCAAATAGTTATAAAGTATGGAGGACTAAACGTGACATAAGTATAAATAAATAAATATACAAACAAATCATGAAATATATTAATACATACATACATTTTGGTTATGAAAAATTACATATTAAACTTCTTCATGTATCTATTTCTACATTTCTTCATTCATTTATTTCCCTATTTCCACATTTCTTTGTACATTTATTTCTGTTTGGTTCTGTCTGTATGTTAATAACATCCGTGACGGAGGGGCTCTAGATTTTCATTGGGGGGCTAGTTCTGGACCAAAACCCATATCTCGATATTTTTAGGGAGAATATACACGATATATATGTATGAAGTGAGCTAAATGTTTAATTTTAAGGCACAGCCACATATGAGATGTCACAAACACTTATGTGTGACACTTACGGTGTATTTAAAACAAAATGTAAATGCAGGGTCGCCACCTAAACGGTGCTGTATAGCTGTATAGTATCAAAACCCGCGCACATAAAAACCACGCGTGTGCATGCGATATGAGCGCACAGAACAGCATCAGCGAACAGAAGACCCATCCTCCCTACGCTGGACAAAAGCGGAGCGAAAATCGCAAGAGGAAACGAATGAATGTACGCCAGAGACGTCGAACGTGCGCGCGAGCGAACGACTTACCGCGCGAGAAAGAACGATTAACTGCCCGAGAGATGTGGAGGGTGCGCGAGCGCGTACGAAAGTGCGCGAGAGATACTGAGAGTGCGCCAGAAAGACCGAGCTATTATAGTATGCGAGAGAAAATGAGTTCCACGGAGAGATGTTGGCAGTGCGCGAGAGAAGATGAATTCTTGAATCGTCATAATACACAAACTAAAATAAATATATCTATAAACAAATAAATGGATAAATATATATTTCCGGAGGTAATTAAATGTGTCCTGTTATTTTAAATTATTTTTTTAAAGTTATTATATTTCATATAACGTTTGTCTTCTACCTGTAATCTTTAAATTGTATTTTGTAATAATGTTTTTCATAAGTCATAATTAAAAATATTATTTTACACAATTTAAATACGATGAATTTAATAAATTAATTCGAATTATATTTCACAATAAAGTTCAACTTTTCACATTGATGTATTTGCCAGTTTTCCGAACCAGCTTTATATTTCTTAATACTTCTTTTCATAATAATGGTGCGCTCTGTCAATTATTTTGAGGATGGAGATCGAGTTTACGATTGGATCAAGTGTTTCCTGAATGTCTTCACAGTGACCGAAGTCAGAAGCAGTTGCATTACAGAAACATCGAAAATTAGAACCGCCGTCAGGTTATAAGCTGCTGGTATAACCTCCAGACACGGTAAAAATGCCCTTTTTCAGGGACTTAAACCAATGATGGTCCTTAGATTTGCCTGTTTGCATACTGCGGAATACAGCCTCGTTATAAGATATGCAAGCAGCTATGCACATTTCAGAGCATGTAACAATAATAACTCGGTCTCTCTCACTCACATTATTTATCATTCGCGTACATTCGTTTGCTCGCGCGTGGTAGTTGTTCGCTCGTGCGCACCTTCAACATCTCTCGCGTACATTTATTCCCTCCCGCGATTTTCGCTTGGCTTTGGTCCGGTTTGCCGCCTCGTACTGCGTCTGCACAACAGTCTCACGCTAGTCAGGTAGAATTTTGGGACTTTGGAGGCGTGAACAGTGGCCGATGTCTCCGCTACTTTGATTGGTCACTTTGAAAGCTGACTATGATTGACAGTTTGCTTTGGAAGAATAGGAAGATCACTTACCAGTTGATGAGAGAATAACCAGGTTTACATTCTGCCTTGATATTGGAACAAGTAAGTCTTACATTAATTAACTTTCAGAGATCTCGTCTTAATAATGTTCAAGCCATATGACACGGCTTGTACCACGTTCAAGGTGATACTCGGCATCTGATTTTTGACTATGACTGTGTAAGCTCTTAGATACATCAACACTACCCTCAAGAAGTATTGTAAATGTTGGTAAATGTAACCAAAAATGTAATCTTGTGTTAAATTTAAGCAAACAAATGCAATGGCCATGCAAGTCCCCTGAAATGGTCACAAGTAACAAGTACTCAAAACTTTTGTTGTAACTGCAATATATATCTATATATACTTTTAATTAAACCTTAATCGTCTTAAAAAAAATCATTCTTAAAATTCTTAAATTTTTTTCTTAATTTTACTTCACTGTAAAAAAAGCTGAGTGACTCAGCTTGACTCACTCAAGTCATCTTGTTGCTTTGACTGAGTTATCTTGCTGAAAACCTGCTCTGGACCTTTCTGCTATGTTTAATTCCAGTTGACCGATAGACATGTAAGGTGTACACCCTCTTCTAAGACCCGCCCACCTGTTAAAAAAGTGCCAAAAGTCAGAACTAAAAAAAAAAAAATTCAGAAGCAAAACAAAAAAGAGAAGGAAAGAAATTCTTATTCAATTTTTTTTTATATTCGTAATGTATTTTTTTCATTTCGATACTTAATAATTTGCTTGCAGTTTAAAATATTTTGATTAATACTTCTCAAACAAATTTAACTTCATACGCGTGGTTTTTATGTGCGTGTGTTTTGAGACTGATTAAACGCCACAGTGGTCCCCGATTATTTTTTACCGAGGGCCATATTCCATCAAATAAGCAGTGACGTAGCCAGGGTGGCTGCAGCAGCCCGTTTCAAAACCTGAGATTCCATCCATTTTCTATAACCGCTTATTCCATATGGGTCGCGGGGGGTCCGGAGCCTATCCCGGAGGATGCGGGCGCAAGGCAGGGAACAACCCAGGATGGGGCGCCAACCCATCGCTGGGCACACTCACACACCATTCACGCCTACGGGCAATTTGGCAACTCCAATCAGCTTCGGCATGTTTTTAGACTGCGGGGGGGGGGAAACCGGAGTACCCGGAGGAAACCCCACGACGACACGGGGAGAACATGCAAACTCCACACACATGGAACCCGGGCAGAGACGTGAGCCCTGATCCCAGAGGTGTGAGGTAACAGTGCTAACCACTGCACCACCGTGCCACCCCAACCTGAGATTTGGTCAGCTTAATGTGTTGTCAGGTAGGTTTGGGTCATACTATTAGTTGCCATGGTAATTAAGTGACGCTCATTCTGATCTTGATTTCTGGAACAGAAATTGCCCAGGTTTCACCTACTAATATGGGATTACGTGGGTGTGTGCGAACCATCGCCTGAGACCATATGTATTTGACTGTTCCCTGTTATATATGTGAGTGTGTATGTTTACTGTACACATGTGCATTATGAGGTTGTGGGAACTTGTGTTTGTAGGGGCATGTGTAGGTAAATGGTAAATGTTGTTTTGGATTAGCTATGTCTGTATTTGTGTGAGGTAATTGTTTGCATATGATATGTATCAGTACCCTTCCTACCCCCAGCAAGCCTTTATGTCAACCAGTGGTTATTCGCTGTGTGTGAGCGCTACTGGGCCATGTAAGAGACACTGCTATTTCATCTGTGCTGGTTTCCCTGTTGCTTTTTCTTCACCATGTTTATTTTGTAGCTTTGGTAAGATATTTTTATTAGTATTGTACTGATGTTGTGTTTTATTTATTTTTCGTTTTTTCTGTGACTCTTCCTGTAATTAAGTGTCATGCTCAGCTGTTTTGGTTTTGTTCTGAATTTTTCTCCTCAGGATTGGTCCACGATTTATGATTTGCTATCGTGTTGCGTTTTGTATTTTTCTCTGCCCCTTGTTTTTCAAGTTAGGTGGACGCCCCTGTGGGAAGGCTAGTCACGGTGGTGGTGGTCTCTCACCTTGTGGACATGAGTTTGCTGTCACTTTAAGAGTTGCTGTGCCCATGGTTGTGGGTGTGAGACCTGGAACATACTTTTCAGCTAACCTGCCTCCCCAAGATAAGCCCAAACCCCCTGCTCTTCTTGTCTGTTTTTAGGTATACCTATGCGCAGCTGTGTTCAGTATTGAATAATCATGCCTGGGCTTTCTGGTATTAATAGACGTGCGTGTACTCCATGTGAAAGTGTGCTATATGGTCAAAAGTATGTGGACAACAGCTTGTCAAACATCTCATTACAAAACCTGTTAATGTAAAGTAGGTCAGCCCATTGTTGCTCAAGTAATCTCTGCTCTTCTAGGAAGGCTTTCCATTAGATGTTTGAGCTTTGCTGGGGAGACTGACTACTATTCAGGTTGAACATTGACAAATGTGGACATTTCGAGTCAAGAAAGTAAAAATCCAGACCAAGATTTTGTTTTAAACAACCTGTTGAGTACCCTATCACTGTGACTCTTTATACTCAACTGGCTTGTTGAAACAAAGTTTTGGTCTAGATTTTTACTTTCTGGACCTGAAATGTCCACCTCTGGGCATTGATGTTGGTCTATCAAGTCTATCTGGGCAGAAGTGTGGTGAATTGACTCATTGGAAAGACTGTCCTATGAGGGGACAGGTGGAAAGTCACTAACCTCCCATTCTGCTGCTAATTATTTGTTGCAGGTGCTTGCCTGACTGGGTGCTTAATTGTACACCTGTGCCAGCAATATTCTTGGCTTTTCCTCTAATTAATAGGGGTATCCACACACCTTTGGCCATATAGTCATATTTCCTCTGGTGAAATTCCAGACTTGGCATAGTTGGTCGTCCTTTTAAATACCCTTCGGTATTGGTTTGGATTGGATATATGTGTGTGAGAGAGGTAATTGTTTGCATAAGTATTTGTATATCTGTAATCTTCTTGCCCCCAGCAAGCCTTTGTGTCAACTAGTGGTTACTGGCTGTGTGTGAGCCTTGGCCAATAGACACGTAGTGTTGCTGGGCCATATCAGACATGCTGTTGTTTCTATGTGGTGTTTTTTTTTTGCTTTTTTTTCACCTCTTCTCTTTTGCAGTTTTGGCTCAGATGTTCTTATTATCAGTATTGTACTGATTTTGTCTGTTAGTTTCATCTTATATCTGCTACAGCTGTTTCGTACCACATTCAGCTGGTTTAGTTTTGTTTTGAATTTTTAGCTTGAGAGCCTGTCACGTGGCATCCTGATGACAAGAGATACCTATACATTTACAATTCAAAATTTTTTAAATAGGCTTACCTTTTGTTCTTGTTGAACAGCGCACCAATGCCACTGGGGTTGAAACGGCCCTTTCTTCTTGGACTGTGCCAGACAGCTGCCCTTGACCCTGCCCTATCGGTTCTGCAGGACCACACCTTCTGGTGGTGTATTGACTTGATCTTGGACCTTGAGCATTCACTGATTGGCTGGCTGCTGTCATGTGCACTGAGCTTACTCTCTTTGTGTGTACTGCTTCGCTGATATTTTTACTGAAGATCTGGGTGCATGAGGTTCAGAGTGAAATGAATTTTGTGACCCATTATTATTTCTGCTGGAGAGAGGCCTGTGGTTGACGGAGGTGTTCATGTTATTCTGTAACTAAACATCACTCTGGCTACTCTTGCTAGCAAACTGCCTTCAGCAGTCTTCCTAAATCTTTGCACAACTCTTTCAGCCAGCCCATTTGATAAACGGTAACAGAGACGATGCAGAGACAATTTCTTTTCAGGACCTCTTTGAATTCTATGCTAACAAAACATGTTTCAATTTCCGAGACCACTGGTTGCACCACATCTACTGTGCATCTAAAACGATCAGTAACATTTTCCCCAGGAAAGGCTTAATCTGTGTGCAACCTTCTCCATTGCTTGTCTCGTCATTCTCATGGATGGCCATCCAAGTGTCACAATTTGCAATACATAATGCTCTTTAAGCAATAGATTATGGGGGACAATGCACACCATTTAACTTTCCGACAATGTGTTTTTATAATTATTTAAATGCATAAGTATATAAACACATAATTGGAAAGCTAAATGGTGTGCATTGTCCTCTGTAGTCTATTGTAGAGGGCTGCATGGGAATGTGGAAAGCATATATAATACATTGGATATCCGTGGTAATCTGTGGGGGAAAAAATAAAAATATTCCAGTGGTTCAGCAGGAATGGAGATGATCTTTACGGTATTCCTGTGGGGTTGGTAATAAAAATGTATGGTAACGCCACAGTAATGGTAATGAAACTGCTCATATATACATTCTTATAGGCTTACTTACTAGATTAAGTCTTTATTTGGTTTCACCCCAACACCCAGCTGGTGGCAGTATCAAGTGAGTAATTTAATAATTAAGATATTTAAAGGCAAATATGTTTAATTTTACCCTGTACTGTTGGTGTGTTGGTAAATGCAGAAGTAGCGTGTGGATGGTTGTGGTGCATGCGGGGACTGGGTGGGGACGGTTTAGATGTTTGTGGGGATGGATGGGCATAGGGACAGATATCATCCCAGTGCAGCTCTTTAGTCTGTCTTAAAGTAGGGATTCCCTGTTCCGGTCTGTGGCCAGTATTCCAGTAAGCCCTAACCCCTGTTCTTCTTACCTTGTTATAGTTATACCAATGGGCAGTTGTGTTCAGCATTTGAGTCGCCATGCCTGGGCTTCCTGGTATTGATAGACTTTTGTGTCCTCCATGTGGAGTCATATTTCTTTGTGTGAAATTTCCAAAGTAGCGTAGTTGGCTATTATTTTAAATTAAGGTGATCAGATAATCCATGTTGGGGAGAAAACTTTGAGCTACTTCAGGTTTTATAAACTTCCTGTACCAAACAATTTATATAAATTAAGGGTCCTTGAGCTAGGCCCTTAACCCCCAGCTCCGTGGGCGCTACTATGGGTGGCTGCCCTTTGCGGTGTAAACAAGAATTTCAGTACGGGGATCAATGAAGTATCTACAGTTATTGTTTTTATTATTATTAAATTATGGCAATCAAAATATCTACCCTAATTTAAATTTAATTTAAACTTTGATTCACTTTTAACTAAAAGAGGGGGAATGAGATCCGACCTGGAGGGGAGGATTAAAGAAGGCTGAGGAAGAGGGTCTCTCAGGAGCTGATATGGAAACTTACAGCAGGAGTCACTCGGTGAACTTGCAAGATGGACATTGTTGCCATAAGCAGAATAATGTGCAGTGGAAATGTTATATAGAAGTAAATCTAGTTTATATACGTAGTCCGTTTCTCTGCTTTTTGCCTATGGAGTTTCCTCACAGTCACAGCAAGTCTTGCTGTGACTGTGAGGATCCACTGTACAGGATACAGCACATCCGAGGGGTTTGGAAGTTTGTTTTCTAGATACGTACCTTCAGGCTGGATTGTTGCTGGTGTCTGTTGTTGTCAAGGTCTGCTCTAACTAGTTTCTCCAATGCTCTTATTTTTCCATGGGTGACTCATCATTAATTACTCCACTTGTTCCCTTTCCTGAAAGGTGTTGAGACTCTCATTTTATATAATTGCACGGCTGTAGTGTTTAGTCGATCCTTAAAGTGGTAGAAGAATTCTACCTGGTGGCGGACCTTATTTCTCATATGCTACATTAGTTAGCATTGAATTGGCTGCACTACACTGTGCTCTGCTAAATATTTCAGTTGTTCTTGTGCTTTGACTGTTTTTATTAATTTTGAAAGACTCATCCAGTTGTTTCGCATTAACCTTAATTACAAATGCATGACTATAGGAGACTGACTAATCAGCACAAAGCAAGAACTCGGTGCTTAAGTGAAAACCAGGGCCTCTTAATCAAAATGGTGGATTACAAATACAGTTCTAGCTTGAAGTGTCCTCCCTGACATGGATTATCTGGTCACCCTATTTAAATACTTTTCCCATCTAGTATACATGCCTCGCTCACATGCTCCTTTGGCTCTTCAGTCTTCCTAGCTTCTTGCCCCCTCTGGTCACCACACCTGTATGAGTGGCGTTTGTGCACCATTGATCGAGACCGCATGTGTCTGGGTGCTCCCTGTGGTGCATTTGAGTGTGCATGCTTGCAAATGTGTGAATTTTAAAGATTTGCATAAATTTGTGCGTATGGGTAAATGGCAAATGTGGTTTGGGATTGAATACATGTGTCCAAATACGTGTGTGTGTAGAGAGAGAGAGAGAGAGAGAGAGAGAGAGAGAGAATTGTGTGCATATATGCACATATGTGCCTGACTAGCTAACTATGAAGCTCGTAAGGTCTGTATAGAGGGGAGACTAGATCATCTCAAATCCTGTCCCCTTAAAGCAGACGCAGGCAGAACCCAAGCATAACGGAGCACCACGAAGAGAGGTTCCTGCTTCCATGGACCGGCCATCTGCAACTCGAGCCCTGCAGCTACTGCTGGCACTCTGCTGGATTTTAGGAGGTCAGAGCAGCTTAACAACGTCCCCGACCAGTCCACCCCTTCCCCCGATTATCAAGGACCCGTTAAATGAGATTGAAGATCGGGAACTGGGCATGACAGGTAATAAGTTTGGGTTGTCCTTTGTCTTTACTTTTTCTCTAGAGAGTTTTTGCACATCTTTTGAAGTGCGTTTTTGCTAGTTATCGTGCTGAAGGAATTAAATGACCTGCCAACATCCCCAGTGCATTTGCACACTCACACCCCTTGTATAGTCACATCCAATCCTCCACATCGGCACTCAGGACACAACTCACCAACTGTAGTGGTTAACCTATAAAGGACTAGACAGAGTCGAAACAAGATGACTCAAACATTTACTTCCAGCAGAACAACCTAAATCAGGGGTGTCAAATTCCAGTCCTGGAGGGCTGGAGTCCTGCAGATTTCTCCTCATGAGGTTCCCTCTCACTTAACACACCTGATTCAACTCCTTGTGCTAATTACCACACAGCTCTTGAGCTCAGTCATTTGTGGTGGAATAGGGTAAGAACTAAGCTACACAAGGCCCCGGCCCCCCAGGACTGGAGTTTGACACCCCTGATTTAGGTTGTTCTGCTGGAAGTTGCCTAGTTTTGGGAATATCGGCCATAGAAATGTCAGGCTTCTCTCGAATATAATGGAAGTGAATGGCATTCTTTCTGCTCCAGAAAAATACATTTGAAAGATCCAACAGTAATGTCTCTCAACAGAAATCATGACCTGGTTACTGAAGACAATTTGTAGTGAGCAATTTAATGCACAAACTATTTTCTTCTACCAAACTCTGCATACCAATCATATCACTGCACAGAAGATATTGCTGGGGTGCTCATGCTATTTTCTTCTATGCAATGATATGATTCAGACATTGCTGCATATAGTGGATTAGATTTTAGAGATGCAACTTTTTCATGATTTAAAATGATTTTAAGCAAGGATTGTTAGCGTTTGGACTCATTACCTGACTGTGATGAGCTGTTAGGTTAGAGTTTTTAAAAAACATGAGTAGCTACGGTATAAAAATGAGAGACTTAAACTATAATTCAATAAAAAAATATTAGTTTTTGCACATGACTTAGTGGTGGTATTTAGCTTACTCCTTAGCACTATTTAGCCTAAATAATAGGGTCTATTCATCCATTTTTCTGCCGCTTATCTGGGGTCAGGTCGTGGGAGCAGTTGTCTAAGCAGGGATACCCAGACTTCCTTCTCACTCCCCCAAGGGACATGGTCGTATCCCTTTTCCAAGTACACAAAACACATGTAGACTGGTGGGGCAAACTCTCATGAACCCTCCAGTATCCTTGTGAGGGTGAAGAGATGGTCCAGTGTTCCGCGACCAGGATGGAATCCGCATTTTTATTCCTCCTGGATCCGAGGTTCGACCAACGAACGGACCCTCCTCTCCAACACCCCGGCATAGACCTTCCCAAGGAGGCTGAGGAGTGTGATCCCCCTAAAGTTGGAGCACATCCTCCGGTCCCCTTTCTTAAAGATTGGGACTACCACCCCAGTCTGCCAATCCAAAGGCACTGTCCCTGACATCCACGCAATGCTGAAGAGGCGTGTCATCCAGGACAGCCTAACAGCATCAAGAGCTTTCAAGAACTCAGGGCGAATCTCATCCACACCAGGAGCCCTGCCACCGAGTAGTTGTTTGACTACTTCAATGACCTCAGCCCCAGAGAGAGGCAAGTCCTCCTCCGAGTCTTCCAGCTCTACTTCCTCCAAGGAAGGCGTATCACTGGGATTTAGGAGATCGTCGAAATATTCCTTCCGCCGCCCGACTATATCCCCAGCTGAGGTCAACAGTTCTCCATCCCTGCTGTAAAGAACATTGGTGAAACCCTGTTTCTCCCTCCAGAGTCGCGTGATGGTTTGCCAGAACCTCAAACCACTTTCCACTTAGGCTGCTGGTACCTGTCTGCCGTTTCCGGAGTCCATTCACAAGTTAACCAAGTCCTGAAGGCCGCCTCCTTTAGCCTGACAGCTCCCTTTACCGCTGGCATCCACCACCGGGTTCGGGGATTGCCGCTGTGACTGGCACTAACAACCTTATGGCCACAATTCCGCACCACTACCTCAGCAATGGAGTCCCTGGAACATGGCCCATTCAGGCTCCATGTCCTCTGACTCCCTCGGGAGAGAAGAGAAGTTCTACCGGAGGTGTCAGTTGAAGATCTCCTGGACAGGGGCCTCCACCAGATGCTCCCAGCACACCCTCACTATATGTTTGGGTCTACCACGTCTATTCTGTATTTTCCTGCACCATTGGACCGAATTCACCACCAGGTAGTGATCAGTTGACAGCTCAACACATCTCTTCACCTTAGTGTTCAAAACATATGGACGCAGATCAGATGACATAATCACAAAATCGATCATCGAACTGCGGCCTTGGGTACTCTGGGGCCAACTGCACTTATGAACACCCTTATGCTTGAATAGGGTGTTCGTTATGGACAAACTGTGATTAGCACAGAAGTCCAATAACAGATCACCGCTCGGATTATGATCAGGCAGGCCATTCCTCCCAATCACACCTTTCCATGTTACATTGTCATTACCGATGTGAGAATTAAAGTCCCCCAGCAGAATGATGGATTCCCCAGATGGGGTGCCTTCCAGCACCCCCTCCAAGGCTTCCAAGAAGGCCGGATACTCCGAACTGGTGTTCGGTGCATACGCACAAACAACCATCAGAGCCCGTTTCCTGACACAAATTCGAAGGGAGACAACCCTCTCATCCACCAGGGTAAACTCCAATGCACTGGCACCAAGCCGAGGGGCTGTTAGTAGTTCCACCCCTGCCCGGCACCTCTCCCCATGGGCAACTCCAGAGTGGAATAGAGTACAGCCCCTCTCCAGGAGCTTGGTTCCAGAGTCTGAGCCATGCGTCGAGGTGAGCCCAACTATATCTAGTCAGTATCTCTCTATTTCCCACACCAGTTCAAGATCCTTCCTCACCAGAGAGGTTACATTCCATGTACTAAGAGTCAGTTTTGGTAGCCGACAATCGGTCTGTCTAGGCCCCTGCCTTTGACAGCCACCCAATCCCCACGGCTCCCCCTGCAGGTGGTGGGCCTACAGGAGGGTGGACCCATGTTATTTTTTGGGCTATGATTGGCCAGTCTACGTGGATGAAGGCCCGGCCACCAGGCGTTCGCCCTCGAGCCCCCGTTCCAGGCTTGGCCCCATAGCAAGTCCCCGGTCTCCCCAGTCCGGGCAGGGTAACATGCTCCTTTGTCTTAACACTCATGGAAGTCCATTTGAACCGCCCTTAGTCTGGCCGCTCAACTTGGACTAATTTGTCTTGGGAGTCCCTACTAGGTGCAATAGCCCCGGACAACATAGCTCCAGGTGTCATAGAGGCACACAAACCCTTCCACCACAATAACGTGGTGATTTATGGAGGGAAAATAGGGTATTTTTGACATATCACAACACAAGTGTTTCTGATTTATTTTGTCCAAACAGGAAATGCCACTGAACAAGATGGTGATCAGAACGAATCTTTTAAATGAGCTGAATCAAACAAACTGTGTCCCAAAACAGAGTCATTTCACCCATCACTAAAAGGCATTGGTTCAGTGAATAACACTCAGACCTTCAGGTTTGGGGGCTTGACTCTACCTCTGTTGTTTGTATGTGGAGCTTACATGTTCTCGTCATGTAGACTCAAAACTGAAGAATGTTTATTGTTAGGCCAGCTATATACAAGTATACAGAGGGTTGAAATTGTGTTTCTCTAGTAGCAAATGGTGTGACAGTTAACAAGCGGGACAGATATAATGTGCAGCTGTGACATGATAATGCAAAGTCAGACAAGACAATGAGACAAACTATTACAACACTGTAGTGCATCAACAAAGTACGAACAGCAGGTAGTGCAATCAGGAGGTGGATAATTAGCTTTGTATGTATGAGCTCTGCGATGAACTGTCCAGGGTGTACCCCTGTCTTCTGTCCTATGCTGTGTAGGAGAGGTACCAGGGCCAATTGACCAAAGTAAGTAGTAGGTCGATGATACTCATTGCACTACTCTGCTTCTGTCTTTCATTAGGTGAACTTCTCAAAATGCCTCAGGCAGACGTCACCAAGTTACCAGAAAACCAGTCGAACAGGACTTTCAACAATTTGTTGGAAGATGAGAAACTGGAGATCCAGTGCCCCACCAGTACGATTGCGGTGCCCCTCCTCTACTTGGTGGCATTCCTTGTCGGGCTCCCGGCAAACATTCTGGCCTTGTGGGTGCTGATCTTCCACACACAGAAGGCCCCATCCACCATCCTCCTTATCAACCTGACAGTGCTGGATGTGCTCCTTCTTCTGATGCTGCCCTTTCTCATCATTTACCACTTTGCTGGCATGAACTGGTTCTTTGGCGAGCCACTGTGCCGGCTGGTCATTGCTGTGCTCTATGGTAGCATGTATGGTTCTGTGCTCTGCCTGGCATTAATCAGCATAGACCGGTATATAGCTCTGGTGCACCCCTTTAGTGCTTTGACCCTGCGCAGCCGTCGCACCTCCCTGGCCATGAATGTGTCCGTTTGGGTCATGGTCTTGTTGGCCATGCTGCCACTGTTATTCTTTCACCAGTCCTATCAACTTAATTCCATCACACTCTGTCATGATGCCCAGGCTGTGCCTTTGATGGCCAGTTTCTTTTTCCCCTACTATGCTACCCTTTTCAGTCTTGGTTTCCTGCTCCCTCTGCTGGTAATTCTGTTCTGCCATGGTGCCGTGCTGAAGACCCTTCTGTCCAGAGGGCATCGCTATTTCCATGCTGCATGCCTCACCGCCTTGGTCTTACTGGTCTTCCTTGTATGTTTCCTTCCCAGCAACATCT
Source organism: Mormyrus iriodes (assembly GCA_011763525.2). NCBI lineage: Eukaryota > Metazoa > Chordata > Actinopteri > Osteoglossiformes > Mormyridae > Mormyrus > Mormyrus iriodes. Next base: position 3,876,786 of record JAAGVU020000002.1, read on the forward strand.
TTCTGCTTCTGCACTACACTGACATCTACCTGAGAGGTGACAAGGATGAGTTCTATGTGCCTTATGTAGTCAGCCTGGCCTTCAGCTGCTGTGGCCCCTGTATTGATCCCTTCATCTACAACTATGTGTCTGATGACTTCAGGGGAAAAGTTCTCAGGGTGCTCAGCTGCTGCCATGCTGGGCAACAAGTATCTTCCAATAACTCTGACATACATTTGTCAAGCAGCAGCCAATCCAAGAGCTTCTTGCTGTCAAAATTTTGGGGGCACATGAAAATCTGTTGCTGGAAATGTGCCGGACGGTGTGATGCAGAATAGATATGAAGAAGTTTTGCATGGGAAGATTGTAAAATGTGTTAAAGATGTAATTGCCATAATTCCAATTATGAGTCATTTATCTGTTTGAATATTATGATTTTGGAAGCCTAGATGTTTTGTCCTTTTCTGTTGTGACTTTGCGATTCATGTTTGTTATTGATGTGTGTTGTTTTGTATGAATCCAACTCAAAAATACACACACACACACACACACACACACACACACTTGCTTACTTCTGTAATAATTTGCAAATTTACTGGTTTCATAACAGAAGTCCATTGACAAGTAAAATTTAATGTATATGCACGTATTTTCTGCACAGATGTTTTCTTTTTATTAAGTGTCATAATTTTTTTCAGCTCTGTTCTTGCCATTTGTTATTAATTGCAATTGTAGCCATTGGCCCCCAAAGGGATAATAAAAACAAATTTGGTATTTTATGTTATTTCTAAGGTGTTACTAATTATATGCACCCAGTAATGCTTGTCAATTAACTCAGAACAGCTCTTTTATAAATATAATTTGGGTTTCAATTTATTAGTACTTGAAATTAATAAAACTTCCAGTTGTTTCTATCCTTCCATCCATTTTATGTAACCACTTATCCTATTCAGGATACTTGTGGGAGGGTCTAGAGCCAATGGACGCAAGGCAGGGAACAACCGAGGATGGGCCACCAATCCAATGCAAGGGCACACTCACAAGTCATTCACTCACACATGCACACCTATGGGCACTTTGGTAATTTCAGTTAACCTCAATATGTTTTGGACTGTGAGGGAAACCCCATGATGACACGAGGAGAACATGCAAGCTCCACACACATGGAGCCAGTGGTATTGCTAGCTATTGAAAAGATCAGGGGCTAAGTCAAGTTTGTCAAGTTTGCCTGGGGCTTGTCTTTTTTTGAGACACATTAGTTAGTTCAAGGAAACTGTCGGCTATTAAATATCACTTGTATTTTTTATTATCAGGTTATCATTTAATCAAAAAAAAATCTCACATCTCACCTTTAGGACCACGATGCTTAATGATCGTCCCATCCAGGGTTGTTCCCTGCCTTGCGCCTGTAGCTTCCAAGATAGGTTCCAGACCCCCACGACCCTGAATAGTACAGAAAATTGATAGATGGATATATGATCATATAAATATCTCTTTCAAGATTCTCTCTCTCTCTCTCGCTCTCTCTCTCTCTCTCTCACACACACATACACACACACACACACACACACGCAAATACCATTTTCTCCAGTGGAACCTGGCTCAGCTCACTGCTGAGTGTTTCTGAGAATTCTTCAACAAAAATTAAACAAAATGCAATGTTTGAATTTTGTGTGGAACAACGGACATTACTTCAGCTTATTAGGTATATTACAATTATGCAGTATATACAGTGCTGATTCTAGCTTGTACAGTGCCCTAGGCAAACCCCCCCCTCCAGTGACCCCACCCCACGCCGGCAAGAAAAACACAATTTGACGCTAACTGGCATTTATATTAAGACATTGAGAATGATACAAATGAATAATGATACCATTTTTGACTAATTACGTATACATATTGCACAATTAAATATACATATAACACACAATTTATCAGATTTTCAGAATAGGAACCAAATCTCTTTGGCTAATTCTAGGCACAAGGCATCCCAAAACGCTCAATATATCACAATAGATACAAAATATCAGTATAATATAGACATCTTTTAAGTTAGCTTACAGCACTGCAAATTCAATCACACACCTTATGATGTCACCACAATGAAAGTTAACCAGATCAATAATGTACTACTGAGGTTGTATTCATTTTGCTGCAGGCTACACACATTATCATGATGAGAGTGTAAAATTATATCCAATGTTATGTAAGCTAGCTGGACAGAAAACAGAATATTCTCTCCCCATGTATAATACTATAGGAAGCAACACAGGCTAAAAAACATACTATTGGCAAACTAACATACTAGAATTATATTAGTTGTCATAACTGTCCCTGCTGTGTCTGTTGTCTCCTCGTTTGACCAGCGGGTGTTGCTGGTCACCCCATCCTTTTCATTGTGGTTTTGTTTGTTTAGTACCCTTCCATGTTGCTAGTGTTTCCTTACTCCCTGGGCTCTCTGTGTGGCTTAATGGGTTAAGCGGTGCCCATAATCAGTCCATTCCTACTGTCCTTGGTTTGAGGTTAGGCCAGGCCGCACTATGTTGATTATTTTAGTTATTAATGTTCTTACAAGGTTGTTATGTGGCTTAGTCTCCCACGTGGTCCATTCATGTGTAAGTACTGTAGATTTTTTATGTATTTCCCTCTGAATTTCCTTGAATTTAGTTTCAGCCCCTGTCTGTTCCTGTTTCAGCTAACTGTCTTTGTTTTTTCCCCTCGTGGTCCCTTTGTTTCCTGGTTCCTTTCTTGTATTCGGTTTGTATTAAAATCCCCGTGTTGTCAGTAAGCTGCTCTATGGATTGTCCCTCCTTTACTGTGCTCCGTCGTGACACCAGCTTATTTCATTACATGCATATTTATTATACGTATAAAGAAATCAAATAGCTGCATAATTTTGTCGCCAATTGGCGGATGGTTCCCTTGGTGTATTTTGCTGATTGTGATCAAATGGTTGGCTGCCAATGAAATAAAGCATCATCCATTATTCCTCTCCTGCAATTGACCTGGAGTCATGCCAAGATGCACCAATGGATTGGGCACCCCTGGTGTACAGGCTGTATAAAGCTGGGGTTGAGGAAGAAAGACCCGCCCTCAGAAGTCCAGCCCGCCAAGAAAATTCCACAACTTCCTGATGGTCAGTTTGTGTCTGTGCATTGGTGATGTGCAGACTGGTTTTATAATATAAAATATATATAAAATAACAATTTTACACAAACCAGAAAAAAATGCAATAATGTGTGTGTGAAACTATATATTCACAGTTTTACGAATGAATTATGGTTTATTTGGTAGCATTTTATAGTGTGACTGATTTTACTAATTGCATTAGTACTGTACAAAGTTACAGGTGTGCTATTTGATAGACTCCCCTGCTTCCCCTACCTTGAGCTTCCAGTGGCCCGTCCAGGGCTCTGGATACAGGACATCATTGATACAAGACCTACGCAACTTATGCGATTGTATGACTGTCCCGAGACTGATAATATGTGGCTACAACTGCGCCGCATCTGGAAGTGTGAGTGTTGCCCGTTGGAATGTATGACAGCTTCCGGCCCAACTGCTTGCAAGGCTAGCACCCCGCCAAGATGCTCATTCATTCGTCTCACGCTAAGGCTACTGATATAACTTTATTATACAGTACACTATACATATGATTATTTCCATCCATCCATCCATCCACCATCTACCGCTTTATCCGAGGTCGGGTCGCGGGGGCAGCTGCCTCAGCAGGGAAACCCAGACTACCCTCTCCCCGGCCACTTCGTCCAGCTCCTCTGGGGGAATCCCGAGGCGTTCCCAGGCCAGCCGAGAGACATAGTCC
>JAAGVU020000002.1:3888758-3899943 GCA_011763525.2 Mormyrus iriodes
AATCCTCCGGCACGACTCCAATTATCAGCCGTGGCTCCAGGATCTCCGGGAGATATCCGTTGTAGGGCTTAGCGACGGCTCTCCGACTGCCGTATATTGGACTGGGCCGCTGTTTCTCCAGCTGCGAGATTAGGGGGGCCTGAAGACAAGGCAGGGGTGCCCCTGGGAACTGGCGGCAGTGGATTTTACCGCCTGCTGGTCTCCACGACGACCAGCCGTCGAGCCCGGCCAGAATCCTCTGGACATGGTGAAGAGCTACTCGTGAAGACCTGAGTGTGTCAAATGTGCAATGCATCATAACAATAAAGAGAACATTGCTTGCTATCACCACCTGCTCCAAGGCAACCTCTTACTGCTATTTATGATGTGAAAATGCAAAGAAGAGCTAGTTTCATACCTTAAAAGATATCTCCTTGCACTTTGTATAGTTCTGTCTCGCCTGCACTTGTGTAGTCTTGTATTTCTGTTTTTGTATTTTGTGCTGCACCATGGTCCTGGAGGAACAATGTTTCATTTCACTGTGTACTGAGTATATGGCTGAAATGACAAAGACCCTACTTGACTTGACTTGACTTGATAAGCATCATGCAGAGCTGTCTAATCCTTGGCTTATGTCCCAGACTAGTTTCAAGTCATCAAGGATCTGGAGTCAAGATTCATATCTTAGAAGCAAGTTTCTATTCAATATTTTGCCCAGATTTGCAAAACTTGGAAGGCATTGAACAGGAATCTTCATGCATATAAATCCATTATACCATTTTATATGGCTTTTAACTCTACCCAGCCTAACGAGGAGCTGCTTGTAACAGAGATGAATGGTCAGTTAACTAAGTCAAGACAGGCAATTAAAACGTCATTTCATTTTAATGGATTGGAGGTTAAGAAATACTCCAGACCTCATGTGAATGGACAAGAAGCCAAACATTTCTGCCCTTTCTGATTGTGAACCAAAATGTCTATATATGTTTATATTTTGATGATGTGGAGAGCTGAATGTGCCTAAAATTGCTCTAATACCGTACCAGTCCTGCTATAAAAAAGCATTTGTCTCTACTTTTGCTGTGCTAGTCACCTTATAGTAAAAGGTCTTGAGGCAAGAAAGCAATACATATCAAACACTGAAATGACCAAGAGAAGTGTTCAAAATCTCAACATTTTAACAAATTTTAGACTCTTTGAAATAGCCCCCCTTTGGCTTTGATAACAGCATTGCAGACTCGTGGCATTCTTTCTAACCAGCTTCCAAATGTAGCCACCTGGAATGCTTCTCCAACAGTCCTGAATGAGTTTTCACAAGTTCTGAGCACAAGTTCGCCACCTTGCTCTTACTCTTTGATCCAACTCATCCCAAAGCAGCTCTATAGGGTTTAGGTGGGGGGATTGTGGGGGCCAGGTCATCTGTCACAGCACTCCACCTCTTTCCTTGTTCACATAATAATACTTACTGCATAACCTCGATGTGTGCTTAGTGTCATTATCTTGTTGAAAAACAAATGATTCTCAGTAAGTGTGTCAAGACTTTTGACAGGTACTGTATATGAACAATTTCAGATATTTCTTCTGTGTTTTTGATGGTAATGTAAATATTTTACTGTTCCTTAATAATGATTGCATAAAACAAATAGAACTGCATAAGAGAAAATCACATTGTGAGCACATGGCATTCAGAAATGAGTGCTCATGCAGATGCCTTCATGGAAACTCAGGAACTGAATCTTACAGTCATACAAGTTTGACTGAATTTACAATTGTAATTCCTTTCTCTAGGTTTAGAGGCTCAGGTTATATCTGGGTAAAGAATCGTTTTTAACCGTGTAACATCAGTAGGGAGTTTGACACACTGATCCAAGATCTATTTCTTCGTTCGCCGTGCCTCTTGTCACCTGCATGGTTGTCAATTTAACACGGTCCTTTGCATTCAACGGAATTCATTGGGCTTGGCTATATGAGGGAAAGCCAATCCTGTCCTGCTGCTACGGCCCTTTCAGCGATTTTTTCAGCTTTCCACATTTAAAAAGAGATTGCCAGGGAGTGCAGTAAAAATGAGGGATTTGATGAGCTCACCTTTAGACCTTGGGCATGAAACTTTAGTTCTTACAGGACGTCTCTCCGCCCAGTGCCATCGACTTTTTCTGGCACGTCCTTGTGTGTGGCCGCTGCTCATTTCCGCTTCTCTCATGATTTCACAACCCCCACCGCCACCTTGCATCCCCACCCTTGATTCAGTCCAAAAATACACTTGTACCAGCTGCTGGGGTTAAGGTGTAGCTGGGGGAAATGCACATGCGAGGAATTGAAGGCCACACCTTATCGGGCAGTTTCCTGTGAATGCGGTGTGAAGGTCTTAAGGTGTGTGATGTGAGTGCAGTGTGTGTGTGTGTGTGTGTGCGCTCCACGGAGCAGCTGGTAGTAACCAATCAGCTCTTTTCCTGTGGCTTGGTATGGAAAACATATGACCATAAATGGAAATTAAAGCCTGAGCATGAAAAACATCAGCAAATTATATTTCATTATTGTTAAGAGTTATAAAAAAATATAAATTCATCGCAACAGAAAAGCAACAAACAAGTACATACTGATGACATTTTTTGCATATATTTGAGTAATTTAGGTGAATGAAATTTCAAATCATCAGCAACATGGTCTAAATTAGAATCTAATATCATTTGGCTTTATTTAATTTATTTTAGTTTCTGCACAAACAATTTTATTCCACAATTTGATTTGCTAATTAAAATATACAGGCACAGAGAGGAACCTTGATCTGTCTTTTTACTCTGCCTTAAATGTGCTTTCCTCATAAAATGAGTCTCGCCTTGAAATTGTGCGTGTAGTTTTTTCAAGTCTCTCTACCTGACATCCTGTTCCGTAGGTCGCTAGTAACGCATGGGAGCATCAACCAAGGGCTGCCCCACAGTAATTTTAGCCCTGGTGATCTAGTTCAGTCAAGGTGAGCTCAGGCGTTTGAACCATGTGCAAAACTTTTCACTTCTTTACAAAATCACTGAGCAGTGAAAATAAATGAAAAAGATGAGAATTTCTATCACTTAGTTTTTTATTCACTTATTATACATCTGTAGAGCTAAAACCTTAATTGAAAATATAAAAAAACACAAATACTTCAGATCAGCTCCTCAAGCCTTTTCAGCTGCTGCAATTACAATCAGCCCAAACGATCATTCTCATTCTCTTTCTCTTTCTCTTTCTTTTTCATTATACTTTTTTCTCCCCTGAAATCAAGCACATAGATGTATCTATGACAATGTATAAATAACATTTTGGAATTGATCGAAAAGCGAATCTGGTCTGCCATACTTTTGGGTCAATATTAACGCTGAGTTAGAAACTGCACGCCCAGGAGAACCTTATAAACATATTTTTGCTGCCTGGCATGTTTTTTCTACTGCTTTTTCTTATTTCTTATTTTTTTTCTCCCTCTCTCATATGGAGAACATGTGTCCTGTGTTATCAGTGTGGATAAAATAGTAGGAAACAGGGATGTTAAAAAATCTCAAAATCCTGTCCCGATGCATGGGCAGAGATTGACATTTCAGGTCCAGGAACTAAAAATCCAGACCAAGATTTTGTTTCAACCAACCAGTTGAGTACTCTGTGGCTGTGACTCTTTATACTCAACTGGTTGGTTGAAACTAAATCTTGGTCTGGATTTTTACTTTCTGGACCTGAAATGTCCACCTCTGATCATGGGAGAAGTGGACCAAACACAGTTTCCTTGAGCGTTATTCTTGCTTATCCATTTAACTGGATCCGAGTCAATGACTGATCAATCGAATTTCTTGATCAATCCCTTTGACATCTAAATAATCAATCACCTGATAAATCAAAATATTTATGTCCAGTCATTAACCTTAAAACCCACAGAAATCATGCTGATTGGATTTTAGTCGTATTAAATAAAAACCAAGCTGGATTTATAAAGCAAATAGATATTTAGACAGGCAACGCAGCCTTTTTTTAACAGCCTTTTGACAGGTGGAATTGGAAACAAATGAATTTAGAATTTCATCCACCTTTATTTATATATTCCAGCGCAGGATCTACAAGTAAAAACAAGCTCTCAAAGTTTCAGAAAGTAAATAAGCTGTAAAAATGAGAATATTTGCTTTATAGATGTAAACACCCCTGAGAGAATAAAAAATGGACTGCCCCAAGTCATAACACAGGTGATTGAAGTCAGGGCTTTAACAGGGCCACTCAAGGCCATTTAGCTTTTTGATGTTTAGCTACCCTATTGTTGTTTTGGCAGTGTGCATTGTTAACAGGTGGAAAGGGCTCCAGCTCCTTCAGAAGTGGTCATTGGACTCTTAGTGAACTCTTTACTTAGTGCTCACCCCGTTTTCGGATTCAATTTGTTGGGACAACCTATCGCAACAAGGTCTAGGTGGTGCAATATAGTTTCCATTTATAAGTGACTATCTTGCCAGTGTTCCAAGGTATTTTTCAAGCCCATGGTAACACTTTACTTAAGGGCATTTTCTTAGTCATTTTTCAAAACATTCATAATAAATAATAATGCATTCATAAAGCATTATAAACATGGCTATAAATATTTATCAAAAGGCATAATACATTATAGCCATGTGTATTATGCATTATGTGTGCTCTGTGATAATGCACTATAGATACCTTTATAATGCATTATAATGATCGGTATAAGCATTAAGGATGCTTTGTACTGCATTATAAATGTATCTGTAGTGCATTATAGATGAGAGCTTCATAAAGCATTCATAATGCATAATAAACAGGGTTATAATATGTTATACCTTTTTATAAATATTTAGAGCCATGCTTATAATGCTGTATGAATGTGTTTATAAAATGTTACCAAATAGTTTTATTGACCTCTCTTCATCTGCCCCTTACCAGAAATCTTCTGAAGTTGTTGAGTCTCTACTTTGAGATGCAGGGTACGGCTGCCTTCATTCTGAACTAATCACAGTCATTACAGTTGAACACATGTGGAGGCTAAATAGTTTCTTGTGTCATCTGGAAGGCAATTGGTCATAGATGAGCTTATTAACAGTGGCTCATATTAAGGGGCTACACACTTAACCCCACAGAGCTGTTTTCATTTATTTTTTTTAATTAATATGTTTGCTTTTGGCTGTCAGATAAGTGTTGTTGATTATCATATATAAGCAAAGCCACAAATAATCTGAGGTAATATGTTTCAGTATCAGACTGTAAATACAACAAAAGTGATACTTTTAAAAGGATGTGTTGTCCTTACGTATATACTGCGTATACATTTGTATATACATACATTTTCACATTGTGTAACTTTTATTGAGATACCACAGAGATATGAAGTTGATGGCCCATGATATGAAGCGTGTAGTCTTGGGGGAAATAGCTGGTGATACTCAATTATTTCCCAGTCATGGGCACCACCTCTGAGAGGGTGAAATGTATCCATTTGGGTCAGACTTGCAGAGCTGGGACATCTCATGCCATTTAGAGATTCTAATAATAAAGAAATCTCAGTTTTAGAGAATATGTTGTGTACTTGTGTCAGGTCTCTTGACCCTCCAGAATAACAGTGGGAATCACAGGTTCTGTCTGACAGACCACAGAGGCTGTGTGAGTCAATCATCAAAAACCAGGGGAATGATGGGTGCTTGATTTTGTAAAGAATAAGGGTGTTTTTCAATATCCGTACTTGATCGTTCTTGTGTTCCCTCATACCCATTTTACAACATCTTCCAGTGCCAATATTAAGAACAAATGTACAAAAGATGGTAAAAATCCCCAGATGTTGTTTTTGGTCCGCCCCAATTATTAAGGATGCACTGATTCACTGTGTCTGAGGGTCGTTCCTGGGAGGCAAGTTAGCAAGACCAGTCTTAGCCAGAACAAAAGTTTGTTCTTTGCATGCTTGGTATTGAGAAACAACCACAGGTAAAGGTACAAGTAAGGTATGTAAATATAAACATAGGTGGAAATTTCAGGTCCAGAAGGTTAAAATCCAGACCAAAATTTCATTTCAACCAACCAGTTGAATACTCTGTGACTTTAGATTCAACTAGTTGGTTGAAACAAAATCTTGGCCAGGACTTTTCCTTTCGGGACCTGAAATGTCCCTCTGAGTATAAAACAAAGAGCATTGCAGTCAATCATGAATGACAGGAATCAACAGGATGTTCGACAGAGGGGCATTGTGGTATATAAAGAGAATGGTATGGTGACAAGAAGATGTGCATGTGAACAATGAAAGAACTACGGAAAGGGCTGGTGGACATGGTGTCTCAATGAATTGAACAAAATTATATTGCCATGACTACAGAGTGAGTTTGCCATTGTGGTGAATTTGGTTCAGATAATTCAAAATTATGGTAACACTGTACTTAAACCTGTCATCTATAATGTATTATAGATACCTTTATAATGCATTATAATGGTTGGTATATGAACTAATAAAGCATTACAGTGTCTTCTATTGACAGTCATAAGGCATTATAATGTTGATTATAATACTACATAAGCTCCAATAAAGCTCATCTGTAATGCACAGATAGATACCTTCATAATGTATTATAATGGTCAGTATAAGAATTAAGGATGCTTTGTACTGCATTATAAAAGTATCTATAGTGCATTATAGATGAGAGCTTCATAAAGCATTCATAATGCATAATAAGGATAGCTGTAATGTGTTATGCCTTTTATAAATATCAATAGCCATATTTATAATGTTTTATGAACGTATTATGAATGTGTTCGTAGATTCTTCGAAATATGGCATTCATAGAAGGTGTTTCCAAAGTTATTAAAGACCTGTTAATATTAAGAAATATTAATAAAATAACACCACATGCTCTACTGTATGCGAGAAATGTGCAAACCCATGAGTGTGTGTTTTTGTCTGGAATTTTCATGGAAGTTAGTAAAAAGAGTAAGAGGAAAAGCATACAGAATACACCCTGGGGAAAGAATTACAAAGTCCTAGGCTGTGTTCTCCAAACTACTGATCTGGAATCAGCACAGCCATGGTCATAAAAACTGCAATAAGTTTCCATGAAAGTCAGGGCCCCAGCTCAGCTGCACTACAGAAAGGCAATAATCTATCTTGGTTTTATTACATGATGGATTTGCTATCAGCGTCACAATAGAATGTAGCTGCCTAATCAGCTTTCCCTTGTCTTCTGCTGGCTGCCTTCAATTAAGGCATGAAAAAAGATGGTTGGGGGCGGTGGCAAAATATTGTCATGAATGGAGTTGTGTGTAAAACTTTGGTTGATTACGGGTTTTCACTCCAGGCTATGTGTTCCAAAAGGAATATGAGAAATGATGGGTGCCTTTAGAACCTGCGGGGGTTCCTGTTTGCTCTCTGAGGCATGCACCCCCCCACCCCATGGACCTTATTTAAATAGTCTCAAACCTGTAGCCCCTGTCAGATAGCTATTCGGTCTCAACTGGTAACAAAAACTTCAAAAGTGTGTTTTTACATTGCACTTGTGTAGCTGGCATCTTTGCGACCTCACAATGCCATTTTGCAGGGGGCGGCCCATCCCCAGCACCCACTGGTAATCCTCTCAACTGACACGCCTGCTCCTCAGTGCCCTGCCTTCCCGGATAATTCCCATTTTTTACTATTCACATCTGTTTAGCCCTCGCAGCATGTCCGTCAATCAAGCAATACAGCGGTGCCGCTGAGAAGGATGCTTAAAACTGTCTGTCAGTCTGAATGACTGATAACGGAGAACTGCATGTGAATATACGCACATAACTGCATGCATGCCATCCCGTGAGTAGATTATGCTTTCTTGGCCCATCTTTGGGACTCTGTGTGTGCCCATTTGTGAATGCATATGAAAACATGTCCATGCTATAAGCTTTGTTGATAGTGCCTTCTGCCCATGTCTTGATGTAGTTGATATAGATATAGTTGATATTTATATTGATATTGATATAGATGGATTGGTATTCCTTGGTCACCCCATATCAGGGAAATTTTTAAAAGGGGAGGGCTAAGAGGGGCCATAATTCATACAAAGGGTGTAACCTTATCACTAGCCATTGATATGTTTTGAATCGGTGACTGACAGGGGAGGGCCAATCAGCTTTTAGCTGAGGCCAGTTCCCCTGTGGTCCCGCCCCTATAGACACCCCTGCCCCATATGTTCTCTGCAGCTGAACAATAATGATCAAGCAGGACTTACTCCTGGAAGACTGAAGTTTTTAAGCCCCGTTTTTTGGTATGTCACTCAGCCTCAGCAGGCAATTCGAGCTGTTTAAATGTCCGAAATCGTCAAATCAGCAGACACTCTGGAGACATTAATTTATAACACAAATCCAGGACACGATGTGAAATAGCAATTAACATTCATACAGCATGATAGGGCTGTCGCATGGCTTAAAATGCACATGAGCGGATGGCTCTTTTGTAAGGTTTAATATGTACACAGTCAGATGGTGCTTCAGTAAGGCATAACGCGTATGCGCTCATTCAAACGACTCAGAGATTGTTCTTGATTATGAGTCTGATGCTCCTACATCTCCGGACTTAACACTGTATGGATGTCATGAGTGGCAAAAATGAGACGAGTTCCAAAGAGGCCTAGTTTTCATCCCCTCTGAGCTGAGCAGCTGACGATGGCCACAGTCGACTTCTGTGGGAGACTGTTGATGGTGACGCTAAACAAAACCCATGGCTGTAAGTATTGCTCAAAAAGGCTGACAGGAATACACACACATTTGTCTATTGGCAAAATGAATCCCACAAACAGGCCGTTTCACCAGAAGCCTGTCCTGCAGTTAGAGCGCAGTGTTATATGGGAAAACCAGCTCTCATACATCTCCTTTTTAATGCATTGGATACTGTAGAAACCCATAGCAGTGCTACTTCCTGCATAGTCACCATGCTCCACATGGACACAGGATTTCCTGAGGGAGCTTATGTTTTGTGGATGTGACATTTCCGTATCGCTGCTTGAGTAGTATTCCAGACATTCTGCAGGCTGGCCAAAGATGGAGGCCCCGTCTGCTTGCTGCGATGCATTGATTAAATTGTGCAAAGGTCAGACATAATGGAGCTCTATAATAAAAGCCCAGGGCTATTGAAACACGCTCAGACTCTACGCTTTGAGTCACTCCAGTGGTACCGCAACATGGTGATAACCCCGGGTAATGTGGGCGCAGAGCGGAAATGCTGAATCGAAGCAGGAGGGGTTACAGCTATTCCGCTATTCAATTGGCGCAGAAGAAGATGGAAGCAGGGGAACGGCCTGATGCTGGCCTGGCCCACGTTTGAATGGTTGGAGGCTAACAATAAAATACAGGAAAGAGAGAGGCGCAGGAGGAGAGAGGCACAGAGGAAAACTGAGAGAGAGACAGGGAGAGAGATGGAGAAAGAGAGATGGAGAGAGAGAATGAGGGAGAGAGAGAGAAAGGGTGAGAGAGAGGGAGAGAGATGTAGAGAGAGATGATAGGGAGAGAGAGGGAGACAGAGCGAAATGGAGAGAATGCCAGAAACACGGAAGAAAAGCAGTGCAAGAAATGCACACATATTACATTACTATTGGTACCCAATAAGAAAACCAAGACATTTATAGCTTCAGACAGACCAGATAGCTGTTCAGCACATCTTCACAGCATTAAGATACATTAATATAATGCAAATAAGCTAAATCCACATGATTAATTTAATTAAAGATCAAAGCCTCAAGTCATCTTAACTTTTAAGTCCTTAAATAGAATAAACTCTAGTTAGATATGAACCAGTTAACATTGGTACATAGGCTTTAATAGCAAGTGCAGGATTGATGGTACATTTAGGAAGAGGAAGCAGGCACAGCTTATCCTTCAGTTAGACCATGTATCTAATGCTTAGTCGCACAGTAACTGAACCACTTGACCCTGTCTGCATGCTGTATATATGCAGTTTCAGCCACATGATCCAGTCTGGAGAAGCTGGCCAGTGGAGTGTATTTCATTGCTTTTTTGAGCATTTCTTGTCAAATGCAAGGAAATACAGCTTGCGGGACTGAGAGGCTGAGGAGTAAAAAGACAACTTTACACATGATATCAGTGCTTATGAATCTTACATTATCCCTGGACATGCTTTAGCAGTCATATTCATCGTTCACGAAAACACATAAACTGTGAAATATAATGTAAACACAAAAGTTGTAGTAATACAACATGGCTGCAACCTTTAATATTCGTGCTCGGAGAGGATCCCCCCCCCCCCAGTACAGATTCATCACACCAAAGCACAATATAAAGATGTACTTGACTGTAGCCTGGTGTGGGCATGATGGGTAATCACAGCTTCAACTTCATTTTCGGCATTTTTAATTGTTTCGACCATTTTCTTAAGTGATCTTTTTGGTGGGCGAAGGAATAGGGGAGGCGGCTTTATGTTAACATGTTTAACACTTTGTGAGTGTGCTTACACCCCCAAGGCAATGCTGAAGTTTGAATCATTTTACAGAGAATGAGTGTAAAACACAAACAGGAAGACAAATTGAAACACATATAGAAGATCTGATAAACAATGAGAGATAAAAACAGGAGACACCTGAACACAGGTAAATTGTTAAGAGCCAATATCTTGAACTAAAAAGCAGTACTGAGCAGTTTCTGCTGGGTCAATATCCTATTTAAAATGGGATTCGAAATGCTTGTTGGCATTGTCTGGGCCATTGTGTCTAATGTCAGAGAGATAAGAAACCACCAAAACACAAGACATCCTATTAAACCTTGCAGGTGCAGTACTGCAGAGGTGAAAATCCGCCAGTTAGAGACATTCAAAAGGAAGCACAATCTCAGTAGTCTGCACTGGCAAGATGGCGGCCTCTCATCTCAGCACTGCACCACAATTGAGCATGACCAATAAGAGTCATCCAAGCTATGACATAATCAGAACTGCCCTAAATGGAAAGGTCAGGCACATTTCAACAGGAAGTACATCTTCAGGCCCTAAGCCGATCCTGCAATCCACCATCAGCCCGACAAGAAGACCAGCTGAGACCGCTTCTGTGGAAAAGGGAGAAACTGAAACAACCTGGCTCACCACTGGAAGATGGTCTGTGCTTTTTGCTTTGACACAGCATAGATGCAAGATAAGATTTCAAAAACTTCACCTTCTACACTCACCTAAAGGATTATTAGGAACACCATACTAATACGGTGTTTGACCCCCTTTCGCCTTCAGAACTGC
>JAAGVU020000002.1:3900043-3911105 GCA_011763525.2 Mormyrus iriodes
GATTGGTTGATTAGATAATTGCATTAATGAGAAATTGAACAGGTGTTCCTAATAATCCTTTAGGTGAGTGTATAGCTGCCAAGAGTAGGCCAGGCATAGGGCATGGCTGATAAGCCAGCGCATGGCCTCAAAAAACAATTTTATTGCTGTGTAACACTATATTCAGGAACTTTATGTTAGATAAATTGGCATATGGTACACAAGAGCTCACCTGTGTGTGGGCATTCACTTTGTTTTTCAAAAAGCAGAACAGCATAAATGTACTCTGAGCAGCAGTATTACCTAAAGTACAAAAAGGTACATTATTCATCTGACAGCATGGCAAAAAGTTCAGAAAAACAACCTTACTGTTTGTCTGACCTCTCGGTTCAAATGAAAGGTTTTTAACTTTTGCTTTCTTGTCAGAGAAGTTTTACCGTGAATGTCTGTAGAGGGGTTTCATCACAGCAAATGGACAACATTGTGGTTCTCCACAAGCTTGGCCATTAGATTCTGTTTCTTTTTTTTTTTATTTTAGATGAAAGTAGTGCTTTCCTGCTGTGGATCTTCAAGGAGATGGATGTAGAAGGCACATGAAATTATCCATCTGGCATAGTGACGTGAGAATATTACACGAATACTGAAGAAAGCAGTGGGAGGGGGCCTCTCAAAATAGAGGTCTGTGATTGGTTGGAGAACATACCGCCATGTTTTCTCAACACAGAGTGGAAGAATGCTTTGTCAAAGTCCCCAGAATGCATTGCAACAAGTCAGTATGCATGACTAAAAATAAATGGGTGAATTTTATATATGAAAGTCCCCAGAATGCATTGCAACAAGTCAGTATGCATAACTAAAAATAAATGGATGAATTTTATATATGATACATATTGATGTACCTCTCAACATATTCCTTCTGCCTTGCCCGGCCCCCCAGCTGACCCCAACCCAAAACGGTTGCTTGACAGACGACCAAAATTAGGCAATTTCCAGAGTGCCACCTAAAGGGAATTAAATGACAGTGTGGGAGTTTATTTAGTTAATTAACATCCACCGTTGGGGTGACAAGCTCGGTGACGTGTGAGGCAGGCTGATGGACAGCCCTCGTTGTGCCTGTCGGCCTCAGAGCTGCCAAGGAGGACCCAGCTTGCAGCCATTGCAAAATATGTAAAAGGAAATGTCAACGTTATAATGTTACCTTCTATTATTTATTATCTATTTGGCTTACATAATGTCTTCATCCAAAATAGCATATACTGGTTACAATTTTACCATTTAATGCATCATATTTGGCAGAAGGGTACACCATAAATTCAGTGTCTTGGATCAGAACCAGCAACCATGTGGTTAAAATTTCAGTATTTGTATTGCTATACTCTGGAGCCCTTACCCTCTGAAACAGACTAATTGACATAAGGCTAATTCAGTAACTTAAGAGCAGAGGTACCTTTTAAAGTTCCTACCCTACCTGAACATGATGATATTTCAGTTCCTGCCAGGACTTAAATGTCCCATGATCCCTTGGCTAGTTGATCACCACCTATTTCTCTAGGGCGGTTTATCACAAGACCAGGGTGGGATCTCTTGTGGTTACAGGAATGTTCACAGTAAGAAAACATTACTAAGAATTAGATGTTCCATGACAGCTCTCCATATCAGCCCTTCCTAAGGCCCATGTTAACATAGCACTATCTGGCAGATGTGGAGGGAAGCTATGGACAGCTCAGTATTAAGGAGTGAGGCACTCCATCGCCACCTGTCTCCTGTCGAAGGTAATTATTATTTGACAGCGGGGTATATTGTGTCTCAGGCTGTACAGGAGTAAATCAGCTACACAACTGCAGGATGTATCACATATACGTTGTTGCATTCTCAGCCCACTACTGAGTGCAGTATATTATCCAAACATAATGGAAAAAAGGGTCTCCCTGTTATTGGAGTTCTGTGAAAATACCCAACAAGCCTTTGACCTTGTGGTATTTTATTTTCTACCCATGATTCTGGGGTAATTGGAATACTACAGTTTCCAATGTATTTTGGACTGGAACCCTGCAGATTTCATTACATAGGCCAATCAGGACAAAGAAAGCCACCTTATTAGACAGAATTTTTCTTATTAAACAACAGTAAGACATCTACTTCTGTGTGGAGCTTCAGCATCACAGAATCAACACATTGGCCGCTGCAGGATTGAGACCGAAATTAGTTTGCTTTGCAGTCATTGCTGACTGGAGAGACAATAATATAAAGGTGTAAAGCGCAAGTTTGGATTAGCTTCAGAGGAAATGATTAAGCCTGAATTGATAGAGAGCCTCGTCAAGGTCTCTTGATACATCATCTTTCTAATTAAACAGCAGTCACAAAAAATGAAGAGTGAATCAAGCTTTGACAATATCAGATGTGACCACAGCAGGAAAGGTGAATAGGTAGAGAGAATTATGAAAGGATATGTGTAAGACATTGGTTTACAATACTGCGTGATGGGAAACCTGTCTGATATCATGTAGCTACTAGTTTCGCTTTTATTAGCTTTAGATGGCTTTCATAAGTTGTACTGAGGATAAACAACTGAGGTTCTATTGGATGGGTTAAAACTAGATGCAGTGCCAACTGTGCTTCAGTTTTCCCATTACACAGAGGATATTAAGGACTATACCATGCAAAAACGTGCCTTATACATTAAAGATGATAGTATGTATGTTTGGAGGACATTCTGCTAGAAAAAGAGAAAAAGTAATAGTTTCCTTTTATGCCTACCAAAAGAACTTTCCTTTCCCATCCCTGGGAAAATTTCCCAAAAGTTGTACAGTTGTAGATTTGTAGTTGTAGTTGTAACCATGCAAATGAACGGTTCCAACAATGCTTTTGGGAAACAAACCCATCAGTACCCAGTGCTGTAGACTTCATATAGGCCAATATCCTCACTGCATAGAAGAACCACAGGATGCTCCTCCTCTGTGAATCTGCTACCTGATACCTGTGTGGCCAGAGTGGTGGCTCTGAGGCTAGGGATAGGCACTAGCAATTGGAAGGTAGTGGTTTGAATCCTGTGAGTGCCAGGAGTGGTTCTTATCTGGTGGGCCCTTAAACAAGACCCTTTACCTGTAATTGCTTCATCTTGGGAATGATGTTAACCTGCAAGCAGGTCCTCTAACTTATATGGAAAACTTGCGGGTTGGTGGCAGGATTGGCACGCCACCCATTGGGAAAAAACTTCACATTATTCCATTTAAACTAGTGTGGTGCTGAGCTATCAACTGCCTTGGATTCTCATCCCTGAGGTGCTTTGTCTTGTGGTGGGTGTGGCAGCGTGCTGTATTAGCATGTGCTCCTTACCGCTCCTTCTCTTCTCGTGATTGGATGCTTCAGACAGTGATCAGGAACCATGGAAATAGATCATCTCCCGAAACAAACCTTTTTTAACTGGGTAAGGGCTCATGCAACATGAATTTCTTTCTCCACTATATTAACTTTTTCCCCCAGCCATTTTTGTGCATTT
Organism: Mormyrus iriodes; assembly: GCA_011763525.2. NCBI lineage: Eukaryota > Metazoa > Chordata > Actinopteri > Osteoglossiformes > Mormyridae > Mormyrus > Mormyrus iriodes. The sequence continues at coordinate 3,903,522 of JAAGVU020000002.1, forward strand.
TCAAGTTCAGCGTAGAAGTGGCTGTTATTATTTGCACAGAATAGCGGTTGTTGATAGAAGCCATTCCCCTTATTATTTTTACAGCTGTTTTCATCATAACATGCTTGGATCCTTGGCTTTCATGTTTCCCATTGCTCATGTTTAATCACAGGACTTTTCTGTTACTCACTTTGATGTCAGTGGATTCAATTCGGAGCCACATTGATTACTTATTACGTTTTACACAATTTCCTTACACTGTGGCAAATTTCATGTCATTTTTCTCACTGTTTACATTATGTCTGCACTGTCCGGAAATGAAAGAAGACTTCAGCTCAGCAATGCTGAGGGAACACACAAATGTAGCTGCTGAGGATCACTGAGGCGTTAAAAGAACCCTTTCTCTTCATATAGACCTTTTTTGTACTTTCATGTTTCATTTTCTCTCCCCATCACTGACAAAGTGAATGAAAATGTACGCTGTAATTACTAGCTGAAATTTCGTGGCTGGATAGGGGCCTTTACTCCCATGCTACAGTATGTAAGCACACCAGATTTACAGGTTCCGGATCTAGTTATGCTGTTGCTGCAGAGTTGCTCACACAGTTGGGCGGGTTTTAATGCAGCCTCTATAAAATCGACTGCTGCCAAATAGTGGGTTTCCTCGTCTTTCTTATGGCACAAAAAAGGTCCCAAATCCTCTTTACTGAAGGTAAAAAATGAAATACATTAAAATAATTAGTAAAAAATTATTTAAAAACATTATATGAAAAAGAATCTAGCCATGAAAACTTCCTTGTTAGCTTTACACTAACTAAACTGCTCTGGTTGTTTTCCCATTGCAGAGACGAATGAGGAATTAAACTGCCTGCTTGTCTCCATTTATCTACTATTACTGTACCAGTACCAGGCTAGAACAAGCCATGAAGACCCTGACAGATACGTCCATAATGCATTATAAGAGTTGGTATAAGAATTAATAAAGCATTACAGCATCTTCTATTGACAATCATAAGGAATTATAATGTTCATTATAATACTTCATAAGCTCCAATGAAGCTCTCATCTATAATGCACAATAGATACCTTTATAGCGCATTATAATGGTCTGTACAACAATTAAGAATGCTTTGTATGGCATTATGAAGGTATCTATAGTGCATTATAGATGAAAGCTTCATAAAGCATGCATGCTGCATTATAAACATGACTATATTGTGTTATTCTTTGTAAATATTAATAGCCATGTTTATAATGCTTCATTAATATATTATAATGTGTTATGAATGTGTTCATAGATTCTTATAGATGTGACATTCATAGAAAGTGTTACTGAGTGTTTTCTCAATTTATAAATTTTTCCACATTGGAAACGAGGCTTTAAAAAGCGTTATAAGTAAAACAATCTTTTTCTCAGCTCCATAAATCTAATAGTTCATTTCTATTTTCGTTGTATAACTGTGACAAGCTGTTAGATAATTAAAATTTCAAATGTTTCTCACTTGAAGTAAACTCCAGGAATAGTCTAGTTATTTTAATCCAGCAAATACTTAATGTGGACTTCATTTAATGGTGTTTGGCCACTTTTATCGTGAGATATGTCAGCCCTACATCATCTGCTAGAGCTTACCCTGGAGATTCTTATTTTGGACATAATGCACTGACCTTATTTGTGAGACAACATTTTTGTATAGGTATATTGTGAGGATAATAAGGAAATAGTTTATAGAAAGAGTGAAAAACTGCAGATGGGTTCCCAGTCAGTTGAGGTACCTTCATTGAGATGGTGGCCATGCTGTAGACATGCTGGTCCATGGGTTCCTCAGGCTGTTAGCAAGTGAAAATAGAAGGACTGCTTTGGGTGAGATTGCTCCCAGCACCTGACACCACTGTAACTACAGTTCAGTTTCCAGCGGAACCTGGATTCCTTGCCTCCTGGGCTTCTCTCTATTAATTGCCAGCGGTCGTACATGAAGCGAGGCTGTTATAAATAGGTGTTCCTGTTAAAACACCTCAAGGCTGAGAAGTGTGGAAGAGAAGTGCTCTGGTTACCCTGACAAATGTTTGCCCCTGCCACAGTGACAACACAGCAATTAGTGAAGTGTGATGTTGAAGCATGAGAGACAAGGGAAGCAGTCTGGGAAGGAGGGTCGAGGTGAAGACCCAGTCATGCTGTATGGTAAACTTCAGCAACTGATACCTCTGTGGACCTCACCACATACAGAGAGCATTCTACAATTGTGAACTCCCGCTATCTAGGCTTGTTTTAATGACGTGTTGCGATGCCAACTTCCACCACCGAGGGGCACTCTCACTCCACAATGGTGGCATGTCTGTCGAAAATACTGTATATGTCTTACATCTTCAATCCCTAAGCTCTTGATAGATGATTTTTTTTTTATTGGGGGGTTCGGAGGCGGCATCGGATGCTGCTCTGATTAAAACGTCGTGTTTGCTGTAGCTAAGCACAACAGCCGTAAAGAGTTACAGAGCAGTGAACTAGAAAATAACATTTTGAGAGTGGTTCTGGCCTTACCAATCTCAGTGACCTTTGCAAAACGTAATTATGAATCACTTTACCATTAACGCTTAACAGCCATGTTGCTAGTGTCGGAGGGAAAAACAGCGTACAGGGGAAGAAAGCTTTCTGACAGGCTTTAGAGTGCAGGAGCTCAGAGCAAGAGATCGTGGAGAAGTGTTGCTGGGATACAGGCAACAAAGCGGAATTTTTCTCTACAGGAATGAATACGTGAGATATGATTTGTTGTCTGCTAGGTCAATGGGGTACCTGGTAATGGTGTGGGGTTCCTGATGAAGAGGTTATGAAGTTAGGGGTGTATGTTTGTGTGGGCAGTAGATTCATAATATAGTGCTGCACATAGCTATGGATGCATGGTACCTGTGCTCTTTTAAACTCAGCAATTGGAGGAATGGCGCAGAATTCAAGATCACAACAATAAAATCTAATAAAATATCAGAGCCATTCATGCTCGCCCTAACCTGTTCCATTTGGACTTCTGCTCCCCCATCCTGCTGTTGCGTCTTGTCGTCAATATCCACAGCTGCAGAGGCATGTTGCTTTAGCTCAAGATGATTGCTGATTAAATGAGTTGGAATAAATACTCAACAAGGAAATTTCTGCTGCTATTTACGAATTTGATTGTGTGTTGCACGCACATACATGCTCTGTTGAGGTGTACACACACTCAAACAGAAATCCTTTGTAGATATTTGCATGCGTAATATTCCATGCTTTGCATTTATCAGGCAGATGCAAAAATGCTGCATAATTCCTAAAGGGTGATATTTCATCTAGCCTTAGCAGCAGATTATAATTAGTGGATGTTCTCTGTATGTTCCATGATTTGTGGGACACAAGGGTTTAAACAGCTAGTATTACAGGCAATTTTAGACATAGCATAAATCATGATTAAAAGCGAAATGCCAGGCTGTCCACTATCTATCACTCAGTGACAAAGGGGAGAATATTAAAGCCTAAAATTATAGAGCTGAGATCCCACTATAATGCTAGTCATTAGCGCGGGCATTTATTCGCCTGCCATGCAGACGGGCGGCATTCTGGCAATGAGGATACAGATAAAGCCAAAATAACACATGGGGCTCCTCCAAAAGGGACTTCAGCAGAAATGAGCTAAATCAAAAAAAGTGTTCGCGAGAGGCTGAGGTTCATCTAGTATGATATTTCTGCGTTTCCCAATTTTCTCGTCCCAAGGTTGATTTAAATGAAGTAAGTAATGGCCAGAGGAGCTGCCCACAAGGGGAGAGCGGTGATCTCACAGGGTACTGCCCACAGGAGTAATGCGTCTTTGACGGCTTCTTTTGCGAATAGGGAGCATAACTGAGACGCATGACTTGGTGATTGATATCAGTCTTGTGGTGAGTGTTTGTTTGGGTCAGATCCCACTGATGTTCCACTAAGTGTGGCTCCTCCCAAACTGACCAGTGCAGTCCCAGCACTGCCTATAACTTGAGGCATCAGCCAATGGTTGACCATCTGTGTGTGTGGTTTCCTATGGCCCTTTTTGTCTCACCCCCCCCCCCCCCAACTATCCCTGGACATTAAGGCAAATCTGCTCATGCCATTCTGATGTCTCCTGGCAGATCAAAAGGACCAAAACCAAAACCAATGACTGACATGTTTGGGGTATCTGGACCCATTTGTGGACACAGATAGAAAAACACAAAAAAGCACCCCCCCCCCCCCCCAATCAAACCCCTCATTTTATAGTTATTTATATTGTTTTGTTTTCATTAATTCAGTTTCAAAAAAAAAAAAATGTAAAAGTTTATGGCAATATTTGGCTATGTATTAATATTTTCTATACATAAATTTAAGCTCATTTGAAGGCTATTTTAGTTATGTACGCTAAATGTGGTGCAGTGATGATAATAAGATATGGCTGTTAGCCATACAATTGGCCATTGTTCATTTCTTTCAAATTATGCAAAATATGCATTGTGATTCGCCAATTCTAGCCTGTTGCTGAATAATTGCACTGTTTCCCCATGCCAGGCTGTAAATTATCACTGACTGATTTGACAGCTGGAAATACCTGATTGCCTTCAAATTTACACCTAAAATTTCATTACAATGACAAGAACTATCGAACTCCCCCTGCCCCCTACCAGTACTGCTAGCCATGGTATCGTGAGTGAATTCTAGGTCCTATATGGCAAGTAGGAGGAAGCAGTAAAATTTATGAGCAGAATCAATAAGCATATACATCCTCTAAAAGTCGATCAGAACAGCAACTCTCTGTTGAGCTATCAAACAAAAACATGCCTGAAAGACAGATGGTAACTAAAACTCTAATGGCGTGACGCCGTGGAGATGTGCGCTAATCAGAGTGTTTCTGAATGACTAAGCAAGGATTAGGCTGGCCTCTGTGTTTCCTTAGGATAGCCAACAAAACAGCAGGACAAAAAAAACCCATCAATTTCTTATTGAATGTCATTCATATTAATCATGCAGGCTCCTCAAAGAAGGCCAATTAAATATAGTTAAAATCAATTACTGTGGTCTTGAGTCAACAGCGTGCAGACAATTTCTGATGACAAAATGGGTAGTGATGGATCAGCAGTCACATTACAGCAGGGATATTCCATGTATCCTGAACCAGGTACCCCCAAATGAAGGGAAACCTGAAATAACGACACCCTGCCTCTAACGTGTGATCACATGAGTAACTAAGAACTAAAGAGCCAGACCTTTATAGGTCTTTCTCAGATGAGGGTTCCCTGGCAATTTTTCACACCATGAACCAATAGTCAATTAATAAAACGCTTATGCGGACACCCCCTGCCTTAGTGGTAAGAAATGGGAATGGACAACCCACCGAGAACCCTGCCATTGGATGGGTCTTCTGGTCACGTGACATAAATGGCTTCTTGATTGTCATTAGTTAGAAGGCAGCCCAATGGCCGGCAGCAGCTCCGCACATTAGAACGTGGAAAACAAATTGACAAATAAAATATGCTGCGTTGCTAAGGGCCAGGCAAGCTATTTGGCCCATTGAGGTTGAGGGGTTGTGACAGATGGCCTGTGACTGGAGGTCAGTGACTGCTTGGCAGGCTGTCAAATTTAGGGGTGAGATAGGGGTGGAGGAGGGGTGCTCCACTGGGTTTACAGACTGGTACCAGATGCTGGTACGTCCAGCCCCTGTCTTCCCCCTGCCTGCCACAATCAGACAACAAGGCATAGCTATGCACAGTGTCTGGGAGCTGATCAATAAGTCTCACTACTTGCAGATTTTGAAGTCCCTCCTTCAATTTCACCAGCCTTGGGCTGCTTTGTGCATTCCTGCGTAACCGTGTTGGGTGCTTCAATCAATTATTTTTAAAATTTTTTACCTAACACAAAAATGGTCTGAGGGCAGAAGGAAAAATGATTGGTTGAGAGAGATAAACAATCAGATGTCTTGGTTCCGCCTCCTCTAGTTGCTTGGACCCAACATCCTCTACAATCTGATTGGTTATCTCTCTGAGCCAGTCATTTTTGCTCTCTGCTCTCAGAACATTTTTGTGTAAGTAAAACTCCCATCGGTGTTTGTCTGTATGTAAGGCTAGGAGCTAGTCCTGTGCACACAGAGTTTGTGTGTGCATGAAAAAGGGTGAATATGTACTTGTTGTGCCTGGCTCCCATTTGAAGCACCATCCTGTCCAGAGTGCACTAGAGAACGTAAATGTCCCAGTGAAATTTCAATTCGTATAAATGGGCACAACTCTTAGCTGTGAATGAAAGCATTACTTTGAATGTCATTTACCAAACCAAATAACTTCAGCAAGAGCAATAGTCCATATCGTTCCGGTTTCTTTAAAAGTGTCACAAAGCCATCAGTCATGAGGAAAAGACTGCCAGTTTGCAGAGACACAAAAGAACTCATATTATATTGGTACCCCAACACCAGAGGGCTACAGGAAAATAGTCAAGATCACTGCAGCCTTTGGATTACTAGCTGGAGAGGCTGCTGTTATTTATGGAAACACACCTGGTTTTTAGCTGAAACATTACATTTGTGCTGTATAATAGTGCTAAAAAATGTACACACACGCACAAACACGGACACGCACACGCACACACACTATATACATTTTTTGCCATTGCATGCGTATTTTCAGTTAGCACTTAGAATGCTCTTGTTCAATGCCCTTGTGTCTTCCAAACCCCCCCTGCAACCCTGTACTGTATAAACAGCTGGAAGATAGATGGATATATATTGTCAGGTATTAGTCTTTGTTCCTGGTCATCTGCTAGGACTTAACCTTTGCGTTTCCTACAGGATGATGTATTCACCTCTCCTGGTTTATACTATGTATGCTACTGTTGGCCCTGAGCATAGCTGTTTGGGAAAAACAAATAGGAAATGCTCTGATGTCTCTGCGATGAGCTGGCATCCCATCCAGAATGTCCCCTACATTGTGAATTCCTCAGAATCATTGCCGCCGAAGATGCATCCTGAAATCTGCCGTGACACACGCCGGCGTTACTCCGCCGGCAAGCAGTGCGCTTCCCATCCCATCACGCTTCCGCGCGCCAATCCTGGCTACTGCCACAAAGCTGTAGCAACGCCAGGCTGCTGCCTCCAAATGCGAGCTTCAAAATGTTGACATTTGGCAGAAAGGGAAGGCGGTCCTCAACTTGGTGGCCCAGGCAAGCCGCTCTCTTGCCTGCAACGCCGCACTGTGGAACTGAGTCTGGCACCGCCAACAGCTCGCTCGCACTAAACACTTATGGCTTCCTGTTCTCTGGCTGAAAAAGCAACAGTGACAGCCAGCCGGCAGACGGGAGGTGCTGCGACATTATTGCCTGTATGCTTCAGGAGAAGCGCGCCATGTTTCTCTGATCATATCTAGTGTCTTGTATAGGTCATGACATTTAATATTGCTGTAAAACTCCAGGGCAGACTCAAATTGGGCTGGTGGGCTGTAAATCTAATTGCATCAAAATGTGCATATAAGTTCTAGGGCACGGTTTCCCTTTTCATGGCTCATCTTTGCATATATACAATACTGTGCAAAAGTCTTAGGCAGCCAAAGAAGATGATGTTTAAATGATCTTCATGTTGGTGTAAAACTATGCTATTA
>JAAGVU020000002.1:3916979-3949400 GCA_011763525.2 Mormyrus iriodes
TACTTTTACAACATAAGCAATTAAGAAATAACATGTATTGTCCAGGAACAAAATTTGTGTTACATAGTGTTATTTAAAAATCTAAAATAATGCACAGTATTAATGGCAAGCATTAGCAATGGCAAACAGCCATTCTTTACAAATTCATATTTCTGACTGTACTTTGGCATATGAGCCAGTTTAATAGGACAGATCGCAATAATCCACGTGCTATCAGCAGATTTCTGCTCAAGTCCTTATATAACATGTAGCAATGAATGCATTTGAGTTTGAGGTGACTGTTGTGCATTTATCACTGTTCCCAATTGATCAAAGATCTATAATCAATGCTACGTATTTTTATTTTCCTGAAAATGGAGTTAGACTCTTTGATTGGCTGTTCCTTGACAAATTGTATGAAAATGGTCATTCAGACCTCAGGACCTACAGAATTTACCTGAATGTATCAATGCTTTATCAACTTAAATTTTATGTATGTGGAATAAAATTATAGGCTAATTGCCATAAATATCCTATTCAATCTTCACTGTAAATTCTATAAAGCAGTGGTCACCAACCAGTCAATCGCCAAGACATTCCCAGTTGATCTCGACACCTTCTACTGCGCTCCTCCTCAACAACTGATAAAATAATTTTCCTTGTATAAGCAGCTCATACTGTAAAAACAAATGTGGAGACCGCTTCTGCAACGAGCTGCGGGATGAGGGGTGGACATAGACTCACACTCTTTTAGGGATCAGTTATCAGTTGTGCTAATTGCAAGTCTTTGGACTGCAGAGGGGAAACTCAAATGACAGAGGGAGTCCACGTGAATTCCACAGCGCAGAGGCAGCATTCAAACCACCCAGCCCTGGAGGTGTTGGGCCATAATGGGACCACCCATTATAATAGGATAACTTATTCTATAAATGAGGGAAATGGTAATGTGAGGGGGGGTGGGGGGTCTGGACACTGGGCAGCTTGGGAGGGGGAGTCGCTAACAAGAATGATCTATATGCATATTCTGTTTTGCTTGCTTTCAGTAATCCAGAAAAAGAGCTGATGTCACTCCCGGGCTTCGGAACATGTCCTTGCTTGTTTGGATCCTTTTGTCCCCTGCAATCTCCTTTCCTTTTCAGCAAACAGTCTCCTTGACTTAAACTTTGTGTAATTTTGGCCACATTCAACCCCCCAAAAAAAACTTCTAAATAAACCAGTTTCATGTCCCTTAGATCTATTTGCTGTCCCAACATGAGACCTTCCTTTAGGCAAAAAATGACCCCGATACTGAACCCAAAATGTCAAGGATAATGAAAATCAAATGATCTTGTACCTTTTTATCGTGTCATGACGCGAGGCTGGACGGAGGACTCAGAGTCGGGTATTAGGGCAAACAAAAGAGAGTTTATTAAAGGTTAGAACAAAACCAGATCATGGAAGATCAAAAGGGAGAGGATCTAGACTTGAACATATGACACTACACAACGTTAATGACGGATCTGACAGTCACAGGAGAGGGATAACAAGGGGGGTGGGTGCAGTGGATTACATGACGGCTGGAACCAGAGGTAAGACGAATGAGTGGTAGGCATGGCTTGTTGGAGCCACGCCAGGGAGGAGACGTGATGATCAGGCGGGGCAGGACATATTGATCGCCATTGCCATTAAAATACTCATTCTGAATTAGCCCAGAAAAAGTCATACTTTCATTTCTTACAGTTTTTCCTCAGCTAATAAATTGGCTTCTAAATACGTAATACACTCTCAGCATTACTGCATTGACCTGGATATTTGCAGTGAATTAAGGTTAAGCATTATTACAATGCTCTCATTATGCTGAGTCACAAGCAAATAGTGGAAGATTGAAAATGTATCAGTTTACAAACTGATTAGATGTCACAGCCATGTTGGATCAGCGTCGCCTACCTTCACCTAAACTGCCACACCTCCAGCGATCAACGTCCCTGGAGTACTAACAGCTGCGATGCATCACCAGTATTTAGACTTTGAATATAAACCCAGTGCTTCCCTTAAGACCTTGTGAAATATTGAGTGCCTGCACTGCACTGAGTGGTTCTTATGTCTATTAGAGCCTTTCTGTCTATGATCTGTGATTCTGACTTTCTGGACTTACAATTCTTACTTGTGCGTTTCCTGGTTTTGGTTACCTTGCCAGATTTCCTTCTTGTTACTGACCCATTGTCTGTATGTGCATTCATCCCTTTGAATTATATCTTTGCTCAGGGGAGTTTAACTTGAACCAAAATGTTCTGAGGACAGACGGAAAAATTACTGGTTTAGAGAAATAACCAATCAGATTGTAGAGGAGTAGAGGAGACCAACCAATCAGATGTCATGGCCCCGCCTCCTCTAGTTGTTTAGACCCACCTCCTCTGCAATATGATTCATTCAATCATTTTTCGTTCTGCCCACAGAACATGTTTCTGTAAGTAAAACTCCCATGAGCTACATCTTAGTATTGTTTTGGTTCTTTGTCTTATCGGTTTTGACCCTGCCTATGCTTCACTTCAAGCTTCCTAATTAAACATCCACGCCTCCTGTACTTGGATCCTATCTGTCTGATCATTACATGAGAAAAGTAAAAAGCAATGGCATTATTAACACAATTTTAAATTATGACATTGAGCTGGGCAGTTGAGGGATTAAAAAACATTGAAATTTGTACCAGAATCCGCTTGAAGTGTTTGCTATCCCATAATCCCTTTCTAGTTTCTGCTCATACTGCTACACTAGTTTATTTCCAAAATTTATTCTTTTCAATCAGACTAATCGATTCTGCTGGTCCCTGCTCCTGAAGCCAGGCCATTCCATGCTTGTGGGTTTTGTTTTAACAGGAAGAACCTGACAGGCGGCTGGGCGGAGCCCTGCAGTGGGTAATGCTCCGTGACAGGCTGATCGACTGCATGGTGGCGGTCATGGGGACAGCGCTTGCTCATGATAGGACGAGCAGTCGGAGGGTTATTACATTATCTGAGGAAGACAGAGGATGAGCATTCCTTGATTGCTTTGCATGACAGCTGTTGCGTGTCCTGCAAAGCAAGTGTCCAAGAACAAATCGAACTGGGCGAAGGAAAGTATAAAATGTGCTCGTATGTGTAAAGAAAACACACCTGTCTTTTTCTCTTGTAAGGCTACGCCGACAATGAGCAGGGAATCATTTTGCTTACCCCTTGAAGTGACTGCAGATGATTAAGGTGTTCACCCTGCAACTGACAATGTGGGATTCAGAGATTTAGATCTCTCTCACTACCAAGAGACTTTTATGGCACAATGCATTGTGGGAAAAAGCCCATATGTTCAGGCTGGCGCTGACAAGGGCACTGATGCTGCATGGCCAGGGACTCGAGGGCGGTGATCTACAAATGAATTTCAAAGCCTCACAGACCATTGAGCAGAAGGTAGTGATCTGTGAAGGGCCGCTTCTGTGTTTCCCGTCTCTGACCTGGCTCCTACTTTGGTTTTGCTGGGAAACCATACCAGGCTTGGGCTGCACTGCTGAACCATGTTGCCCCTCGTGTCATTTCTTGCATGGGCCGACACGAGGAAAGGTGAACTTGGGGTGTATAAGGGACACTTGGGCGAGCTGTGTTTTCCTGCATGAGTTGGTTCATGAATTGACTTCTTTAAACAGGGGTATGCTTAAAATTTGTATATAACTGTGATGTAAGTGTAGTATCGGTAGCACTGATAATGTCTCTTTTGGAGCTATTTACTTGCTTTGAAGGAGGTCTAGCTTTTCAGGCTATCGGTAACAAGGAGGTGATTCTAGGATTTTTAAGGTGGGAGGCATTAAAAGGGCCATCATTCATACAGAGGAGTCAAACTTATCATTAGCCAATGATATGTTTTGAGTTTATGAGTGACAGTGGAGGCAGCACTCCAGGAGCCAATCAGCTTCCAGCTGAGGCCAGTGCCTCCGTGGCACCACCCCTGTATACACCCCTGCCTGCAATCAATCTGGGCACAATCATCCTGACTCTTCATCCCAACACAGTGATAAATTGTAAAACCAAAATAAATAAACTACATTATAAAGGCCTTTAGTGTATAGAAATATCTATGCCCACTGGTCTTTTTACCAACACAGTAAACATTAAACATATAGACTCCATGTTTGATGGCTCAGTGGGAACTACTGTTGCCTCATGCCTCCAGGACTGGGGCTGTGAATCTGGCCTCTCCTTGGCATTTGTAGTTTGCATAGTATCCCCGGGTCACTTGGGCTTCCTCCCGGTACTCCTGCCTCCTCTTGCAGTCCAAAGACATGCAGTTAGGCTAATTAGCTTTTCTAAATTGCCTCTAGTGTGCGTGCGTGTGCGTGTGTGTGTGTGTGTGTGCGTGTGTGTGTGTGTGTGTGTGACAGAGAGCCCTGCAATGAACCGTCTGGCCTTCAGCCCTATGCTGTCTTGGCTCCAATAACCCCAGGATACCAGAAAACAGTTCGAAAATGGATGGATGGGTGGATGGACCTGTTTCAGTTTCAGTTGTGTGCATTTCACCCAAACGATGTTATTTACAGCTGTGTACAGATGCTCCACAGCTTACGGTGGGGACATGTTCCCATGAACCCATTTTATGTTGAAAGAATCATAAATCGAATATGAATATGATATGACAAACGGATAAGTACGTAAATGCTACTGTCACTGAAAAAGTAAATATTTGAAAAAGAAAACCGCCGTACGATACGTTGTTAAACACTGTATGAGATATTTAGGCTTGTGATCACTGCGGTGACTAGAAGCGCGGCTGGGCGGATGCTCCCTTCACCCAGCATCAGTGGAAAGTATCGTATGCCATGCAGCTAGGCCAGGAACAGGCCAGAATTCAAAGTTTGATGACTATGGAATGTGCATCACTATCGCACCACTGTAAAGCTGAAATATTGTAAGGAGAGGCATTGTAAAAGAGGGAGCATCTGTACTTTACATTTTTTTTTTACGGTTTTTTGATTACGATGCTATTCAGCTGCAAGTGTTTACAGGATAATGGTAAAATCATAATGAAAACCAAATTAATGTTGCACTTTCAAGTCCCAGGATTTATGCTGTGGCAAGATGGGTATTTATGTTGACATTTCTTTAACCGCTTACCCAGTACTGGGCTGTTGAGAAGCTGGAACATGTTCCAGGAAGCACCTGACAGGAGGGAGGGGTCCCCCCCTAGATGGCATGCAAGTATTTCAAATTTCATCAGTGAAATATCCAACCGTGAAAGTACATAAAACTAGAAGGTGTTTTGGACAAATGCCTTAGCAAAGCAGCTAAATAATAAATGATTGTTTTCGGTGGAAGGAAAGTGCTTAGTTCAATATGTTTAAGTGAAAAGGAGTTGAAATGAGGAAAATCTGAAATGAAGTTGCATTTTTCTAAGAAGAACCCCACCAAACAGCAGTGCACCTGAGGGGAATAGCATGTGGCAGACGAGATAGCAGATAAGTCCCTACCGTCCATCTAAAGGGTGAGCAAAGGGAATATAACCACCGCACCAATGAGAGAGTGTCGATCCCCCGTGATGACAATGTAATTAAACCGTATCGCCAAGGACCCACCCGTGTGAATTCCTAATTGCCTCACAGCTTCATATGTGATATTACATGTCATTAAAGAGGGGTTATTTTTGTAGTGGATGTCAATGCCTCCCCTTGGCGAGAGACTGACGGGATTCAAGAAAAACAGCTGGAGAGTTGACTCATGTATGCAGTTTATTCCTCATCTTTCCCATAGGCTGCAGATAACAAGGCCTTGCTTGTGAAAGCCAATTATTCCTAGACCAAGTGCAGTTACCACTGTTTTCCACCCACAAAGTACATTTCTGTAATCAGCCATGTTTTTTTACCACCCGTAGACTGAAATCAGACATTCCATAGTGTTTACTTGTTGTTGCAGGCTTGCGTTGGAAGGTGCTATCTTAGGTTCTCACATGTAGCCTACTCTCTGTCTGGAAACGATGACAGTCTGTGGCAGAAGATAGTGGAGATGGCTAGGTTAAAGATACGGACATAATGGTTTAAGCCCCAGAAGGCACCCTTGTGTTGTAACCTTGGGCATGTTCACTTTACCCTAAAAGCTCTGTAAAAATAACCATTTTAAAAACTAAATGCATGAGTTCGATTTTCATACTTCACCAGGTCATCGACATTTATAGAGTTCAGCCAGCAGTTGGTTATGCTTTGTGTGACGTTATTATGTGCTGGGTGCTTTGGGATGGTTATCTTTTCTTTTTTAAGTAAAAATAACACAAATCCGTTGTTAACCGTATCCGACCAGCAACCTGAGGTGATCTGTTAGCCTCTCACTTCCTATTTAGATTTATCAGTTGTGATCCACTGATCTTTAACATCCAACCTTGATCTGCCTGTCTTGATCTAATGGTCCCTGACCTCCAGCTGCTAACACAACATTCATAATTGCCGACATTTGCAGGCCTCAGTCTATACATGATGCCATGGCCCATTAGGCATGGCATGGGCAGCTTTAAAGAGAAACAATCTATTTCAGAATAAACTGTGACCAACATAATCTACAGCATAGAATTACCTTTTAAACAGAGAACTGATTTTGACATATATCAGTCTTTTGGTGTATGCGTGTTTTCCCTGTGTATGTATTGTCTTCTGGATAGTGTGGTTTCCTCCTGATACCTGGTGGACTGAGGCCTGTATCATGAAGCTGGATTCCTTGCTTAGCTGGATAACTTTGAGGATAAGTAGTGTTGACTGGCTTATCGGTATTTCAATGTTGGTTCTCTTCTTAGCAGGATACATCACCACAGTAACAGGGCAAAACCGCTCCGGAGCAGGTTAACTTTCAGGATCATGGATCTCATACAGTGCTTGAACCAATCAAAAAGAAGAAATAGGTGTATTACCTGACATGACAAATAGGCTTTTCCAAACTCTCGAAATTGCTTGTCCGTTAGATTCTTGTGACTACAGTAAAGTTAGTTGTATTTTCAATATTCAGTCTTCCGGCTGTAATATCTCTCAACAAGCAAGCCAGGCAGTTTTTAATCACAGACCTTTGATGGCCACGGGCAGAGATGCACACTGATCATTTTTGCATTTCAAACTATTTTGCTATGTGTGAAAAATCTTATTAACATCTACGAAAGGAGGCTGTGATGAGATATTGGTTCAGCATTTGGAGTTGATAGCAACTCTTGCACACCCCTTGGTTTTCTGAATTACTTCACAGCGAATTGTAATTAACATTTGAATGCTCACATGTGCAGTTTGCATTCAATAACTGTCGCTCTCTTAAAGTCACTGGTCGTGAATGGACACAGGGCAATTTTTTAAAAAGATGTACTGATATACATAAGCTGAAAATCAAGTGGTGTGCATTACACCCCATAGGCCATTCCTGAAACCACACTGAGCATGTCTATCTCATTTAGTTTTACGGTCACTTAGAATGGTGAAATTATAAAAGAACATGGATGTTGCTCTCCTAAAATAGATTAACACCTATTAGTCTTCCCTGGCCAAAGACCCATGCTGCGTGTTTGTGTGTGCGTGTGTGTATATGTGGTACATGTGCATGTGATGGATGATGACAGGTTTATTTAAAACCGAATATTAAAAATAGGATTAAAAATGGGAATAAAAATAAGAATGATTATGAAAACCACAAAGCACATATTTGGAAATTAAAACAATTATCTTAAAGACAATCAAGCTGTACGGATGCATTTTTGCTGTCAGTGATCTGTAGCTAGAATTCTTTATATTTTACAACAATAATTCTGTGTTTCACTGCATAGAAATATGTAACCCTGTTGCGATCCATACTTACGTGATTGGCTGAATTTTGCACAAGGCATGCTTTTATGTGCACACGGTCAGGTAGTAATCTTGGTTTCAGTAAAAAAACCTGTCTGAACATATATTGCTTGCAGTAATCATCATGATACCATTAATCTCGGGTTGCATTTGTTTGGTTTAGTCACGGTGGAACTTATCTTTGAAGCCTTACTTCGTTGAACCAGCTTTGTGATATAGGCCCCTGGTGTCTCATGACTTGCCCTTGTGCGATTATGTATGTGAGAGTATAGCCGGCATCCAGAGGTTGACATTTCAGGTCCAGAAAGTAAAAATCCAGGCCAAGATTTTGTTACTACCAGCCAGTCAAGTATAAAGAGTTAGAGTTACAGAGTACTGAACCGACTGGGTGAAACAAAATCTTGGTCTGGATTTTTACTTTTTGGATCTGAAATGTCCACCTCTGCTGGCATGCCTGTAAGGGTGTCTCCTGCATTGTGCCCATTTACTTGCTGGGATAGTTGCCAGGCTCATTATAACCATGCATGCAATTAGCATTATGAAAAATGAATGGATAGATCAAAGTCTCAGAGTTACTGTCAGTACATTGATGGTGTTTATTTCTGGACCCATAAAATACCCCTTTACCAGGTGTGGCCAGAAGTCTGCAAAAGATTCCTGCATAGATTTACTATACAGTGCCGCAGGAGAACCTGTGTGGCAATGAGAGTGTCTCTGCATTTTAATTTCTGCCCAGATGTAGTCTCTCTCACAAACTTCTGCAAATTTACTGCAGGCAGCGCAGACTCCACACAGGCATCCTAAGGCTTGCCAGTTATGAACATGTTGTCGGTCCAGTGGCCTTTAACTTCTACCTTGTGGCCTAAAGAACCTGGATCTATCCGCAGAAGTAGTTGCTGAGAAACTTTCACTCCTCTCCGTGGCTCTTCCTCTCATCAAGATCCCCAGGGAAGGCAGGTAACAGGTCTGATGGACCTAGATGCGTGTTCTTTTTTAGTCTCCCCTGCTTTCGCTGTTTTGGTTTCAGCACGGGTGACGATGGGCCTTGCCTACTGCACCAAATGCCTACTGGGAGTGCGTCGCCTTTTTGTGTGGGTATTGATTTACCTCATAACCGTGCAATCAGTCATTGCTAAAAGTTCCACCCCTTTTAAAAGTGGGACGCTAAACCAGGCTATTCAGAAATCTATTTTGAATAAACAAAGAGGCAGCTATTCCCGGAATGTTACATATCGCCAAACCAAGTGCTGTCTGGGAGACACAACTCTTCCACTATAATTGGGTGGAAAAGCTCTATCAGAGATGTGATAATGAATCGTTCACACTTCATTGTTGACTTTCTTCCAAGATGGATACATAAAACCTTAATATAATTAATCATCCAAAACAGATATGTACCGGATGCCGAGTTTTCGCACTTATAAGCTCCCTGGTCGAAAAAAAAAGAACCGCAGAGTGGAAAATGTTCAAACTTTGCAAATCTTTTATTTCTATGATAAAGAGCTCCATGAAGTTGGCAGCAGTTTTAATTACGTGAAACTCAGCAAGAGCTAAATCCTCTAATATGCATCCCATTAATTATTTATGTACTGTAAAATAAATATTTAAGTAAATTGCACCATTTGGGTGTGGGTGGGAGGTTAAATTATTCATAAATTCAATATTTGTAAGTGTAATAGGAAGTAAGTCTAGTCATTTGAAAATCCCTCTGCTATTAAACTCTTCAATTCACAGTTAATGGTAATCTGCCGGCTTGTGTGTGTCTGAGAAAATGGGTTTGAAAGTGGCAGGGGTGTCTAGTCCAGAGACAGCTCTCATTGTGTGGCGTTTTATGGAATGCATGATGAACATGGGTAAGAGCCAGGATTCCTGGACAGCTGACAGAGAATGGACAGAAATTAAATAAATGCAACTTCACAGCTAAAAGCAGGTGTAAATAGTCATCTACACCACTGTTGTCTGTCAGTTCAAAATTTGATTGATTTTGTCCATATTAATTTGAGCTTCTGTCTAATTATTTAGTAAACTATCACTCATAAACTGATAATTGTGTCAAAATACAGTTGAGTTTAAATACTTAATAATACATAGTACATACTGTAGGCACTAGGGCAGAAATGGATGCGTAGTATTTTCTAGGTCAATTATAATTTAATTTTGATTTGGATGTTAAAGAATGTAATGGTGGGGGGGGGGGGGGACCTATTTCAGACAGCACAGGGCATGTACTCTTCACACAGACAAAGCAAACCTGGGAATAAAATCCCCCCTCCCCCAACAATACTGCTACTTTCTGACCTTATTAACATTAATGTAAACATGCATTGGCCACATCTGCAAAACACTGCAATTTCGCCAACTCATCAAATAATCATAATATATACCTTCCAGGCATTGGGGTTTAACATAAAGAATCCTGTAACAGTGCCGAATGCGTGGGTGGCCTAACTTAGTCCCAAAGCAGCATAGTCCTGAGTAAGTATTCATTATAGCCCTTCAAACTGAAGGAGCAATGTTTTACTATCATTCTGTGTGGCCAATACAGAGATGCATGCATTTGCACCCGTATTTGCTTATTCCAAGTTCAGACATATTTGCAGTGGAAGCTTCTGCACAATTAAAACGTCCTCTCTGCTCGGGCACTCAGTGTTTCACACTGATGGCTGCAGAAAGGGTGTTTTACTTGCCAGTGCTGACATTGAGCCTAATGTTGTTGTCCTTCAGGTTCTTATCGCTGGGATGCCTGCCACCTAACTGCTGATGCGTGGCGGGCAGCGGGCAGTGACCTACACTCATGCCTGGTCTCCTGGGTGCCACACAGACGGGGTGGGACAGGCATGGGTGAAGATGCGTGGAAGGAAATGAGAAATACTGTAGCTTTGCTTACTTCAGGAGACTGCAATCAAAGAAAAGCCCTTTATACTGTGACCCTGTGGCCTAGTTTGTGGGAGAAGATCGCATTCATTGAGACTGGCTTGGCACTCGACAGCCCCTAAACTTGGAGCGGTGTGCCGGCCAGCCTTTTTCTCTGTCCATTTGATTCTAGCTCTGTGTTCATCTTAATTCCTCTTCATTTCTCCACCACACTGCCATATAAGCCTCAAAGCCTCCATCAGAAAAGAAAACTCCAAGTGCAATAAACTCTTAAGCTGAACTTTGAGACATAGAGCTTCTCAGATGATAGTGTGGCTAGGGGAAAATAGAAGAAGCTGCAGGATAACTGATATGAAGGACACTCTGAAGAAACTTGCTAGATTAGAACTGTTCTTGTAAAAACTGGGAGTACAACCAACCCGGCCTGCGATCATAAGCACAAACCCAGAAAAGGAATAAGAGGAATCACTCAAGTCTTATAACGGGCTCATCCGGAAAGCCTAAATACTTTTGGATTTTGGAGGCTGCCTCTAGATAAAGGCAGATCTGACAAAGGAGAAAAGCCTGCAACCTGTGCCTCTTTTGGGATCTGCGTCTACCGGCTGCTCCTCCACAGCATCGAGAGGCCACCTCATCACAGAAACATTGCCAAACACCCATCCACTTGCCCCATCTGGGTGGAGATCGATTGCTTTTCAGACACGTTCATTTGCTTTAACTTACTTGCAATTTATATCTCATACACTATATAGACAAACGTATTGTGACACCTGGCCATTACACCTACAGAAACTTTTATGACATCCCATTCTAAATCCATTGGGATCAATATGGAGTTGATCCCCCCTTATCAGCTATAACACTCTTCTGGGAAGGCTTTCCACAAGATTTGAGAGTGTGTCTGTGGGAATATTTGCTCATTCATCCAGAAGAGCATTTGTGAGGTCAGGCACTGATGTTGGATGTGAAGTGTGAAGTGAATGTGGTGTTCCAGTTCACCCCAAAGGTATTCCATGGTCTTTATGGACCTTGTTTTGCGCACTGGGGCACAGTCATGCTGGAACAGAAAAGGGCCTTCCCCAAACTGTTCCCACAAAGTTGGAAGCATAGAATTACCCAAAATGTCTTGGCATACTGAAGCATTAAGCTTTACCTTCACTATAACTAAGGGGCCTAGCCCAACCCCTGAAAAACAACCCCGTACCATTATTCCTCTAACAAACTTTACAGTTGGCACAATGCAGTCAGACAGGTAACGTTCTCTTGGCATCTGCCAAACCTAGACTCATCCATCAGAATGCCAGACAGAGAAGTGTGATTCATCACTTCAGAGAATGCTTTTCCACGTTTCCAGAGTCCAGTGGTGGAGTGCTGTATACTCCATCTGACGCTTGGCATTGTGCTTGGTGATGTGAGGATGTATGCAGCCGCTCAGCCATGGACGCCCATTCCATGAAGCTCCTGGCGCACAGTTTTTGCTCTGGAGTTAATGCCACGAAAAGTTTGGAACTCTGCAGTTATTGAGTTAACAGAGTGTTGGAGACTTTTATGCCCTATGTGCCTCAGCACTTGGCAACCCTTCTCTGTTACTTTACGTGATCTGCCACTTCGTGGCTGAGTTTTTGTTGTTCTTAAATGCTTATACTTTGCAATAACACCCTCCACAATTGACTGTGGAATATCTAGCAGGGAAGAAATTTCACAAACTGACATCACAAGGGTGGCATCCTATGACAGTACCATGGTTGAAGTCACTGAGCTCTTCAGAACAACTCATTCTTTCACAAATGTTTGTAAACCTGACTGCACGGCTAGGTGCTTGATTTTATACATCTGTGGCAATGGGTCTGAATGAAACACCTGAATTCAATGATTAAGAGGTGTGTCCCATTACTTTTGCGCATGTAGCGTGCTTCTGGAATTAAATACTTCATGTGCCAGTTTTTCAATATCATGTCAGCTCATACGTGCGTGAGGGTATTGTTTTGATCATATTTAGCTTAAGTTAGCAGGTTAATGAAAAAAAATCCTGCTTTGTGGAACACCTCCCAGCAGCCTATTCCAGGACACACAGTACAACACTCCGATCAGGATGCCAGTCCATTACACGGCTTGCACTTACACAGTTCACCTAAGAACATATTTTTGGACCGTGGAAGGAAACCTGTAAAAACATGGAAACTCCATACACAGAATAGCGAAGGAACCCAAACCTTCAGCCCTAGATATGCAGGACAACACTGCCACTCTCTTGTTCTCACTTATCAAGAAATTTCATTGTCTTACAATATAAACATAACAATGTATAAATATTAAACATGCATCAGTCTTCTGACTGTTTATCTGGAGCAGGGTTGCTGGGACATAAATACAGTTATTTAATACTTTTTCCATGCTTATATTAAAAATGTATATACTATTATCCGCTCCAGAATTTTTGCCTGGCATTGCGGTAAAGTAAGAAAAAAATGAATGATTAGGTAAAGGAAAAGGAAGAGACAATGAAAGATGGGGAAAATAAGCTGTACTTTGTTTTGTATTTTAAAACTAAATCCAAATGCACTGTGGGTGCCCACACACACACCCACACATGCACACACTATATATGGCAGTCTTGGCAGCAGTGTGTACAGCATGGACCTGGGTGCATGCTCCTGGTATATTTACTTCCATTATGTGTGGAACTGCTTGAAGAGCCACGCTCTGATTATGTGTGGTGGGTTGTAGGGTCCCATTATTTCTAACTCCTTTTCTCCTGTTCGTAGCAGAATGTCACCAGCTTCCCTTTGACATGACGAATGTCATCTACAGGCCGTGACTATCTGTCATTTTCTTATGCAGGACTTCAGATAAGGGTGCATACAGCTATGCTTTTATGTTAAAAAATACACCAGAGGACCAAGACGTTAAGGCAACAAAAAGGCAGTAAAATTTGGTCTGGGTTGAAATAAAATCCCACTGCCAGTGAGAGTGAGAGTCCTGTCTCTTAATTAATGTCACACTCTAACCTTCCTTTAGAACAGGACTGTCTGAATTGGATCAGGATGCTGCAGGACCCGGACCACACACCCCTGCAGCTAGAAACATAACTAATCCACCTGACCTTACTGGGAACAGCTGGAGTTTTGTGCAAACTGACTCCCCATCCCTCAGACAGTAGACCTTTTCCACATCAGGTGTCTTAAGCCATCCGGGGACATCCACCTCGTTATCTGCGTTCAGTGCAATGGATCCTAATTAAATATCATAAACCCTCAATGGTATTCTGCAGCTCTCCAACTAGGGGAATGGTGTGTGTGGAGCACCAGACCCAGTGAGAGATGGGTAAAGCTGAGGGGGGGGGGGCTTCACACACATACTGAACTGGCACAAGGGGATGTAGCCAAACCCATAGCTTTGATGTTCCTGTGTACCTGCTAGACCATATGGCCCCTGGGCTCTGCCTTAAGCATCAAAAAGTCTTTGTTCAGTATAAATCAGGGTAGCACAGACGTGGACCTCTGGGTGTCCAGGAGGGCTGCAGTCTAGTTGCTGTCACGTTTTTATTTTCCTTTAGTGCTGACTGCCATGATAAACCAGAATCCATACACCAGCATTCTGAGCAACGCTCTGGTTAGTCTGAGTTACCTCAATAAGTGGGCTGCTGTCTTTTGGCCAAGAAAGCTGTAAGGAACAGGCCAGGGTTCAGTGGCTGAGCTGCAGACAGTTTAAAGGCACCTACTCCACATAAAACAATCTTTACCTTGTACAAGATGAATGCATCTATCTTTTCCTTTTTTACACAAAAGAAAATGTCAAAATAATGTATCAAGTTTTAGGTTATTGTATTGTAATACAATACATACAATACATAGGAATGTAGTATATATATATATATATATATATACACACACACACACACACACATATATATATATATATATATATATATATATATATATATAATGTGTAGCATATGTAGTGTACTATATTTATATATTATGACTGCACTGAATGTTTACATTTACTGATACTACTAGCGTTGTTCATGGATAACGATGTCTGCCGAATTAAATACAAATGTTAATTAATTCCCCATGAATGATTAAGTATCAGATGTCACATCCTTTTTAGCCATATTGATCACCCCTAATTGCTTGTACTGTGTGATGCTGGTCCAAGCCAACTTTCCTTTTAAGGAGAGTCAGAGACAAATGGTGTC
This sequence comes from Mormyrus iriodes, assembly GCA_011763525.2. Classification (NCBI taxonomy): domain Eukaryota; kingdom Metazoa; phylum Chordata; class Actinopteri; order Osteoglossiformes; family Mormyridae; genus Mormyrus; species Mormyrus iriodes. Next base: position 3,931,838 of record JAAGVU020000002.1, read on the forward strand.
CTGGTAACTAAGGTCAAATGTCATTACAGATATACATGTTAGAATAGATGTGAGTATCTATTTGAGTAATCATTAATGTATACAAGTGAAAATGTGAAAGGACTGGCGGACACTCGGAAGTGTTCCACTAGTGTTTGTCTGATGTTTCTGCAAAGTAAAAATTAGCCATACTGACCAATGAGTTATAGGCTCGATGAATGGGTGAGTCTTTCAGATAAATAATTTTAGAGGTGCATTTGCAGCATCAGTGGTATCCTCGACATGTGATCAAGGGTGTAGAAGCAAATGGAGGCGGGGGGACATCTACCCCCATATTTAATTTGAGTTAATTCGTCCTCCCCTCAAAAATAAATTATTATACATTTCAATTACTACTTTGTATCCCCCCTAATATCAAACTCTCTCTCCTACACTCTTGCATGCAAACATGGCCTCTCTTCCATTTTGCCGTCTCCGTCAAACATAGCACTGAGTTCAAGGTGTTTAAAGGCAGCATCCACATTCAGCTCTCTCTGTATCGCTCCCCTCTCCGATGATTTCCTTCCACATTATTTTTGGAGCATCCGCAGAAGAGGATTGAGGTGCAGGTGCGTGAGCTCCCTCTTAGATTGGTACGCCTCCATCTATTGCTGCCTCTCCAAGTGATTTACTTATCTGCTCATTGGTGGAGGGAGCTGAGGGGAATGGAACCATACAGAGGTCCATTTCCCTGGCAGCAGAAGAGCACCTTTGATGCACTCTGTTTGAGAACTTCCTGTCATCTAACCCCCCGTAGTTCAGTGCTGTTGTGCTCCGTAAAGGCATCAGTGATTCTAGCTTTACAGTGAGCTACTGTTATTAACTAGAAATAAATAACAGGACCCCGTTCCTTTTCATCCTTTGTTAAATTAGCCAAACATTTCCCTTCATTTTCTGGAAGAACCTTTTCAAATTAGAGGGAGGCACGGCTGAGAGAAAGAGAGAGAGAGTCAGCACGACCGAGGACCTGGCAAGTTCAATTGTCAGGACAAAACTGTTTTCTTTTCTCAGGCGGAGTGGTTTTCCATGTGCCACGTCTCGGCCGACAGCATCATTAATTGGCCAGGTGCTCTAGCCAGTTCCTCGCAGACGCCTCTGAGCCAATTACGGCACCGAGATCCATCGCTTGCTTGGGTTAAGTAGGTCATGTTCACCCCCATCTAATTAGAGGCGTCACCAGAGGAAAGCCAGCAAGCGGGTCATTCTCAGTAAGGGGGAGGTGACCCGTCTCATCTTTTGCCCGCTCTCTACCTGCCTTGCCTCCCATAATTGTGCAGGTGGAGGAGAGAAACGAAGATCACTGCTTTTGGGTCAGGCTTAAATAAGGCAGAATAAATCAGGATGCGCTCTGCAGTTCACAACGACTATCTGTGGTTCAGGAAAATGATAGCGTGATCAAAATGAGGCTGCGGTGGGGCTGTAGGGTCTTAGAAGGGATTAAACGCTGGCCTAATGTTTCAGAAACGTTAAGATGAGATGGAAAAGTACTAATACACCTGGGACTTGAATGTGCTCATTACAAAAGCATCACTTTCTCCATGACAGACTGGGCACCTACACACCTTAAGGACTGTGTGTCTACATGAGGCTGGTGCCTCCTGTTACAGTAATTCTTTTAATTAGCATTAAATCATGCTTAAACTTTCCGGTGTGTGTGCGGGGGCTGGTTTTAGGGGATGAAATTTCCACACAATCTGGGGCAGAGGTCTAAAGAAATTGTAGATTCAGAACTTGAACCATTTTATCGAAGAAACAAAAAAGGCGAGCGTTGGCTTTTAAGGGGGAGCTGAACTCAGATCTTAAACTCTAACTGCACTCCATTCAAAAACAAACCGTAAATAGTCACTGCTCTTCATCAGTCATCAGTCACTGAGTTTCCTTTTTTCTCACACATTTACCTTACACCAGCAGTTCTTTTATTTGGGCACCTGTGTAAAATTAGTAGAGTGATGAAATGCAATCAGGGATCTCCCATAAAAGGCTGTAAACCTGTCCTCCTGTTTTTCTTCCTGCTGGATTGAAAAAAAAATACTTTTGTCACAGAAAATATATACTGTGTACCTTGCAATTAATGTATGCTCACTTCTGTTAGTGTACCTGTTGGACCTTACCTAAAGTGCTTTTTAGAGTATTCTGGATGAAGCAGTCTGATAAATGAATAAAATGTAAATGCAATGTAAATTACATGCAAATGCTATGTAAACGAGGCTTCAGTCAAGGCCCATGGACTGAAGGCCACTACTCCAGAGGGCACGACACTTTCTGGGAGAGCTGGTCTGCTTTGGGGGGTGGTGACTGCGAGGTGTTACCACAGAGGCCGTGTATTTGATTGGACTGTGGGCAGAGACTCAGACGATCCAATGAGATGACGGCAGAGGATGGATGTGAAGCATACTCCTCATTCTCTAGTCTCTGAACAGTTTGTCACCCTCTGCAAGGCTGTAACACTCTCGTTTGAAAAAGGAAGGATAAGCTGTGAAACCTGGGCCTTTACAGATGGCTCATTGTTGTTTTCAGTGCTAATTAGCAGCCATATTAATTGATTTAAATTTTCTGCTACAGCACCAGCCCCATTTTTCCTGTTCCAAAACACGGCGGACATTGCACTTATTTTAACGCTTCCCCGATCCTGTTAAAATTGCAATCTTCAGCTTGGGATGTGTTATTTAATAAATTTCATTCTCCCTGAGAAAATCCGTTATTCCTATATGTTGTTCCTGGGTATCCTTCAGATCAGGATTCACTTATTTGCAGGCGGACGGTTGCATTGTAAAGTATAAGAATCAGAACAGAATCCCCAGCAAATCTCTTTTTCAAGGCTAAGTAGGTTGGAAAACCACACAGGACCACACAGGAAACCACACAGGAAACCACACAGGACTGTCAATTCTAGTCTCAGGTCTATGAGTTACCCTGTTTATTTGTATGATATTTGAAAACATGTCTAGGAATGTACAAGACTTCAAATGTGCAAAGTCTCTGCGCACAATGCGTTCTTGCATTCTTGTCAGCAAATCCCGTATGATCATGGGTATGTGTCAGTGAAGATACCTTTGCAGGCTGCGGAAAGTGAGGTCGTAGCAGGAAATCTATGTATATAATCATTTGTTTGCATTAAGCAGAAAGAAACTGATTGAAAGAGGTGTGTCCCTCAACGTCTACTTGGAGAGGATCTGGAAATTGTACTTATGGACAATGTTTACATTTACATTGTGTGGCAATATGCCCCCCCCCCCCACACACACAACTGTTCTGTCTGTCCGTGCACTTTCTGTATATATGAAAGACTGCGGTCCAGAGAACTTTATTTTGTGTCACCATATGCAGTGTATTGACTATGGTTGCCGTGACAATAAAGCCCCACTCGACTTGACTTGACTTGACTTGAGATATGACCTGTTGGGGAAAAAAAAAATACAGAAAATGACAACTTCACCTTTCAGGGCTGACGGCATTTGACATCACAGTTGCAATGGACTTCCCTCGGCTTTTGCGGTGAAGAGGGCCGATGTCAGGGTGTCTTGTGGTGATGAAATTCTTGGAAAGCTTTAAAATCCAGCAACCTGGAATCCAGGGCATTGTATGTGGTACCAGTCTGCTGCAGAGCGCACATGATGGCTAACCAAAGACAGGGTAAAGGAACTTTTCTTTATTTAGTTTCAAACCAAAACGTCTTTGGACACTTAGCTCCGCTTCACTAACACACTTTCTCTTAACTGAACACACTGACACATTTGTTCCCTGCAAAACAAAGTTCTGTCTGGAAACCTGTATATAAAGAACAGATACCCAAATACATTATATATCATAGTAAATGCAAACAGAAATGCTTCATGTGTGAACATAGCAAAATATATTAAAATATATAAATATTTCAAATCTAACCATAGGAAAACAACGTTTATTTGACACTTGGAATAGAAAAAAAACCTTGAAGTCAATATTTTCATCTTTTCTATTAGACTCATGGCTGTTGTAAGGTATTGGCAGCTTAACTGGAACCAGTACAGAAAGGAAGAGCCATAGATGAATCAACGAAGTGTGACCTGCCTTCACGCTAAGCTAGTTTAGGATGACAAAATGGCGATTTCACAGATGCTCCACTTCTTCTAAGGTTCACAGTGTTTTGAGTTTGAAATCCTGAACCGTTCATCAATCAATCCGGCCTTCTGCAGAACTTCCACCAACAGGCCAGGGCGGCATCGACAGGTTGGACTGTATTTACAGATGTTGCTGATTGATGAGTAATGCACTTAAGTTATGTTTCTGTCTTCCAATGAATCATTGAAATAATGTATCACTAAAATATAATAGCAACTTCATACAGTAACCCTCCTCCTTTTCCTTATAATTTAGGCAATTCTGCTATGAGAACATTCTCCGCCAAGGTGGCCTTTGAAGATTCAGTTACGATATGTACATTTTTTTACAATACAGTGCACTGGCCCGTGGAGGAATACACTTGATACTCAGTTCAGTTAGCCAACGTATTTGTTTTAGAAGTGCTAATTTTTACAAAATGAACTCAGTCACCATAAATATGACTGAACAAGGTTGCAAGAAAGTGAGTGTACTCATGAAATTTCAGTTGATGAACATAAAACAAAAAACAACAAAAAAAAAATGCTTTTTCACTCACAGAAATGCTTGATCTTATAAAACATTTTGAACACGTGGAATATAATGGTTAATGGTTTGGTTTCGAGCAGTCTACCCCAATCCTATTTTTTCCATGAGCCCTGTTTATCTTTATTGTGTGATTCTGCATAACTCAATGTTTTAAGGGAAGGCGTGTGCCATATTATAGCAGAAATATATATTTTAAAAAAAGAAGACTTACGAATAAAAATACAGTAAATAAATGAACGGTTTCCAAGAACTGAATGCAAATGAACCACCTTTGGCTTCCTTTTTTGCATGCCTTGCCCCCAACGCACAAATCTGAACTCTATCTAGGACCTGTCACGTGATAGAAGCAACTTGAGGGAGGGGGTGCTATTCAGGGCCCAGAAATGTGTCTATTTAGAGTTGCAGGTGGTGCAGTGAGGGCAGAGGGGCATATCGTTCTCGGTGGGCGGCAGGCTGCAGGGATTGTGGGAGTTCTCCTGCAGGGCCTCGGGGCTTCAGCTAGGCGGCTGCTCACCAGTCAGTTCTGGCAGCTGTCAGTCTGCATCTGGAGAATATTTGAGTGGTCAGTTAGAGCGGAACCCTTCTCTCCTTATCCTGGTGGAGGAGTGCTCTTTAAAGCCTCAGGGAGAGCAAGGTCGATAGTCTGGCTGTTGTAATTGAGCGCCAGCGGGATGTTATTGTGTGTTGTCTGTGCACCGCCGTGGTGGCCACTCTTCTCTCTATACCAGTGGTCACCAACTGGTGGGTTCGATATGCAATGGAATCTGAGCTGTGCGATTGATGTCCCCCCTGGTTGGCAAATCTTATCATGTGCTACACCCCTTCGGCTGGCAAAATTTATCCTAGGGACCCCCCTGTCTCAGCGGACCTTCATTTTGTGTTTTTCATGAAAAAATAGCTGGGGTCCCCCAAGCTATAGCATGCTTCACCAGTGCATTATCTAACAGATAAGTTAAAGCACTTATTCCATTTTCACTGAATTCTTTGGTTAATTAAACTCAAATCCTCCTCGTTCTGGGAAATGACCCCCAATTCCTGACAGATGGCAAGTCCAAACTTCTACAAAGCCTTCCTCCTTGCTTCTTATGATTTAACTATTGTACAAATCATGCTCTTTCTGGCCAAATGATAACCAGGTATTCAAAGTCCCTCACTGCACCTCATATTCTTTTGCTCAATGTAATTACGTTCATTATCACAAATCACCTTGTTGTTTTGCTGAATAGCAAACCCTCAATCATTGGTTGCTGCCTCGGAATTGGCAAAAGCATCTTTTCTTGCTTACAATAAGTCGCACAGAGGATGAAAGTTGGCTTCTTCTCCGTGGCAACAATATTTCACAGCTCCTACCTCCTCCATGAAATAAGATGAATGGGACTGTTTCTCATATTAATCCGAAACAATGCAGTGCTTGAATTTTAGTTGCTCAAAGTTAGCATCAATTGCCAGCACAGTTGTGTGATGCATACATTAATATTCACAGCTGTGTGGATTCAAATTACTCTGATTTCTATAGAATCGGTCTGCAGAACATGCGATGGCAAACTGGCATTCGTGGAGCTGCGCAGATGATTCACAACCTCGGCACTTGATGAGCTGGCAGCTGGACTGATTTATGAAGCGTCGCCTGTACTGCCTAGATGGTACAGACGTCAAGGATTTTAACTTATGCCCTGCAGAGTTCTGGACCTTCTCTGAGCTTTCAGCAGCTCTCAGTTGAGTGACGGGGGTCTGCAGCCCTCCTGCCCTCCTCCCTCCTCCTTAGAAAATGTCCCAGGAGTGATCAAGCATGCATAAGAATGAACAGTAACGCTTTACATTAACTGCACCTTCATAATGCTTTTATAATGCATTCACTGAACGTTCAGTGCACCTTCATAAAACATTCATTAGCAACACGTAAGTATACCGTAACATCCTAACATACCAAAAACACACAGTCTTAGCTGCGTTTCTTTGCTACATTTACCTGGTCCCCTTATTCAAAGCGATTTGCATAATTTGTTTGATCAGTGGCTGCTTTTACCTGAAGTGACTTACAGTCCTTGTGTGGATTCCTATTTGAAATGCTGGGTATTTGCTGGAGCAATTTTACATAAGTACCTTGTTCAGGGGTACAACAGCAATTACCTTCATAGCCAGTGCGTTAGGAACTTAACTAATCGTAGGGCCAAATTTTGTGTGTGCAGGTGAAAGGGTACAACAAAAACAGACGAAAAAGGCCATTAGCCCATGACAGACATAATTACCGCTCATCTTTCCACTTAACCTTACCTGTAAATGAATGCGATTAAATCACCAAAATGAAACCAAGAAACAAGCATGCTATATAACTTCTAATGTTTAACTGTAAAGGACATCTTACAAAAATAAATCAGTTCAATAAATCACTTATAAAAAAATCGAATCATTATTCTTGTCTATTTAGAGGTTCCTGCTAGTGTTATGTCACTTACTAAAGGAACTAACACAGTTCTCGAAAAAAGCTGATGCAGTTCTCAAAACACCAGGCTGTATCCCTAAAACATCACAAATTCATGCATAATAAAACAGATCCACAGCTGAGTGGTTATTCGTCAAAATCAAATATTTACATTAAAACAAAGTACAGTCTTTGGAATTCTGCCAAATCCATCATAAAGGAAATAGATTAATCACCGCTATCAAGGTGATTCTTATGCTATTTCAATACAATTGGAAACATACAGTATTAGTCTTACTGAAATGTGGATGCAAATTTACTGGAATTTTCATGCATTAAATTTTTTCTGAATTTAACGGAATACTTTAAGTATATATGGATCAGTCAAAAATCAAAGTATTGTTTGTTTGTTTGTTTAGGCAATCCATAAACAAACATAATCAAAGTAACAAAATCGAGTAAGAAAGCAGCATACGGGACATGCAAAACAAATGAAAAAATGTGCATTAGACCAGACCTTTCTCTCCCTGTTGGAGGGGTGAAAAATTATTGGTGTTGAGACAGAGGCATCTTGCACAACTTGGTGTTCTTGCTTGACCTCTAGGTTTAATGTGTTTTGACCTCTGAGCTCTGCCCCTTTTACATGCATATTTTCACTGTTTGCCACATTTCAGCCTAAAACATGAAACCTTCATTATGGCATCCACCATGTTCAACCATCCGAAATGTGAAGAGGGTACGTGAGGTGCTTAAAACATTTGTGAAATGAAAATAAATATGAGAAACAGCTTGGTGCAGCTGGACGGATAATTGTAAAGTTTAAAAGCACCATTTACACAAACAATTGTTTTGTGTTAAAGTTTGGAGTTACTTTGAATAAGTGATCAAGTTATTTTGTTTTTGAAGATTTTCACACATAATCTGCAGTTTGAATAGCACAGCTTGAATACTTTCACTGCTAGAGTTGTGAAGAAATAGTGAAACAGGGTTGTAGTCTGCATGCCTTCCTGGGTGTTGACTTGATGATGGGAAGTTGATGGTCAGAAATCCCACTGCTGCTTAGTTCGTGACTGGCAAATGAATTCCTGCCCATTTCTGCACGGTTCAAGCAGATTGAAGGATGCACTTATTCATTTCAGTGTCATTACTTTGGGATCACAAGAAAGCAGTGGAACCAATTTTACATTTAGGAATCCTATATTAGTTTATTCTTGTCAGGGACCCCGAAGGCACTGGAGTCTCTATTCCAGGCTCTGGAGGACAAAAGGCAGCAGCACACCATAGATGGGGATCCATTGCAAGACACACACCGTCACAGGCACACAGTCACATACGATGGGCATTAAGAGGCACCGGCTGACATAATTTCAGGTTTTTACAAGGATGGACAAACTGCTGTTTCTAGAGCATGAGAACATGCAAACTGCTTCTGCACGTAGAGCAAGAGTCGAGATGTGAAAACTAATGCCGAAGGTTACGACGTCGCCAGATCACCCCATACCCCCCCTCCAAAAATAAAAAATTACAGAAACAAAACAAAAAATGAACACCATGAGTCCGCTTGCTGCCAGTGACAGACTCAGAAGGTTCTTATTTTTCCTTTTTTTATTGCCAATGAGCAATAGCAGATGTGACTGTGGTATTCCGGGGAATGCAGGGGAATCTGGGGTGGGATTTCTGTCTTCTGCAGAACTCCCCTCCGATTTGCCACAGAAGGCCGTAAATGTGCTCTTGTACAAACACTCTGGAAAGCCATACAGTATCTATGATTAATTTACATATTTTAGGCTGAATTGTTTATGTGACAAAGAGCGCTTTTAACTTCCTCATTAAAGTGCCTTTAAGTTAAGACACGGTGTGGGCTTTTAAATGAACGTTTAATTAAAACCAAATGACTGAAACTGGCGATCATTTGCGCTAATTGAAAACATTTTGAGATGATTTACACATTTCCATATAAATTTATTACATAACAATAAATCAATCACTTTTGTTGCCAGCAACTTTTCTACTAAAGGAAAAATAACCAGCAACTTAAACCATGGTAGAAGAAGAATGTGGATTAATGTGCGTTTCGAGGAGTCGCTGGTTTGTGGGGGCTGGGGGAGGATTAGCTTTGGTAGTGAAGTGAAGACTTGAGCAGCAGAACACACAGAGCAAGGGGCTTTAAGAAAAAAAAAACACCAAAATTAAAAACGACAGCAACAACATGAAAAGGCACAAGTGTTACGTGTGAGTCAGACGAATGGGATGCATGCATTCTTATTGCCATGGACCTTGCGCATAATTACATCATGTGTGGGTAAACAGCACACAGGGTGAATGTGCGTCGCCCCGGGCAGGAAGGAGGACCCTGTCTGCGATCGCCTGCACCCCAAGGCCACCCAGGTGTGGGTGTTAGCTCTGCCCCCGAGGGTGTCCTTTTCATGTATGCCAGCTCTAAACACAACTGCGCCCCCAGGAGGAAGCCAGAGCTAGGTCTTCCATTGCCATTTACTTAGTAATGAAGCTGTGCATGACATCTCCTCTCTCTCTCTCTCTCCTGCGCCCTTCATCCCACTGCTGCCCTGCTCACGGGCGAGAAGCCCATTCCCTGAAGTGCTCCGAGGGCACTGATTAATCCCTGCTCTCTCTCGCAAAGCACACAATGCCGCTCTGCCCACAATAGTGTCACTGTCCCATTTTGGCTTCTAATGGAATCCCCATCATGCGAGTCCCGGTCTGGAGAGGGCTTGAATGGCATTCGGGCAGATAGAGGAAAACACTCTCCGGTCCGGATCTCCATTATGAGACTTTTCTTGAAGCTGGTCCGATCGTTTTACAGCCCTTGCTGTGGTTTTCGAATGAGAGTTTATGATCCATCCATCTTCCAGATATTCATCCTAAGCCATTGGGACAGTTGACGATAATAACTAATAATGATGAAAATAATAATAATAAAAATGGACACAGTAGGTCCAATTGCACACCTCTGTGCTTTGCCTGGAGGTCTGGAATTTAATATCTGGGGTCAGCTTTCCTCTCTGCATTGGGCCTTCGAGTGCCAGGAGCTGTGGCGGTGGAGTGTGCCCCTGTGGCCACCCTAGGCTGATGGGGGGAGAGAGAAAGGTGGGGGGTGACTGATCCAGGCACCGGAGGTTCTGCCCTGGGGTCAACTGGCCATGTGCTTCATTTAGAGGGATGAGCTGGAGGGATTCTACTGGCAGAGCGGCTCGGCAGTAACACCATGATGTTAACGGCACTGGACTTGCTATCAAAAGAGGCCATTTTCAAATCCAGTGGACTAAACCGACAACATGCCTGTTAGCAAAGTACTCATTTCAGCTTCCTGGCTGCCTTATCAGCTGGAAGCACTGCGATCAGCTAGCATATGAGGAATAAGAATTGTAAATACATGTTAAAAAAATGTAAGCTGTGTGTCAGATGAGTTGGATAAAAGCTTCTGCTGAATAAATAAATAGGGCAATTTGAGGTCTGTCAGTAATGTGAACCTCCCTGTCCCGTTCAAAGGTTGCCAAGCAGTCTGATCCCTTTAAAGTGTAATATCCAACGTAACCACTAGAGGGCACTATGGCATTTCTTCAAAGCCTTTTGGAGCGTTCGAAAAAAACCCAGCTCCCCGTTAGGCATAATTTTCCTGGTCAAAGTATAAAATGTTTTCCACATAATGTGCGCGCACATCATCTCCTCACAGGAATAATATCAGTCCTGCACATATCTCATTTATGTGAAAGGAAATATCTGATACAAACAGAAAAGAGTAAATACGTCTTTGTTATTATCAGTACTATTATGTTAAACAGAAGGCATTTTATAGGGTTCCCATTGCTGTATTCTTTAGAACTGGGAGAAATGAAACAGAAGTGGAGAGCCAAAATATTTCCATTTCATTTATACAACACCAAAAGTGTGCATGATACTGTAACAAAGGAACTACAATTCCACTGCGGCCAGTGGGCTGCCGTTCTGGCCCTACAAGTGATACGGCTTGGTCCTTTGGTTTTCGGGTGAATCGGAACCTGATGGGATCTGACATTTAAGTGACCTGATTTGGCATAACAGTTCCGTCCACCAGCCGGGCTCACGTCGACATGACATATCAGTCAACGTTTGTAATCATATCCCCTATGATGATGTATGGTTAAGCTGAACAAGATGGGTGAGAGGTTATGTATAAAGTTCAGGAAGAATAGCACTGGGGTGGCTGTGTTTTTCTGAGGGCAAGGCTCAGTAGATGCTTATTTTATAATAACGTAAATGCTACCAGGCACCTACAGTACATGTAGCTCCAGGGTAGGGTTTGAATTGTGTGTGTGGAGGTATTAATGGTAAGTTAGAGGCTACTTCTTACTTTAGTGAAGCCTGGCTTAAACCCCTTGATTAATTTCCCTCTGCCCCTATCACTGGTTAGGAGAGACCAGGGTTTAGGTCCTGGGGAGGTTTTAGTGATAAACCTGAAAGAAAAAAAAACTGAAAATATTCTCTGTGGAGCGTTGTGTTTTAAGGACCACTCAGCCCCATGCTTACAGGGGGCCGAATGAGCCTGTTTTGGGAATGAGAGCTATATTTAACAGGGTGAAGGGCAGAGGAAAGGATGGTAGCTAAATGGAGATGCAGATGGAGGGATTGTTCATGATTGGGCTACACCTTTTTCGCAGGAAGGGGAGCAAGTTGGGTGGAGCATGGTTGGTCTGTAGTTAGGACTGAAATTCGCAGCCATCCTTCCCTTCCATGCAAATATTTAAATTCATCAGACAACAAACGCAGTGAACGCTAGGTGCATAAGCACTTGCACAAACAGAGAAAACAAACATAGAGACACATAAACAGGAGCAAGCCCACAGCGGGCTGTTTAAGATACACTTAGTATCCACCCCAAACCTGGGCTAATAGCTTTTCTTGTTAATTGGTGCCCTGAACATAACACGTCCCCTCCAATCCTTCTTTTTATGAACTGGAATCGTTTATGGTAATTCCCCCTCCCAACTCCGTGCCCCCACCTTCCAGCTATTCTGTCTGCTGTAGTGCACCGTGGGTAAAGATGGTAGACACAGGTTACCGCGGCCTTCGGTGGAGACGTGTCACAGTGCTCAGGCCTTGGGCACATCTGCCCTTGGCAGAGCTCCAATTAAAACCATAAACAGGCTAATAGAGGCCAGATGGAGAGCAGCTGCTGAACTAGGCATGGAAGGACGCCATTACGGTGAATTACCCTCTCCATTGTTTTACAGCAGGCAATGATTCTGCTCAAAGGGATCCTAGCACATGTACAATTAGACCAAAGCATTGTGTGATGTAGCAAAATAAGTCTGTATCTTTTTCAAGGTGGACTTTCAAGGGAACAAGGTGGGGGACACTATGAACAGGATGTCAGGCCATCGCAATTGTTTTATATACTCATTATTATTATTAGTGACCCTGTAGGTCAGGGGTTCTCAACCCGGGCTGTGGGAAGCTGGGCTTTTGGGGGAGGGGTTGGTTAATTTCCAAAAACAAAAGTCCAGAGACATTCCTGCAGCCTGGTCGAATAATGAAAAAAATACAAAAGGCTAAACTTATTAAATCTGACCTAGCGATCGAAGCCCCCCCCCCCCCTTAAGTTTTATCAGTCAATTTTTGTGCAATGTATGTCATTCAACAGTCATCAAAAGGTTTGGAACCCCCTAATATAGGCAGCGTTTCTGCAGAATGTCCCACCTTCTGACTGAATATTTAGGCTTCCCCCAACATATTCATTCAAATATATACTTGCATATGATTTGCATAATAAGTATCACTATACATATACATATTATTATACATAAAGTGGCTGAATTTGGCGACACCACACATTTTTCAATGCTTTTTTGTGTGTCTGTGCATTTCAACACACTCAAACGAATGCAGACACTCACACGCTTGTCCACATCCACAGGGTGCTTTAGTACCAGTACAATGGCTGAGAGCAGCCTCGTCGATCCTGGGGGGGGGGTGATATTGACCACGGGTCTGGATCGATGTCACCGGCTCTATGACACTACTGCTTCGGCACACAGTCCTGGTCTGCCACCATGAAGCAGATAAGCAGGAAGGGATCCTCTGACCACAAAGGCCTGAATCCCAAACTGAACTGACCCAAGGTACCAAGACTTGGCATTGGACAAATTGCTCTAAGGTCATTTCCCAGATGCTGTTATATACTTGAGATTGGTACTTAACACCCACAACTTCAGTACATCTTCTGATATGTAAATCGGAAAATACATAGCATCATAATGATAATTCCTTTATTTGTGTCATTTGCACAAGTTTGTAGGAATTCTTCTCTTCACTTACCTCAGCTTGCTCCCCATAGCTTGGGGGGGTCACAGCACAGGGACAGGCAACATGCAGCACCCCTGGAGCTAGGGGTTAAGGGCCTTGCTCAAGGACCCATAGACATATAACTGTTGGGCCAAGGGCGGGGCTCAAATGGGCAATCTTCCAATTATGGGCACAGAGACTTAGCCCTGTGATCCACTCATTGTTGTTCATTGCATTGCCTAAATGGCTCTGCCACACAATCTAAAATAAGAGAAATGCAAAGTTTTGATCAACGGCAAAGTACTTTCGGTGAAACGGACCGCTGTGTAGTTGTTAAAAGCCTGTGACCGTCGGGGTTCACCATTTTTGGGAATGCTACATTCTTCCCCTCATCCCGTCACTCATGAAATCGCTCTCCAAGTGATGCCTGGGGTCAGTCAACGGTAAGAGATATTATTAGCAGGTGATGACTCAATGGTAGAGTAGCCACAGGAAGGGCCATAAGCGAAATCCAGTCAGGCAAATCAGCTTGGAATGGGGTGCCTGCTTTGGAAGGTCTTCCAGATGTGGGAGACAGCCCAAGCAGACTGATGGGCTTGACTTACAAAGCCAAACCAAACCACAGACTCCTCAAGGCAGATGGAAGCCCCTCACAGCCCCTTCACGCCCACCCCGCCTCAGAGGGACGAGCTCACAAGCGTGCAGGCATATGGGAGGCAGCAGAACTCGGCCCGACCCCGGTGCTTTCCAGAAACAGTGACGTTCGGACAATATTAGGGGGAGTGAAGATGTCTGGGCTGAGAGACAGACATTAATACAGCGTGGACCAGCCGCTGCCAGAGCCTTGACCTGTGTATACTGTCAGAAAGGTAATTACACCGTTAGAAAGAAAGACACTCTGCTATTGTACACCGAGCCATAATAACAGGGTCAGACTCTGATTCTTTGAGTTAGAAAGAAAGACACTCTGCTATTGTACACCGAGCCATAATAACAGGGTCAGACTCTGATTCTTTGAGTAGTTCAAGTGTATTGGCCTGTTAGACACGCAAAGCAATGTGCAAACACAAACACATCAATCCTTACACGCACACAAACACGTTAAACACCTGGCTCAGAACCTGCCACACAAACACACATGCACACAACATAAGCACACACAGCTCAGAAACTGCCGCAACAAACACACATGCACACGACACGTTAAATACACAAAGCTCAGAAACTAACATATTTGTATACAAAAACATGTAGTTGTACATGGAACACTTTGTTCAAAATTAGTAAATTGCACAGACATGGGATATTTCTGTAATAAAAAATATATGTTATTCATCCCCCCGACTGACAAGAGACAGTAGGCCAGCTGCATATCATGCATGCATTACAGAATGCATGTCCTCATAAGAGTGCGGTGTGAAAGACTTTATTTAATAGGTACTTTTTTTCTCTGTCACTGTTGCCACCCACGGCTGGTGCTGATTTAAAATGACAGAGCAAAGGCATGTGGAAAGTGAGAGCTGCCACTCACAGAGGGTCTCTCCTATTTACCTGACAGGTGCGAGACTTGTTCTGTGTGCTTATGAATGTTGTGGGTGGAGGCAGGGTTTGGGAACCAGCATACCCTTCAGGGCCTATTCCCAGGGGAGTAGGTAAGGGGCGTAAATCGAAGGATTAAATGCGTGGAGTGTAGGCAGTAGAGCGAACGCTGTAGAGTACAAAATATACATATTGCTCAGTGATGGACTCTGACTATGACCACAGTTTACACCTTGCTTTTATTACAGCAGGGTCAGTTTTGCTGTTTTCTATGATATTAGCATTCCTATAATGTAACATGCACAGGGAGTGGGGCAGTCAGTCCATCTTGGACCCCCAGAGGTATTTTTTTGGTAGTTTTTGGTTCCTCTCTTCCATTGTTTTCTGATTTTCTTTTTTCCTTCTTCCTTTTTCCCCTATTCGTGCACCCTTTTGTATTAACGCTGTAGTAATGGAGTGCCTTGGGGGCAACTATGTTGTGAAATAAGCTATATAAAAATAAACTGAAATTGAATTAAATATGAGACTAATGGGCAGCATGGTGGTGCAGTGGTTAGGTAAATTGCCTCACACCTCTGCAGACCAGGGTTTGATTGCCTGCTCTAGCCCCATGTGTGTGGAGTTTGCATGTTCTCCCTGTGTTGCCAAGGAGTTTCCACCAGGTTCTTTGGTTTCCCCTCACAGTCCTAAAACATGCTAAGGTGATTGGAGTTGCCATATTGCCAGTGTGCCCAGTGATGGGTTGCTCCTCCATCTTGAGTTATTCCCTGACTTGCATCTGGGATAGTGTCTGGTCACCCCACAACCCTGCATGGTACTACCAGGTATAGACGATCGATGGATGATAAAAAAACCAACTGCAATGCATGAAGCTCAGGGCGTGTGCGGGAGATAGGGTGGCTTGCGAGGGCCAGAGCGTGTTTATGGCGTAGTGTGGCCACAGGTACTACGAAGGAGAGCCTCAGTGCATATCTATTAACATGCATGAGCTCCCTTCCTGGCGCTGACCTGCAGATTGCACTGATGGGAGGGAGATGTATCATTGCAGTGCTGTGTCTTCCTTTCCATCCTTCTTCCTTTCATTGTTGTGAGGGCATATATATTTCTCCCCCTGCCACTTCATTCACGTCGCGTCTGCATGGCTGGAGTGTTTCAGCGGCTGTGGAAATCAAGCCCGGGTGGCTTCAATAAGCAGGAGATGGAGGAAGAAGCAGCCCCCAGAAGGCTTTGCTTTCACCTCTCCCTTGGCTGGAGCTCATCCTGGTGACTCGTGCAACAGCCTTTGATCATTACAGGAGGTGGACCTGCATGGCGCACGTCACAAGGCAGGAAAGGTCACAATAGTAATGCTGGAAAAATGAAATAATATATAGGCAGTGATCAGTGTTGGGGAAGTTACTCACAAAGGTAATCTATTGTAGACAGAAGTGGAAAGTTCAGGTCCGAAAGTAGGCCGAATGGCCTCCTTTCGTTTATAAACTTCTGATGTTCTTATTAATTAGAGTATGGAATAGTCTTCTTGTTAGTGCAGTGCAGGTTAAAACCTCGGGTTCCTTTAAATCAGACTTAGAAATGATTTTAACAACTTTAAGCTATTAGTTGAATTCTCCCCAAGTGAGCTTGATGGGCCGAATGGCCTCCTCTCATTTGTAAACTTCTTATGTTCTAGCACAAATCCAGAACAAAACCTTGGTCAGAATTTGTACTTTTCGTACCTGAACATTTCATCTCTCTCTAATGGATTACTTTCCTAACTTCCCCAACACTGCCAGGGACGTATACTCTGAATTCAAATTCTCAGAGTTATTTCATAACTCAGTTTCTCATTAAAAGCATCGTTAACGTTATTTGGTCATCGAAAACATACACAGGTACTAAAGCGTGTCAGTTGGCTGTGACTGGCCTTTTATGGACAGATACATTAATTAGAATGATGGACTTATTCAGTAAACAGATTAAATTTGAATAAAGCCTGGTAATAAATCCTTGTCTGAAGTAAATAAAAATGATTAATTCCTTGCAATTAACATGCAGAAGAGAAAGGCTGAAAGGTCCAAAAAAGCACAAATAGACCAAGATAAATGAAAATGCCTACTTGCGATATATATTAGCATTAGAGATTTGATAAGTAAAATACAGCTTATCACAAAAATAACAAATAGCATTTGGAATTAAAAAGATCACCTGCATATTTATTTCCTAGTGTGTCATTCTGTTTGCTTGAAAGATTAGCAGATTATCTATTTTTTACTGGTCTTTAAAGTTTAATTTTCAGAATCTCCGGGGTGGTTGTGGAAACAGAAACCCCACCAGATATTGTGTCCGAAAAGAGACTAGGTGGATCCTGACCGACTTGGCCGGATATAAAAATGTCAGAAGGATTTACTTGAATTTCAATAATTAATAAAACAGTTATTATTATATTTATACTATATACATACAGGGGGCGGCACAGTGGCCTCACACTTCTGGGACTAGGATTCGAGCCCCTGCCATGGCTCCATGTCTGCATGTTCTCCCCCCCCGTGTTATCCTGGAGTTTCCTCTGTGCATTGCAGGTTTCCCCCCACAGTCCAAAAACATGCCAAGGTTAATCAGAGTTTATGCACACACATACAAACACACACATGTATATATATATATATATATATATATTTATATATGTGTGTGTGT
>JAAGVU020000002.1:3949835-3970108 GCA_011763525.2 Mormyrus iriodes
TACAAACACACACATGTATATATATATATATATATATATTTATATATGTGTGTGTGTATATATATACGCACACACACACACACACACACACACATATATATGATTCTGGAAATTGCTGGCAAAACCTGCAGCAATAATAACATTCACTCCTTGTGATGAATCATTTTATCCGCTTGGTGCCTCATGTGTCAATAAATCAGCAGAATTATTTATGCACTTCATTTTCGAATTCTAAATGGCCAAGCTTGTGACTGGGGGGGTGGGAACTATTTAATTGTGTCTATTATTTTCAGGCTGCATGTGGTGACTATATGCCTTTGCACGTATAAAGTGTTAGACTCCTTGAGGGCATTTGTTTACTATATATGTGTACGGACCTACAGTGATATTCGATCGTCACATAGTGATGTGTGTTATGCTTGGGGTGCGTATGTGCACTAGTACCTCGACAGTCCCAAAAGCTAACGCTGAACATGCTGAGAGACTTCTCAGCTGACTGTAGCTTTATACATCAGTGATGAAAACTGGACTCTCCAGTTTCAAGCCACAGTTGACTTAGCTCTTATAAAGCAGTGGTGGTACCAATTCCTAATAAAAATGATATTTTCTGAAATAAAGGGAACGCTCTCAAGATTTTATGTAATGACAGTGGTGCTAAAGCCCCCCTGCTACTTTGTGGAGAAAGTGTTTTGTATAATTCAGATGGAAATTGCTCCTCTGGGTATAGTTATCCACTGGAATGCATGAACTGAGCTTTTCCATGTTCTCCCAGAATCCTCTGCTGCCGTCGCTTAGGGAACCATTGCAAGTGGCTTAACTGAGTGGCGAAACATCGAATCAGAGCTGATGTGCTTGATACGTAATGATATGGAAAGTCCAGCCAAACGCAGAACTAAATACGAATAGAGGGAGCGGAAAGGAGACGACAGAAAATAAAGGATACATTCAGCTGAAGAAGCTGACCAGAAAATTAAAGTCCAGAAAAAAACGGAAGGCAGGAAATTAATCAAAGGAAAGGATCAAAGTTCACCTGTCAGTCAGGAAGGCGGCTTTATGTTCCTGTTGACACAACAAGTCTTGAGGTACATCCTCCTCTCTTATAGCCACCAAATTCCTGTTTGTACTCCAGATGGAGGGGGCTACAGAAGTGTGCCCTACTGATTCACCAAGCATGGCAGAGCATTGAGGACGGGGTGGCGGGCCTGGGAGCTCTGCTATTCCGGTGATCAAAGAAGACCACAGGCCTTGTTCGCCCAGCGTGAAGTGGATTACATATTTCTCTGAGGTCCTGGGCTAAGTTCTCATGGAAGCCCTGAGAGGAATCACCATGCATCAAGGCACCAGATTCAGATGGGGAGATGTAACATACTTCTCAACACCACTAAATTTCATGCAATCATAAGCTGTATATATTTTTTAGCGGATACTTTTGTTCAAAGTGTTGAGAAAACGGGGTCAGACAGTCCCAGGAGCAATTGGGGGTTAAAGACCTTACTCAGGGTCCCTAAGGTAAAATCACTTGGGCGACCCTGGGATTTGAACCAGTGACCTACTGATCACATGCACAGCATCTTAAACTACACAGCCAAACAACACGTCATTATTACATCTTTTTAATATTTAAGTTTCAACAGGAGCAGCCTGACTGCAAGTCATAGGAAAAAGAAGATATGCGATATAATTCTTCTCTCCTTTTAGAATGAATACAGTTATTCAAAGGTAGATTTAGGATAAGATCATAGATGTTTCAAGGGCATAACAGCATATTCTGTTATATTATACACCAAAATGTCTTAACATAGATTCATGTGAATCAATGTGGCAAAATGAAAATATTCCAACAAAAATATTGTGAGTATCCAAGTTGTAACAGCAGCTGTTAGTAAATGTTAGTAAAATCCATCTTCTACTGTTAATTTTATTCATGGGAAGCAGTCCGAATTCACTATACACAAAAAATGGGACTGTTAAAAGATTCATAGAGGAGCAAGTAGTGATAGCAATGCTAAACAGTGCCTGTGGCTGGGAAGCCCTCACTTTCATGAGACCTACTGAGGGGATATTTGAAAGGGTTTATTGTTGCTCTCTGCATGGGCACAGTCCTGCAGCCCAGATCATGGACTGAATGTGACCGAGAGCCTGATGATGGAGGTAAAAATCAGCAGTCGGCAGGGAAATGTCGGCACCCCCCAAGCCATTTGGGCGGGGTTTGAAATAGAACTAGAACAGAACTAGATTCTAGCATACCTGGAGTGTTTGTTTCTATCATTAATTAACCTCTGAAGATTGACTGCTGTGAGCCCGTGGAAGTTTACAATCCAGGCAAGAGCAAATTGCAGGCTCCTTGAGATTTGAACTTATGATCCTATTGTCAAAGATCTAAACAGTCTTTCTATGTCTTATTGGTCCTCTGTGGGTTTTAATTTAATTTATTCCATTTCCTTTGTTTAGGAGATGCTTGTCATAAAGTAGATTAGATAAGCCACAACAAGCTACAAGGCACTTAAGAACGAAGGTTCACATCCTTAACAGCAGGTGGAACAGATCCTGTACAATGGGGTGAGGTAGCTTTTAAAATTAGCAGTTCGGTTACACTTTTGGGCAGATTTACAATAGAGACATCAGGTGAGGGGAAATGCCCTCCAAATAATAGGTTGAACAAGTTAAGAGCTTTATTAAAGCTGATAAACCCAATGATTCTCAATGGACTGCAACTCCTCACCCCTGATTCATACCACAGTCCCAATGGGTTTCAGTTAGAATTATTTTGCTTATACACATTCATAAATTTTGTCATGATTATAACTGACATCACAGGACTCTGACACTGCCTATTTCACAATCAGGATGTCAAAGACAATGTATAATTAACACACACATTGACATATTTCTAGGGTCGTATACACTAAAGGTAATAGTCACTATCCATTCCTGTCATTCAAACACTGCATGGGGAGATTTATACCTCTACACCCCAGAACCTGAGAATATCAAGGTTCCCTGGTATGAAATATTACCTAAAATAGGATGAAAAATATGACTCAATGTTTTAAATGTCATTTCTGACAAAGGATTCAACATAAGAATGACATCTGAAGAAAATTCATCTGACAGTCAAACACGAATGGAATCGTGTCACTGTGAAATTGACTGTCAGACGTGGCACATGACAATAACGGGAAAGTGATATTTACATTTCAGATTAAGCCTGAAGGTTATTAATATATGTGCTAGTAGATGAGTTAAGAGGGCAAAATATTCCTCAGATTCTGTTTGTATTATTGCATGTCTTCATCTCCTTGTGCGTTCGTGAATAATTAATAATTGGCCACACATATATAGGCCACAAATATAATTATTTAATAATTAACTCTAATAATGAACTGAGATGCTGCATTTACCACCATGCAAGCCCTATATCTACATGTCCAGAACAATGCACACGGTGCAAAAATTCACCTTTCCTCAAGCAAACATTGACACAAGTATGTACATTATCTGCTGATTTAGTTAATGGTTTTGCATTGGTTAGACACCTTTTTCATTATATTATTTCTGTGGCAGTGGCTATCAATTTGTGTGTCAATGTCACTGCGTTAACTGGGAGGATACTGGGAAAATGCCTTAGTAAACTCAAAATGACAGATAGGCTAACGTTAGATATCTTGCTAATGCAGCTGCATCGTCTTAGGCATAGAGTGTGGAACTGTTCATAGTCACTAGGTACAGGACACTCCGTTCCTAGGAATATCTATACTAACTTCTACATTGACATTTTCCTCATTCCTATATATTTATATTGATATTCTCAGATCTTTCTTTAGAATATCACTACAACATAACACTAGCCCTATTAATTGTTATCAACTGGATGATGTGCATGTTTGAGAAAATCCTTATACTAGAATCGTAATACTGTTCTTAAAAATTCATTGTGGTCCCAAGGTGTGCTGGTTGTTGTTCTACAACGGTGCTATAAACTAGGAAGTGGTATTGCAACATATTTTCCCGGTCTTACTGTAAGTTCGGCTGTACAGGGCAGAGTAACAAACTCGGTGAACGCCTACAGACAAAGACACAGGCCCTCTTAGTAGGCAGAAAATGAGACGGCATACAGTTCAGTTTGTTGTTGAGACAGAAGAGTTTTCTTAGGTCCACTCGGTACAGAAAGGAGTTTTGAACTTAATTTCCCCCAGAGGGATCGGTTTGAAAACCATCTCAGTGCAATCACTTAGAAGCAACCACCCCATCCAGGCCCACCATTTAGCGATGGCAGGAGAAAAACATAAGCGCCGTGGTGAGACTGACACACTGTCAAGGTTGTGTAGGATTCTTTCTTAGGGATTCACTTTTCTGGAAGGAAGGATAGAGAAAAAAAAGAACTCCACTGACTTCTGTCAACTTTCCCGCCCCCATATTCTGACATCTCAGCTTCCTGTTGGAAGTCTTGAAGAAGAAAAGTTATTCCAGTCCTCCTATGCCGATGCCTACCTGGGGCCCAAGAGAACCAAAGAGAACTTGAGGGTGGCACCCCCTCGCTCCTCTAGCTACACTTGTTAGCTTGTAGGCCCAGTGTGTCTCGGCATCTGAGGACCACGAGATCCTGCTGGGTAATGGAGTTTTCATTGCTATCCTGCAGAGTCCCGGCAAGGTTTTCATGCTGATCCTTCCCACCTACAGTCATGGTCCTCAGGCGTAGTCAGACATCATTTAAAAAGTCTTGAAATCTTGAAAAATAATACTAGTTATTTATTTAGGTTTATAAAATCTTTACAGCAACGCCAGGAGATGTGAAATGAATGGAAATAGTAGAATTCTCTGCTAGGTTTTTGAAGCACCTGAAATGAAACTGAAGGTAAGATAACAAGAAACACGAAGTCTTGTTCCCATAACACCTTTCATCAGGTGAAACTTGCATGGAGTAGCGGTAAAGGAATAGATAGATAGTATCTGTCTGAGTTGGAATCAATGGTAACAACAACCAGAAATGATGTTTATGCACGTGATTGTGGCCAGCTGAATCTGATGTATCTGTGAGCTGATTACCTATATCGTACCTATATCTTTTTTTATGTATGGCTGTCTCTGTGTGTATGGTATGACATATTTCATGTGAGTGTTGGTTCTGTGCGTTTGTTGGGTATTGGTCTATAAAAATAGTCTTTGTATGTAAAAGTGCTTGTATAATATGTAAGCATTGCGTAGTTGTATAAGTATGTATAAGGTGCTTTGAAATAGTCTAGGAATGTAAATGCCTACATAAATATGATGGTATCAATTCCTGTGTGAGACTGTACAATGACTCTAGTTTTTTTTTAAATGGGACTTGGGCATTTCCGTAGTAACAGTGGTCCATTTACTTCATGTGGCGAGACCAAGTTGGAGCGCACATTACGGGGTGGGGGGGGGCGGGGTTGGTGAATATGCATTCTGAATGACAACAAAATCACAGAGTTGCCTGGTTTTCACAAAATGGCACCTGCTGCTATTGATCTGTCACTTTTGATTGATGCAATGACCACTGTCAAGGCTGAGCAATTAGGAATATCATCATCGGAGCGCAGAGCAACCGAGCAGCTTCAGGGACTGACTTGTTAGACTGGAACATCTGTAAGCCTCCCAGGAGCTGCAGGAGGAGTCATGAAGAAGGAAACAAAGACAGCACAGTCACATTTAGCTGCCTTTTCTTACCCTGCGCCCCCCCCCCCCCCCCCACCACAAACGGATCATTGCTCCTTCAACCACAGTCTGAACAGAGATGCCACAGGGGCCATCAGAAGTGCTGAGAAACAGGGGCAAGTAAGAAACCATCAAGTACCGACGGACGATACAGTGAACAGGAAGTGGAGTGAAAAGGGCCAGTGGAGGGGGAGAGCTGTAGGTCAGGAAGCAGAAGAAAGGAAACAAGGAGTAAAGAGGTGGAAGTGAGAAAGAAGAATCAGAAATCAGGATGAAAACACAAAAGACCCCCCCAAGCCATCATCCCTCCCCGCCTTCAGGTGTATTTGTAAAGAATATATTTTTGTAAGTGAAGAGCAGTAATAGATTTGTTTCTGGCAGCGTTCAGTTAGCTTCCAGAATCCATTATGAGCATGATATCACCCCACGGACTCAAGGCAAACGTTTGATTATTATTCTAAGGCTGCGTCAAAAGCCCAGGTCTTTAGCTCGGATAACAAATCACGTCAGGAGATCGTCAAGGCTGTGGCTTGCTGGGATAATTATAGCTCCTGCTGTGAATCTGCACAGGTTGCAGCTGCTGAAGGAGTGCGTTTGATCCCCGGTCAAGTGAAACCTTTTACAAGCAGAACGGGTGTGCCTATCCATCCATGTACTCCGTTTCCCGCTGAGGTTAATGGGCATGGAACAGTGGAAATGCGCATGAATAAGCAGAGGATTCCACGTCCAGCGGTGGATGGCTAACTGAAGTGGCTCTGACTGGTTTCAGACTGCAGATCTGAGCAGAGGTATACAGGGGATTGTGGGAACACGCTGAGCAGACAGACGGCGCGCTGGAGGTCCTTGGGAACGAGTGGGAGCCGCCGGGCTTTCAGAGGCAGAGCGGCAGCCTTGAATTATCATTTGACCTCTCCCTTGCAAAGAGACCTAGACTTCCACAAAACATTATATTATGTTATCAGAAAAAGCTGAGCTTCATTTAGCAGAAAAGGAAAGAATATCTGATGAATTACAGTCATAGAGTTAGAAAATAGAAAATTTCACTCTTTTAGAGAAAAACTTCAATTCACCAGCCTTCAATCTAATTTAATTACAAAAATAAGTGACTTTCTTTTGAAATCATTATATAATTTATTATATAATGCATCTATCCTTTTTGAAAAAAAACTGCTTGCCTTTGAAAGGCATGCTCTGTATGGTACAATATAAAGATAAATCAAATTCCACATCATTAAAATATAGCTCGTAATTCGAAAAATTGTCAGGTCTTTTAGTTAATATCACGAATATGCACACAGCTCACCTGAACAGAGTATGGTGTAATATTAAATTTGACTAAATTAATCAAAAGATGTGAAATCAGTGTTGTAGGTGGTAGGATACTGGCAGGTAATATCATGTAGATCGGCAGGTGGAACTGAAGGAAAAGCTAAGGAATAGTGTGAGCAGATCTTGGAGAAGGTCTGCCAGACATAGATGTAAGTGTGGGACAGGTAATATTAATCAACGCAGAAAACTTTGGTAAACTAACCCTGTACATTCCCCTCAAAGGTGGCACCTCCACCACTGAAAGAGATCATGTGGTGCAGCAGGTGCTGTTGAAGGTGAAGCTTAGGGGGAATGCAAGCAGGTCTTGGGGATAACTTGTTTTTCCTTGTTTTGTGTGGAGCCAGAGTCTTTATCTCAGTGACTGCTTTGTAACGACACACCATCTTCAAGCACATGTTATTGACATGATCAAAAGACAATCATAGCCCCTGTCTACATTTATTAGTGAAAAGCCTGGTGCGTAATTTCTGCTTCTGTCAGGTGTACGCAAGTATCCTTTTTTTTACAAGGACAGGCTCAACTTTGAAAGAGACTTGCTTTGAGGAAGTTGGGAGCAGCCACTACAGTTGAGACGCTGATAGAATCCAACATGAAAGAATGGCAAGAGGGTAAGAAGGAGATGCCTGTAAACTTTTCCAAATGTTGCCTCATCCTCACTTCATGCCAGCCTGTCCGTATTTCATCCCCCTCGGGACGGACGCGCCTCTCTTTTGAAACTCGTGTTCAGAAGCAAAATGGCGGCTGGAGTCATGACATTGGCGTGTCCCACGGGCACCGTTGCGGTCCCCAGGGCTGGCGTACACACACACACACACACACACACACACACACACACACACACACACACACACGCACACACACACAAACAAACACACACACACACGTTGTGCTTGGACTGGCGCTTCGCTCCCTGCGTGACAAACACAAACTGCATGCTGTGGCCAGTCTTTACAACCCGAGTGCTCCAAAGACTGCCAAGACTAGTGGCCATTTTATTCAGTTGCAATGTAAACAATAAGTATATGACTTTCTAAGGCACCTTGAGCACAGATGGACCTCATGCTCATCTACAAGTCAATATTTATATAGCTGATAAATATTTATACTTTTCTTTTATATAGGAGTGTAAGCTGGTTTTAAATCAGTTTGCTGTCAATATTGCAACAATTGATTGCGAAGCATCTGCTCTGAGGACAGCCATGGTGAGTATCGATTCTGCCATCGTCCCCCACTAACAGACCCAACCCCAACTGCATCGACGTTGGGCTAAGGCCTGTTACTGAAGCTGCCACCATTCGCTGTGATGCGTTTCCTTAATAAACAAGTGTGTCGAAATGAACTGGCAGAAGGCGGATGGCGCTCAGCTAATCCCTCCTTCACTGACAGTCCCACAAGTCCTGGGAGGATGTAAGTCAATGCGAGAGCTCCCTTCACGTTCGAAAGGCATGGCTACAGGCTGTCTCACACCAGCCTGAACTTACGTCTTTGAAATTAATGCAAAATGCTGTTACTTTGTTATTCTCTGCAGCCATATGAGATATATGGAAACTTACGTCACTAATACATTTGTTTCTTTTCTTGAACATTTTTTCAGCTCCAATAGAGGCATGCAAAATCTTTAAGCTATATATACAAAATCTCAACAGCTAACCATACACATATTTTGTTTCTCTTGCCTACTTTAGTAACATCATTCTAATGAATAAAACAAGGCATTAATGAGCATTGGAGTGTGGCCTTTATTTGGTGGGATCAGGGTATCTTACAGAAAATCAAGTGGGTATCAAACAGCACACGCATAGTGCAGAAATAAACACACAGTGATAATACAGTGGCACACGTACGACTAATCAGCAAAGGAAACCTTGATCACCTGACCCTGTACACACCCTGGGAGGTGTCTTCTAACACCTCTGCCATTGAAAGAGAACATATATCTGAGGTTTTGTGTTACATTGTAGCTTGTTCTTTATAAAACTAAGAGCTTGTTTTTTATTATTTTTCAGTCCTTTACAAAATAATTTACCGAACTTTTTTTAATTTAGCAAACACTTTCATTCAAAGCGACATACAGGGTCGCACAATGGCTGGGCATGGCTCAAGAAAGGTGAACGCTTCGGCGGATTTTGGCACATTGGCGCCTGCTAAAACCCATCGATAGACAGTGAACACTACCACGTTCAAGGTATTAGGAAATTGGGATGTATCACGGTGTTCAGGGTGAAATCCTACGACCCTGTGCTGAGCTGGTCGATCCTGTCCAGAGCTGGTAACCCAAGATATTTCAGTGCTTTCATTGCTCCTCACAAGCGCACAGTCATCGGGATTCGCCTGTGTTATGATCAGGTACCTCCCTCTGCTTATTCGCTGTTAATTTACGCCATAGACCAAGCAGACATGCTGATCATTCCATCAGCTGAAACAGACCAGTAAAGTCACCTAAAATAACGACTGCTTCTTACAGCATCCTAAACCTCATTACTGTTATCCTCACAGAGATCAATCCACTACCTGCACAGTGAGAGCTGTCTGCTTCTTTTCGGTGTGCTAATTGGTTTAGGAACCTCAGGAAGAAACACACGTGTGTGTGTGTGTGAGAGAGAGAGAGACAGAGAGAGAGAGATTTCCTATAACAGTGAGTACCCAACAGTCCAAGTGCTAATGAAATGACAATGGCTCGCAAGCTAAGCTACTTATTCTCACTAAGTGGTTTTCATCAATGCCAGTAATAAGATAATAAACATTTTTTTCTGAGGGCATGGAAAATACCATTTGTTTAAATCCATACCCCATATTCAGTTGTGCTATGCAGGGTCACCGGGGTCATAAGCAACAGGCGCCAGGCAGAGAATAACCCAGGACAGGTTACCAACCGATTGCATAACACACATACCATTCACACACAAAGGCAATTTGGCAACTCCAGTTCACCTTAGCATGTTTTTGGACTGTGAAGGCAAACCAGAGGATACTCAGGAACAAATGTAAAATCACAGAGGGGGGACAGTGCATGCTTAGGCGCACAGTGTACAGAAGTCGCCAACTTTCTGCAGACTTCGCGTGGCATTCATATTAGCTCAAGAAGAGTGCGTAGAGAGCTTCATGGAATGGGTTTCCATGGCTAAGCAGCTGCATCCAAGCCTTACATCACGAAGTGCAATGCAAAACATTGGATGCAGTGGTGTAAAGCATACCACCACTGGACTCTAGAGCAGTGAAGACGTGTTCTCTGGAGTGATGAATCATGCTTCTCTGTTTGACAATCCAATGGATGAGTCTGGGTTTGGCGGTTGCCAGGAGAACGGTACTTGCCTGACTGCACTGTGCCAGGTGTAAAGTTTGGTGGAGGGGGGATTATGGTGTGTGGTTGTTTTTCAGGGGTTGGGCTTGGCCCCTTAGTTCCAGTGAAACAAACTCTTAATGCCTCTGCATATGAAGCCATTTTGGACAATTTCATGCTCCCAACTTTGTGAGAATAGTTTGGGGATAACCCCGTCCTGTTTCTTCATGACTGCGCACCAGTGCACAAAGTAAGGTCTATGAAGACATGGATGAGCGAGTTTGGTGTGGAGGAAGTTGACTGGCCTGCACAGAGCCCTGACCTCAACCTGACAGAACACCTTTGGGATGGATTAGAGCGGAGACTGCGAGCCAAACCTTCTCGTCCAACATCAGTGCCTGACCTTACAAATGCTCTCCTGGAAGAATGGTCAAAAATTCCCATAAACACACTCCTAAACCTTGTGGAAAGCCTTCCCAGAAGAGTTGAAGCTGTTACAGCTGCAAAGGGTGGGCCAACTGCATATAAAGCCTATATATTAAGAATGGGATGGCAAGTTCATGTGTGTGTAAAGGCAGGCGTCCCAATATTTTTGGCAATATAGTGTACCTGGGTGTGAGTTGGGTGCATCAGCAGTTTCCGTAATGTGAAGGTTTGTGATTCACCCTGAACTGCCTTTTATTGATGATAAAGCCCGACCGACACCAGAACCAACAGCACGCATTATAGACTTGCCCCTGGTTTTTGTTCTGAAATTGGCCGAATGAATATATAAACCGTCAGATTAAATGGGGCACCCCCCAAAACCCACCCCCGCCTAATCTCCTAAACCACCGTTGTGCCCTAGAACAGAAGTGGCATGAGATTGAATTCAAATTTTCCAAAAGTGACAAGGGATGTTATTCATTACAGAAACTCTCCCTCTTCTAACATACTTCCTTTATTTTTCAGCCAATATATAAACGGCGAACAACAAAGAGAATTAGGACCGGAACAAGATTTAGGAATTTGGCAATTAGGAATGTTTTATTTTTTTGTCAGCGTTTTACAATATAATTGTCATTTATGGAGATGAAGGAGTAATTGCGAGGGATGGCTAATAAAATAATAAAACAAATGAGGAGCACATAGAAGCTAATCCTCTGTGGAAGGTAATTAACTTGCTCTGCTCTGCTCACTGGCCTGCTGACAGGACTTATCAGCAGCTAAGCACAGAAAAGCCCGTGTAAAATATACGTGTGGGCAGTTAAGTGAAGTCAAACACAGAGACAGGGAAGGTTATTAAAGTGTGAGGAATTAGCACATGCTGCACTGGGTGTGAAGGCACCCATCTCGCCCATTTCCACCTGCTGACAGCCTTCGACGCTCCGCTGAGGGGACCCGGGACTTCAGCACTGAAGGGAGGAGGGCTGGGTTTCACACTGAATGATGATTCGGAATATGAGGAATGGGATAACCCTCGCCTATGTGATTTTCTGGTCATCAGCCCAGATTCGGTGTTTTGGGTCTATCTCAAGTCAATGAGATCCAAACGGACCACTTCAGGGGAGAATCTAGGATAGGTTTAAAGTGGGGGGGGGGCATAAGAGGGGCCATAATTCATGCGGAAGGGGCAACCTTTCATTAGCTAAAGACATGTTCTGAATTGTTGAGTGACAGGGGAAGGTACTCTGGCGGCCAATCAGCTTTCAGCTGGGGACAGCGCCCCTGTTTCCCCGCCCCTGTATACACCACTGGACAGGTTCAGTTACCGGAAGAGGTATGTTTGCTGCAATACATATGTGCCTGAGTAAAGCTGCAAAATGGGTACATCACAGAATTCACTTCACAGAAGTCTCTGCTAAAAGACAAGGATATAATTTAAATATTAAATATAATATAAACATACTTAATATTAAATATTTAAAAATATTGCTAACTTATTGACTTTATTACAAAAATCATTGCTTTATTCATCTGTTTACAAAAAGTATATATCACATTAGAAACAACAAATAGTTTTAAGTAAATTAACTTCAAGTAGTAATAAATTGCAACCTAAATAATACTTCTAAAAGAGCTGTTCTGAGTTAAAAAGTTCATTGACAAGCAGTCTTATTTGGTTCTTTTAAGCTTGCAACACCATTGCAATAACATAAAACACCAAACATTTGTGTTTCGTATCCCTTTGGGAACCAGTGACTACAATAGCAATTAATAGCAAAATGGCAAGAACAGAACTGAACGAATCAGTCAAAAAATGATGACACTTAATAAGAAAATATTTGTGCGAAAGATATATGCAGATATGTTAAACACTGCTTGTCAATGTACTTTTGTTATGAAACAAATAAATTTGCAACATTTCTACAGGATTATGCAAGAATCCCAAGACTTTCTGTGAGCGATGTATAAAATATGGCATAGTAAAAAATAAAATATACAAAATATGCAATACATAAAAAATCTGAAATTATATCTGCTCACAATCCAGAAACAACTAGTGTCACAATTCAACAAAGATCTAACCTGAATGCAACAATTTAGAAGGATATCTGAAAAAAAAAAATAGGCCAAGTTGATATTGACCTCGGAGCCCATGGGACGGCAAACTTAGAGGCAGCATGAGGCTAACAAGCTATGACTGCCACACACACATTCAGACCCAGTGACATTTTATAGATTTATTTATTTTGATTTGTTGCTCTTGAAACCATTAAAAAAATTCAAATATGATCCTGATTGAATTTGGAGGGCTTGGTATTGAGTGACCTTATTGTGTACGGAAATTGACAGATGGGCTTACTGCTGCTCCAGTTATATCTACTCTAGATGAAATTGTGTGGCGTTACTTTTTTTGGGGGGGGGGGTCACTTTTCCCACCATAAATAATATAATCATTTTATGATGTATTGTATTTTAAACATATTTTTATTCACAATTTTAAGTGCTTAATTACAGGCTATACAATGAAACGTGCCTCTGTT
The DNA here is from genome assembly GCA_011763525.2 of Mormyrus iriodes. Classification (NCBI taxonomy): domain Eukaryota; kingdom Metazoa; phylum Chordata; class Actinopteri; order Osteoglossiformes; family Mormyridae; genus Mormyrus; species Mormyrus iriodes. Next base: position 3,963,090 of record JAAGVU020000002.1, read on the forward strand.
TCAGCAAGGCATGGAGTGTGAGTCCAGAGCTAGACCAGACTTAATTATCAGGAGAGGAGAGGAGAGAAAATAAGCCCTCCCAGAGGAGAATGAGCTGCTGAGGCCCTTAAGAAACCACCGCAGTTTTGAATATTAATAGAAATTACAGAAAGATTAAGGAGGAGATGATTTAAAGTGCCAGAGCAAGTCTGAGCTATCACAGTTAATGGGGGAAGCAGGAAATGAGATTTTGTCGGCCATTAAATATTGAAGTAGTAGTAGATGTGTTTGGAGGCTAAGAGACAGGGGGCGCTGTCCATGCGTTGAACTTCTGCCGAGAGGTACACTCTCGTTGACAGAAGTAGATAAAGGGATTTTCAGCTGCTGTCTTTTACTTCTAGAAACAATAAATTGAACAAAAAAAGGGAGGTTGAAGGAGAGTCAGAAGGAGACAGGACCGGCCACAAGCAGGTTTCAGACGTCTGTCGTCATGTGGTCGAGGTCGGGGCCGCGCTGCCGCTTGGAGTCGCCCGTTTGATCTGCGTATTTCTGAGCAAAGCGCTCCAGTCCCACTTTATTCGGTGATGAGTTCGGCCAGCTGTTGTCAGGCTGGCTGGAGTTTCAGCAGAACCGCCGTCACACAGTTGCTCACTGTGTCATCATAAGCCTCTTCACAGGGATGGACATAGAAGGTTTTGTTTTTAAAACAGGCCTGTAACATACGTACTGCAGTGCCTGTACTTATAGTGGGTCTCCTTATCCTGGAAGCCTACAATATGTGTATATTTTTCACTGATTTTTAAAGAATCAATAACCATAAAATTTCAGAATAATTGCATTTATCATTTCAACTAGGATTAATTTTGTAAACATTCCAGCCCAGGTATAAATAAAATTCTTCACATCATATCCAATGAATGCAACACATATCGTACTCCACCATCTTCATGTGGGACAGAGCATCTAAATCTACACCCAAGATTAACATAATGCGTTGTTTTACCGCATTTATTAATCTCAACACTGTGTTGGACACATTCTCTGCCTCTGGTGTTGGGGCCACACATTAGCTAATATATCACAAAAGTATTAAAAGGATTTCAGGCGCAATGCTGAAGCTCTGTGCATGTAACTACTGCACATGTAGCTATTTTGTCACTGGTACCACTATTTGTATCGTCAACGTTTAATTAACGTTGTCCAAGACAGATGAGCCGGTAGGACCCGTCAAACTGTGCCTGTTCATCAGTGCCAGTGATTTATTTGACTGTCTTATTGCAAACTTGCTTATTTTGAAATTCTCCGAGATGCTAGTCCTGCTCTCAAGAGATGCTCTGACCTCTGACCTTTCTTGGTTGGCAATCTGTCTGTGATTAAATGTTCTCCCTGTTTATATGTTTTGTCCATAGGATATCAAACTCTGCAGTGCTATATTATTTATCTTATCTAGCAAAGCCCCTGAGCTGTAATCTGCATTTGCACTATGCAAGCAAATCAGCTTCAGTCACTTCTTTAGGGCAAATAAAAACATCCATTTTTTTAGATTTGAAACTGCTTATGCATATTCAAATGTACTTATCCACTGCTTCCTTATCCGCTACACATCCTTCCCAGCCAATAATACTGCAGAATTCAAAGATAGCTGCCACGCACTTTGAGAGGCAAACAGGGATGTCAGAAACACAACTAAGCTCTGTTTTATTGTAGAGATGGAATTTCCTCTGTGTCTGCAGGGGACAGATTTTTATGCCACGTAATTGCTCTCTGGTAAATGTTCCTGAAGGCTAGCTAAGGCATGTCACCACCACCACCCCCCCAACCACCCCACAAACACCCCCACCCGCACCTCGAGCACCTTGCTGGAGCCACTTGGCTGTCCTCTGTGGCTTATTTATTTTAATCATTTTCATTTCCCTCCACGCCTGGCATTGTCAGCTGTGGACAGCTGATAGGTGACACTCATTTGTCACCCACACTGTGCTACCTGCCAATTACAAAGGAAAAGTTTTGTGGGGTTATTGTGGAAAGTAAAGCTTTAACAAGCATTTGTGGGCCAAAGTTGATTTTCTTCTCTTTTTTGAAGAGAAATAATAAGAATCCCACAGAACAGAAGAAAAATGTTATGTTCTTGCCATATGGTATAAAGGACACATGACATCAGATGTTTTGATCTCGATGTGTTCAGCTGGGGCTCTAAGTCTGGAGTCTGCTGTTTCAATCTACACAGAATCTTGTTAATGTCCACTCCCACGGCCTTTTCATTGGCAGAGCCTGGGCCAACTTTTAATGGGGCCTTAATTGTCTGCCGGCAGACTGGACTTAAGCTTGGGAACATTACCAAAAATATTCTGGATCTACAATTTACAGCAGAAATAATTGCCATGGACATCATCATATCCCTGAATCAGGCCCGTTGGGGCCTGGCAGGCCTACCCATATATCCCTCTTGGGGGGGCGGTGGGGAATAGGGGGGTTCCCTCCATACATTTTGCAGAACGTCGGGCTGAACAAAGTTCACTACCTGACTTATGTGTTATCCATAATACATTTTAGGGGGGATCCTTTTATTTAATACTGGCCGATGTGCCTACCTTGACTGTATTACATACAGTGCTCGGAGAAAGTCTTGGGACGTTTGCTTAATCCTGTAGAATTGTTGCAAATTTATTGGTTTCATAACATAAGTACATTAACAAGCAGTGTTTAACATATCTGCACATATCTTTCACACAAACATTTTCTTATTAAGTGTCATAATTTTTTTTACTGACTCATTCAGACCTGTTTTTGCCATTTTGCTACTAATTGCTATTGTAGTCACTGGCTCCCAAAGGGATACGAAACACAAATGTTTGGTGTTACTGCAAATGTATTATAATTAAAAAGCACCCAGTGAGACTGCTTGTCAATGAACCTTTTAACCCAAGACAGCTCTTTCAGAACTATTATTTGAGTTTCAGTTTATTACTACTTGAAATTAGTGTTTTACTGAAAACTACTGGTTGAAAACTACTTAAAACTACTGTTTGTTTCTAATGTGATATATATATATATATATATATATATATATATATATATATATATATATATATATATATATATATATTTCTTTTAAATCAAATGAATAGTAATGATTTTTGCTATAAGACCAATAAATCTGCAATATTTTTACTGAATTAAGCAAGCACCCCAAGACTTTCTGTGAGCACTGTACTGGTCATCAAGGTATAAACCTAAACAAATGATCCAATTTCTAATCATTCAGATGTTAGCATTATTTCAGACTCCACCTGATGGCTAAAATGAATAGGAATAACTGTCTACTTTACTTTGCTGATGGAGACACACCCAAAAAAATTAACATAATGACAAATCTGTAAATCTCATATAAGTATTAGTGGCTATTCTATTATTTTTAATTATATGGCAAATACAACCCCCATCACAATGATGTATACACGCACAAACAGACACAATTACGGATGACCATGTAACTCAATCTTGGGCCTAATCTGGCGCATAACACAAAACGTATTTGTACGGGTAGTGGGGCGGATGGGATATGAGCTTTGTGCGGAGCTGCACCCCAACATCCGAGGGATTAGCCGAAATCAAGAGAGTGCAGACATTTGGGGGAATGAAGCCGCTGCGCGGGAGAGGGAGAGCAAGAGTGGGAAGAGGCCACATAAATAAAAGAGAGGCTGCACCACTGAGAAGAATCATCGGGATCATCATTGATCTCCTCTCCAATTAGGTATGCTTGTGTCTTAATGAAAAGCGCTGATGTGCACGCGAAGCCTGGACTGCATGTGAGATTAAGGGCAAAGGGGTGCCATCCTTTCCAGCTGTCCTGAGCCAGCAGAACCAGAGCCCCCCCCCCCACCACCACCACCACACGCCCCTACGTTTTAGAAGCAAGCGCCTTCTGTGCATTTCAGCACTCATCCAGGGTCATTAATTACAGAGGGACGTCTCAGGGATTGGATAATAGGCCCGTCCGATTAGACGCCACTGCCGTGCTCCACTGTCGGCTAAGCATTCTGGGCTGGGAACGATAAGGTGTTTGATCCCAGGAAAGTGTCAAGTCAGTTGAAATAGGATAACAAGTTATTTCCTTTGGGTACAAAAGGATTGTTTTTTTCCATCAGCATATTTTTTTATTTTTAAGTGGCAGAAGGAAAAGAATAAAAGGATAAATTGGATTTCTGAAAGGAGACACTGCTGATACACAAAATGCCCACAACGCCGTTGTGTGAAAATTGCTAACAAGCCACGGGTTACTCGCCGCAGAGCAGGCGTTTGCAACCTGGAGTGTGAGATAGAAAGAACAGGTGTAAGCTCATCATATCTCAGGGACAGACCAACCCCAAACTCTCTCTGAGGATGGGGGACAGGACTGCCAGCCGAAGGCGGGCAGGTCCTGGGCGGTGAGCCCATTTACCACTTTGTCTCGAGAACACAGCGAAACACAAAGAACTTTTGTTTAGCTAGGCTAAGCTCGGTAACATTGCCACTTAAATTGCCTGCTCTTCCTCTTTGTCTCTCCCGATATAGCTTTTGTACCGTCAAGATTTAGGCTTCCACACTGTGACAGTACCCTGTAAATCTTGTTATTAAGCGCTTGAGTTTTAGGAACAAACGAAACTTTGTAACCTCATTTTGGGTCTTTGTCGAGGTTACCCTCGTCGCTGCAAATTCTGTCCCTGTGGTAGGTACATTTTCGATTGTCCTTGTGGTTGCTGACTCTGATGCTGTTGCGTTTATTCTTGTAGTTTCTCTCTTAGATATTTTGGTGGTTGTCCTTGTACTGCTCCTCGTAGTGTCCCTTGTGGATGTCGTTGGTTTTCAATACCTTTTTGGCTATTTAAACTTTATTTCTGACCAAAAATAAGCATGGAATTCATCATCATTGAGCGCCGTTTTGTACAGCTAATCTATATGTGTGCCTCTGAATAATATTACTCCGCATTCTGTATGTATATTGTAAATCTCTATTCTGCTTTGTATTGGGGGTATATATATTGGAATAATTTTGTCTTCTCCAGATTGTTGGTATTTATCTGACTACACCATGCACACATCTCCATTCAATCAGCATACTCAACATTACTTTTCTGCCATATGTTCGTTATATTATATGTATTACCTGACATGTTTCTATGCTTTAATCCTGTCCCTAGAATCTTCGGTACTGTATGAAGATTAAAAAATATTAGTTACAGTGGAAGAACAATAGAAAATGCTAAAGTGTTCTTCGGGTTTTCAATTGCCAGCTGTGGACTACATACCTAGGAATAAAAAAGCGAAAGTTTCATTTTATTTCTTAAAAACATAACTCTTTTGTTTAGTGTAACCATCAGAATAAATATGGAGATCACATGGAGTTCAGATCTCACCTGGGCCTCTGCGTGTGGAGTTAGCATGTCCCTTCTGTGCTCACATGGATCTCTCAGTTTTCCTCATGCCCAGAGAAGAACTGGCGTCTCTAAACGGTCCAGCGTATGTTATTATGTGTGACCTTGTGTCCCGTGAAGAACTGGCATTCCATGGAAGATGTGCCCTGTGTTTCCTGCGATGCACTCCAGACTCAGCACCAAGGTGAACAGGCTGAGGAAGTTATTAATTTGATATTAAATGTACAAATCAAAGTAAGGCAAATCAAACCAAATGTCAAAATGCACACATATTTAAGCAGGGATCTGAAGTTGAAATGTTGCCCTTCAATGAACAAAAATATATTTATAATGCCATATACGGCGTAAAATCTTTAATTAAATGTTTAAGATTATTTATATTATATTATATTTGATTTGTGTGTTTTTTTGTATATAAATTACAGTTTATGTCATTTCAGGAAAAATATTAAACTAATATAGTTATAGATGTATTTTAAAATCGAATTAAAATAAATTGGCGTAGTAATCATTTTGCATATGGGGCTTAATTTGTAGCAATAAATCACATTAATCACTTCAGGTTATTTGCCACAATAAAGCAAGATCTGACTGCTCAAAAGAGCTATAAAATGAGTCCTGTTAAATGGCATTAAAATGCATAAATCTGGACCGTCCTGTCAATCTCTCAAGGCTGCAAAATTGCAGGCCTAATGGTCCTGCCGTGATGAACTGTACTTATCTTTCTTTGCTTCATTATACTGACTTTAAGCACCAAAACTCTCATTGTAGTGCGTTGTTCATTACCTGCCATTTAGGTAAAATGCTTTAATTAAAGCTTGACATTATATTTTATCACTGTCTTAAGCTCAGTTATATATATGCACACGGTATGACTGCTTGGTGAAGTAGCTTTATGCCTTTACTTTTACATTTCACACTTTATTTACCTAACTGGCAATAAACACAGATGACAAAATATAACACAGCCAGTAAACAGCTGAAAAATGGTAACACTATGGGGCTCATATATTTGTCATCCACATTTTGCATCCATGCCATATTTTGTATACTAGGTCACAATAAGTCTGTTGCTTGTCCCAGGCAGCTGTGGAAACGATGTAAGCGGACACCATGGATGTGATGCCAGCCCATTACAAGGCACACATGCCCCGATACATATCAGGTCATTCAGACATGTTGATTAACACAGCAGAGGAATCCAGCGCTAAAACGCAGGGAGAACATGCAAACTGCATGCACACAGAGCCCATGATTGAACCCCAAACTACTGGCGAGTTTACTAGGGCTGTAACTGCACCCCCTACTGGGCAGATGAAAATGCTATTCGAAAGTAAAACGTTAAATAAAAGTAAAACATTGTAAAGTTTTATTTGAAAATGTGGCTTTTTCATATCAATATGCAATAATAGTTTATTGCAAATGTATTTGCTATTTTTTTTTTTCTCAAATAATATTTTTTTTTTTCTGGATGAATCACCAAGATCTGAGGGATTAAATCAAAATCGGGGGGGGGGGGGGGGGGGGGGTGTAACAAAAACTCCCATGCACGTTGTTGTTTAGTTATTTTAATAATTATTTATTATTTTTTTAACAATGTAATTTTGTTACTTTTAGTAAGTAACA
>JAAGVU020000002.1:3970208-3986382 GCA_011763525.2 Mormyrus iriodes
GGTGAGCTGGAGGGTGGCGGGGGTAGGGGGGGTGGGGGGGCGTTCTGAAGAAGCTGCTCTGCACATTAGTTTATTAGTTATCATATATATTTATGATAATATTCTTAAAGATGCAGTTGTTCGATTGCCACTTGAAAGCAATACAAAGTCAACTAAATGGTCTTGTACATATGCCTAAACAGTATCTGATTTTTTTAAATGTAAGAAAAGTAACTCAAATGTAAGATATAAATGAAACTTTGAAATTTATCAAGATTGCTTATCGCTATAAGTAATATTCTTGTTTATTCATTTATAATGTCCCCATAATAATGCATTAAAATATCAAGTTATTCATAGGCGGCTTCTCACTCACATCTTACATGTGACAGAGTGACAGAGTTAAGTTAGAGTCAGGAGTTCAGTTTTGGCAGCAGGACGGCAAGTGAAATAAGTCAAAATACAAAAACATGGTTCAAAAATGAAGGCGTCATGTACAAATATCTCATCCCCTCAAGAAATGAAAGTTTGGTCAGAGCTACTAACGAAAATTAATATTAAAGCTAATTTAAAAAATGATTTTTAGCACAAAAGTGACCTTTTATTAAAATGTTCACTTTGGATCTTCTACTAAATTTTGGAACTTTAAGAAAATGAGGTTAACGTTGAAGTAGGTGGAGCTTGGATCCCTTTATATTGAATCCCTACTTGCACCCCCTGGGAGAAAAGCCTGGAGTCATCTATGTGCCCCCAACGCTGGTGATGTGAGGCCACAGGGTTACTCCCACAGCCACTATATAACAGTGCTGACGTTAATAAGAAAATAAGCCAGAAAACAGATTGCACAGTGTTCTATTATTTCAGCTCTTCATCATACTTCCAGTGAAGAATAAAATTGTCAATAATTGGAATTCATTGCCTGATGAGACAAGTTAATAAAAAATACAAACAAATGAAATTCTGCTGCTACATGACTGATCTTGATAAGTCATGTTGGAATGTTCTGTTGCATTTCTCTCCTCCTTGACGCTTCTGCTTTCAGTGGCTGCCATCCCATTCTTTGTCAGTTTCCAGAAGGCAAAGGTAAGCAGGGCTTAAAGACTGTATGTTGCTCAGAGACCCCTGAGTGACACAGCTTGCAGGTTTTGTGCTTTTTACTCTGTGCTCCATCCATTAGCACACCATGGTAGTGAGCCCTGGCTTTAATCTTTCAAACATCCATTGATTATTCTGGAATGTTCCCTGAGAGAAGCCTGCTGGAGTGTCCACAAGAGCACTTTGTACATCCATGTTAATGGTTTCCTGTGCTCTGTACTCACATTTCCAATTCATACAGCTAAGAGGAGAAGCAATTTGTTTCTCACGATATACATGTACCTGTTTGGGAAGGCTGATCTTACTGAGGTGAAAACTGGGGAGAGCTGCGATATGCAAAATTTAAAATTAAAATTTAAATTTAAAGTAACAAATTTCAATTTTTACCGCTAAGCAAAGACCAAGAACTTGGTGGTTATGGTACCAAAATAAGGATTTGTCAAGAAATAAGGAAGATCAGGTATTGCTCTAGTGAGCTGAATAGTCTTTAGATGAGTCTAAAGCAGGTTGTTTGATTTTTGCAAAGTTTACGCAGTTTGCACTTGGGTTTGTCATGGGATGGTATAACCTTATTGGTGGACATGTTTGTATACCATAATATCATGATTAAGAGTATAAATTAAGCAATGAAAATAAAAAATAATAAAATATTTACTAAGCCATCACCACACAGTATTCTGTGAGTTCTCAGTGAGGTCAGCATGCAAATTATGGAATAACAGAAAAATATACAGGGAAACTTAAATAAATATTTTAGTATAAAATTTGCCAGACTAAACAGACTGGTGAAATGAGCATTAGTAGATTAAGGAACTAGATTATATCTAATTCATCAGACTGTAAGTAAATATGGGAACTTCTCCAGAAAAGATATGTGCTGTTTAATCTATGAAGTTATGTAGTGTTCACCTTATGTACACCACATTTTTAAAATATACAGCGCCATAAGCAAAGGGCATGTGTTCCCAAACAAGAGCTACCAGGCAGTAAATTGGTTCTTCTAATCCGACATTCTGCTCAAGCCTGTTCAGTTCAAATTCTGTCTGCAAATTATGCACATTTTTTACAAGAATTTCTGGACAAAATTATTCCCATGACCCTGTGCAGGATAAACGGTCGGGAGATGGATGGATATGTGGATGGTTGCGAAAATTATACTACTTTAACAGAATGTGTGTAAATTTACAGGCACCTTGGCAACCATGTCACAAAACTCCCTAAGGAAGTAAATTTAATCAATGCGTTCACACTCGGGACTGGAGGTGGTGTGAGTTTGGGGTTGGTGATTAATGAAGAGTGCCGATACTCCATGATGTGTGATTGATGGGTCGAATGCTCGCTAACTGTGCATGTTCAGTGATATGCAAAAGGTTAGCCTGCATCTTTATGAACACAAACAGCATTTCTGGGTTTGCTGATACCTACGTCCTGGGCTATAAATACTCAACGAAAACCCAAAGATCCAAAGTCCACTGCTCCAGCCATTAGTCTGGTGAGTCTATCCGCTGCCACACTGCATTTAGGGGATTCATTATGTGTGACTTCATTGCTTGTAAAGTCATGGGACCCATAGATTCTAAGTGTGTGTCTTATTGGCTAACTTAATTGCAAACCCTTGACCCCTCCCATAGATGGATTGGGTGCTGGATGGGCGACAGGCGCTAATTGGCGAGAAATTGTAAATGTAGGGTACAACTCAACTCTATAGCCTAGCAGTGACAGCCATTCCATCCCCCCTGGTTAAGTTTAGACCAGGAAAGTGATAGTTGTCCAACAATTGCACAACAGCTCCCCATCTCCATGGACTGGAAGAGGGAAGAGGCACAGGATATGAAGGCTCAGCCTGCTGGGATCTCGTTTCATTTCATTTATACATTCTCCTAATCGGCAGTATGAATGACTGACAGCCTGCCCCCTCCCATCCCCCACCACACAATTGGACAGTAGCCCTGTCCATTTGACAGCTTGGTTTAACGAGACAGCTCCTATCCCATGACTCAGAGAGCGAAGTGTTCTTTTCAGAGAGGCCACTCGTCGAGCTCATTTTAAACATGCTGTGTTAAACTGAGGCCGTCAGTGTCTCCGTACACTTGGCGAATTTTGAGAGCTTAACCTGTGGTCAATGCCTGTTGGTGCCTCTGGGCCATACACATCATGAAGAGCGTTCTCCTGCATGCAATGCATTGTGGGTGACCAATAACTCCAGGCACACTCTTCTAAGTTCGGTGTGTGTGCATGTGCAGGCTGTTTGCATTCTGAGCACATGATACAGATTGGGATTTGGTATTAGTGTTGTCATGTGCAAATAATCCCTCCTTGCACTGGCAGCTAGTATAGGGATGACTCTGTTCCCTATAGAAATCTGTCCACCCAGCATTGGCAGGCTGATTGATCTGTTCCTAATGTTTCTTCACAGTTTCTATTTAATGAGACAGTAATAGCCCATGGTCAGTGAGGAAATGAATGTGGAGGAACAGAAGCAGATATGTGTGTTGAATATGCAACCAAGGTGTGATCAATCCAACAGTGCTGAAACTGATGGCAGAGAAACATTATGGTTAGATAAGTAACCTTGCCTCTCTGAATGAAGGGTACATAGTGAGAGGCAGTGATTAGTATGCCGAAATACTATTTCACTATTTCTTGCTGGCATAATCTTTCTGGGGGAAAGGCTTCAATCCAACATGAAGAGAACTGACAGCTTGCCCTAGCATAATTATTTACTTGCAAATCCAACATTAGTTAACTAAACAATTATTCTTCACAGAGAAATCTGCAACCACATGTTGGTTGGCTCCTTAACTTGGCAACTTCAGGTCATTGTTTTCGTCCCGTTTGCCGACACTGACAGCTGCCAGCTTGAATTTGAAAAAGACACAAGAGCAGCCCTAAGACGGGATTTGCTTCATACCCCACAGAAAACAAGAATCCCCGAATGACAGGTGACAGATAGAGCTTCTGGGAAACACCCTGGCCGAGGTGTCCCTCCCGTAGGCACCATGCACCCCCACGCTAATGCATAAACCTTTCATATGACAGTTTACTGATGCCACGGGAGCCATTTAAAAAGGATGAGGAACACGCTGTGAGCAACACCTGCTACTGCATGTAGCAGAAGCTCAAGTCAAAGAGATTAATAGTCAGTGCAAACATTGTAGAGTTAGTCAGGCTAGCAGATTGGCTTGGTAGCTAATTTTGATAACTTTTTATTTGTGACGTACAGAAACTGGTGAAATTTAACACGCGTGTAAATTATATTGTATTTCCCATGAAAATAGTACTTAAAACAAAAATGCTTAACTTTTAAAATGTTCAAAGCACAGAGAAATGCTTTTTTCCCCAAATGGGTATAATGTAAACAATCAGTAAAGAGTTCAGTTGTACACAAGTCTTATGCCCTATGATGCTGCGGAGTGACTCTGGGTTCCCTCACGCTGACCAGGATAAGTGGTTAAAATATGGATGGATATATTGATATAAAAAGTAGATCAATTTAATATATAGTGGACTACAATATTTGCTGCAGAATCTTTTGGAATATGAAATTTCTAGCTATTGCTGTTTGTTTTTAGAAAATTTTACTAATATGAAAGATGAATTTTAACATAAAGTGTAAACAGCATTTGTGTTAGCAAGGCTAACTGTGTCCAGTTAAACACATTATTATAAAATAGGCTCCAAAATGTAAAAATCAGTAAAGACAGAGGGAGTAAACAATGTGTTGAAATTAATTAAGGTAGACTTTAAAAATAAATGGCATTTGATATGTTCAAGATATTTATAGACAAAACTTTGTATAATTATGTCATTCTTACAAAAGAATTCACTTGTTACAAGAGAAACATCCTAACGGACTAGGGCGGCAATTAACACGTAAGCTCACAGATTGTCCTTCCACAGATAATAATAACACACTGTGTTTTTTTCTTTTCTGCTGTACATGGACCAAACTGGGCTTCTCCGGGGCAATAAGAATAATTGCCAAAAAGCGAAACATTCTACAATGGAACCAACAAAACAGCAACAACCTTTAAGTTGCTTTGAGCAGAAGTTGTTATGCCGACAGCAGAAGCTTTTAAACCTTGAGAGCTCTGAAGGGCTGTCATTGTGAGTTAAGGAGCCACGACTTCCAGCTTCCCCTTGACTCCCCCTTTTCATTTGATGCATATCACTTTCATTTCCTGTCTTTGGCTGCAGCTGCCAGAAATAAAGTATTAATTCTACAGCATATTGAAATGTAAAGCATTTAATCATCTTTAAATCATCTTTAAAATGTATTCTTAACAGTATACACATTATACACATTCATAAATATTAAAAAGCTGCATTAGCAATGTGACGGCTAAACCCATAGTGCTTGAATTTTTAATTTTACATATAATTATTATGAAAAACAACATATGAAATTATGAATTCATAAATTATTTGTATAATATCATACCATAGCCATCACTTTTGGCAGATATAGTGAATCATTTGTGAATTATTTTTTAGAGGCAAAAAGTTTTAAAGTATCTTTGTAGCTAAGCACATAAAGAGAAACAAATTTATCTATTTTATATTGCGAACGATTTATCTTGTTATTTTTAGTAACTCAGATTTTGGACAAGTGACTATGAATAACAACTTCTTAGAAGGTAATGTGCAAGCTATTGCAAGTAAACATGAATAGAAAAGGCCTTGTTTTCTTTAAATGAACCTTCAAGGAACCTTCATTTTTTGCAATTCTAAATTGAGTCTTGCAGCACAGCCTGCGATGAATTGGCATCCTGTCCATAGTGTTCCCTGCCATGTGCCCTGTCTTCTCTGGGATAGCTTCACGGTTCACTTCATACTGAATTATTGGTTAGGGAAGATGGATTGATGGATTATGGCAATGAGCTCAAATTTGATGAATTATCCTTTTATATATCATCAAATTGCAAGGTCTATGTGGTGTTGGTGTAGCCTGCAGCCATACAATAAAACTATGATAGTGAAAGTCATTTAGACCTTGGTCGGGTGTGCAATGTATACAACAGAATCATGTGATCAGTTTTGTGTTGTACAATGTGTGCTAGCATTACATAAATGTGCAATCAATAGCAAGGGTCTACAGATTTAGCTGCTGTTGAATCCAAAGGCAAAACATAACAGATAAGTACATCATGCAACACTCCACAGTGCTCTGCTGCCTGTGGTCCATTTGATTCTGCTCATGACCTCTTTAGGCCAGCTGGAGACCAACCCCTTCAGTCGCTGATCTTTCCAGCTTCCGGCCGATGTTTCCCACTAATTGTAGGGTTTAATCTCCATGAGCATGGACGCTCAAACCCTCCGGTTTGTCACTGAGGCTTCAGCGTGGAGCCGGGGGACCTCATTAGGGCCGGTTGGACCATTTTCGATCGCAAGGGACTGTCCAGACTTTGGGCAGCCATGGGGCTGCTTCTCCCAGAGACGGCGGCCGCACGCTGAGCCAGGCGAAATGCTGCAGAAGGATATGGCTAGGGAGGACAGGACGGTGAGTCGCCGTAATGGGCATGCTGATGACAGGCCTCAGAAACACACCGCTGTCACTCAGTTGGCACCCACAGCAGGCTATGATGTAATGGGCTGCAACAGATCCCTCATTATGTACCTCCCTCAAAACTTAGCTACTAACTTAGACCAACAGGAAATTACAGAGGTGGGGAAACTCTGTTTCCTTTGGCGACGGTTGGAGAGATTGAGCATGGATTGCCCTTTCGCACACTGAATTATTTCCGATGATGACTTTGACATTGTCCTTCCCACCTCACACCTCCCAGATGCTGATGCTTGCTTTCAATTGAGCCTTCAGGGAATGGCCACTTAGGCCTAAACTCCCTCAACTGTGATTTTAACCTTTTACTTCTGAATCATGGAGGTATGCTGCAGTAGTTCTAAAGTTTAAAAAAATGTGTAGCAATGAAAAAAAATACAGGCAGTTTACTCCTCTCAAGACATGGGTTCACATGCTTTGGCTGAAAGAGCAATAATATCACTGCTGGGCCCTTTCAGCAAGGCTCTTATCCCCAACCGCACCAGAGACGTTAGCTGACCCCAAACCTTGCTCTCACTTGCAGGCTACAAATAATACCAGTCAAAAGTTTGGACGTACTTACCCATATACATATACATACATAGAAAGGTATATTTGTACTATTCTCTACAATATAGAATAATTATTAAGACTACTAAACTATAAAATAATGAACCAAAAAAGTCTTAAACAAAAAAAAAAAAAGATTTGTTGGGGGAGGGGTTGGGACTTGGTAGGTTGTGGGTTCAAATCCCGTGGTTGGCAAAGTGCTCCCACTATTGGGCCCTTGAGCAAGGTCCTTAACTTCAATTGCCCCAGGGACTGACTGAATACTTTCTCCTGTATGCCAGGAGGTAGCCTCCTGGGATGTTTTCCCAGCTGTTCTGAAGGAGCTCCCAACATAATGAGGTTGCTTTTCTTCACTCTTTGGCCAAACTCTTCGGAAACCATCTCTGCTGTGTTTAGGTCAGGTGACCAGGTCATGTGATGCTACACTATCCTTTGTAGGTAGCTTGGCATGTCCAAATTTTGGCTGGTTATATATATATATGTCTGTCTTGGAGATCAAGATGGAATATGCAAAAACTACCCAATTTCCCCAATAGGATGAATGGAGTATGTCTATTCTAATACATATAATAAAACAATTTTATATAGTGACATGATGCAGATTTTCTCACTATTACTGGCCAAAATGAGGGTAGACAATGCTTCTGTGTTTGATAACAGTGTAAATCTTTGTTGACGTTATTTCGGATGTTTCCTGAATGAGTGATTATCCTGTCACCTGAACAAACTCTTGCTGCTCCACACCAGTGTTCGCCGTTGCATCTGCGATGACTCGAGGCTTCTTTGGTGGGAGGGCCTTGTTAGTTAATCTCAGTGGAGGCATAATAACAGAAAGCCCATCCATGATGCTGACATCATCATCATCCGTCTCTGACAGGAATGCACAGCAGCTTCGGCCAACTTGGGATGCCAAGTGCACGGCTGACTAGAACAGTGTTTCCAAATCTGGTCCTCAGGGAGCCAAAGACAGTCCACGTTTTTGCTCCCACTGGGAACTGGAAGGGAGCAAAAATGTTGACTGTCTGGCAGGGAGCTGGGAGAGAGCAAAAACATGACCCGGCTGTGGGTCCCTGTGGACCGGATTGCAAACCACTGTACTAGAGAATAAACTCTAGCTTCAATCACATACGTGCTGTGACTCTTCTCGTCCAGTGTCAAACTAAATTCCAACAGATTACAAAATGCTTAAAAGTTTTCCCAGGTGACACTGAGAAAAGACGGATGCAGGTTCAAGCCATCAGCATGAAGGAAAGTGGTTTCAGTCTTTCATTTTTTTTTACTTGGCATACAAAACATATTTGGCAAATATCAGCTTCCTGTTCCAGAGGCAATGCATCACAGGATGAAAATATAATATATTCGCATAATACATCAATCCATCCATCTTCCGAAATTGTATCCAGTAAAGGGGCACTGGGAGCCGGGAGCCAATCCCAGACAGTATAGGGAACAAGAAACACTCTGGACATGATGCTAGTGCATTGCAGGGTACACATGGACAGACACACAGACAAACATATTACATATCTCCATTCACTTCTTTGGGCATAACTCGAATCCAAACTATGATAACCTTAACCCCTACCCAACTCTAATCTGAACTTTAAGTAGCAAAACAAAATGCACGACATTTGGCATTATTGGTTATTTGATATCATTCACAGATTTTTATAAAATTGAGTTTTCCCTTGTGGGGACTGAAAAAATGTCCCCACAATGTCAGAAAAAGCAGGCCTGCAACTCTCGTTCACGAGGGTCTCGGCATGTGCGGACTTTTATCCCGGCGGACGTCCTCGTCAGATACTAATCATATAGCTTTGTTACAGATGCTTCGTGTTGCAAGAATATGTCAGAGAGACACTTTGGTAAGCATAAAAGCGTCCTCCACAATCGTAAGAGGTGAGCGCACTTTCGTTCTCCCTATTTAGGGCCGAATGATTAGCTGATGTATGATTTGCGGTTTCTCTGGAGGTCTGAACCTAAAGCCGGCGTACTCGGCCGGCCCCTGGGAACAAGCGCTGAGGGCCCCCCCAGCATGGATGGCATCTGTGCACAAGAGCACCGACGTCAGGCAGCTGCCGGGAATGGAGGCGGGGGCCACGCATCTGTGCAGACGAGGGGAGGGGAGGAGGAGCAAATGCAGCCGCAATTACAAATGGGAGGACAATTTTAGGCAAACGCACAGCTCAGGTGTGGAAAGTGTAGATGAATGGTATGTTGTCACATTTTTAACACCTGCGATGTGGGATCATTAGCCTCCCTGGGCCCTCCAGCGAACACAAGCGGGACAGAATGATCTTCACCTGTAGCTGACATTTGCTGCTGACACACGCTCCATCGCTGCCAGGTGTGGGCTGGAATCCGGCAGACAATTACGAGCAGAAAGATGGACTGAATCATTTCAAGGTCCAATCACTCATTTTTAGGTGCCTGCACTTAATGCCTGTTTTCGCAGTAAGCAGATATCTGAGTTTGAACTGTCAACGTGGATTCGGGCCCCGCCAAACTTTACTAACTTGGGACTGTGCTGTTCACAGAAGGCCAATTGGATGAAGCAAGGTTTCCTTCAGCAGTGCTCCTTAATTACATTATTCACATATCCCCATTCTACTATATTGTTATCCAGTTACAGTACATTACTCACTTAGCCAATTCTCTCATGCCCTTCCATAATTACATTTTCACTAACCCATTTTCACATTCTGTCATATATATGGCACTTATTTTTTGTTTCTCTCTGTCAAACATGCATTAGAATTGCCAGATTTCACAAGCTATTAATTTTGGGTCGTCATCACAGGCTAAAATTAGCTACTCTCACTCTCCCTAGTTAATGGGTTATGCTGCAAATATTTTGGGTGAGCTACCATCACACTTGTGGGTTGCTGGCTGTGTGTTACTTACTAGTGTGACAGCCTAAAGCATTAATTATTACTGGGTTAGTTGCCATGATTTTTGCAGGCTCCGGGATCATATTGCTATCACTGTAATGGAACGATGACTATGGATTAGTTACCATCAGTGGCTGGTTAACGCCTTCATGGTCTCCCAAGAAGTGCTGGATTGAAAAACGATATAAAGACAGCTGAGCAACACCTCAGCGTTTCTGGCAGTAAGTGAGAGAAATTGATAGAGAATGAAAATTGAGCATCATTTGAAGGCTACCTTGTGTACTTAACCCTTGTATATTTTACTTGTTCTGTTCTAAATTCTAGAATCTATAGAATTTAACCTCATTTTGAAAATGGACTGGGGTAACTTTGACCCCCAAAATAACACAGGCACTAAAATGCATCACAATGGAATTATGAAGCTCAATATAGGTATCATTCAAGATATGTGCGTGTCTAGTTAGATGCATCATTCCTTTATGTAGTGGCATGTGGCTCTGTGAGCTAAGCCTCTGTGCCTGTGATTAGAAGGTTGGTGGTTTGAGCCTGGCCACAACACATCTGTGGGTCCTTCAGCAAGGCCCTTGACCCCCAACTCCCTGGTTGCTGCTATGGGTGGCTTCCCTTTGCGGCCAGCTTGATCTCTTCTACAGAAAGCAAGTTTTGGGAGGTGTAAAGAGAATTTCCCCATGGGGATAAATAAAGTATCAATTATTATTACTATTTAATTAAACCACAGAGGTACCTCACATTTGCATAAGCTATGACAGAAAAATTAGGCCTGGCTTTGTTTTATTTGTCCTGCAAACAGATTTTCTTAAGATATGAGAGTCATATAGAAGCTCCTCTCCCTAATTCTCGCCACAAGTAGATCATCTTGGTTTAATCTGGATCTCAAGCTTATGGTGGCTGTTATCCTGTGGCTCTTAGAGGAGACGCTCATGATCTGGCCATGCAGGCTGAAGATAGTGTCTATAGATCCGAGAGGTGAGAAGCGTGGCTGATTGCAGGAGAGGGTGCGTAATCCTGCCCTTCAGCAACGCTTTCGGTCACATGGGGAGTCAATCAGTTCTTCATACCCAGAGTCACACACTAGATTAGTGTGTGTTTGGAGGGGGCAGGGCAAGTGTGGCTTTTGGGGTGAGAAACCGGCTGGATCTTGAGTGGTTCCACACCATGCTGTGGGGAGTCCAAGCCCACCTCACAGCTCTTGTCTTCTCCGCAACCTCCCCCACCACTATCCCTGTGCACCACTAATACGGCCAATACAGACGGGACACTCCAACTCCCAGCATGCCACATGCCTGTGTCAGTGGACCATAAATTAGATTGCAATCTGCTGGCTTTAACGGACGGCTGCTGTTGGCTATGGAAGGGCTGGCACTTGCCCCCCCACCCCCGCCACTTTTAGCAGAGGAAATGGCACAGCCTGGGTAGCTGGTGTTCCTGGAGAGAGATGGACAGATTGTTCAGTATGTGAGCGGCCAACACATCCTCCTGCGCTCCTCACATGCAATTGTTTATATCATCATTTACAAGCAGTATAACAATGAATTATCTACCCAAATGAGAAAAATTAGCTGCGCCTCACAAGGAAGAAAAAATATTATGGTTTGCTGGTAATTTGTCTCCTGCATGTCTAATTGCTGAGAGCCATTTATTACCGTTTGGAATGGTGAGAATGCTGCAATTTTGCAAGCTAGACTATCATTGCAGCACCTGCACAGTTATACCTCTGTTAACATTGTTCATTGTCATCATAATGGCCCAGATAGTGCTGTCACCTAAATGAATGGGATGTAAATGTAATCAGCAAATCGTTGGTGCATTGGTCACCTGTGCTAAAGCGCAGACCTCAGGGGTCCCGCGGGAACATCCGAACGGATGCGAGAACCGAGGCGAGAGCAGAAACAATAGCCTGGGATGGTACGGTGAACCCCAGGGAGACAGACGATTTCAGAGCCAAGAGGCAGATCTCTGACCGCGTCCAGGACAGCTGGAGTGGCGTGTGAAAAGCCGGATGGACCTTTACCACCAGACAAATTGCGACATGGAGGGAAACAGAGTGATCCTTTTTCTATTACTTTTATTCATCTAAGTCGTATTCAAGTGGAGATAAAAAGAGTGACGTCATTTTGAACTGGAAGCTGTCGGCAAAGATGTTGGAAATTGCTGTGGTTTCCTGTTCGTTTCATGCATTCCCTCTACCGATAACCTTTTAAGGGGATGTCAATTTATTTCTTCTTTCCCAGGCATCTTTGGAATTCATAGTCCCTCTTTCTGTGCTCCTGAGATCTTCTGAAACCTGTACCACCAGAAAATATAGGCTAGGTGCCTATTGTCTAATATTGATGAATTGATATTAAAATCAAGTTCATGATTCATGTATCTGCATATATATCCACATATTTTGTAGGTTGAGAATCAAATAGGTTAAAAGTAAACTGCAATATATTGATATGAATAATGTAACATTATAACACCATTTTTCTTACAATGTAGCACTATTTTCAAATCTGAATAGCCAAAGGAAACGCTAAGATTATTGAATAAGGACAGCATAATATAAATCATCCAAAATAAGTATACGCGGAAGACAGTGTATTCTTATGCTTTGATAACCATAAGTATGGTTATTACTTTGAGGCTGTTACCGAGCAACAGCAACAGATTGTATTGTTTGACCTTTGACCTTTCAATTCCCCGTACCCTGTATCCCTCATAGCGGCAAACCTAAGGCTGATGAGGAACAGTGCAGAATGCCTGGAAGGAGATACAATTCAACTGATGCATTCATTCCGATCCTCTTGCTTTGTTAATTGGATCCTGGCTGCCTTTGATGTGCACCAAAGTATGATTTCTGAGCGTGCTTCAGAGTGCTTGATTGGATAAACAAATGGATTACCATGGATAATAAATTGGCCTCGTGTTTTGTTTGCTGAAATTTTTCTCATATTTATCTGTGCTGTCAGCCAACACAAACACAAAAAATGCTACACAAAGTTGCATGATGCTCCTTAGGCTGACTTAATGGAAGTTATGGCTGATTTCCCAGAATGCTCCCCAATGTCTGCGGGTCACAACCCCTGATAAAACAGCAAACCTAGGCTTGGCCCTCCGAAGTCCTTGCTGGAGATTAGATCTGCCCATTAGTGACCAGCAGGCAGCATTGTCCTCGTTAGTGTCCTCATTAAGGAACAGCAGGGCTCCTAATTTAACAGCTCAGGAGTTTGACCCCCTTGTGGCAACACCCGAATGACAAGCTCTTAGCTCCCCTCGGACTCCGTCACGAACCCCCTCAAACTCTTCCAAGCTGAAGATGACTCATGAGAGAAACTTGAGTTTACTACCTATCGAAAGAAGAATTGCTCCATCCAACTCTACCCGCAATGAACAGGAAGCCAAGCATTTTGATGTCATCCTCTGAAACAGGTTAGGTTCTGCAGGTTCTAACATTTTTGCTATCACATTTACATTTTATTCACTTACCTGACACTCCTACCCAGAGCTGCTGTGACACAAATAACACACCGAGCTCAAGAACAGTGGACACCGGTGACACCAGTGTCACAGATGACAAGCCGTGTGCGCAATCAGCACCAGTGTCATCGCACGAGTGCAGTCAAACTTCTGCATGGTTTTCATTCCTGTGCCGATCTAAAAAAAGGCACACAGCCTCCTAGTGGTGCATCACATGCAGTACTCTGCTCGACTGCGCTCTCCTGGGAGAATGTGCTGGAGCCAGATGGCCCTGACCGGGCTCCTCTCCGTCCGATAATCTCCTCAAGGAGCATGGCTAAGAACCCAGAATCCGGCATGACCACGCAGACCGAATTCTCGCTGGCATGACACCGGCAGGTCCTGCCGTACATGTTTCTGATGGGGAGGGGGGTGATTCGCAAAGGTCAGCGGACGGGCAAAGCGTGGTCACCTCCAGCTGCGGGCGGAACTCTGTACCCATCTTCCTGCCCCTCATCTATCTGTGTCGCTAAGAAGGCAGCATTCGTTGCATTACTAACGGATGAGCTCGCGCATGGAGACAGGGCAATGCATTACAGCCAAAGGCTGTGTTCCCCAGAGAGACACACGTGCGGAGCCCAGGTGTGTGACGGGAACAAACACTGGGATCTCATAACCTGCGTCAACAAGGACAGAGCAGGCATGGGCCTGCGATGATGCTGAGGGCCTCTCGGCTTCCCTCGGAGCTGTTGGCTCGCGTGATCCTTGCTCAACCTTGATACCCAGCTCATCAACTGCTAAGTGACACTCAACAGTGCTGTTCTGGCTGGAACGCTGAACTCCACGGCTCAAGTGTAACGTAACGATTACCATACCGGACTCTGGCACTGAGAGCCTCAAGTAAAGAGTGCAATGTCCTCAACAGCATTTGGCACAAATCAGGGGCACATGCTGGAGGGAACACCAGTCCATTTAACAACTCTTATTAAAATAATTCTACTGTTTGTTAAGCAGCATGAGCACTAATATGCATAAGGGCAAAAGGTGTGGAATTTAAATAAGTCCTCTGCTCTCTTAATCAATAATATATCATAATCCTTGTCTAAAGCTTTAGCAGCACTTATAGGAATGTGACTCCTTTCAGATTTCACGGTTTGCTAATCACATGTGCTGTCTGGGGCAGTAGTTCTTGACAGGGCCTGAGAATAGCAGGGATGTTGTAGCCTCACAAGGGAACTAATTTTACCCCAAACTATTGTAAGATTTAAGCAATAAAACTTTATAATATCACAAAAGACACAGGCCCTGCCTTACTACCTGAGCTGAATTTTTCATCTTCTCTAACCGGAGTGCAGAAAGCTTGTCCTCCAATTGATAATCCCCCAAAGAAAACAGCTCCCAGGGGATTAATGTCGAGAGAAAAGCCTCACTTGTCAGGGTGTGGGGGGGTTGAGCGGAGGGGTGAGTTGGGGGGGGGCAGGCCTTCACTAGTATGTGAGTCTGATGTACTCAGGAGAGCGAGAGCGACAGGAGAAGTCCGACGCACAGCTTAGAGCATCCTTTCACGTGGTTAGTCTTTGACCTTGTCTTCACCGTTGCTGAGTAACTGCTTCTCCGACGCGTGGATCCCGGTACAGCCCGAAATCCCAGGAGGACCATCGCCAAATCCGATCGGCATTCTTCTCCAAGTGCTGCTCTGTTGTTTTCCCCCTGCCCTGTGTGCCTTATGGCCCTCCTTATAATTAGATCCCGACGGTTATTTGCTGGCAAATCAACAGGCTGTGCTGTGGCAGCCCCAATGACAATTAAGCTTGAGGTTGCAGAGGTGTATAAGCTTGTCCTTCTCACCTTCAGTATAAAATAAGTCGGGTACCTGATTAATAAAGAACATATAGCACATCTGAGAATGCCAGCTTGAGATCTTCAGTCAGTTTCACGGTAGAGGTGATTGGAATAGCTTTCACGCTCCTCAGTGTGGCCGCAGTATACGGCCAGCTGGTCCCCAGGTGCCCTATTCCCATGATGCCATAGTTTCCATTTTGTTGTAGCAGGACTCTGAGTGGCATGGATATCATCCCACAGTCCACGCAGTGGACAGTCGCTTGTTTCAGGCCTGGCTTGTGCGGCGCCGAGTGGATCGGCGCTCTAGCCGCGCTTCCTAAGAGACAGATTGCGGCAGCTCAAATCCGAGTCTGGCTGGATGCCCTGCTCCAGGAGGGAACATTTCTCGTCTCCCGCAGGCGAGTCGCTCACTCGTTCCCTTTCTCCGGCGCTCCGTCGGCCCCCCGCTAAACATGTGAAGAGATGACAGCCGTGCCTGCCTGCGAGCAAAATGCGCCTTTTTGCCATTCAGACGTGATAGTGCATCACTCATTACTACAGGTCCCAACAGTGTCATAAATACCCTGGATAAAAGGACACTTTGTCTGCTGTCTGCTTGATGTTAATAACCCCATTAGGCAATCAGCAGTCTTGTCAGTTTTTTTGTGTTTTGTTTTTTTACACTCATATATATATATGTGTGTGTGTGTGTGTGTGTGTGTGTGTGTGTGTGTGTGTGTGTATCTATATATATATACACTCACCTAAAGGATTATTAGGAACACCATACTAATACGGTGTTTGACCCCCTTTCGCCTTC
>JAAGVU020000002.1:3986482-3996733 GCA_011763525.2 Mormyrus iriodes
ATTAGATAATTGCATTAATGAGAAATTGAACAGGTGTTCCTAATAATCCTTTAGGTGAGTGTATATATATATATTTCCATGCTCTGCTCTCTTTTTTTTAATAACAGTGTTACTTCTAACAAGGAGCCTAAACGCCCATATTCTCCTGCAGGAGTGGATGTAAGAGTTTGGGAAATTAGCATTACTTTTCAAAGGGTTTGTTTGCGCTATTTCTCCTAGCACAAGGACCATGAATTATGGAGGGCCTTTGGGGAGAGGTTGTAACATGAGAGATTACAACAAGAGGAAGACAGCACAATTATCGTTTTAATCAAAGGTTTGCGATGCGCTAACAATTTGTTGCCTGGAATTTTAAAAAAATCTGTAGGAGGCGCAAGTCCAGGGGAGTGGTGCCGTTTCGGGTTTTAATGGCTCATTAGACGCTTGACTCAGATAGGAGAACAGGGAAGGATAAATTCTGAATCATTAAATTTCAATCACTCCAAAGTCGGATTTTTTTTTTACCGAGGAAAGGTACTTGGCCTCTTCTGGACTAGTTATGCAGATGAAGGTTGTCTTCCCTGATTCTATATTGTTACTAAAACAAATGTATAGATCAGCAGGGGAGGTCCTAGAAAGGGAAGGTTCAGGGTTGCCCCCCCCCCCCCCCCAAATTCCACCCCTCATCACACATTAAGCCCAATTTAGATTCACCGATTCACCTGAACTCTTTTTTGTTTTGGACTCCCCAGAAAAAAATCCACTGCTCCAATGATGCGAGCATGCAAACCCCGCATACACCGGGCAGGTGGAGGAAAGGGAACCTCCAGGACTGGGAGTTTGAGGCAACCCCGCTAAACGCTGCACTGCCACGCTCCCAAGTTCTACTTAATATTACCTGGAATTTAATTGTTTACTCTTAAAAAAGAAAGGTTAAAAATTAGATCACCCTCCTTCCAGCAGAGGAAACTCCAACAGGCTTTGGGAGACTGAAAAAAATTCTGGCTTGCAAAGCATTATGGGAAGGGCAAGGACACATGCAGAGCTTTTGCGATTCAAAGCAAGTTTGCTTAAGTGCGGTTGCTGCTTATTTATTAGTATCTGTGGGACATTTCCCTCTTAGTCCTATAGCGTATGGACCTGCCTAGCTGTGGGATTACTGTACGCTACTGAATCTCAAAAAGATGTGGCCCATCTTTCTGTGATATGATATCACAGAGTACTTGTACAGCCAGGAGGACATCGGTGAATCAGTAGGATTTCCTATTTAGTGCTTACGTGGATCTGTATGCCTACCTCCCTCACACACAGATACCACAGTGGCCTAATCAGGATGAGGATGAATGACTCAGTGCCAGTATCTGCACTGCCTGAGCCCTTGTGGTCTCCTACTACAAAAAAGCTGCTATCTAGTCTGCCAAGAATTGGACTATACCTCCCAGAATGTTATGACTGAGCCCGGATATCGAACACACAAACCGATAAAATCTGCCTCAGAAAAGGCTTTAGCTAAATCCCGGTACCCGTTATGCTGTGAGAGTGACAGTCAGAGAGGTAACCAATATTGAGGAAATATATTTCACTTACAGAATGCAGAAATATATATATATATAAAAATAGAAATTATTGTGATGGAATGAAAGTCAGAGATGTGGACAAGGAGAGCAAGCTGGATGAGGAAAAGAAGAAGAATAACAGACAGTAGATACCCACAATTCCCTGTCTCCCATGATGCACAGCTGGCAATGCCACACTCGAGTGAGCTGTTAGAAGTCTGGGTTTGGGGGTTCAAGGATCCTGGTATTTCTAACAAAACCCATATGCCTCCTCATTTACCGAAAAGAAAGTCTTTTTTACTCACCCCTGGGTTGATGAATATTTCAGCTACGTCAACATATTTCACTTACCTCTGAGCTGAAAAATGTTCCACCACACTAATTTCCTGGAAAAAAAAATACTGCACAGAAATATAAATGCTTTGTCTTGACATTAAATATTTATTTTATTCGCTATACCAACGTATTTTATAATTCATGTTATTGTCACCTTTATCATCTCTGAGAAGATGGATGCTAATAAAATCAAGGACCTCAGTACATGAACACATTTTTCATTCTTCAGAAAATTTTTAAGAACAACAACATTTACTGACGACTTACATTACCAGTTAGTTTATCTCATAGGACACACACACACATACACACACACACACACACACACAACTGATTTGTCATTCATTTGTTCCTGGAAATGAAAATGACATTTTTACTGTTCATGCTGAATCATAACTACCTTACAGTAATAGATTAATTGTCAGAATATGACTGTCCTCTTTTAATACATGCGGCAGTGTGACATTACGAACTCAACTATATTTCTCTAAGCAGGGTTCAAAACAACAAAAACATACTACAGATCCTCCCTTGCGATATCAGGAAGAACAGTTAGCGTGACATCCAGGTTCGTATTACCTTCCATGCATTTTTCCTAACACAACTCATGAGGGACTCTTGCATAAAACTGTTCATGACAAGATAGTCTCTGCACATTTCCATAGACTCTCCTGCTTAGAGGGCAGGTTCAGAATTAGCACTGCCCTTAAAATCTCTGTCTGTGGGGCTGTGTGTGCTGTCCAGTGGGGGGGGGGGGGGGGGGGTGGGCTTTTTTTAGCTGGTGGAGTTTAGCTCCATCATCAGATCCCAACTCTGGAGAATAGCTGATGGTGCAGAAATATGAGGAGACCTAAATAAACTCAATCAACAGAACAGCTAATATTTCATATCCCTGGATGTAGTCATTTACTGTTTTTTTTTAAGGAGATGAGTAATTTCTCTTCTTCTTCCTCTTGTTGCCCCATATGACATTGAAATTTATTTGTTGGGTCAGGTGGGTGGGCCATAAACGAGAAATCTTTGGGCGCCATAGTCCAGAAGACAAATTTCTGTGCCATTACTGTTATTTCCTCTTATGATGAGTATCCTGCTTGGAGCAATCAGATTCTTTGTCTAGACCTTCACATCCCACAAGCCCTGCTCTTATCTATCTGGGATCCTGCTGTCCAGTAACTCCCTTGTCCATTGCATACCAGCCATAAGGTAAGGACGACCAGCCACATCTTCTGCATAGCACCCAGTGGGCTTTGTGACACACTAGGTCATGATTGGTTTAGCCAGAGTTTAGTACCTTTTGTGTAAGGTTGCGTATATGTCTTTTGTTTTCACTTGCATGATCAGTGTCCAGCTGTCAAGCCGCATCACAGGCAGAGAGCAGTTCTTAGGAGTTATAATTTGACCGGGGGGCACATCTACTGAATTGACTAATGAGCAAAGAGGGCAGACTAGGGGGTTTCCAACTCCAGTCCTGGAGAGCTACTGTCCAGTAGGTTTTCTCTCCTACCCGGCTTCTGATGAGCCACACCTGCTCCTGGTATTTACTTGAGAATTGGTTTGGCTTATCAGAAGCCAGGTAGGATAGAAACCCTACTGGACAGTAGCTCTCCAGGACTGGAGTTGGAGACCCCTGGGGTAGACGTATTTTGTCCCTAAACTACCCTATACTAGTTCAGCTGTTGCTTCACCACCCTACTGCTCAATCTTAGCTAGCACTAAAGAAAAGTATTAATCAGGTCTATTGCACAAAATATAAGGATATTCTAAACTGGCTATTGGCAACTTAATGGAATGAGAGAGGAGTTTTTTTCTTTTTAGAGGACGACAGTGATTAGAATACAGCAGCAAAATTTTAAGCAATACGTTAAAGCAACAGCACAGGGCACTGAGGAGTTTCACATGTTTTGATATTTGCAGTCATTTGGAATTTCTTTCCAGATGTAAATGATTTTAAATGAGCCTCATTAGATGACTGTTAGCTTCATTTACATGGTCACACACCCTTCGGGCCTGTTCTTTTAAAAGGAAAATGCGCTGAAGACTGACAAAAGAATGTCTGAAGTGTAAAACTCAGCTGAACTGCAGAAGCCTGGGTTAATGCACTCTGCCAGGGGGGTTTGTCATCACTTCTGCAAAGACATGAAAGCATAAAAATGATAAGATAAGCAATATTACTGAGTGTCATTCAATGGATTCTGGGAGAATGAACACCTATGGTATTTTGGAGTAGGCGATTCAGCTACATATCAGGTGTCTAAATTATCTACAAAATGAAATAATGAATAAAACCTTTATACCCTGGCTTTCCCTCATCATGGCCCACATTTTCAAAAGGACTAATACTAAAATTAATCTAAATTGTACAGTTTCTAGATAAACATAGATAGATAGATAGATAGATAGATAGATAGATAGATAGATAAGACTTTATTGACCCCACACCAGGGAAATTTACTTGATACAACAGTCTGTAAATAAAAAAGAAAACACTAGAAAAAACAGACCAAAAGATACTGTAACCAATAGAAATATATAGTGCAAATTAGTGCACACAAATACACATATTGCACAGATGGATGACAAAATACACTAACCAATATTATATACATATTTGCTTCATCATCACATCTGTCCTCTGTGTTCTTTGTGGGTGGAAAGAGGGGTAATATTTGAAGGGACAGGAAACTGCTGTTTCAACGGGAAGTTTACAATATGACATTTTTTTTTTTTTTTAACGATACCCAGTTGTTTGGGTGACTTTGAAAAGCAGCCTTGTTAGCAACAATGGTAATGTGCAGCTGCACAGCGAAGGTGAGGACACACTACAGCTGGGCCAACGGAGGGGGTCAGACCCAGCCAGGACCGTGTTAGGTGCTTCGGGGGGGGGGGGGATAAAACTGCTTCACTGAGCACACTTTCCCTTTTGTGATGCCGTTTGCATGTTCTGAGCCCCACTCATCGTCATGGAGACGATCCACTGGCATTTTTCACTCTATTGATCTGCAGCTAAGAAGTCCAGTCCTCCATTAGCGCTTGAGGAAATAAATACAATGAATCTACATCGTCCGCCAGGCTAAAGGAGAGGCTATAGACTCTTAATACGTATAATTCTGAGGGACGAGCATGTTTTTAAAACACATTTCCAGCAAGAGTCGGGCTGCGCATAATAGAGTTATTTGCAATCGATGACTGGAATCAAATATTGAAAGTGTGAGACGGCAATGAAAGTAGGTTTATGTCACAAGCAGCAATGTTCCGCCATCCGTCCCTGAGATGGAAGCTCCTATTAACGCCGCAGCAGATGGCTGTAGTGAGAGCTCGTTAGCGCACCTTGAATACACCTTGTTATCATGCTCCCCTTCCTCAACCCCCCTCCCCCACATCTCCCAAGGAGTTGATCTGCAATCACCCCCCACCCCCCCACCCCGCCTGTCAAGCCTATCCCTGTGGGGAGGGGTGGGGGGAATATTAAATCCGATTCTCCAGCTGGCTGCAAGGCTGAAGCGCCTTATTACTGCAGCCAGAAATGCAGAATTCTCCCCTGGTAGCGGTAGTTTACTGACAACCACACATGAATATTCTGGTACCAGCATTTTTTCGACACTTTAATTTCTTTATGTATCTTGATTGTTTTTTTTTTTCTCTTGTATCGCCCCCAACACTAATTTTAATTGGGGATAGATATAACAAAGACAGGAGCAGGAGAAATCGCATTTCCGAAGTGACTCCTGCATACCTCGGCCAGGAAGCGTAACTGAGACGCCTAATTGGAGAGAAGCTGCAGAATGTAAGACGGTGAATAGAGTGTAACAATGAGTCTGACGAAAATCTGATAGTCGCGTGCAATTTCAGCCAGTTCTAAAAAAAAAAGAAAGAATCAAACTCTTACAAAAAAAGATGACTGTGTGAGGTGATTTATTGGACTGATTTCAGTAGAAAGACAGGCAGGCCATGGGCTGAAAATGCCCATTCTCTGCTTGTAACCCTCCTGCTGGTTGGAAGTTGGAAACCAGTGGTTGTGGAAATGTAAAACTTGAGCACACCAGAGCGACAGTTTTTGCCTAGGGGAACCTTGACAAAGTCCTGCTCATTGGATGTGTTCTCACAATCTCCCAGTGCTGACTCCTGAGTCACCTACAGTCGCTTGTACTCAATGGAATGTCGTGCTGCGTGATTGATATGCCAATTCCTCTGGCGCCGTTCTGTTATGATTCTGAGACGCAGCGGGACAGATCGTTTTGAAAGGGAGCCACGTCGGTTATCTTCACTTGGCATGACATCTGTTCTCCCCCTTTCAGCAACCAAAAAGGCTTCTGATAGCTGCCAGACTATAGACAAGTGGCATCACTTAGGCACTTGGAAAAAGTGCAAAGTGTTAGCTATGGGAAAGCCAAGTCTCCTTTCAGTTATTTACTGGAGGTTTGAGATATCATAAGCTGGTTCACAGGGTTCCTCTTTGTCTCCTATACTAATGCTAAAGGTCCTCCTAGGCAATCAATGCTGGCCAATGCTAATTCTACATACATGAATATGTTGTTAAATGGTATTGCTATCTGTCTTTCATTTACTTGCATTATTTATTTGTCCCATACTTTTGTCCAAAGCATTGGAAAAGCGAGGCAAGTAATTGATCACAAGCATATAGCTGTCACGGAGCCTTGTACTTAAGCACAAGTGTTGCTAAGCTGAGCTATCAGTGTGTGGCCAGTATCAAGTGAACGTGAACATGGAAGCAAAAGCTATACAATACACTGTTAGAACCTAACATGAGGAAAAATAGTCGAAAGAAAACACCATGATGAGTAGGTTTCTACTAGACAAGGGCAAAATATAAGAACAGTGTATACAGTGTTGCCAAGAGACCATAACCAAGGAATAGCCAGTGAAGAGAGAGAGCCTGTCAATGTTTGGATGAGTTAGATGAGGCATTCCTGGAAAATATGGGTCTTGAGACATTTCTTGGAAGTTGAGAGTAACTCTACTTGCTGTCTTGCTGCCTGTGGTAACTCCAGAATGCAAATATACTGAATCAAGATCATTACTGCAAGAGAACCATACAAAAATTCAGTTTTGAAGGTGATATGTTTGGATATTTATGTGATTACGTCATACAACCATGTGGTATTAAAAACAAAGAAAAGTATCAATTTTTGATATTTAAGGTTAATGTTTAAGCGTATATGTATAGGTTCAAGGGTATGTGTTTCGTATTTTAAAGAGAAGCACCTTGACATATAACACGAGATAAAGCCTTTTTTTTTCAAAGGTGGAGATATTTTCTGTCAAAATAACCAAGCACATATCAAAGTATAGACAGGATATTTACTGTAGACTTCTCAGTTTTGGGTTACAGATACATAGTCTTTGCCTTTAAACTGACAGCATGTGTTGTCTAGAAAACGTGTATGAAACACATCATGTCACTGCAGTAGGGTACCTTTTCGACTTGAGTGGGCCATTGCGAGTGTTTCTATCTCCCCAGCATATCTGTGCCCCGACCCGCAGTGCAGGGCTGCCCCACACATCCCATTTATGTTCTCCGTCCTGTTAGTACTTTTCAACTGTCACTCAGTTTTGTTTTTCTGTCTCCTAATGACTGTCACAAGAGCAAACCCAGCTTATATGTTCTACAGAAAAGAAACTTTTAACCCAAATATATCCATTCCATCCATCCATTTTCGGAAACCGCTTATCCTATTCAGGGTCGCAGGGGCCCGGAGCCTATCCCGGAGGCTATTGGCGCAAGGCAGGGAACAACTCAGGATGGGGCACCAACTCATCACAAGGCACTCGCACACACCAGTCGCTCACACGCACACCTACAAACAACATGGGGACTCCAATTAACCTCATCATGCCTTTGGACTGTGGGGGAAAACCAGAGTACCTGAAGAAAATCCCATGACAACATGGGACAACATGCAAACTCCACACACATGGGGCCATGGCAGAGAGTCAACCTAGGTCCCATAGGTGTGGGGCAGCGCCAACCACTGTGCCCTCCCACCCAAATATATGCAAATGCATTATACGCTGTGTATTGCAAGATACTTTTTTTTTTGCTAATATTAGAGCTTAAAAAATATATATACATAAGAATATAGACTTTCATATTATGTCTATTTAATAAATAATACATTGTGCCAAAGGCAAATACATGAAGAAATGAACCCTTTAAAATTATTTTTTATTAAAAATTGAACAAGTATTTTAATTTTAATTATCAAGCAGTCCTTGAGAATTAACAGTGTTTTGGATTTTACTGTATTCAGAAATAAGTCTAAGATGTGAATGCCCATTCAAAATATGAAAAAAAGTGTTATGCATTTTGGGCCAGTTATGTTCCATCACTCTCCTTCCAAAGTCGGCCAAACTAGGCTAAATTCATTTGGTTTCCCATTACATTTGAAAGCAAGAAAATGATGGTCATGACGCTCAGTTAGTTCCATCCATCCATCATCTATATCACTTATCCACTACTGAGTTCTGTTTCAATCTATTACTTCCAAATAAGATAAGTTTCTATAGCTAGTAATGTATTACTTGCTATAGTACTAACTAATCTGAAGTGGTACTAGTTACTATATTGTCCGGTAGAAAAAAATCTTAAATACCAAGTAACCTTTCAAGTAATAAATGAAACATTAATACCCCTTTGATGAAAGATATGATGATACAGTGTCAATCAATGGAAAGCATAGTGGAAAATATTGTATGGTCCTTATGGTTTTGGTATTGTGCAGGTTAGCTATGTAACTTCACAGATTGTCATAAATTTTCATTGATTGTCAAACACAAAAGATGGCAATGGAAAAACAAACACTTATGGTCTATTCTGGTACAGTCCAGTGATTATAGACTTGTTAAAGTGTCTTAGCCAGAAAAATGACTCTAAAATACACGTTAGGTTTTATACGCCCAGATGATCTGTTGGATATCGGAAAACTCTGATAGGAAGTTTTGGGTGCATTATATGAATCATGGGTGGACAAAATATGCAAAATGAGTCATTGCTGGCTGCTACATCACTCATCTGTCATGTGCCTGTAGACCTCCTGTAGACTTGATGGCCAGTCTGCAATGTATTTCTTTACTGGTTTGATCCTTCTTTGTTGGTTCTTATTCCAAGGAGCAAGTGTTTTCTATAGCCTTTACAACTTCATTCTCAATACTAAGTTTTTCTGCTGATCTTATGGCAATCTGTTTTCTACTTGTTCCCATCTTTGCACTCTGCTTTATAATATTCCTTTTGTGTCTTGTGTCTCCTTGTGTTTTCTGCTTTTTTTTAATTCAATTCAATTCAATTCAATTTATTTTTATATAGCGCCTTTCACAACAGAGTCGCCCCAAAGCGCTTTACATGATATTGAGAGATAGGAATAATATAGGAAAAGGGAAAGACAATAAATTAACTAAAGAAAGAAGGAAGGCCAGATGACAACAGACGAGAGGAACCTAAAACCTCTGGGGGTCCAAGGTCAGCTGGCTGCCCAACCCCCCTGGGCATGCTAGCATTATTACACAGAATAGAATGGGCTTGCTCGCTAAAAGCAAGGTGTAAGCTGTGATTATGGTTTTTACCTGTTTTGAGTCTACAGTCATCTTCTTTCTGCCCAGATTCATGCATTATATCTTTTCCATACAAGTTGTATGGATTTGGTGATGCTATGCATTCATGTCTAACTCGTTTGTCACTCTGGAACCACTTTCTCCACATTCCATTGGCTAATTGTTCAATATGTAGATTTCTACCCAGGTTTACTAAAGAACATTCCACAAGTTGATATGGTAAACATGATTGATGTGCTAGTTTCAGTTGATATACATGTTGAACTCCTTATGGTATATTTAGATTTTTTTGACTATTAAGCATTAATGTTTCTTGTTCCTGAATCCAGCTTATAAATCTGACAGTTCTTTTTGTATGAATGACTTGAACCTGCATTGAATGGTCCTCATTGAATTATTGCTTGCATTTTACTTCATATCTAACTTTTTTGGAATTGGATTATAAACAGCCCTCTTCGAAACTATAGGCCATTGAATCGTTTTCCAAATTTGTTGGCATCATTTGATCAACACTTGATTTGATTGATTCTTCTTCAGTTCCTTGTAATATCTCTCTTTAGAGGCCACATATACCCATGACCTCCCATTCTAGTAGAGATCTCGCGGGTAATATGAAACACTCTTCTGTTATTAGAGCATCTTTTGGTTGTGTGGATATGTTTTCTGTGGTGGTCTATAAAGGTCTTCTGCGTATTCCTTTGATTTCTGCTGTTTTGTTTTGATCAGTTATTATTTGCCCAGGGGGCGGCACGGTGGTGCAGTGGTTAGCACTGTTGCCTCACACCTCTGGGATCGGGGTTCACGTCTCCGCCCG
>JAAGVU020000002.1:4004288-4025801 GCA_011763525.2 Mormyrus iriodes
TGACTGTGTGCGTGAATGGTGTGTGAGTGTGCCCGGCGATGGGTTGGCGCCCCGTCCTGGGTTGTTCCCTGCCTTGCACCTGCAGCCTCTGGGATAGGCTCCGGACCCCCTGCGACCCAAAATGGAATAAGCAGTTCTGGAAAATGGATGGATTGATATCCCCCAGTGGCCTATGCCTCTTCCATGAGACTACTACACTGACTTCAGTTGGCTGGTGCTGACTGGCCTCCTGTACCAACACTGGTTAAAAAAATTATGGGAAAAAAGTTTACACATTTCATAAAATGTTTTACTTTTTTTTTTTTAATAAAGTACCATACTTTACAATGTTGTTTCTACTCTACAAAACTGTGTACTCTTGCCTTTCAACTTGCTTGCAGTTTAAGTTCAAATGAGAAGCATTCTTGTTCGCTGGAAAATACTTGGGAGGGAGGGGAACGTGGACAAAATGTGATGGGGGCGGTGGACCTTTCCCTTTCAATCTCCTTACTGCACTGATCACAGGCCAGACAAGGTGCCAAAGTTGCAGGAAGCAAGTCGCTTTTCAAAATGAAGAATATCACAAGGTCGCTAAATTTTGAATTTTGAACGGGCCCTCCTTTCATCTTACATGAAGAAGTTCAGGTGACAAGTTCTCTAATCAGAATCTGAATTGTGTAATGTGATCAAGAGTGTCTGTCACTGAAAAAAGGCACTGTGACAGAAACAGTCAGGATAAGATTTTATGAAATGAACCACACTGAACAGGTACTTCTTGGCACACAAACCACAATAACTAACCCAGAACTGCAGGAGGTTCCTAAACAGCTCTGGAACCCTGAAAGAAAAAGTCTTCCAGCGAGTCTTGAAAACATTGACAATTCATTGACTCCCTTCACCCTGGCAGTAAGAGCTTATACCGAACAATAGTCAGAAACCAACAAAATTTCTCATGGCAAACTATTCCTTTCTAATGGGTGACTTGGCAGGAAGGAGAGAGAATGCATACAGTAATTTGAGCGCCATCAGGATAATTGTAACTACAATGAAGACACATTCTATATTTAATAAAGAAGGGATGTACCTTCATTTTCTTCTGGGAAAAATAGTGACAGATTCATTTGTTATATACAACTATATACAGACTAGACTGAAGCTCTACAGTACACTGATTATTCTTTATTTGTCAGCTTACATCTGTAGGGCTGGCATAGTGGCTCGGTTGGTAGCCTTGTTGCCTCAAACCTTCCATGGGTTGGGAGCATCAATTCCTACTCTGCTCTGTGAATGTCTGTTTGATCTTGCAGTCTGGTCATGCAGTTGGGCTAATTGGCATCTCCCAATTACCCATATTGTATGACTTTGAGTGTGTGTGCCCCAGTGACCCCTGTCTATGCCCTATGTTGCCTAAGAGAAGCCCTGGATTCGCCTTGTTAGAGAAGAACAAGCTAGTCACATTCATGCTGTGCGTGGCCCATCTACAGACTTACATGTTCAAAATTAATCTGGAAAAGGAGATATCCGGAAACTACCAATCAGTTGATATTATGAGTTCAAGCTGTGCGTGTGGGAAAGAGGGAGGGATTTAAGTGTATGTGTGTGTTTGTGTGTGAGAGAAGAACTCTAAGCCTCTGGAGGCATGGTAACCACTAAAGTTTTATATGGGTTTAAAGGGTGTTTAAAGGCTGTTGACTGCTAATCAGAACTTGAATGGTAAATGTTAGCAGCCACAGCCTCTATGTTCTTCCTCCTCCTCTTCCTATGTTCCTTTGTCATAATGGGTTAGAGAGACTAGATGCATTCTGCTTCCTCCACACAGAGCACCAGTCAGCCCCTGCTCATTGACGGAGGGGATTCAGAATGAAAAACGTGAGGAGATCTGTCACTCGGCCAATTGTTCTTATTTGTCCGTGTTCTGGGTCTGTGGCTGGTGGAGCAACGGCAACTAGTCGAATCATAGCCACTCTTTGGATTGAATTACCTTTGCTGGGTTTTATAATGTTATAATAGCACTATGAAGCAGATGCCACTGTCAGGGACAAACCAGATTTCACTGAAGCTTTGCAGTGAAACGTATGATGCCTTCAACACATCCATGACAGGAAAAGCAATTAAAAAAAATAAAATATAAAAGAGAAGCACAGAAGGGTACTCCTGACCACTGATGGATCATTAGAACCTTTATTTCTATTTATTTTTTAATAACAAAGTCATCCATGCACAGAAAGAAGCCATTTAACAACACCGCCTCACCTACACACCAAGAAATCTGCACTGGAGCTGAAAATGAGCCTTTTCATAAAAATAATCTACTTAAATTTATACAACTCATTTGTCAAAGAAAATCAATCACCTGTCACTGTTTTTTATGGCTTTTCTTGTTTTGATGAAGAGGGAAATCATCATATCTAATTCAGTGTTTCGGTAGTATAATGGAAAATATTACTGAACTGAACCTAACCAAGATGGGACCATATTAAGAGGGAAAAGAAATATGCCTTTTTCCCCGCATATTTTAAAACTCCACTTCATTTATCTGGAAAAAGAAACAAAGTCAGTTGTGCATGATAAGTGTAAGCGGCGGGATAGTGGTTAAAGTTATATGAGAGAGTTAAGAATATATGAGTAAGGGAAAGATATATGATGACAAATTCATTTTCTTGTGGTTCCTTTGAATTGCTTTAATAAAAAATCCATTTGTAAAAATGAATAAAATGTGAAAATATATCCCTTGTACGTGTTACGGATTAAAAGAACTGTGCAATATCACATAAACAACGATCCTATGTTCCACACAAATGGCTGCTAGTGCATTTAAGTTGGGGACTTCTGTCAAGTAGGTAAACATTAAGGCACAAATTCAGTAACAGGAAATGTTTTAGCGGGTATCGAGTAAGTCGGGTATGCAGCCCGGAGTGGTGTGTGCAGTGATTATGCAGTGCATGACTATATAGGATGTATGTGTCAGATACTGTTGATAATCTCCCTTTTTATCATGTTCCCGTGACACCTTATCAGCTGATATCGAAGGAAGTGTGCAAAGTTAGCAATGGCCCCAAAATGGGCAACGCAAAGTGGGAAATGTGATTCACAAACTGTGTATTACAGACTAATATCAAGCTAAAGGAACAACAGGGTTTTCAAACTACCATTTCAAGTAAAAGGACCCAGATTTAACTTCAGCACCAAGTTCTTGATGTGTGCTGATTGGTCAGTCTCCTTTAATCATGCATGTGTCACTCATGTTAATATGAAACAGCTGGATGAGTCGTTCAATCAAGGAAACATACCAGTAAGAGCACAATAAGAATTGTCCCAATTAGCCAAGCACAGGAGCCTTTCAGTTTTAAAGTATTTTGTAAAACCCGAAGTAGCTCATAGTTTCCCCCCTGGTATAGATTAGGTGATCTCCCTCTCTGATACCCAGTTTACAATAAATGTTCTCAGGACTTCACAAATCCTTTCCTGCTGTCATTTGACTTTTCAGATACAAATCCTGTTATGCATTTTCAATAATGTTTAGTAACAATATTTTACAGGGCGATTTTAAATAAACAAAAAAGCGTTATATAAATAAAAATTAAGAACAAAGAATAGGCCTCCATTGAAATCCATTGAGATGAAAACCTCTTCATTATTAAGAGGTGTTTTGTCAACATGATAATGTGTGCGTCTCCATCTGATCGACTGAGAAGATAAAACAGTAATGTTCCAAAATCGGTCTCAAAATTCTCAAAATTGTCACTTGAATATAGAAAGAATATATGTACACCAGTCCAATTCAGTCTGGGACTGTGAGGGTATATTCAGACATAGAGAAGATCAGGGTAGTCCACCATGTAAAGGAGGAAGTATGGCCTTAGGCAAACTAAGACAGTCAACTGATCCAACAGACAAGCACTGTTCCATGTCCATGACGATGAACCTTCCACATAGATGTTAGGACATGTTGAGTCTGCCTGCTAATGACAGCCTACATTGGCAAACTGTCCTTGGTATACCACCTGCAGGCTGAGGACACTGTACTTATGAATTTGAATTCACCTCAACCGTCACATTATGAAGATTCAGGAAGAAGAGTCAGAGACAATGAAAGACTGAGAGAAAAAGAGAAGGCTAATCTGTGCAATAGTAGCCTGACTTTGTTATCACCAAAAAGCCTCAGGACTGTAAATCATAAAGAGCAGCCACTTCAAAATTTTACCACAATGTAGTATTACATCACTTATATGAATACTTGCACAAAGGAATGTTCAGGGCTGAATATAATTCTAATTCCCTTTAATCCAATTTTATTTACCCTGGGAATCCTAGTAGATCTGTTTTCTCCATTTGATCAAATGTTGCTGTGAGTTGTGTATGAATACTTTTAAAGTGTATTGTAAAGTTACAGTATTGGAATAACTTGTCAACATATAGTTCTTATTCAATTTATTTACGTCATTTGATCCAGGCTTCATGTAGGTCCAGTTTACTTGGTTGCATCACACCTGTGCTCTCTATGCAACAGTGCCTGTCATTTCCTTATTTAAAGACTTGTTAAAGGCTTTTAATGGGAACCTAAAGTTTATTAAATTGAAAAAGAGCATGTAGGGAGATGTTTCGTTATATGGAGTATAATTTCTAACAATTTTCTGGAGCTGAAACAATATAATCATGGTAGTGTTTCCTGGCACTCAAATCATGCCTTCCTGCACTGCCTGTGTCACGGACCAGCCTGGGGGTCGATGTCATTCAGATATCCTCCTCCTCGCTTGCCATGGCCCCGAGGGATTCTCTATAACAAGAAACACCCAGTCGGAGATACTCTTTTCAGCTCACTCCCTAAATCACTGGTGATTCCATTGAGTGGCCACGCCCCTTTACCAGCTGTAGTCAGATTGCTTTGATTACCCTTCTGTTTAAGCTCCTGAGGTGCTCAGGGCAGATGTGACATCTTTTCAGTTCATAGAGTTTGAATGGGTCCCTGTACGATTATCTGTTTCCAGGCTTTCTGATTATGTTCTGTTCTGTTCCTCTGAGTTTGCCTTTTCCCCGATCTCTGTTTGTACATTGCCTGACCTTCGCCTATTTCACTGACCATCCAGCCTGATTTCTTGGATCATGGTTTTGCCCATGCTGGTTTTGGACCTGGATTGCTTGACTCCGATTTTGCCTGTCACATTAAAGCCTTTTGTTTATTTTACCGTATATCCACATTTGAGTCCTTATTTAATCCTGGCTCCCTGTCCCAGCCTGGGATAGGCCCCAGGCTCAACACAACCCTGTTTTGGATAAATGCTTATGGAGGATAGATGAATGTAATCACTTAAATAACTATTGTATATTAATAAACATCCAGCCCTGAAAAATATTTTTATTACTGAATTTTTAGATATCTTTTTTTTCTCTTATCTCATGGGTTTTACACTATAACTTCTTTTTAGATTAGGTTTCACATCACTATTATTATATTATTTAATTTAGAAGATGTTTCTATCGTAAATGACGTACAACTAGACAGTCGATGGAGCAATTGGGGTTAAGGGTCTTGCTGAAGGGCTCAAAGGTGAAATTACTCTGCTGACCATAGGATCATGGGATTTGAACCAATGGCCTTCTAATCATTAATACAGCACCCTTATTATTATTATTATTATTATTATTAGTAGCAATAGTATGGTTTGAGTAATAAAGTAATAAAGTTGCTGAAGAACCATGATGGCAATTTAGATTTTTCTTTTTAACTAAACAAATCTTCCATTATGAGGCCACTGGCACCCAAGCAGTGAAAGTTTCCTGTGGCTATGAAGCTAATATGCTTACAACATTCATTTTCACAGTTGCAATGTATTACAAGTCACGACTCAGCTGTCCGGATAGCACACCCAGCAGACACAACCACTGTGCAGTGTGAAGAGGTCTGCAGATTCAAGGGCGTCTCGACCCCTTTTGCAGACCCATCTGCAATGGGCGCACGGCTTCTGGCTGTGACAGATATAAAAATCCACTATGAGACTTAACTGTGTTTCATACTCTGAGAAAGGAATAACACAGCAAAGATTTTGTCCAGCATGAGCAGTAATAAGTGACAGAAATTAAATACCTATTCCTTAAGAGAAGACCAGTGATGCTCAGGTTCTGAATTGGAGGCTCAGAATGTGACTGCCTGTAGTCAACGGAACAGTGTGTGGCAGCAGTTTCTGCCTCTATTAATGCATTCATGCCCAAACCTCCTGAATTCAGTATTACTTAAAACTAGATTATGCTTTTGTTTCATATTTATAAACCCCACTTAATATTATTCTTGTATTAAACTTATTCTTTGAAAATACATGTCCTGACAGCTTGGGAAGAAACTCATTTATATCAAAGTAAATTTCTCTTGTACCAATGCATGCATGCACATCAATTAATGAAAATACACTGGCCTGGATTAACAATATGGGCATTTGGGCCCAGGGGCAAAGCAGAGCAACCCCTCATAAGCCTTCCCCCCTCCCATTCACGAA
Source organism: Mormyrus iriodes (assembly GCA_011763525.2). NCBI lineage: Eukaryota > Metazoa > Chordata > Actinopteri > Osteoglossiformes > Mormyridae > Mormyrus > Mormyrus iriodes. The sequence goes on from JAAGVU020000002.1 coordinate 4,010,759, forward strand.
TGTCTTTTAACAAGTTCATGCGGTTTAATATTTAATGTATTTAATATGATTGTATATTGTTCTTTTTGTATGGCAGTCACTGAAAAACCTATGTGACATTGTCTGTTAGACACATTCTCGAATTTTGTAAGCCACCAATCAGTTCCGTTTCAATCTGACGTGACATCATGTGTGGGTTAAATAAGTGTGTTGTTAGTTAGTTTAAATGTTAGTTACCTAGCTTAAATTTTATAAAGCGAATAAAGAAAATGTAAAGTAGGAGTGTGTCAGGGCCCTTCGAGGTGCTGTTGCCCAGGTGCACTTAATACTCTTAATCCAGCCCTAAAAATACATATCAATTAACTGATTATTGTTATCAGTTTGATGTGGCAACATTAACCTACAGTACCAGTCAAAAGTCTGCACACATCTACTGAAAGACATTTGTGTTTCAGCAAGATAATGACCCTAAGCACATCTTGAGGTTATGCAGTAAGTATTATCTTGTGAACAAGGAAAGAGATGCAGGGCTGTGACAGATGACCTGGCCCCCGCAATCCCCCCACCTAAACCCTATAGAGCTGCTTTGGGATGAGTTGGATCGAAGAGTAAGAGCAAGGTAGTCATCTTGTGCCCAGAACTTGTAGAAACTCCTTCATCACTGCTGGAGAAGCATTCCAGGTGGCTACATCTGGAGGCCAGTTTAAAGAATGCCTAGAGTCTGCAATGCTATCATCGAAGTCAAAGGGGGCTATATTGAAGAGTGTATAATTTGAGAAAATTTTGAGATGTTGAATACTTCTCTTGGTCGTTGCAATATTTGATATGTAATACTTCACTGCCTTGAGGCATTTTACTGTAACCTGAATAACATCTAAAACAGAGACAAATGCAGTAATAGCAGGTGTGTGCAGACTTTTGACTGATATTGTACTTCCCAGGGGGTCAATGTGTGCCAGCCTTAGGTGTCAGTGAAAAGGTTTTGGGTTTCAAACTTGGAGTGAAACTGAGGGCAGCAGTGAGGAACCATGTTGACATTCAACCAGCTGTAAAATCAGTTGCACTGTTGACCCTGGAGATGGTAAATATTAGGTGGCATCATGTCAGGGTTGTTTCTCTTCTGGTGGGGAGTCTGGCATCCTTTTACACTGCTCAGCCTCAAGCGTCACCTCTAAGCTGAGTTAATAGAAAAAAATGCCACATTCTTTATCTGTGTTATTGATGGACACACTTGTTGTCCTTAAATGTTTGCTCTTAATCTTTTGAGCTTTTTTCCATTTAAAGTTTTTTTCCTGTACAGTTGACTAGCACCAAACATACTGCATTCAAATGATTCATAACCTACAATCCTCCAAAAATGCAAGAATACCCATATACGTGCACCCATGACTTAACAGATGGATAGTTTCTTCTCCGCTTGAGCTATGAGTCCATCCATGGAGGCTTCTGATTGTGATTAGCCATACCGTGTTTCATTGACATGTAGGTATGAAACTGTGTGCTCTATAATAAGGTATCTCACATTTGTAAAATACAGCGTACACATCCTTGGCATGAACTTTGTTGAGCTGGTGGTGACCAGATGTGGATAGTTCAGGTCCCGAAAGTAAAAATCCAGACCAAGATTTCATTTCAACCAACCAGTCGAATTTAAAGAGTCTCAGTTACAGAGTACTCAACTGGTTGGTTGAAATGAAATCTTGGTCTGGACTTTTACTTTCTTGACCGGAAATGTCCACCTCTGGTGGTGACATATACCAGGTCAACCCATAGTCCTGCTAATTAATGTACTATTCAATTAAGGAATCTGTAGTTACAACACCAAGTTGATGCCTTCAGCTTATGCAGCTCGTAATTTTTGGCAGTGATAACTGCAGGTTATTTTATGGAATTAAGTTCTGAAACCCACCTGAGACTTCTTCTTCAGCTACATTTATATTACAATTCATTGTCATTAACCGTTGCAGATATAGGTATGATAACAGGAATCACAGTGTTCGTTTTTTTGTGGAAGAAGAGTCTTTGCACTTTACTTTGAATAAGGTACTTGTGCTGAATTTCTTTGTGATATATTCAGAGTGAGTTCTTAATTAATTCACGCTTTCAGTTTCTCTGCATCAATTATACATGCTTTGCATATTCTGTTGTTGTATGAGTCAAATATATTTCGGTAAGCAGTTGAGGTAAGGTATGTTTCCATTTGTCAGTGGAAATTGAAATTTGAATGTTCTCGCTACTTTCATGAAAGGTACATATAGCTATTCCCTGTATCTCATGATCCTCATCTGCATCCACAAAATACACCATCTCTCATGTAACGGGAATTCATTACCCTCTGCTGTGCCCTGAAGACCCATCTCTTTAACTCTTCTAGGTCAGTCTGAAGCTACTTTTGACAAAGTCCCCTTAGATTCAGGTACTTTATTGTTGTTTTACAGCCACTGAATTTACTGTTTTGTTTCAAGATTTGGTCATTTATTCCAAGCTTATTCATTGTACGGTATATGCTTCCCAAGTACTTTTCTCACTTATTTTGAAGTTGGTTTTATGGATTGACTTCAGATTTATGTCAAAAGGGACATCTCCTGGGCAATAGCACAGGTGGTGGTGAAAGCTTCACACCTTGGAGATGTTTCTCAGCAGCAAATGGAAAGCTTGGAAAGGACTGAAGGGAAATGGATGGACCAAAGCACAAGCAAACATGAGGAAAAACTTCATTCAGTCTAGTAAAGACTTAAAAGGAGTAAAAATGCATCTTTCAGCACAATGCCAAAGCTACACTGGAGTGGCTTAAAAATAAGAAAGCGAATGTCTTTCAGTTGACCAGTCGAAGTCCGGCCTTAAATCCTATTAGGGGGTCTGTGGAAAGACTTGTGGGAAAACTGCTGTCCATAAGCGATCTTCAAGCAACTTGAGAGAGCTTGAGAAAATCTACCGAGAATGGGAGAAAATAGAAAACTCCACATGCAAAGTTGGTGGAGATTTAAGCGAAAAGACTTGTGGCTGTAATTGCAGTCAAAGGCACTTCCACAAAATTATGGGCCTTTTTCATTCGATAGGATTTTCTGACATTTACTGCAACTTATTTTCCTTAAGAAGTCTTCATTTTGGATGTTGAGGTCTTGGGGAAAAAAAAGTTTACAAAACTATGCAGACACATTTACTATTTAGAAACTTAGAAAGTGTTCAGACACTTAGACAAAGAGTTGCAAAACCTGTCAGATAATCATAATGCAGCCCTTTTTATTACCTTTTTATTTATATGCCATGAAAAGTGTGTAGGCAGAGAAATATTATGTTGCATCCATGTTGCTATAATGAAATTATGCATACAGTTTGACTGTGTGCAAATTAATCTGGTCTTTCAAAGTTTATCACTTTTAATTATATTGACTGCACATTGTTCAAAAAACCTGACATGGAAAGATTGTATTTCTAATATGTGTGGTATTTATTTATACATATTGTTTATAGTATTCATGTATAATTTTTATTAGCAAAATTACAAAGCAACAATATTTATCCAGAACAGTATATATATGTAAACAGACAATACTGTTGTATAATGCTGTTATTTGTCAATGGTTGCTTGGTAAGAGTGTAACATTTACCTTTGACCTGCATCTGGTGGCAGAGAAAAAGCTTGGCTGTTTGTTTAAAGTTATTGGCCTCTCCATTAAGACACTGTAAACAGGAAACAGATGCACCAGGTGGAGAAGAGATACTCGAAGGGGTTTGTTTTATTATAAACCAAATGGGCTAATAATAAGAGTGAACCGAAACACAGGCCAAATAGAAACAGGGTTAGCAAAAGGAGCACTTTGCGTTCAGGTCCATATGCATTTGAATGTGTTCTGAAACCATTAAATAAAGCAAAACCACACAATTAAAAAAAAAAAGTGTTTAGCTACTGTTCACATTGCAGGAGGCCTTAATAAATCGACACACCAGATCTCCAACACAAGCAAACTGATATTGATGTATTCTTGCACAGCAGACTTCCTTCTTAATTTTTCCCAGATGGTTGATTCAGCCTGGGCTTTAAGTGAATGAAGCAGCACTGTCGGTGCATTTATGAAGGTGTATTTAATGGGGGCTGCGATCGACCGAACTGAACCAGGCCCCTAATGCATCCCCTCCCTCAGCCTTATGATTTGCACTTGGCCTCCTCTCATTGCACACAGATAGAGAGCATCAGTTTTGGGCAGAACTTATGAGATGTGCCCTCCTCAGCTGCCTTGGACCTAATAGTAATACATCTTTAATTTATAGTAATACATCTTTAAGAGAGATTGTCTTAGGCAAGTGTACAGAGAGCTGGTTTTATTTTTAGTAGTGGATTTACAGATCCATATGTTTCTTTAAAATGACCGGCATTTCCCACTGGAATAATAATTCACGGCTGTACGGAAAGCTGGTTAAAATGATTACCAAGTGCAGTCTCTGGGAAATCCGTGTTTATCAATAGATTGAAGCTTGTTCGTGCTGCTGTTGTTATCAGTGTTATGGATTTCTGCACCTCACTTTCTCTCCCACTTTCCCACCCACCGTTTAAAAGTCTAAAAGCCCAGGGAGCCCACGGAGCTTGAGGCTGGAGAGCATGAGGGGCTGGTGGCCTGGCTTGTTAGTAACATTTTCCTGAAGCCGCAAATGGCCAGAATCGTCACCTCTCCTTGGGTTTGTCTGCCTGACATCATAGGTGATTTTTCCTATGCAGGAAAACACCAGAGATTATTCTTTATTCGTTAGCCCCACAAAATTTTTATTCACAGCACCGTTGATGAAAGGAAAAGAAAGAAAATGTCTGGTGCTCAGAGATGTACCTTTCAGAGAACAAAATGTATTGGTAACTTGGGGTTATAACTGGGAATAAAATGTAGCAGAAAATAATCCTACATGACAGCCAGAGGTTTCTTTATAATTATTGTACAAAATAACAGAAGGCACAGCTTCCCTGATGGAAGCATCGTCTTCGTGTGTAGATGCGTGGCACTTAGCAGTGACCAAAATTTCAGAAGGAGATGTAGGCAGGAGCATTTGGTGTAACTTTTTAATGAAACACTTTCCAGGCGGGTCTGTGCAGAGCGAGCGTGCGATTGGGGTTTGATGCTAACAGATAGGCGAAGGACATGTGCATGATTGACAGGCTTGGTCCTTTTAGTTAAGCCATACTTTAGTCTGAGGGACTTTAATCTTTTCTCTTCGCTTGACTTCACAAAATGGGCATCATTAAACGTAGTTCCTTTGGATCATGCACACAGATCTTAGAGATTTTAATGTGAGACCTTTATTGTTGTTGAGCTGCGTTTAGTTGTCTGAGCTTAATGGTTCTGCTGAAGAGAATGCCCAGCTGACCTTCAAATCACAAACTTGTCAAAGTTTACACATGCCTGTAAGATCTGAAAAACCTTTAAAATTCTTTATTCTGTGCTTAATTAAACATGATCTTAGAAGAAAAGTCCTACAGTCCTAACTGAAAAGACAGTGTTTAAACACAGATAAATACAATTTCTTGGAACGAAGAATCAGCTTAATTCCCTGCCAGGAGTTCAAAGAGATATTTGTTGAACTATAGAGCTGGAAAAAGATTCTGGAAGGAACTACACCCATTAGCATGCGGAAACAAATGTTTGCTACCCTTTTCTAAAGGTCCCTTATTGGTATTTAATTTCATTGGTTTCAGTACAGAAGGGTTGCCATGGTGATTCATGTCACAATCACGTGAATGCATTTAAGACGTGGCCTTCCTGTGATGGCACAGAAAGTCTCTTTGTGTTTGTTCCTTTTTGTCTACCTTGTGATGCGTCTGTGATTGCTGTTGGTGTGCCATATTAGGCATGTGTTTATGTGCAGTTCTGTTGGTGTGCACTCAGAATGTGTGCATGTGCCTGAATGAGTGTGTTTCTGTTTGCTGCGCTTTCAATGGTATGTTCTGTGGGAGCACCAGGCTATGAATAGCGAATCAAAAATGGAATGGAATGAATCACTTGTAAAAAAAAAGAATCAAACTTGAATATTGGATGTAAAATGTATCAAATTATGAGGGGTCACTTCCACATGGAAGAACAAAGATGTGGGACAGCAGGGTTTGAGGCTTATTAAACAAGCTCAGCAAAAAATGGAGACAATACCTCTTTACAGCAGATGAAGCAACCTGCCGAACTCTACACCCCGTAAAGCACGAAGGAAATGCAACCAGAAATCTCCAGTGCCTCTACAATATTGTTTCCCAATCCGGTCCTCGGGGACCCACAGTCAATCCATGTTTTTGCTCCCTCCATGCTCCCTACCAGACAGTCCCCATTTTTGGGAGCAAAAACATGGACTACTGTGGGTCCCTGAGGACCGGATTGTGAAACACTGCTCTATAAAACTGGAGAGCACTTTCCCCCCATTTTTCTTTGACACTATCCCTCCTTTCCCGTTACCTTCCTGGTATTTAAGTTAACAATAGCCAGCAGGGTTTCATTAAGTGTGTTACCTGTAGGCTTCTGCCTGGTGATCACTCACTATGGCAGCACAAGTGATCACCCAAGTTCAACTCTAGGTTGTTCCTCTGCCACCAACTAAAACACAATGAAAGGTAACATTAGTACTAAAGCAAATATATTATTATTTTTTCTCTTTAAAAGTAAATAGGAGGAAAGAATATTTTGAATACAGTATAATATAAAGGGTGGGAATCTTACTAATTCTGATTTGAAAGGTGTCACATTCAAATATAAAGTTAACAGAAATGTAAATGAAAAACTGAAACAAAATATTCATTGTAAACAGTGCAACTAATTAAAGTAAAACTGGCAAGGCATATATATATATATATATATATATATATGTGTGTGTGTGTGTGTGTGTGTGTGTGTGTGTGTGTGTGTAGCATATATAATGTGTGTGTATATGAAATTTGAATAAAGCAACGCTGACATACATAACATGACTATGTACTGGCATTTACTGGCTATTCTATTTTTTAGTGATAATGACTGTATCTGCAGCCGACATTCCCCAAGAAGGTAGACAAGGTTGCGATCCCCACACCCGCACAGGAAGCTGTCAGTGCTGTTATACAAGTTGTCCTTCATAGTGATGGGCGGTGATAAATGTTAACTCTGCATCCTGAGTGAAAGGGCAGCTCTCTGCACACTGACTCAGTGGCATAAAAGCAAATTCCACAGTCGGTGGATGAGACCTTAGCATTTGTTGGGCCTGTGATGTTCTCTCCTCTCCTGCCACCTCTGTCTGCCTACCTGTCTGCTTCATTGCCTGAGATGAATGCCCCTTTTGTACACAGAAGGAAACACTGTTTATTACTTTCTATATTACCAGAAACTGAAAAAATTCCAGTGTTCCAATGGATGTATTCCAAGGGAAAAAATGAATAAATAAGAATAAAAAATCGATTTGGAGTTTGTGAATGCTTTTAAATCTCACCCAATTGAAAATGAGTTCTTTAAAAAAAAAGCAGAAACAAGTTTTTCATAGTTTTAAATATTAGGAAAACAAGAATATCTCAGCCTCTCTAATGATTCCAGGATTAATGCAACAACAGCCTCTCACACAAAATGATGATTTCTTATATCAACCAAGTTAATGGACGATGAATTAATGAATTAACCTTTACTCACCAGTAAACACGGTCAAGTCATCACCCCTATGAATATTTGTGTTTACCGAAAGAATATTTAAAAAATAAGCAATTTATTTAAAAATATTTTTAAAATATGGGAACACGGTACTTGAGGTGGCACACATAACTTAGCTACTCAGCTAGAATTCTATAAAAAAAATCATCAACTTTATAACTCTTGCATGACATGAACCGCCGTGATTGATTAATGACTAAATAACAGGGGTTCAGTATGTGACAAACACTAAGTTAATAGTTAAGTAATACATTAAGTAATATTAAGTAAGCGTGCACTACATTATTTGTGCCTCCAAGTAAAGTGTTACCAAATATATTTAAAAATCTATGTAAAATCAGACGTAAGAGCTGTAAGTAAGTGCATTTTCTTAAATCAGTATTTCTGTTTTTATCATTATTGTTATAGTATTATGTTATTCTGTAATGACCCATAAGATGGACAGTATGGCAGCATCTTGGGTGCTTCTCTTGCCTTGCACCTCCTGCTTGGGGGTTCAAATCTCAACCCGGCTCTGTTTATGTGGAGTTTGTATGTTCCCCCTGTGGTTGTCTGGACTTCCTTTGTGGCTTCCTACTGCACTCCAAAGACATGCTATTAAGTCAACTGGTGTCCCTGAATTGAGAATTGTGTATTTCCCCTACGACAAAACAACATTCCATCCAGTGTGTTCCTGTGTCTTGTGACCCGCGCTGACTGGTGTAGGTTCTAGGCCTCATTGTGATACTAATCAGGATAAGTGGTTGGAAGATGGATAGAAGAACATGTTACATAAGAACTGAGAACTAAAACGCTCTAACGGCAAAAGAGTTAACTTGCGTTAAAGCCTTTTCCGATGCATATGCTATCATAAAAAATAGACTTTATATAAATACTTTCAAAATAGGTAAGGTTTAAGGAGAGTGGTAAGTACAGCAACTACTGCAATTATGAAGGATTTTTACTGTGCTGCAGTGAAAATGCCATGCACAGCAAGTAACTGACAGAAACTTTCCACCATCTAAAAACAGTACAACTATATACAACATTACTAGCTGTGTTAAAGAAAAGAAAAAGAGTGAAAAGGAACATGGTAAAAAGTAAAATAATATTTATGTCAGGGTCGTATAGTATATTTTATATATTTTAATGTTTTTTTTTAACAAGTAGACAAGGGGGTTTATGTAAATCTTGATTATTATCTTTATTGACTCAGTAAAACCTCAATTGCTATGGCAGTGTGTAGACAAAGCTGAATGAATTCCAGGTGTATATTTGCAGGTATATATAAAGCCTGGCTTTAGGCAGTTCTGTCCGGCACTGATGGAGCACTACTGTGCTGAGAGTAATATTGGGCTTGAAGCAGCACCTTCATTTACGCTTCTTGGCTCTCTCAGGGTTTCTAGGCTTTGCATCATCCTCACGAAGTAAGTCATCATCAAGAAGTGTCCAATGCAGTCCAGGGGATACGCGGTGGAACGTGGTCCATTGCAGTGCTTTTTAGAGGGCACCCCGGATTGTTTAAAGCCAGACTGCCACAGTGCGTCCTATAGCCTTCATTCACCAAATCCAAGAGCCACCCAAGCACACACCCAACATTTTGGGCTAAGAAGTCAGCCATCTAGTTCCTGCCCAGCAAACACGGAACTTTCAACTAATGCTTATCTATGGTTCTCCTATGGTGAGTTTTACTAAAAGTTTCTTATAATGTTTTGAGAGCATTCACTTAAGGTTATTATGCATCAGAACTTTCCCCAGACTTAAAACTCTAACATTACATACAAAATTCCTATAACATTTATAGAATCTAACTGAAAAATTGCCATAAGGTTTTGCAAAGGTTTCTTGTATTGCAATGGTTAGGGTAACGTTAATACAACCAAACAGGAATCCTTTCCAAAGGTTATCATAATGTTCCCACATTATACGTTTTTGGAGGATGTTCCATATATCAAGCCATGCAACAAAAAAATCCTAGAACAACCAAGTTAACCTTCAGGGAACGTTCCCATAACCAAAAAAAATAGCATAGCTCTGAATGTTCTGGGCACCAAACATTGCTACTGGGTATCCGCCATTTTAGATTTGGCTGAAAGGTTTCAGAGTAATCTTCAGCTGAGTGGAATAATGAAAGAGAGGTGAGGACTTTGCACCTCAAATGAGCTTTTCTGTGAATGCCTGGAGGCTGGGCGCTACACTGCGTGAGAGAAATGAGCACAAGGCTTCACTTGTTATCCTGCATTACAGCGGCGATGTTCTGTTGCATGTGAGGGGGGCCGCTGATTGACTGGCCCTGGCAAGTGAACCTTGCCCAAGATAATCATCAGGGGGTGGGAAGGGGGGCACTCGAGGGGTCTCACATCCCTCCCTGCAAACTTAACAAGCCTGGATTTGCTTTCCGGATTGATAATTACGTTTGTTTTATGGTGTATCTTCGGTGTGTTGACCGAGGCGCTTTAATTAATGTATTATGAAAGGCTGTTTACAAATGGGGCTGTTTACAAAAAGCTGACAGTAATCCGGCTTGCCTGTCAGTGTGTCACACGCCCAACTGTTACAAGTCTGCGATGAACTGCAGTCATTAGGAGCAGGTGAATGACAAATCTCTGTTGATTTATGGGAGTCCTCAACTAATGGCAGAAGATGCCGTGCTCCCCCCGTTAGTGTATGAGCGAGCTGACGTGTCTGGTGTCCTCAGAGTGTTTCTGTGCTGAGATCACAAATCAAATTAAGTTACGCCACACAATCTTGGTTTTTCACTAGGTCCCACCTTGGGCTAATTATTGCAGGAAATAAAACATGAAATACTTAATCAGTGTGCTTGGCTTTGTGTCACGTAGTGAGCTGTTTGGGGTAAAATTTTTGCAAAAGGATCTGATGAAAGGAGGTGTGAATGTCGCACATGAGAAGTGCGAGTGAGACATGGAAGATGGTGAATAAAATACGCGGTGAGCTTTAACATAACATCTGTGGCAAATGGGAACATAACTCATGGAGTCATGCTAAATTATGACCAAAAGGCTCATGGGACGGGATTTTTTGAACATGGATTCAAGCCAGGACTGTGATCTTGTTACATATCCTCAGTAACATGGTCCTGTACAAGGACTGGGGTTTAGACTAGATCCTGTGTAAAATAGTTTTACCCCTGACTGTGGGTTACAATGATCAGATGATAAAAAAATATCACTTAGCAAATTGTACAGAGAAAAGTCTCGTAATCTCATAAACACCCAGGCCTCCCACAATCAGACACAGGCCCTGATCCACCCTCCTTACCTCAGCCAGATCAAAGGCATTCTCAGCTGGTTACTGGCACCGAAGTGGAGACTAGAAAGGGATGAAATATGAAGAGAGACAAATCCTGAGATCATGTAGGTGCTGGTCAGCTACCTGCTGAATATTTTGTGCCGGTCACAGGTTTACATGTTACCACAAGAAAAGGTTGTGGTCTCTTCATTAGTTATCAGGTTCAGGATAACACAGGTTAGGAGTTCTTCGGGTTCAGAACAACACAGAAAAGGAATTCTTTGGGTTCAGAATAACACAGAGAAGAAGTTCTTTGGGTTCAGGATAAGACAGAGAAGGAGTTCTCTGGATTCAGGATAAGACAGAGAAGGAGTTCTCTGGGTTGAGGATAACACAGCGTAGGAGTTTTCTGGGTTCAGGATAACACACAGCAGGAGTTCCTTGGGTTCAGGATAAGATGGAGAAGGAGTTCTCTGGGTTATTAGTACTTTCCATTTATCTTTTTCTTTTCTATGTGTTTACTTTCACAGACTGTGTCTTTCATGTTCCTGGTAATTTCCTTAACTCGGTCATTAAATGTATTTTCTCTCTGTAACTCACACAGAAGGTTTCCACGCCTGACTCAGCTAATGAGCACGTTGTTTATGTCGATAACCCTTAATTTATTCCAGCTGTTAAGTTTATTAATTTCAAGGAGAATTGCGTCATATGGTGAAAAAAAATCCACCTTAGATGTTGTCATCCCAACCCCTTGTGTCAATATAGATTATTGATTCAGGTGTGGGAGTATATGATCTTCCACACTATATACCCAGCTCCAAGGAGGACCCCTCGAGCCATTATACACACATAACACTCTTGGAAGTGTTCCCCCACAATGGCTCTCTTCTTCTCTGCCAATCCTCTGAAGCTGAAATATATTATTCATTAAAGTTGCCTCCACAAGTCCACACAAACGTGTTCGCTGCAACACCTGTCAGCAGCCTGAAGGTGGTATCAGAGGACGACGCCACCATTTCGAAGTTTCTTGGACAGCATTTAGTAAATTATTGAAATGAGCACGACAGGCCTGGAGCTGGAGGTGTCAGGGAACATCTACTACTTTTCACCACGAGCCCTCAGTCTCCAGGTAATGACTGCTGTCCCCTACAGCACAGAAGTGAGATGCATCGAATGGCACCTTTGGTCATAATTACTGTTATTATCCCAGACGTCAAATACACAGCAAGCACCTCTAGTGACACTTTGGAGAAAAACAAAAACCTCTTTTTTTGTGATTGTTGCCACGTTTCAGTGCCCAGTGCAATATTTTTGGCGTCAGCTCGCTGTTTCCCTCCTAACTGGATGAACTTCTTCACACGTGATAGACCCTAATGTGAAGATGCTTGAGGAGAACAGGAAAGAGGGATGCCCCCACTTCAGTCCTCCCTCACACATATTTGTCTTCCCCTTAAACTAAAATTTGTTTTTAAAATTTTGCGTCCTGGAATACCTCATTTTGGGGAGTGCTACACTGAAAGTCTAAGGTCCCTGGTTTGATCCTGGGTTCAATCCTGGGTCCGGCTGTGTGTGGCAAAGGTGAGAATGTGGGGAGCCTGGCATTTGCTGGCTCTGCTGTCCATTGGGACACGTCCCCTTTTTCGGGGGGCAATCTGTGGCTCAGTAGATTAGGCCTTCTGTTTCTGTGATTGGATGGCCACCAGTTTCTAACCCTGTGCTTAGCAGAATAGTCACATCTCTGTTTGGCGTGAGATTTTCAATTCGCGATAAGTCTGCACACACATGCACATGTATGTAACAGTTTTATTACCTTGTATATAGTCTTTAGGGTTTGTAAACTACACCAGTGGTTTTGATTTTGCTAATTTTATGTTTATAATGGAGTAATATAGATTTTCCATCAACTTCCTTGCATGAGAGTGAGAGTCTGAAAGCGTGAGTGTCTAGCCAGATGTGTGAGAGTTGGCAGCCCTGACATAAAGCATCATTTCATGAGTGAGGTGTGCTTTATGAGAGCATAATAGTCTATGAATTGGGGTCCACTGCACATCTGAGAGTATGAAGAGTATGGTGACTATGGTCATTTGGCTCTATTTCCAGTCTCACACCGCCGCTACACTCAGATTGACATGTGTAAGAGTGCCTGAAAAGCACACACACAAAAGTGCGAACTAGCAAGTTTCTGAGCACTCTCAAACTCTCTCAGCGTCTAATGTTTTCGTGAGGCTGGTGCTTAGACAAGTGTACTTAGTGTGCATGACACTGGAACAATGAACACTAAACCCTACATCTGCAGTGTATCTGAAATATCAGTGATTAATGTTGAATAATATCCTTGACTTGTGGCTGACGTCCGAGTTACCCTTCACAGTTTATCAATCATTTTCTAACAGTAAAGTTATACTAGAGAAAAAAATGCACAGATATTTAAATCATAATTTAATTACATTTTCTTTTTATGTCTTTTGATTTATGTGTGGATCCCAGCCTGCCAAGCAGAGCTTCTCCACTCTTTATAAAAAAGCATGATTTGGTGATATGAATGCTTTGAAACTTCAAACAGATATACTTATAATTTATATTACAGAAGTGTGCTGTGTGATCATTTGACCAAAAGGAAAAAACCTAGGAGTGAAATGGAAGTCTTATTAAATGACTGAAAAGTTTGATATTTTAAGTCTTGTTTCTGTCCATAATGTATGTCCTTCTCTGCATCTGTGTTTGAATCAGTAAATATCCAGGTTTTTGGCCGTAATTAGGTTTTCTGTGTAAATGATCTCTTATATGTCTTCTTATATGTATCTTATACATCTCTCATACACACACATGCACTCATGCACACACACAGGCACACTAGCTTTATTGCCTAATAGAGGAGCTGTACTTACTGTTGGTGAGCTGCAGGTGGCTGTCCATGGCTAAATAGGCACTTATGCAACAACCTAACGAGGATACCCTGGTCCCTGTTCCCACGGCGACAGCTATTTGTGTTTTTTTTTCCAAAGTTCAGGTATTGCTTGCAAAAAACAAAACAAAAAAAAACGAGTAAACAATTGGTCTTCATCTTTATTTTTGTTTTTTGAAGACCATCCAGCTATTGAGTATAAATCCACTTTTCCAAGTGCAATTTCCACTTTCTTGTTAACATCCCATGGAACTTAAAAGGGCAATCTCAGCTGCGGAAGAGGCCGTGCAGGGACTCTGGGCCCGCGCAGTCCTAATTATGCCAGCATATGAAGACTCAGGATTTTCATATGTCTGATCTTCCCATTGTTCTACCTTCTCATATCAGTCGGCAGATTTATGTTTTATGAGTACAGCCAGATATGTGCAGCAGCTATGGATGGAAATCAGACCTTATCTGAATAAAAAAGATGGGATTTCAAAGGCAGGACCTCTAAAGCACTGAGGGAATGTTTTCCCAGTGATACGTTATGACACAGGGGTCTCTACTTTCTGTTTCCCAGCTCTTCCGTTCCTTTTGCAGCATGGTTGGAACACGTAAAACAAAAAATGACAAGTCAAAGCTGGCTAGCAGCGCAGAGGATAACCTGCAGATTAAAGAACTTGACTTTTCTGTACGATGTTGCTAGTTTAAGTCTTTATTGGTTAGCGGGCATTGTGTCCATAGGCAAATACTCATTTCACTCTGAATTGTTTCGGGAAATGTATGGAAATGAGATCTATTTAAGTTCCTTTACTGGGAACAAAAAAAATTTACAACAGCACAGGGACTTACATCTGAGAAAAAAAAAGTTTTTGACAGTGAACATCTGCTGTTCTTTATCATACTGATACAATCAAGTTATGTTTGTTGAAATGACATGTCATGTACTGAGTGCAGCGATGTGGCAAAAAGCAGCTCTATTCTGTTTGAGTGCATTTAAGAAAACCAAGATTTTAATGAGCATTCAATCTCTGATTAACTCTGCAGGACATTATGAAATTCTGGCAGCCAAATGTGGCATGGGTAAATAGTGGCTAAGTGATTGCATGACACTTATTTTTTTATCAGACTTTTTTTTTTGCTCCAGCATAGTGTGTGCGTGTGTCAGAAAAAAAAAATGTAAAAAAAAAAAATATATATATGTATATGTATATATAGGTGTATGTATATATATATATATATAAGAAAGACTCACAGTTCTGCTGGACATACGTCATTTTACGTGTTCATTGCATTTTAAGAGAGA
>JAAGVU020000002.1:4025901-4037628 GCA_011763525.2 Mormyrus iriodes
AATGTATATTGTGTTCCGCGGGGGGTGCTGGTGCGCGGTTGTGCTGTCGTTCGTGGGTGGGGTGAAGGGAAACCCCCCCCCCCCCCCAAAGACATCAAAAGTGAGGGAGAGAGGAGGTGATGGAGAGGCAGAGGGATACAGTGTGCAGCCAGTGTGAGATCTGTCAGGTGTTATTTATGGGTGTAGATTTGGGGCAGCGTTTAAAAACTTCCTTGTTGATCCCTCGTGAGTGTATCATAAATAGTGCTGCAATGTCGATTTTTTGTGAATTTCCTCTCGTTATTATTATTATTGCTATTATTATTATTAATCCGAGACCGTATTGATAATTAACTGAAGCTGATATAGTAAATTAACACACCATTGTAAATATGTGTGCCGTTTCATTACTGATACACACTATCCTCATTACCAGTAAAAAAAACGCCATTAATCACATAGCTCCCATTGGTAGGGTGCTTATTGACATTTGTCCTGAGTAATAATATGTTTTGCAGAAGGATAGTACCGTAATTCCACTGTGGTTTTGCTATGGCATTTAATGTGCCCAATGACTATTAAACCATTACATTACATAAACCATTACACCTGGTGTGATCAGTCACCTACCCAAGGCTAATGTTTAAACTGCTGTTTAGGTCTCCGGCGGTCTATATAACATCCCAGGGGTCTTTTATTAGTTTATAAAAGCGAACCGCACTTTACAGCAAGAGTCTTGCTGCTGCGATTAAAAGTAAATGCCCCTGTTTTTTTTTCTGAACTTTGGAATGGTCTTTCCAGAAGCAAGGCAGTATGGTCCACTATATTTAAAAGTTTGAATTATAAATTGATGTGGGTTTGTTCAAAGTTGTTGTGTAGCCCCTGCTCCAAAGCTGCTTATACTTGTAGCTGGGCATTCACGGGAAGCTCAGCCTAGCTGTACTTATGCCATCCCTATCCCTATTTGCCTCAGTTGTATGTCGCTCTGGACAAAAGTGTCCGGCAAGCAAAAATAAATGTAAATTTAAATTTAAGAAGAAAAATAAATAGTATGATGTTTTTGTTACTAACGGGGGTCGTACATAACAAGACTTTAAAAAGTATCTAGAGTGACACCAAACTGGACCTGTGTTTGAGCCTAGGCTGGATCTCGTCAATGTGTGACTAGAATTCCGGAACGCAGTAGAATGACAGAAGAGGGTTACAGCCTGCGTCTCCTTGAAGTGTTTTAGGCAGATGTGGCCTACTGGCTGCCCACTGTAAACAACTCACTGCTGCTTCAGTCGTGATAATTATGCATGGCACCGTACACCACCATGAAACGTGCAGCGTGAAAAAACAGCATAATGGCAGGGGTGTGAAAGACAGCGGCTCTGCATTCCAAAGTGAAGAGTGTGGGTGGGGGGGGGCTTTCTTCACCCATGGATAAGACAAAACTGTCAACAAATTAGTGGAAAAATAATAAAACAACATAATAAAGGGATCTTTGTAAATGAAGCAGACAAACTAAGTGCTTCTAACACAAGGAACCAAAATAAGTCAGATATAGGCAGAATTAAAACAAGCAGACAAGGCCTTGACAGGCTCATTAGCAGACAGCACTTTTCTCATTTGGAATTACACGTCTTCACTCAAATAACGTGGGAATGCTGCTGCCGACAGTGGAACAAAGTACTGTAACCTTATCCATGACTTACCGCTCACTTGCACAGTTTTGTTATGATTTCTTATAACAAAGCAGATGAGCCTTTTCCATCTTTTCAAAGATATGGATAAGATTACATGATGTGTCCAGCCATAACCACTTCAGTAGTGAGTTACAATAAGCCTGGTACTTATCATAAGAAATATAGGGCATGGGGCAGGGTACACTCTGGAAAGGATGCCAGTCCATGGTAAGGTGCCCGCATGCTCACAAACAAACACACACACACACACACACACACACACACACACACAATTTACAGACATAAATAACTAAATTACATGTTTTCAAGAGTACAAGATATGCAGATACACATACACAACCAGTGTGGGAGAATAGATACACAGCCAGTGTGGGAAGACACATACAAAGCCAGTGTGTGACAGCACATACGCAGCCAGT
Organism: Mormyrus iriodes; assembly: GCA_011763525.2. Classification (NCBI taxonomy): domain Eukaryota; kingdom Metazoa; phylum Chordata; class Actinopteri; order Osteoglossiformes; family Mormyridae; genus Mormyrus; species Mormyrus iriodes. Next base: position 4,027,988 of record JAAGVU020000002.1, read on the forward strand.
GTGGGATGACACATACACAGCCAGTGTGGGAGGAATCATACGCAGACAGTGTGGGAGGTCACATACATAGCCAGTGTGGGAGGACACATACATAGCCAGTGTGGGAGGATGCATAAACAGCCAGTGTAGGAGGACGCATACACATCCGGTGAGGGAGGACACATACACATCCGGTGTGGGAGGACACATACACATCCAATGTGGGAGGACACATACACATCCAGTGTGGGAGGACGGATAAACAGCCAGTGTGGGAGGACGCATAAACATCCAGTGAGGGAGGACACATACACATCCAATGTGGGAGGACACATACACATCCAGTGTGGGAGGACGCAAAAACAGCCAGTGTGGGAGGATGCATACACAGCCAGTGTGGGAGGGCGCGAAAACAGCAAATGTGGGAGGACGCATACACAGCCAGTGTGGGAGGGCACATAGACATCCAGTGTGGGGTGCTTGTAGCTCAGGAGGTTTGGGTTAAGGATCTATGTCCATGCTGAGAAGGTGATGGGTTCAAGTCCCATGGCTGGCAGAATAATCCTATCACTGTGCTGCCCTTGTGCAAAGCCCTTAGTGCTTTATGACCCAAGATTTCAGACCTGAATGTCTGTAAAATAAATTGAAACACTTTTGCAGTCTGGCTTTGTTTGAAAGCTTTCATGTTTTTTTTCCACTAACTATGTTACAGCCAGCTGCAAAAATAGCCCTCTCAGAGAGAAAAGATCCATGTTGTGGCCAGTTGTGGCCCTTTTCCTCATTACCCTGTTTTTTCCCCTCACTTCCTTGGGAAGAGTTCCACAGGTTTCCTTTTCTCATTGTTAATTTCCTTTTTAGGGTCATTCTGGGCCTTAAAAGAAATCCAGAAATGCACCACAAGTGATTTACATTGTGAGTAATATCACTGGGATATACAAAATCTCAGAAAAATGAACACGCAAAATATTGATTAGACAGCAGACAACTGCATTAAAGAATAAGAGACAGCAATGTTTTAAAAGTTATATATGTAATAAAAAATTCCTTTTGAGAAATACATGGGAGAGCTTTCACCTTCCTTGTGAATGCCCCCTGATCATTTACCCCAAGCATAAAAAAAAGCGTGGCTCCCTTAGCACATTGAAATGACCCGGTAAGTCAGAGACAGACTCATAGAGTCCCCAGCACCTGGTTGTCATGGGAACTAGTGATGAGACATGAAAAAAGGTAAGAAAACTTTTGGCGAAGGAGACCTGCTTGTGTGAAGACTTCCTATGCTTTGGCAGAGTCTGGTTTTTAAAAGCAAAGCCCCTCCTCCAAACATAAACCTCCCCTCAAGTCTAATCTGACACAGTTGCCTAGGAAACAGGCCTCTGACTAGATGAAAAGGAACTACAGAATAGAACATCCTTGTTTATTTACTTAAAAGGTCTTTCACAATAAGGAAACCACTTTGACAGTAACCATCCTTTTTTGTGGTAAGGGGTTACGGGTTAGTGTTTTAAAGATAAAGGGTATAGGACTGCTAAGGACTCCTAAGCTTTTTACAGAAACCCAAAGAACCTCAGGTGCAAGATCATTCCAGTCAATAGCTGGGTTCACCTTATGTAAATACTCAGCAGTATTACTGTAACTAAATTAATAAAATTAAATTAAATCAAATAAAATCATAATGTTCCCTGGGTATGCCAACTCCATAGGTAGGGGCAGGCTTATCAAATAAATTATGAATGAAATTATAATGCCAGCATCAGGGTGTGTTTTATAAATGGAAAGATATAACAGTTATTTAACAGTTTTAAAATGACATTTAAATAATTCATCAATCTTCAACCCACTCAGTCACTTATTAAAAGCAAGTTCATATGTACCAGTTGCATTGAATTTACCTGTCACTTCTCTCCAAATCACTTCCCCTTCCCGTTGATGGATATTTTACTGGAGAAATGCAGGTGCACTAAGGCTCGAATCAGCAATTTTAAGCTTAGGACAATGTTTCTCAACTCAGTTCTCGTGGACCCCCAGACAGTCCACGTTTTTGTTCTAACCAAATTGCCAGGGAACTGGGAGAGAGCAAAAACGTAGCCCATCTGGAGGTTCACGAGGACTGGGTTGAGATACGCTTGCTTACTGTGACAGTACCTACTGCCTCGACTATAAAATTGCCCATGCCCCTTTCTTTCACATGGTTTAGGCCAACTCTAATCTAGGATTTAGGCCTGTAAGTATACTGTATCTCAGCAGGTATGGAAAAATCTTGACGTGGACTTGTTCCAGATCATCCAAAATGCTGCCGCTAGAATGCCAACTACAGATTACTCCAGTCTTTCTTCCCTTACACTGGTTTCCAGACGCCTTCAGAATGCACTTCAAGGTGCTGCAGCGTGTTTACAAGTCACTCAGTGGTCTCGGCCCAGTTTACATCACAGACCTTCTGATTGAATGTGAATCTAACAGGCTGCTAAGCTCATTTGGAGCTGGTCAACTAATAGTGCGAAAAGTGAAAAGTAAGCAAGACCAAATGACATTCAGCTATTTTGCCACCCATAACTGGAACCGACTCCCAGAGAAGGTTAGAAATGTATCACATGTTGCCAGTTTTAAAACAAGGCTTAACATATTGCTTACTGTTCCACAGTGCTTTTGATTATCACTGCCAATCAATGTTAATGCTTATTCTTACTTTTATTGTCTTTTTCTTGTTGTTTTAAATGTTCCATTTAATTATTCATATTACTTGTTCTTATTTTATTTAAAGCACTTTATATGTTTGAAAATATGCTATATAAATAAACTTACCTTGCCTCATTCGATACAGCAGACGAGTGCCTCAATGTGACAGCACAGTAGCAGCAGCCAATAGGATCCAGGGGCGTGTCAGCATAGCAAATCTGATTGGACAGGCAGGTTGGAAATTCTCACACAGGAATTCACTTGCTAAATGGAGCCATTACAATATATAACATCTGATTGCATCACTCAAGAGTCAAAACCTGCCTAGTTAATTAGACATTTCTTCTCACATTTGCAGTGTTATTCCAGTTGTCTTAATAGATATTAAAACTCAAGCAGGCATGATGGCAGAAAGAATGAATATACTGTACGGACATGCCCGCATACATGTGTGTAACACAATGCAGGACACCCCAAGATATGAGCTTATGACACTAGCCAGACAACAGGAGAACATCATTACTATTCTATACTACCTCATGGTACAGCTAAGCTCTGAATCTGCTGACCTGAGGACGAACAAACAAACAGACAAAGAACAAGCCGTGGGTACGTTTAGGGAGAGCACCTACCTGAGGTCAAGTCTGCGGCCTGAACTGTAATTATGCAGCACACGGCAGCGCAGTCAGGAGGTTAATAACAGAGGGACACTTTAAATTCATTTAATGAACGTTACTGTGCCAACCGCACTCCTGTTGGGCAAATATTTACTGTAGTATTTAGGGGAGGGAAAAGGGCCAGAAGCTAGACAAGCGGTCAATATTGTTGACAGCTTTCTCGGCTGGAATGGGGGGGGGGGGGCTTTGGGGGGGCACGCTGGTCACTTCCCCTGCCAGTCATCTGCATTCGCCTGCCAGTCAGCTGGAGTGATGTTGATGGCTGTGCCCGTAACCGGACTTTAACATATGCATGCAAGTGCACCGAGAACAAACACTGCACGAGAGCTTACGCCTGGGTGACACTGCCAATTATAACAATTGTAGAACGAGCGCTGCAGGACTACCTTTGCCCCAAGATGGATACGTCACCAGCCAGTGCCTGTGGGCCCTGTTAAGCCCTGCACTGTGTTAGATATTTATTGTGATATTAATGAGACGCACGTGCGATGCCACATAAACAGAAGTTTCACTATTACCATTTAACACATACATCCATTTTCTGTAACCATTTGCCCCATTCAGGGTCACAATAGCTCTGGACCCTATCCCAGAGGCCACGGGTGCAAGGCAGGGAACAACCCAGGATAGGGCGCCAACCCATCACAGGAAACACTCACAACCCATTCATAGGGGCAATTTGGTAACTCCAATTAACTTCAGCATGTTTTTGGACTGTGGGGTGAAACCGGAGTACCCAGAGGAAACCCCACAATGATACACGGAGAACATCCAAACTCCACACACAGAGCCATGGCAGAGACTCAAACCAGGGTCACAGAGGTGTGAGGTTACCATGCCACCACTACCATTTAACCCATTTCACAATTTTCCTACTAGATGACAAGCAGGTTTAAAGAGCTTGTATATGATGTATAATATGTTAAACTTGCTGTAATACCACAACCTTAACTGAAAATACATATGTAAAGCACAGACAAATATACCAGAACATTACATTACACATTGGGCCACAGGGGAAAAAGGAACAAATATAAAGGAGATTTTCCCTGCTCTCAAAGCAAACAGTTATGAAACAGAAGAATCAAGAATGAAGATCTCAGGAAAAATAAAGAATGCACTAATGAATACAGTACAACAAATTCGATGAGATTATATAAGTTTGAATACGTGTACACAGGCTTTAGACAATTGCAAAGGTCAGATGAAAAACTATGTTAACTTTGAAGTAAACTGCAATCACATATGTGGCTATAAAGGTGAGTCATAATAGGTTGAAAGCCAGTTAGCAGCACGGCTCAGCTATAAAAGATGTCTGACAATCGACTCTTTGATCTGAGTTTTCAAGGCAACATGAGGTAACTAACAAAGTTCCAAAGAATTATGCCTGAACTGCTGGTGTATCAGTCACAAAAACAGTAAAAAAAAAAATTTAACGTGTCAGGAGGGAAATAACTCAAAAATGATGACAGCAAATGTCAATCATGAACAAACTGCACCAGCCTCAGGAACAGTGGTCACAAATTGAAGCTCACCTACACAGATAGATGGACGCTTAACAGAGTAGTTGCTGAAGACCACAAAAGTTTAGCCTCAAAAATTACAAAAGAACTGAGTCAGCACCTCCATGACGCAGGAAAAAAAAATGTATGCTGTGGGCTTCACCAAGCTGAAATTGATGGCTGAGATGCCACTCAGCATCTCCTTGTATCTAAGACCATACCACACAGATGTCTCACCTGGCATAAAGAACACAAAACCTGGGAATATAAAATTAATATGGCCTGATGAGTCATCCTTCACATTTTTTGTAGATCTGGACAGATTTATGTTTGAAGAAAGCCAAAGGATTCCTTCAACCCACTACGTGTGATAGTCATTAAGTTCCATCATTGATCTGTATGGCCAAGAAATATGAAGCCATTTTCCAAGACCAGGTGCACCCTATTGTGCAAAATTCAGTTTCCTTGTGTTCTTCTCATATTCCTTGATGACACTAACCTCACACATACTGCTAAGCAAATCCAAAAGGAATGGGAAGTACTGCAGTGCAGATTTTGATATTAAATACCAGCTCTTTCATTCCTCAAAGAACTGGAAGCTTCTTTTCTTTTAAAATGGTCAAGTAGGCCCATACACAGTTCAGAACATTATAAGAAGGGTTGAAGCTGTATTTAGGAAAAAGGGTCCCTGATTTAGTCCCTGATATTAATACAGTGTTAGGAATTTCCTTTATTTTGTCTTGCTGTTATTCTGGTCAACATGCATACAAATAATCAGGCCTTGGATTAACACTGGTTTTACATAACAAATGGTATACGCCCACGCAATGCTCCAAGCCCTAATCCTGTATTAATTTATCACAGTTCAAGAGTATTACAGCAGTAACTAACAAAGTCACATGAAACCAAACGCCTAGAGGCAGGATAGTTAAGTTTGACTTTTATAGACTTTTATAAGCCCACCCATCAATGGACAGGCACACAGGTGACGTAGCCAAATGCAAGCTAGCCTAAGAATTTTTTCTTTTCAACTCAACAGCTTCCTCCCTGCACTTGCTGAGAGGAGAAGACCACGGCACGGTTCTGCCCAATCAAACGCATCTCCAAGTCCTGTCCAGGCCTACTGCACTTCCTGGCTTTCTCTCCTCTCCTGATCAGTACCTTGACTGTGAGTCGATGTCCCGTATTCCTTCCAGGCTGTGACTAGCTTTTCTAACCATTCCTAGCTTTGATTTGCTGTCACGACTCCAACCAGGACCTGTCACTGAGCTCTGACAAGGGCATTGTCCGCTGCAGCCATTAGCCCAAAAATGAGCCTGTCTCCCGACCTGCTGAGACTGAGTTTGCTCCTTACTGCCAAAAATTAGGTACACAGACAGGACATCGAGGAAGTTCAATCGGTACCTCAACTTGGTTGCCACTGTCATAGTCAGCATCTGCCAACCCCACCTCCTGTGTCTTTTTCCCTTTTTGACCAGCAGGTTTTGCTAGCCATTTTGCCTTTTCTCCCCTAGTTCCCAGTGTCCTGATTACCCCTTATGTTTCCCTTGAGGGCCTGGCCACCATGTAGCTCATTGGGCTGAGCTGGGGCCACAGCAGCTATAGCCCTCTATGCCTGGGTTCGTATCCAGCCCTGTGTTTTTGCCTGTTTGTATTTCGTTCAGTTTTTTCCATGTTTTTGTGTAACCTTTTGTTGTACATGTATTTCCCTGCCTCTTCTCCTTGTCCGCCTTTCTTGTATATTTCTATTACTAGTGTGTAATTTCTGCTTGCCCTTGGTTATCAGTGTTGGTGTTCTGTTCATTGATAGTTAAGTGTCTTCACCTGTTAACCCTTCCCTGTCCTGTGTTCATTGGGTGCTTTTTTTATTGGTTACACCTGCTCCTTGTTTGTCCCAGCCTCCAGTGTGTGTATTTAAGTGTCTGTTCTTGTTTAGTTCTTTGGTGAGTCATTGATAGTGATTGTCTGAGTATAGTGCTTGTGAGTTGTTAGGTTCTTGTGTGTAGTTTGTTTGTAATCTGGTGGCTTGGTAAGTGTTGGTTCTGTGCTTCTTTGTGCTACCCTGTTGTCATCGCCTGGTCTCCCATATTCTGGTCTCCTGAGTGTATAGTTTATTAGCCCGTGTGTTTCCCAGTGTTTGGTTGATTCCCAGTGTGGTCTCTTGTAAACAAATCTCAGTGTTACCCCCTGTAGTTCTTCAGTGTAACGTCATGCCTAGGCCCTATAACAGCCATTTTGTCAGCCCAGAAACACCCTCAACAGTACAAGCTTGCCTGCAATTATCTGATTTTGAAGCATTACAAAACAAGTTACCTTTCAAAAAAGAACAATAAAGGCTTACCATTATAGATTCTTGTCTAATTTTGAAGTCTTGGGATTAAGTCTAAGAGGAGTGAATTAAATTTAATACCGGTTGGCTACTTTAGGAATAACAGACTATTCCTATTGATTTATTCCACATTTCCCTCCAACCTGACAACATATATAAATATATGCGGTTTACTTCGCCTGCAGTAACCTGCATTCAAGTTTTACACCAGTGTGAAGGCCAGTAGTTAAGTTCATACTCATCAGTTCTTTGTTTGTGAGAACCCAGCTTCTTGTTCTTGCATCTGTTTGGATTGTGTAGCCCTAACTTCACTGTGTTGCCACTTAACTCTAAACTTTAGATGTCAGCTCATAGAGGAATTGGCATTTCTCACAAACAAGCAGCCTGTAACATTTTTCAATGCTTCTTAGCTTTATGCAAGACTAAGGTGTAAGTGAAATATGAAACATTGCAGGAACAATGAGAGAGAATTCATATGTGGCAGATAATGCCTCTTATGGAGCAAGAGCCAAAATTTTCCTTTTAACATATCTTGTGGGCAAAGCAAAGTAATCGTTACTAGATATTTGATTTTGTGAAACTCAACCACTGCCTAGGCCATGGCTTCTACACTCTCATTACCTCACCTACAAACACACAAGACAAACTCATGTCACGAAGCCTGGCTTTTCCTTTTTCAGGAACATATTTTCCTGTATGATCAGTTTTCTTCAGATCTAAGTCAGTTTTCAGACTGTAAATTCAATATAATGCAGTTACATTATTCCGTTACGCTAATTCACTACTGGATCAGCCCATAGATGCATTTGACAAATGTATTTATGGTAACACTTTACTTGAAGCTGTCATCTATGATGCATTATAATCCACTACAATGGTCCATTATAATGGCCGCCATAACACTTAAAGTATTGCAGCATCTTTTGAAAGTTGCCAGGCATTTTAACAATAGAGGAATTTTTTTTTAATATCTGAGGGGCAGGTGACTTTTGCCCTCACTGTCTAAAAATGGGGGCATTTACAAACTTGCAATTTTAAAAAATATAGTTAATGCATAGTTTGTTTTTAATGTGAAATGAGCCCAGATTAGAATAACACAGTAATCGCCACCTTGTGCCAACATGGGTAAGTAAACAGCATGTACTATTGCTATTCCTAAGAGAAGTGTGCGATCATCTGTATGTGTATAGATACTATCTGCATGTCAGAGAGAGAAGGAAAGAGTTCTATTTACACTATTACTTAGCTTTTAGTACCCTTTGTACATCGTAAAATGCATTAGTTTACAGATCAAGTGAAAACTTCATCAGTCTTTCAGCAGTGTTTTACAAGTAAACCGGTAAACTGGTCCCTTCAACAAAATTAAGCAAATATTACAAATTATGACATTTTTAACCTATAAGCCGTTGGACGATGCTTTAAAACGACATGAAATAAGCACCAATTATTCTTCACGTCCATCAAACACCCCATGAAACACGATTTGATTTTAGCTTGAATTCTGGGAATCTATGTAATATCAGGGCTGCAGTTCCTGCATTGTTTACAACCAGGAAGGAATACTATAGGTTTTAATAAAAATAAAAATTCTTTTTGTAACCCTAATTTTAACAGATAATAAAAGGTATATTGACATAAGCGGTAGTGTGTCATCTTATATCTCACTGTGAAAATATATCGATATAACATGGAAATTCGATATACTGCCCAGTCCTAGGTGATTGCAAAAGTGGTTGATGGGTGGGTGGCGAAGAAATTTCTGGTCCATACCCATAGCCAATTCTTTCGAAAACTGACACTGATACCGATATTTGAACGGACACTGCATCCAAATAAATAATTTTTAAAAAATGACGTTCCAAAATTATGAAGAAGTATTCACTTTTGGTAAGAAAACACCATCTCTGCCATACATCAGACTCAGACCACTATATTTTGTAACCATATACATTTTAGATATAACATTTATAACAGAGTGAGGGCTGACCATAAAGTGTGATAAACTAATGCAACATAACATAATTTTCCAAGTCATATATTTTTATTTCGCACTGTCTTCACTGAATTGTCTTTCCCTATCAAATGCTTGCGTTACTGATGGACTAGCGTTATGCGGCCGTACTGCAGCCTTCCTAAATGGAATGGACTTGTTTTTCAGAAACTCTTCATACTCCCTGTCTAGTTTTAAGGTGAGCAATTAAATTAATCATGTTGAAATGTTTCTTAGTAGATCGTCCGCCTGAAATTTTACTAGAGCAGTGTTTACAAAATGCATTTCTAATGGTGTTTTTGCTAACGTTAAAATAATTCCACACAGCAGACACTTTTCTAACTGCAGTACACGAGTCTGCAGGGCATCATGGGTCATAATTTTAAAGGGAATTATCGGCGGTAAATATTCGCTGATTCTTAGCCATCCCGATGGCCGATTGTCGCTGTATCGGTCTATATCGATAATTGGCCGATAAAATCGGTGCATCT
>JAAGVU020000002.1:4040769-4054411 GCA_011763525.2 Mormyrus iriodes
GATTCTTAGCCATCCCGATGGCCGATTGTCGCTGTATCGGTCTATATCGATAATTGGCCGATAAAATCGGTGCATCTGTAATATATATTGTAGTGATGCATAGTGCACATAGTGCAGCAGCTGATTGGGGTGCCCTATGTAAATAGTTCACTTTGTGTTCTGGGTGAGGCAGGGCTAGCCTACGGCTCCACACCAAACATGGGTAAGATACTGAGAGGCATCAGGCTGCAGGAGGGGCCTGAGAGCCTTTGTTCCACTCTCAGGCCCCGATACATCATTGCTGAAGACGTAACCATGTTGCGACAATATCGGTTGCTTCGTCATTCTTTAAAAGTCTGTGAGGTCTGGCTTAATAATTTATGAATTCATTTTTTAATTGTAATGTACATTTGTATAACAGCTCTCCTAAATACAGACAACACGTATTTACCTTAAAGCATGTGTGAGAAGTTGTAGGTCACATAAAAAGATTTCATATTAAACAATTCCGTTCATCTGCAGAAAACTCCTTTTATTTATTATTTCAGAGTCGATATGACCAAACTTTTATAAAAAATAACGGACTAAAAATAAGTCTAAATAAACTGACTAGTAAATAAGTGTCACATAGGGTCTGGTGCAGCCTCTGGGAAGTCCAGTATCTCTTTGTACAGAAACACTGTATGTACTGTATCAAAAGGGGTAAAACGTGTTAACATGCAGAAAATTGACATGTTAATGTGCACATTTTGTACATTAACAACGCTGCATTATAGGTTTAATTAAAAAATGTCATAAGCTCCAATGAAGCTCTCATTTATAACACGCTATACGTAGCTTCATAATGCTCTATAATGGTCAGTAGAAGCATTAAGGATGCTTTGTACTGCTTTATGAAGGTATTTATAGTGCATTATAGATGTGAGCTTCATAAAGCATTAATCACACATAATAAACATGGTTATAATGTGTTAGGCCTTTTATACATGTCTATAGCCATGTTCATAGATTCTTATAGACATGATATTCATAGATAGTGTTACTGTATTTCTTTCTTAACATTGATTTTTGAGTAGCAGTTATTTTGGATTCATATATTTGTGTTGATGGTGATGTGGTGCCTCAGTGAGCTACGCTAAAGCTTCATACCTCCAGGGCTGGTTGATTCCCATCTCTGCTCTGGGAAGTGGGGTTCACATGTTCTCTTCCCTTTGTCTGGATTTTCTCAGGGCATTCCGGCTTCCTCCCACAGCCCAAAAACATGCAATTAGGTGAACTGCTGTCTCTACATTGCCCAAAGTCTCTGAATGTGTGTGACTTTGTGCCCTGGCATGGCCTGGTATCATGTCCAAAGGGTCACCTCCATCATACTATGACAGATGGACGGATAATGTGTATCAGGGCTTCTTAGCAGGTTATAGATGGGCAGCGTGTCCCACACACATGAACAAATAAAAGAAAGGGATAGTTGTGTCGTATAACAAGGTAGTGGATCCAGGTAGAGAGGTTTGGGCCAACTGGGTCATCCTCTGAGTGGTTGCTGTTCAGGCCAATGAATGGCTCTTCTGGTCAGGATAGTACCACTTAGTAAGGGGTCCTCTGGCTCAGTGTCCTCTGTTGATGGGGCAGAGAGAACGGAAGGGACTTGACTTTGAAGTCACTCGCCTGGTAAATGATGCTGAGATTGGGGAATTTTCCTCTTTTACCCAGCACACTAACAAGCTTGTCCAACAGCTTGTTCCCTCTGCTTCCTCTCCTTGAGGCTAAAAGCGTCTTTACCCAGTGTTCTTCCATCATCTCTCCTTGGCACTGAATTAGTTTGCAGTGTGAAACAAGAGCTAGTGCCTGGCCAGTTAGGGCCTGTTACCACCTTTAAATTTTTTTATTGCCTACTTATTTGCTGTTTCGTCTTTTTTAATTTAACCGATATTTAACTTATGCACACCATTTCCTTTTAATAATTTGTCTGTTCCGGTTATCAGAATCACTCCCAGTAGCTGACGGTCTGTGGCCATAAATGGTCTATATTCAGGCGAAGTTCCATAGCTAAATTCCGTCTTTTCCCGCAGTTGTGTGTAAAAACACCAGTTGATGTGCACAAGACAAGAGGAGCCAGTTAAAAGGTTCAGGTATGATGCAAAAAGAGGCTGGTGGTGAACGGGTGCAGGGGGAGGGTTAACCACAGCTTACTGACGAGCCTAGCCGACTGGCTAAAGACTATTGTTAATTGCAGGCTGTATTAACTGCCAAAGTCAGCATTCATTTGGCTGGGAGGAGCCGGCCGATGCCTTATTCCAGAGACCGTGAGCTGGACGTTTATTTCCTCTACATACCAATGCACTCTGTTCAGACGTGTGATTGTGGAAACCCAATCCCAATGATGTAATAATCTTCCTGGTTAGCAGAATGCAGGTTATGGTCAATGTTTGCTCGATTTCAGTTGACAAGATCCTGTGATTCATTCCGTAGTTAAAGGTTCTCTGACAAGAGGCAATTTTGTGATTTTCAGCTTCATAAGGAGCCATAGGTGAGATGTTTCTTAGGTAGTAATTTACCTCTATGGCAATAGGCCTAATAAAGTCTTGAGTTTGGGAAGTAAAAAAGATGTAGGAATTGGGGATATTTTACACACATTTTAGCAGAAAAGGCAACTGCACTGGTTTAGACCGCTGATGATATAATCCTACATGCAGTGGGAGGAGGTATCGACAGTAACTGTAACGTTCTTGTGGTTTGTCGATTATGCTATTGTTTTTTCATTAAAGCCTTCAGCTAGCTTTGAGGCATTTGGATATACAGGCGGTGCCTATTGGTGTCTTTGTTGGCTGCTTTCTTGGCTGGGCATGGTGGGGGGGGGGGGTGTCTGATAATATGTTTCATGTCAACTTAGTAGCAGGTGTTATGGTGTTAGCTGTGCTTATTTGCAAGGTGCCGGCATGTTGGGGTGAAAGAGGACATCTGTTTCAATCTTATTGGAGTGTCTCTAGGGCCACATTAAAAATGCACTTGAGCAGTATGGCTGCACGTGAATTTTAACACGTAATCAATTGCAGTCATATAACTATAATGATGGTGGCAGAGTAGAGGTGTACCTATGGTAATATTTACTGCAATGTAAATGGTTTGAAAAAAAATCTCAAAGAAATGAGAGTCAGAGGAATGAAGGGAGGAATGGCGAAGGAATGAAAGGTAATTAAAATGTTCAGCCTTGTGACTATGCCATAGTAATTGTACAGACATATGCTTCTGCATAGAATTACACCCAGCTTCCATAACAGGTATATATGACCCAGTCCTAGCCATTTCATTTAGTTACTGCAAACAACATATAAAAGGATTTACTACAGAAGAATGTAATAATAAAGAGCACACAAAGAATTAACTATATCCGAGCAATAGAAAGCAATCACAATAGATGTACATGGCTGTAAAGCTGATATATATTGAACAGACTGTCATACATTGCATTCTGTGAGTATTTTCAGCTTTTACAATGCTATATTCTTGTACTGTCACTTTCTAATCACATTGCTCAAAGTCTCGCATCACCAGCAGAGAGATCTGCGGTGGATAAATAACTTTTATTTTTATTTTAATAAAGAATCGTTATGCTTCAATAATCAGTGGTATATTTTTTTAAATTGCAGATTCCAGAGGAAGACTGATACATACCAGAAGCCTGTCCTTGGATTTTTGATTTTGAACTTCAAGTAAAACGTATTCAACATCACAAGCCAAGCGGAAAAAAACACATACTCCATTTTTAAATAGTATGTAGGTGATTATTATTTAATAAGCTCCATAGCTATCTGTTGACTAGGTTGGGGGGCACTGTTTGACTTACTGTTCTCATCAAAACAGCACGATAAACCAAACAAAAAAAATACTGAGCTAACACAAAGTGATCCCTCCCCCCCTTATGAAAATATTTCTGTTAAGGCAATCGTGCCTTGATGATGTCTGTTTCATTTGTGACCTTACATTACAAATGTTACCGTAGAGGCACAATGACACAAAAGGTGGAGTGTTTAAAAGACTAAAGTCTTCAGTGGGAATTTACTTTGAATCGTCTTTAAACATTCTGGCTGGGAGGTAAAGTTGGGCTATTTTAATTTGCATCAAGCCCACAGGCATAGATAGGTTTACTGTTGAAAGGATCCTGCTTCTATGATTTATTCCGGCGCCTCCGTGTTGAGAGTAACAATGAAGACAATAGCGATCCCCAGGTTGGCTTCTGGTGAAGCTTTCATGGAGCTCCTGAAGGTGGAGGCGGGGCCTCGAAACCATGTCTCCCTATGGGCATTGCCTTACATTTAAAAGCACAGATCTGTTTCTCCTCACCAGCACCATGTAAAGGGCCAATAATTCTGTGAGATCTACTCATCCCCAACCCCCCCCCCCCCCGCTGCTTTGTCGACCACCGTCATATAAATAAATAAATGAAATACCTCATTGTTTTTGCGCCCTGCATTGAAAAATACCAGCTAATGAATTGTAAAATTGTTTTTAAGCTATTTACTCAGGGAAGTGAATATTTCCCCAAGCTGCTTCTCTTAATAATTTATGGTTTTATGCATCACAATTTGCATTCTTAACAGAAACGTTAATTGTTTTGCGCATATTATTGGAAAGCTATAATTCACTTATGTATTAATTCACTTATTTATTTATTCATACTCTGCTTGCTCTGCATAGTGCCAGGGAATACTATCAAAACCCAGGAGAGCAAAGACCCTAAAGTTAGCAACAGAACTGAACTGAAGGTACAAGAGGTGAACGGGCAACAATTATCAAAGGGCTACCTTGTCTTCTTCAGTTATCTGCTAAAGAAATAACATCTTGAACAAACCAAACTCGTTCAGGTGTATTTAATCCCCTCTCAATTCCAGGGATAGCTGAGCTGTCCTTTTTCACAAGACTATCATGGCATTCTCCCACGAAATTTGGCCCGCACACGACAGGAGATGAGGTGAAACGGTTTAGTCCCCATGTTAACCATCTCCTCTAAAAGCCTCTAGGTAAACAAGAAGTTAGGGAGCCACTCAGAAACTGCTTTACAGGTCTCCAGTGCTGAAGCTTCGTGAGAAACGGGCTGCTGTCCATGGTTCTGAACTCGCCTCTGGCAGAGATGGTGTAGTACAGACAGTGGCTCAACACATTTAACTATACTACTGTAAACTCTGAATCTTTTGTCCTTCTTCACATTTTGTGCTTTGCTCTTACTAGGAATTCATTGCTGTGGTTTAAACTTGAATACAGATACTGATGCACTATCATCCATGAATGCTGCACCAGCCGACAGGTTTACTAGAATGTAGCTTATTTTGCAAGACATAGATACAGCGCTGGAAAAAATTGAGACCACTCAATATTTTTTTAAAATCTGCATTTTTAAATGCTGGTTTATTCCTGATTCTGCTGGGAGAAGGTTACACTGTGAGGCAGGCTGCTTCCAGGCTCAAAGTTTCTAAGACAGCAGAACACAAGAACAAGGTGAAGCAGGAGACACTGGCAATGACCAGGAACCAGCCAGGTGGAGGGCAGCAGCGACTTTCTAATGTCCGAGATGCCCATCAACTTATCTGGCAGTGCCTCCTAAACCAGAGGATGACCTCAAGTGACCTTCAAAAAGAATGAGAAACATTAAGTGGTGTGAAGTGCTCTGCTAGGAAAATTCACAACAGGCACCTAGAACCAGACTGAAGACCCATAAAGCAAGGAAGAAGCCCTTCATCAATGAGAAGCAGGGAAGGACCAGGCTGGAGTTTACAAGAAAATGTATATTTTACACAGAAGCATACCCATAAATTGGGAAATGAGTGACACTGAAAATTTTGCTGTGGTCTCTTAATTTTTTCCAGATCTGTATATGACCAGCTTGCATTTCCATTGTCAGCAACCCCTCCCCCACTGGTGAAAGCATATGTCTGTTTGCCAGTTGGGAGAAGCTGGCCAGATGTGGTTCAGCCTCACATGTGTGCTAGAGGAATCGGCCAAGCAGCCACTGTGTTTTACAGCACACAGAGAGGTGACTGAATGGCTTCCCCCAGAGCTGATCTCCCAAGGCACGTGCAAAGATAACTCTGTTATTCCCTTTGTTTCTGTAGTTGCTTACAGAGCATTTGCTAATGCTAATCCCCCTCATGACGGAGAGAAATGACGCAGAAAACGAGCCCCTTTGTCTTGCCCATTGAGCTGGCAGCCTCAAAAAGCTGGGAATTATTGACATTTCAGTGGCTTCCTGAGCATTTCACATTGAAGATGAAGCTCATTTCTCCTAATGGAACTTAGACAGTGTATATTTCAACATTTTTGGTAAACACTTTTGAGACCTTTTGCTCAAATACTCCCTCTGGACAAATGAAAAATATATTGATGAACAATAGCAGGCCTTCTGTTTTGTCTTACCATGTTTAAAATACGCAGTGAGATTACCTGTGACAGAATATATTGATAAATGTATGATCTTTATGTATAGGCTTATAGAATTTCCTCCCATATATTAAAGACACGCAGTTTGAGTGAAGTGGTATCTCCAGACCAGCAAGTGTGTGGCCTGTCATTTGCTGACATTCCAGCCGATGTGTCCCCTACCTAGGGCCCCATGTGTCCTGTGATATTCGTAAGGCTCAGGGTGACTCTGCATTGCATGAGCAGTTCTAGGAGTATTATTAAATAAGGAGAAAAAAGGAGAAAATGTATTTATGTAGTTATATAAAATGAACACCTTGCCCTTAGATAAATGTACAGTGCATAAGTAATAATTGGTATTTTGCTTCTTGACATTCCTGACGGCCAAGCAAGGGAAGACACCTCCCTCCTCATACCCTGCTCCCACCATAAATCATCTGCATACATTTGCAAAATATGAAAATGTGCATTCCTTCGTGAGGGCACCAGGTAGGTAGATATATAATGAAAGTAATAACATTTTTTCCAACTAGACCTCATTGTGTCATGTCTCAGGCTTTCAAAAAAACCAAAGCATGTGGGCACTCAAAATATACATGTGTGAACGAAGACAAATACAGCCAGATTGAGACACATTCAAACACACACAATGATACAATTTACAAATAACTGTATTTCTTATTTGTGCATTCAGAACCAAGAAATAGGACACACACAATTTCATTAAAACAGGTATATTCTAACTTGAGCACAGTAGGAAATTTGACTGGATGACAATAATAATTAGTCACATGGCTTATATTTTTTGGATACAAGTCACACATGCGATTGTCTCGACCCTGCCAGTTTAACTCTAACTAACATGCCCCCTATAGTACAGCACAGACATAAATATGCTATTGCAAAACCTATTGACTCAAAATAAATGCTTCATCACCTTCAGTGGGCATCCAAGTCCTTTACTCAGCCATCCCCTAGCTCCTCAAATGAAGCAAGAAGATTGCTGGACATGTCTAGGCTAACTTTGGAGCATGCTTACTGCATTCATTTAGACGATGTACCAGTACTCATAAGTTGACTCTCCCTTGTTCTGTACTATACTATAAACATTGTCAGCCTGTTTGATTTGTAGCCATTTTGTATATTTTTCCATTTCTGTTGACTAGTTATATTTGTGGTCATGCTGTATATGTACCAAAAACAACAGATTTAGTACCTTTTTAGTTGTTTGGTTTGCAATGTTTCTAACATGCACACATCATGAGTATAAAAAACAACTGTATCTCTCATTAACCCACGTCACATTCATTCCAGATTCCACTGCATGGATTATGGTCGTCCTGCATGACCATGCCTACCTACAAATTCATTCACTCGATAATAATTCAAACCTTCCGTTAATTAATCAATCAATTAATGTATCTATTAAAGTTCCCTCTGGTTTATGTCTCCCTGACTAGTCTTGGGTTTGGTTATGGATTTGTATGAAATCTTCCTGGCATGTTCTTCTCACCACTTGAGACCAATTCAGCCGTCACGCATGTAAAAATGTTATTTTATTTATAAATCCAGGTTCCCTTATCTAACACTTAACCTTCGTTGAAGAATTAATTAACTTTGCGTGAGGAACATGCAAACACAGAAATAATTAAAGACACGCATAGTTTTCCCTCTACTGACAGCAGAGCAGAGTGATTGTGCTGCACTTTAATAATCTAAATGTGCTCTTGGGCATAACTTGTTGGGACAGAGTAGTTGCCTGGATGATGTGCTTTCTTATGAGGTGGAAATGAGTGCGTGACTGGGGGCGGGTTTAAAATGCTGGGCTACTTTTGCATTCTCCTCTGTCACTTTACACAACTTCTATGGAGAAACTTTTCATGCAATTAATATTTTAATCAAAATGTTTGTGTGAATGTATAATATAATATAATATAATATAATAAAATGTATAATACATTATATATACATATATAATATAATACAATACAATACTGGCACAAGGCAGGATTCAACCCTGGATGGGGTGCCCGCACAGTCACTCACTCACACATACGGTAAATTTAGGCACTTCTGGTTCATGTAAGTCGCATTTTTGGGGGCAGTGGGAGGAAAGCGAAAGATCCAGCATAAATCCGCGCATACACTGGGTGAAAGCAGCACTCTATGGCAAC
Organism: Mormyrus iriodes; assembly: GCA_011763525.2. Classification (NCBI taxonomy): domain Eukaryota; kingdom Metazoa; phylum Chordata; class Actinopteri; order Osteoglossiformes; family Mormyridae; genus Mormyrus; species Mormyrus iriodes. The sequence goes on from JAAGVU020000002.1 coordinate 4,049,334, forward strand.
AGTGTTACTTACGGTGCCGCCCTCAATACGAGGCTCGCAAAATGTGGGATGTTAATATTGACATTGCATGTTATGCAAATGCAACTGTCAAATTGCAAGGACTGTGATAGTCAGTTGCGTTGAGAGCAGCAATAAGTTACACTAAACTAAACTAAAATACATCACATTATGAAGACCAAGGGGAAACTCAGTTTTATAAAAATCTGCGACTGCTGAGGGAAACTCGAGTGTTTAAAAATATCTGCACTCAGGAAGAATCAAGAGAATTTTTCTAGGAATTTAATTAATTTTAAATTCAATATAGAACACTAAAATAACTATATGATTAAATATATTTGGTTCAAACTAAATTGAATGAATTTAGACATCTCTAGCTCTAATTTATTCTAAACCATATGTCAAGAATAAACATGTAATTGAACCATGATCTTGATGTTCTCTTAACAAATACTAAATTGCCCTTTGCAACCCTTGGGGCTGCCTTCCATATAATACAGGGGTGGCCAATCTTATCGGCAAAGGGCCGGTGTGTATGCAGGTTTTTGGGGTAACCTTTAGGTCAGCTGTTCAAACCCAGGTGTGAGGACTCTTCAGCCAATCAGCCCTCTAATTAGTAATCTAATTAGGGAGTTGCAGCAAAAACACACCAGCCCTTTGTGGATAAGATTCGCCACACCTGATATAATAGAAGCCTATCTGAAATTATAAGCTATATTTCACACCCATTGTTCTTGACCCTGACAACATTCTTTAATGATTCATACCACAGTGGTAACGACAGGACAGGGAGATGATCCAAATGTGAGCGCATCAAGCCTGCTTCTAGAATTGCAGTCCAAAGGCAAGCAAAGGGTCAAAAAGCAGGTACAGGAAAACCAAGGCGAATAAATCAAAATTGCGGCTCAGATCTCTAATCCAAACATGGGCAGAAGTCAATACGGGGATTATAGGGCAAATAAGCAACCCCCCTAGACGAAAAGCAAGAAATAACAGACAGTGAGCAGGAACCATACACAAGAAAGCAGGTCATGTCAAGCACACTCAGTATGGTGGGAGACTCAATACTTTACAAGAAACATCTAATTGTGTTGCACAAGAGTATGCTTCTAAAAAGTTTCTAAAAATTTATTTTTTCTTTTTTTAACTATTTGCTGTCATTGTGTCATTATGTTTCTTATCCAAAGTATGTTTGGGTTGCTGGTCCCCCGTCAGGAATGTCCCAGCATTATCAGTTAAATGGTACAAACAAACGGCATGTTCCAATCCCTGCTGGACGCCTTGTTTAAGAAGCTGCCACTCCACTTACGCCTCCTCCACCTCATGCTGTGAGCACACATGTTCTAGGTGTACGCTGCTTGCTCAACATTGTGAAGTACCTGCCATTTTCAAATGCAGGACCATAATTAGCTGAGCTAGCGACTGAGGGAGGAATTAGAAACTGCAGATGGAGAGAGACATGAAAAATTCTACATTTACCCACCGATCCTGCAGTAAGTCGACCATGCAGACTGCTTGCTGCGTTAGATCTGTTTCCAAAATGACACCTCCAAAGTTCCTGAATGGTCACTCAATTTTTGTGAAAGTTTGACGTGAAAGCACATTTTTGCCAGCCAGCAAAAGAGAGCTGAAAGTCAGAGATACTTTAAGGATATTTACAGTCTGTTTAAAATCCAACTCCAGACTAAAGCTGGGATATTTTTTAAGTAAGCAGCTTTGTTCATATTGGTTGTTGGTGCAATTGGGAGTCAATTAAAGGGATTGTATAAAAGCAGGCATTTCAAAGTAAAAATTGTTTAATTTCAGCTTTTTTTTTCCAAAAAAACAAATATGAATCAGTGTTCTCATTAATGCATTGACCAGCATCTAGTCAATCTATCCATCTTCCAACTACATAACTTTTTCGCTAAGGCTGCTGGGACTGCTGCACTGAGAGAGAGTGGTGTACACGCGTAATACGCTCCTGTTCTGTGCACGTTGAAGCGGTTGTTTGGTGGTGTATTTGTGTGCTCGTATAGTTGACATAGGCGGCTGTGTTTTTCTGTTCGCGTGAGTTTTTGCTTGTCCTCGGTAATAAACAGCGCGTGTGTTACCGAGAGTGAGCTGCAGCTGCAGGTGTCGCGTGAACGGTATTTCTGTCCGCGTAACTTCGCAACAAACTATCTAACAAACTAGCAATACTATCTAACGTCTGTAACGTTAACTAACGCGGGAAAAAGACCGTTATTCCTTTGCTTTGCTCGGTCGCCAGTCGGGGCCGGGAGGACATTTTCCATTTTTTTCCCGCTACGGCGGTACTCTGCTGTGGGAGGGTTTTTTTGTGGTTTTTCGGCCTCGCAAGAGCAACTTCGCTTTATTTGAGATATACATGGTTCAGTGGGAAGTTCTTCTCTGGTAAGTAATAGTTAATTTGGTTAGATTAAAAGTTTAAATTTTAAAGGTTTTTCGCTCTCTGACCCTGTCGGATAATTAAAAAGTTCTGTTTTTACGTAAGTGTTAATTAACGTAGTGTTTTATTGTACTCAGCTTTTTATTGTATTAACTATACGTTAAGTAATTCAATTAAAAGTTCAATACTGTATATAAATATACTGGGCTGGGAGCAAGGGACGGGGTCATAGTGAGATTAATTATGGGGCCGGTTCAGTGTTGTGTTTGCAAGATGTTTGCCTTTCTGGATGCTTGCCTCCAGTCGGACTTCATCTGCGAGCGATGTAAGCTGGTGGACACACTCATGGTCAAGTTTCGTGACCTTGAGGAACAACTGGCTGTCATCCATCACAACACAGAGTTAGAAGAAATAGTCAATATGCCTTTTATGGGGATTATTTTTCTGCCACTGTATGCCACAAGTGGGGGGAGAATGATGAACAGCTAAGTCGAGAGATGGGTGACTGCAGGTCACAGAAGAAGGGAAGGGCTCACTCACTTTACAGAAGCAGCATCACCTGAACTGACTGTGTCAAACCGCTTTCAGGTGCTTCCAGCTCTATAGCTGGAAGAGACTGGGGAAGCAGGTGGGCCATTGGGCACCAAGGAGACTCCTCCCCCCAGGAAGAGGGAGGATTTGGTAGTGGGGGATTCAGTTATTCGAGGTATAGACAATTATGTGTGCATACGAGATAGGGGGTCTCGTACGGTGCCTTGCCTGCCTGGTGCCCAGGTTGGGGACCTCCCGGATTGTATGTACAGGCTTTTGGCCCCAGCCGGGGTAGATCCGGTGGTCGTGGTGCATATTGGCACCAATGATATAGGCAAAGTTGGAGGGCTGTTCTGCAGGAAAAATATATAGAAGTAGCAGATCGTTCGCGGTGGTATTCTCCAGAATACTTCCAGTGCCACGTGCAAGCCAGGGTAAGTTAGCTGAGATAAGGAGATTAAATGCCTGGATAAAATGTTGGTGTAGAAAAGAGGGTTTCAGGTTTATGGGGCACTTCTAGAACAGGTGGGACCTATTCAAGCCGGATGGGTTGCACCTGAACCGGAGGGGAACCAGTGTATTGGGGATGCGGCCTATGTGTAGAGTAGTCGAGGAGTGTTTAAACTACTGGGGGGGGCGGGGGGGCAGGGAGGCCAGTTAAGAATATAGGAGGGGGGAGACGGAAAGCCTCAAATAATAACAAAAGTGGGCACTGTAAAAGGCCTACCTTCTGCTCTCTGTACTTAAACGCCACGAGTATTAGAAACAAAATTCATGATTTAGAGGCTTCTGTTTCATCAGACTCTTATGACATTATAGGAATAACAGAAACATAGTTGAGTGACAGTGATGGAGAAGAGTATAATATGGTTATACTTTGTTCTGTAGGGACTGGATAGGCAAGAAGGGAGGTGGTGTTGCTGCATATGTAAAAGAACTTGTAGGCAAGGGAGCTCACAGATTAAGAGTACAGAAGCTATATGGCTAAAACTAGACACTAAAAACTCAAATGGCCTAATTGTTGGTGTTAGTTATAGAGCTCCTAATGTAGTTGTAGAGGAAAGCAGAATGTTATACAATGATATCAGGATTATGAGTAATAAAAATTATCTGGTAGCTATGGGTGATTTTTAATTTACCTGGGATAAAGTGGGACATAGTCTCTGGCTCTACTGTAAATGAACTTGAGATGGTGGAATTGGTACAGGATTGCTTTTTACGCAGTTTGTTAAAACTCCTACCAGAGGAGAAGCCATTCTCGATCTTGATTTCTGTAATAACCAGGATAGGATTGGAAAGGTTTTAGAACCACTTGACAGTAGTGATCATAACATGGTTGAATTCGAGGTTAATTTTAGTGTCCAAAGAGCAAAGACAAAAACCAAATATACAATGTTAGGAAGGCTAACTTTAATGGTATGAGACGGAAACTAAAAATTGTAAACTGGATGGAGTTAAATAACAAAACTGTTGAAGATGCATGGGAATTTCTTGAAAGCACATTATTGCAAGCACAAGAAGACTTCATACCCATTTCCAGCAAAACTAAATCTAGCAAACTGCAACCAAGATGGTTCATGTGACGGCTGGGGTGTGGCCGCACGTGAATGAAACACTTATTTGGTTCTTACCTTAATCAGCCAGGTGAATACCTGTGATGGCTGTGGGGATAATGGAGATGGTTTTGGCCAAACCTTTTCTGCATTAGTATCCGTTTGTGCGTTTGTAGAGAGAAGTTATTTAATTATCGCTTTGATTTTGTTTATATATATTTAGGAATATTGTATATTTGTTTCAAGGTATGTTTGTTATGTATGTGTTAATTGATTTTTGGAGTTTCCCCCTTTTTTGCTGTGAATAGTGCTGGCCACCAGTATATATTTGTCTGTTCTGTTAAAGGGTTTTTTTTACTTCCCCCTGCTAGGCCTGGTGTAGGTGAGTGGGGTGGGACCCTGAGGCCTTAACCCTGCTGACCATTGTCCTCTGCTTTGTATAGAGGCTTAGCAGGTTTTAAGTATTTTTGGATTTGTTGGTAATTTTTGCTTTTTCCTGATTTTTCTTTATTGATATAACTTGGAAATAACTAGGAATAAAGTCATGAGGAAAAGGGCCCTGTTCCACAAATGGAAGATGACTAATGATGATGGAATTAAGCAGGATT
>JAAGVU020000002.1:4077693-4097276 GCA_011763525.2 Mormyrus iriodes
ATATACATATACATACATATATACTGCATATACTATATATATGTATGTGTGTGTGTGTATATATATATATATATTGTTTTTCTCAAAAAATCTCTACTAATGAACATTTTAATGAAATCACTGAGTTTTGAGAGATCTATTGAAAAATATGTTTAAAGGTATCTTGCCCACAATTTAACAGCACTCCCTGTTGTTTGCAGATCCACACAGTGTCATTTGCAGACTAAGCTGCAGGATTTATTGCTGAGAACTTTCAGGTTCCACATTTGATCAATTAGTATGTAAACAGTACGTGAACAAATTGATTGAACTGTCCAGCCGATTGAAAGGGTAAAAGCCATTACTTCTGTTTCTCTCTTTTCTGTCTGTTTATTCATGTGTTTTCCCACCTCGTACTGTAGTTTTCTTCTCACAACCCAAAGACACACTGTTTGGCTAAAGTATCTAACTTGCACTGGAAGTGCCCATGCCCTGTGCCACAATGACATCTTTTCCCCTGAGTGTAATGTCCACATCAGGATACACCACAGGGAGCCATGTTGTTGTTCAGTAGTATGGATGTAGACTCTTGGGCTTTATTACACGGCAACATTCAGCCCAGCAGGACTCATATAATTGCCAGTTTTGGAGTGTATTTAGTAGATTAGATTGAGGCTGTGCTAAGACCTACACGCTGGCATTCTATCTGGTGTGTAACCTGTTTCGGCACCGTACAATAACACTAATAAGATGTTCTATCGAGAGCCCCTGCACACGTTCTCCCTGCAACTTGTCATTTCACAAGCTAATTTCATTACCGGTGCTGTGAAATGCATTGTTTTCTGCTGTCCAAATGATGGCAGGTTGCTGTTTGAATGCGGGGGAGGCCTGTGTGTAGACTGACTGGAGGAGAGATGACAGCTGGTGCTGATAGAGAGGTTTAATAATGTACTGGAAGCCCCAGTGCCTGTGTATTATCTACAACATGGGTGAAGAGAGGAATGGGAAAGGTATAGCCATGGATGAGGAGGGTGAATGTTTCATGTTTAGCAAGCTGATCACCTACACTTTTCGGAAGAAAAAAGTCCATCATTTGTCATTATCACCCCCCACCATACACATGCCTTATTATGCTTCTTGTTGCTTGAGTGGTGTTGACACTGGATACATGGTTTGCAATGAATGCAAGGCATTGTGGGATATTGCAGATTACATTGGCTGGTGAATCAGAGCTAAGGTCCTCAGAGCATGAGACTGTGTCAAGCCACCATTTGTCTTGTTGCTGAATTCTCCAATACATAGTGGATGTTCCCAGCAGACTATTGAGTTTTTAATGAACACAAGTTGTTTGGGCAGGGTCATTAAGAAGGTGAATGCATTTAGGGCAGTACTTAGAAGGCTTTCAGGCATAGTTGGTAGATTATCATAACACCGATTAGACATGGTTCTACAAACTACGGAGGAGGCACATCTTGTTGGGACATCTTCTCCAAACTGTAGCTGTGCTCTTGACACAGCTTGATGCCTTGAACAATTGTGAAATGTATGTAATTGTTTTGGACACAATAAAAGAGGCTGTCTGCTCCAAAGCCATTTTCCCTCTGACCAAAGGGTGTTTATTCTTACTAAATCGCCGCATAGCCAAAGACACCCATTTGGTAATGAAGCATTTTGGGAATTAAACAGGCCCTAGCACAGATTTCAAACCTGTGGGCTGTCTTGTAAACATTTTATTTCTAAAATACCCTCACAGCTCACTCTGCACCATCCCAGCTCACAGACATGTCTGTTAACATTGGGCTGTGGTTCAGTAAATGTTCAGAAACCATAGTTCTGAAGATAACATCCACACTGCCTTTACCTCTGGTTTAAATGAACATAATACTGCACAATGCATGTATAATGGCTTAACACTTTCAGTCAGTATATGCAGGGTTATGGAAAAATTTACAATCCACCTGTGATGAGTCCTATAAATCCTCTTCAAAACATAAAGTGTCATGTGGTACCAAGCTACAGGTCCAGTTGGGATATTTTTAGGCAAATAGTGGATGTTTTCTCCATCCATTGACAGCGGTGGCGGGTACTATGCAGATCTGCTAGGGCTGGTCGAAAAAACAGGTGTCACAGTAAACTATTAATGGTGCCAGTGTCCAAGTCACAACTGCGTGATACAGAAGCAACAGACAATTGGCTATCAATAGAGGGTGAGCTAAAGTCCGTTCGTAAAGTCCGGAAAACAACAAATGAGTAGTCTGGCAGCAGAAAAAAAACAGTGAGAAGCAACACCAAGCAATTGCATAATTTATGTTGGTTTTGAATCAAGCTAATGAAACCAACAAGCTTAAATAATGGATGACCTGTGGCTTTGTTAATAGGCTTTGGAGTGGCAATAATGGACTTTGTTACATGCCCTGTGGATATTCTGGCTTCAGTTCCAGCTTGCCAGGTATTGATCCTTTTAATACCCTGTATGTCAGGCACAATTACTCAGTCGTGGCCTGGAACATGTGATGGTGAAAGACCAAAACTTGCATCCTGGGTAAAGGATATTTTTAATCTTAGAAATGCAGCCTTTGTAAATCAGATTATCCGATTAATCAAGAGAAATCTCTCAGGTCCTTGATCAATAGTGCTTTGCATATTCATCCACTTTATAGTAATGAGCAATCTGTGTTTTGCTTTGCAATTTGATTAAACAATGGTAAATAAGGACCCATAAACTCAAACCCTTAAGGATAATAGAATATCCATTGGTGATCGTACTGTCGCATCAAGTATAATTGTAATAATACCCTGTGAAAATGGGAATTGTTAAATCTGTAGAGTGGAGGTACAGTACCTGTATGAAATGGCTCTTTTGCAGACATTTCCAGTAGTATGTGCATAGACAGAACTGAGCTGTCAGCAGATTTGGTTTGTCAAACCACTCCAGCCTGGGTTCACTCCTTGGAACAGGTGACCATTTTGGGGTCACATCTTTGTCTTGCAATGCACACTATTTGGCTTCAACTAAATGAAATGTCTAGCCAGGCATTGCACTGAATAAATAAATCTATTTTCCGTTATAGGCAGGCAGAAGGCTAGGGTTTTGTCTGTCTCTGAGAGGTCAGGGCTTTTTTCATGGATAGAAGCTGAAGTGATTTCAGTCTGACAAATGTGGGACACTTTGCTCAAGTTCTGTGATACTGTTTAAGAACTTGATGGTACAGTTGCAACAAGAAACAGCTCTGCCCTTTGCTCGTGGGAGTTTTATTAACACAAAATTGTTCTGAGGGCAAAATGAAAAATGATTCGTTTAGAGAGATAACTAATCAGATATTAGAGGAGGTGGGTCCAAACAACTAGAGATGGCAGGACCAAGACATCTCATTGGTTGGTCCCACCTCCTCTAGTGCTCAGAACATTTTTTGTGTAAAACACCCATGAGTGAAATTTTACCACCCTTAGCCATATCCTGACAGAAACCTTGACCATCCATAGATATTCATTACCAACTCCATATAGTGAGGTAAACTTGGGGACCATGTCGGTAACAACTTTAAGACAAAAGCAATCCAACACAGATCAGACTCTTTTTTGAAATGTGCTGAGATGAATGAAAGAAATGCCCACACTCCATGCTGGTAAGGGGGCAGATGGACACAGGAGGGTGCTAAGCCCTGTCGCTCATGAGAAACACACAGCGAGACAAAAGAGCAGATCTGGCATTTAGTTGTACCTCCATGTCTGGGATGAGAGCTCTTACCGGAAAATGTGCTCACTGGAGATAAGGAGGAGGACAGAGGAAAGGTTCAGCAAAGCACTGGGGAACAAGCTTCCAGACTGAAGGCAAGGAGGACTAGCTTTGGAAAGCTCTCTTATACTTGAAGCCATTTAGAGAACAACATCTAATGAGGGTTTTCTCAGTCCCCTGGAAAGTCCAGCAGAAAAAAGATAAGAGCACACTGATTTTAATGCCCACTAGGGCCATGCTACATATGCATACACTGACAAAGGAGTCCCACTTAAAAGTTACATTTAATTTATTATTTGTTTTGAAATGTCATACACAGCGGAACTCAATACAAAACGTTGAGTTAGAAAATCCATGGTTTATAAAATTTAAATGTAGAATGCAAAACATTTAATATCCTCAGTTTCTTAAGGAAATGTAGGTCTAGGTATGTTTAAATGAAGGTCTATGTATGTTTAAGTTAAAGTGAAATGCCACCTTCCAGTTAAATACACGATTCCAGCAAAGACTGTTCATATTGCTAGTTCATTTCAGAAAATCAGTTTGTTCATACAACACTACTGGTTGTAGAACTATTTGTGAAAAAAATCTAAATATGACTTAACATGTGCCTAACACATGGAATATTTTTGACTACAAAGGTGCTAAAATGCCCCAGAATGGCAGAGAGGCCACATTACCATATACACTACATTACGTATCGTCTTGTGTTAGGGACACAGTATTTGGGAAATTTGTGGAACAACTTTAACATCCACAATTCACTAGAAATGTAAAAAAGATTTGCTCCAAATCCACCATTTATAAAAGCATTTCTACCATCAAGTTGTCCTTTACTAAATCCATTTCCACCTGGAGGACATCTTGCATGTGAATGGATCATCCTCATCCAAGCCAAGATATTCAGCGCCATGTACAGTACACCAAAGCCAGGGGTTAATTAGACCCACTAAACGTTTTATGTACATGCCACATACAGATCAGCTGTGCTATAAAAGATAATTAGAACATTGATTTTTAGTGTTGAGTAAGTCTCTATACTTTATGGTATGATACTTCTGATCAATTCTGAGACAAACCTCAGGGTGGCTTGCATGACATATATATCAAGTGAACTCCAAATTTTAAATTATCCATAAGAAACTCCATACCACTAGGAAGAACACCCCAGTAAGCCTGGTGTGTTTTCAGTAATATGGACAAAAGGAATATTCATTAGACAATGATATGCTTTGATAAATCCAACTAAAAGGTAAACCAGTGCATTTTATGTTTTTTGATATATTTCCTCTGCACTTCCATACTGATACACTGATGGAAATATTAATTAACAGATATGACAGTTTGACAAAGTACCTACTTTGGAGTCAATGGTTCTCAGAAGATATCTGAGTTTACAGCAACCTCTTTCTCCTTTTAATGAGGCCAAGGGTATTGCCACAAAATTGCAAAGACAGATTTGGCACCTTCCAACCGCTGCAAGATATAAAACCTCTAAAAAATGACTAGGTAAGTGTGGGTGGTCTGTTGTACCTCTTGCTATATTAGAAATTATAGTTCAGCTTAATTAGAAATCATTAGTCATTCAGGTGTTTAATTTTTCATTTGCTACAACCTATTAACTAATCTAAGTTATTAAATAATTAATCATAATTACATTTAACATGTTATTTTATTACAGTGCTAAAGAATGAAGAAACAAGATTAAAATCTCTCAAAATAAATTTATAGATGCAAACACGGGTCACAGTCAAAATGATAACTGAGCCATGCCTGATTAATTAACATTCAGCTATTACGAAAAGGAACGCTCTTGTCCCATTAATGAAGAGCTTTAGAAAACAAATGCATCTTTTTCTCAAAGAAATTTAAGAAAATCTTAAATGAATCTGCAAACCATAAGCTTTGTTCTTCCATTGATGATTGTGTACAACCTTTATGTCATACAATAAGTTTTCATACAGCTGATTATTACTAGTAATTAGTATTGCCTGTGACCCTGGAAAGGATAAGTGGTTGAAAGATGTATTATTATTATTATTATTATTATTATTATTATTATTATTATTATTATTATTATTATTCATAGAAAGTTATATATTGTAATAACTGGGTTGTTCAAGCCTGACCATGGCCATGCAAAAAGCCTTGTAGTCTTGGTTCAAACCTCTAAATTATAATACTTTTCTCATCCATGCAATGGACATAGTCTGACCTGATTTGTAATGGGATATTTCATATGGGATCTGATTGACTTTAATGGATTTTCTAACCTGAACATTTATTCATAAACATGTCAAACAGGCGCTGACATCACCTCCTATCAATGAAAGTTCTTAGTGGATATAGGACTGCATGTCCAGAATGCCAATAATTGGGCGTAGATTTATTCCATGGGCCATGTTGTGGGTGCAGGAAAGGGGTTGACTCATATCTGGCTTGAGTATTGGTTATGCAAAGAAAGGCTGTTTCCTCAAAACTATGATGTCAGGCTGACACTGGTCACCTTACAAACGAAAACTTCAACCCCATGATTATGACATTCATATAATGTATGGGCTATGACTCAGGAGATGATGTCACTGCCCCATTACCTGTCACCAATCAGGGGCATCAAATTGGTCCATTATCTGTATTGAAGCACAGAAAGATCTCTGAGAGTTAACCAAGCAGTGATCCAAACATATGATACGTAAACCTTAATTTCGATGGAAGTGTAGCTGATCAGTCAACAGTGAACAGGCAAGAAAATATGTATAGTTTTGAGCAGGGGCCAACTTGCTATAGCAACAGTCACAGTAATTACAGCATAAGAAATGTTGTTGGTTGATCTGCTCTTGAGCGGGCCTGGTCTGTATTTTGAAGAGTTCTTGGTCTGACTCGGGCCTCTTCTTTTGTTAATCCAAAAAGCATTACACTCGCATGATGTCTAATCATCATATAAACCCTGATCAGACGTCACACTTTTGTGCTATCGAATTGACTTCAGTTCACTTACATCTCAACTGAACTCTGATCATAGCGATTACAGCGAAGATTATCATGCTCTATGAATGTATTGTAATATGTGATGAATGTGTTCATTGATTGTTATAGCCATGGCATTCATAGAAAGTGTTACTAACTTTGCATTATACTACCCAAACCACTTGTTTAAGTCTCTGATTTCCATCTGTCATTTCTTGGATCTGACTTTTATTCGGCCTGTCACTGACCTTCGTTTAACCAACCAAAGAAATCTATTTGGAATATCCCAAATATATCCCAAATCAGACTTAAAGAAAAATAAACAAATAAATAAATGTGTAAATGGAAGTCTATTAGGAATAATTAATTTATTTTTCTGAAGGAATGCTATCCTTTATAGTACACTTCCTTATGCATTTCCACAGCTCCCTGTGCAAGGCTGGAGGTGTGGTACTATTTTTGTACTTGCCATGAATTACCATGCCTGTTTATAACTGAAAGCATCACACAACACTGAATATGCAGTCTAACTTGACGGCGTCATATTTATCTGCCGCTAATAGGCGCAATCCGCAATAAGGTGAGGTCTGTGCATAAGGCCTGTGGCCATCGCCAAATCTGTCATTCTCTGAGTTTCTTTTTCTCCCTTACCTACTTTAATTAGTTTCTCTTCAATCACTGCATTGAATTTCTTTATCAAAGTGATAGAAATACATAACAAAAATGTTAATCCCATTATCACTAGTTCCATTTGGATCTCTTCCTTGTATTATATTAGAATGGCACAATTACATTGTTACACTGTTACATTGTTTTAGTATTTCTAGGACAATGGCTCTTTCTGCCAGATTCTATTGTGACATGAACTGGGAAGGGTCACAATGGTAGTCCAATCCCCTCTCTTTGCCTTCAGACTTATGCTGTAGGTATGCGGAATACAAGCCTGGGGAGCAAACTGGCAAGAGCAAAGACCCAGCCTCCTGCCTGAGAGGTTGCCAGGTAACATATCAAAGGCATACATTCTTCACCTGAGCTGCTCCCATAAATGCAAATATGCATTGTTAAAAAAAAATTGCTGCTGTGGATTAAAGCTTATAGAAAGTAAAATAAATGCAGCTTGATATATTCTTTTAGAAGCAAGTTTAAGTGCTCAGTGTCATATTCATGCATTTGGTGGAAATGTAGGAAGACTGTCAGACCTATAGATGGTATATAATGAAGCCTTATAAAGTTGTGCCTCTTTTCTTGGAGTTTCTTGGTCGTTTTTTTCTCTTAACCCACCATTACCGCCCACTTCCCACTCGCGACTCTGCCTGTGTGGCACAGAGATTAGTGCTGCCAGGTGAGAGAAGGACATGGACTAAACTGAACAAAGAGGGAGGGCTTGAAGCTGGGGACCTGACATGCATGTCAACAGGCGAGCAATAAACAGCATTGGTGCTTTAAAGTTGGCGCTATGCCAACAAAATAAATAAATAGCACATGTTTGAACTTACATTTCTCATGGATGAAAGCTGTACATTTGTATTCTTCCAGCCACGGCTACACACAGAGTGTGACTTTACCCATGGTGGCACGGTTCGCCCAGATGGGACTTTTTGCACAGGGAACGAAGAGCTCTGTGACAATGCTTGTCTGTTATGCAAAAAAAATATTCTGCAATAATAAGCCCGCCCCCACAGATGCATGGTTTCTTCATCCCCCGGCACTGTAAAAATGGCTACAGAGAACCCTGATATGGTTAATAAATGGCCTGTGAAGGACGGACAGGACTTGAGGCCAGGTTTTCTCAGTCTGGAACTACCAGGACAACTTGTAAACAATAAACACAGCAGTACCGCATTGAGCTGTGCAAACCCCCTGCTATTATGGGTCAATGTCTGTCCTACTGTGTAAAATAAGACAATTTTGTACAAAATTCTCACGCAGTTAAATGCTTTTTGCAACAGTGATTCAATGTGCAATATAAGAATATAACCAGTAGGTGGCAGAATAAACAGGATGCTGTCCTACAGTGTGGGGAGGGGGATATATTTTTTACAGAGGAGACACCCAATGTAGATGATAAACTGTGGGGTTTTGCATTAAAAGACAAAAAAGAAAATTCCCCACTTAGAAACACATGACACCAAACTCACAGATAGCATTTTGCTCAAACGCATAGAAAAGCAAATGATGAATTTTGCACTAACACAGTTATATTGTGATATCTGGGATGCAGAGTGAACAGAACATAGATATCCTGAAGGTTTATTCCTGCCATTTTCACAAACGACACTCGTATTAGCCATGACTGGCTTTTGAGGAGATTCAGCTTGTTGCTCCCTGCTCCACTAAACAGGTTATAGAGCATAAGTTAAGGTGAATGGGATTGAATGTAGCACTTCTGTTCTAAAATGGGCTCAGATTATCCAAAGGAACATTGAGCGTTCTGTCACCTTTACTGCAGAGCACTATAACCCCATTCTGAACCTTTTGTAATGGACGCAGGAAATGCAATTCAGTGTCACATATTCTTTTCAATCATCTTCCCTTTCACCCAACTCACTGGCTGCCAGTGCCATTTGGAGCTGTTCTGCTGAGTGAGTGACCCTAGCGACAACGGACAAATACTTTGGCAGAAGATTCGTTTATTGTCGAAGCTTGTCATCCAGCAAAAATGGCAGGTAAGGTGCCAGGAGGGTCACCGAGCTGAATGTGTGCGAATTGTCTCAAATCACAGAGGAGAATCACCAAAAAGGCCAAATGCAAGTAACGTCAGCAAAATCAAAACATTGGGCAATAAAGGTACCTAAAATAATAATAAAGTGCGATTTTGTAAATTTATGCTGTTAACAGTCAGAAAACAGTACCATCATATTCAAGCCTTTTGGAAGTGTCTCGGATGAAAAACAGCACTCCCAGTCGCCCTGATAAACAGATGCAGTACACTCAGCTGATATTGTCATTCCTGAAGGCTGACTCTGCTATCTCAGGTAACATAAAAATTAATAGCATGACACACAGAAACATATAACACAAAATCCACATCCACGACAATTGCACAGCTAATGCAAACTTGTGTACATTCCTTGTAATGGTTCTGGTGCACAAAAAGTACGTTAAAACTAACTTAGATATTGCTCGAATATTTTATGCCCAGACCTTGAGAGTCAAGCTGGGTCTGTTGCTTCTCTTTAATAAAAATAAATAATGTCTGTATGAGGGACCAGGCACTCCAGCCTGCCTGCATTGCCTAGGGGAAGCTGGCAGGAAACCAGAGCCTTTGCCACAAAGAGCGAAAAGAGCTGATGCCAAGGACACAGATTTGTTGGTGACCATGTGCTCACACAGGCCCCGCCCTCCCCCTGTTCCACACCTGGATTTTCTCTGTTGTCAATGCTGCGTTAGGGAAATGGGAGCCAGGAATACCTAATTACATCTGCAGGTCATGGGCCTGGCAGGTTTTCTGCGAGGCCCTGGGGGCTGTTCATTCTACCCTGGTACTTAAAATGTGCCGTCTCTACGTGATCCATGTGAGAACATCATTTATTGTGATAAATTCAAGAGTAGATGGATATACAGTCTATAGGACTACGCTTAGTGCCTCAATGCAAAAACCTTTAATTTACACTCTTAGTGTTCAAGACATAAAACACTGTGTAGTTCTAAGCTTTTAATTGGGGATCAAAACCTGTTCTAATAAATGAATGGATGACCAAAAAATGACTTAAATGCTAAAATAGTTCTTACATTTATATAAATGGACATATTTGTGTTCAAAAAACCCCCTTGCAACTTAGAAGGGATTCGAAGACAAGAGTGGGGAGAACATCACTCTGCTGCCAGATTCTGTTCATTCCTTTCATTCTCTGGCAGGACTACAAAAAAAACAGCATTCCTGTAAAAAGGCTTTTGAGCTCCCATGAAAAATAACTGACAGAGAAGTGAGGCAGTGGGGGGATGGCTTACGACATTGCAAGAGAGAGATGACACAGTGTACGGTGGCACCAAGGATCTGGTGTCAGTCAGCTGTGAAATGCTTTAAAACAGTGCATTTGTTGGAAAAACACAATGGTTGTATCCGGCGTAGGCGCACTAAGGGTTTGTACACATGCAGACATGCACAAACACAGACACACGGAGAGGCACGCACATGCATTGAATGACATACGCATTGCAGAGTAGAAACACACGTTCATGACAGAGAACGCAAACACACACATAGA
This sequence comes from Mormyrus iriodes, assembly GCA_011763525.2. Lineage (NCBI taxonomy): Eukaryota > Metazoa > Chordata > Actinopteri > Osteoglossiformes > Mormyridae > Mormyrus > Mormyrus iriodes. Next base: position 4,088,584 of record JAAGVU020000002.1, read on the forward strand.
CTGAGAGATTTCAGGACAGAAATGTGCAGACAAATGTAAGGATCAGTCCCTATCCTGGCTTGGTCCATGTCATTTCACTGTTTGGCCAGCAGGTGATGCCGGTCATCTCATTTCCTGTTACTTCCCAAGCTGGTAGCTCCCAGGTTTTTGGGATAACCTTCAGGTCAGCTGTTCAAATCCAGGTGTGAGGACTCTTTGGCCAATCAGTCTACTAATTAGTAATCTAACTATGGCGTTGCAGTGACTGTATACCCAGCAGTCCTTTCTGGATAAGAAATGTCCACCCCTGCCCTAGCGTTTCTTCGTTCCCCTGGCCTCCACGTGGCTTAATGGGCTAAGCAGGAGGCCGTCATCCATACTCACTTTTTGTCACACTGTTCATGTTTATTTTTCATTTTTCGTTCTTGTTTTATTCCTGTTGTGCGTTTCTGCTTGGTTCCTTGTTTTGTACCTTTGATTTATTCGTGCTTCTGCCCCAGCTTTGTAATTCTTGTTTTCCTCTTTTCTCCTAGTGTCCTTAAGTGCCTTTTATAACTCTCACCTGTGTCTTGTTCCCAACCCTAGTGCTTGTCTTAGTCTGCACCTGCCCCTGGTGAGGCCTCATTATCTGTGTATTTAAATGCCTGCCCTCATTCTGTTCTGTAGATGGTCATTATGTTCAATTATTACCTTGTGGTTGTTACTATGTGTTAGTTGCTGTGTCCTTAGTGTTCTGCTCCTTGCTTGTTCCCCACATATCCTCCTAGTTTTAGTTTTTGTTTTAGTATTAGTTTTCCTTGTGGTTAGTTTTAGATAGTTTTTTTTCCTGTTTTGTTTTTGACCCATCATGGTTCCTTTATTTTCTGGTTTTCCCTTTGCGTTCTGTTTCACGTAATAAAACCTTGTTTGTTTGAGAGCTGCTATGTAGGCCCTAATTTCATACCTCGCCATAACAACAAATTCAAACACTTCACACTAAGGGCTACACACCAACCATAAAACCTTCACAGTCCTAGCCACAGCATAATTAATAAGTTAATTGTGAAATATTATGTGATTAAGCATTTTTCTGCTACCAAAGATCATAAAGCACTATTTAGTCGTGACCTGTTGCTCACTCTTACTCTCCAAAAAATTGTGAATTTTAATTTGCGGAGTAGAATATGGAAATTAAAAAACATGCAGTAAAACATTAAAAGGTTATTTGATGAGTAATGTTACTGAATTAAATGACCACTGCCGAGAACAACAATTGCCTAAATTTGCAATTAGAAATAAAGCTCAATAAAGTAATGAAATGGCTAGCTGAGTAAAGTGGGTTGGAGCAATTTAGTTCACTTAAATTTTGCAATGTTGAGTGTCTCTCATTTTAACCATTGGGACAATTTAATGGAAGATGTCTGAGAATAAATCTTTATGAACTGTTAAAGAAACGGTGAAAGCAATTTTATATGCTGAGTAGTGTTCGTCTCTTACACAGAATACTAGCGAATCATAACAGTCTCCGGAAGACTATTGTTCCTCACCCCACCAAACCAGGCCATGTATATATTTATAACCAGGGTTAATACAGTTTTCAACCTTTACTAATTTTATTTAGTATTCTATTTTGTTTTTCAGTTTTAGTTCAATATCAGTTTCTTTTAAGAATGTACAAATAGTTTTAGTTTCTTTTTTATTTTATGAACATTTCTAGTTTTTGTTTAGTTTTTATTTAGTTTCAGTATTAATTTTGGTTTTCTGTACCATGTTTTGATACCACATTGACAGTGATGCTTTCACCCTGCACATGAATCAGCTAAGGAGAAAGTGTGAAGCATTTCGATTTCTTGCCTTAACATTGCCTTCCAAACCCTTCACCTCTTTGCAAAGTTATGAAGGACTTGGTTTTTGGTCTGCCTAGGTCTCCCCCAATGAAAACCCCTAGGGGAATAGCGTTTAGAGAGTGAGGAATTATTCCTAGAAATATTAAAGTAAAGCAGTCAAGCAATTATTGAACTAAGCATTAAGAGGATGCTGAAACAAAGCTTAATACACCACTTTCAAAAACTCTCAAAACACTTCAATTGCTAAAATCAACAGCATTTCACTCAAAAGTGATGTGTGAAAGATTCTAACAGTAATTTACAATGCTAACACCCCTGTTTTAACTTTGACAATAGGTATAGGAATAAGAAGAAATAAGAAATAAATAATATTAATAAACATAAATCGAGTGCAGAACATTAAACAAAACTTGGTAACTGGTTTCCATTTAGCAATAGTCTCATATTTTAACAAAAGATTAGCTTAAAGGAGTACATTCTAATTTATATAACCAATTTACAGCACATATGTGCATGTCAGTGAGACAGTGAGAATGGAGAAACTGTGCAGCAGCGCTCACTAGATAAAATTTAATCCCTCCTCTCTGGAAATCCTAAAGAATCCTTTACCTTTGTCCTGAACACAGTTGCTAGCCCAGCCGACAACAGCACACATAATTTTGGCGAGCACAGAAAAACAGTATACATGAATACCTGGGCCAGACGAGAAATGCACCAACATGGTGGACGATGGTCTTTGTTTCCACAGTGCAAATCGAGGGAGTGAAACAAAAATGAAGCTGATTTTACCTGCATTTCTATTTCATTTTTGTTTTGTTTTTGCATTGTTCATTGCAGTTTTTATTGAGCTTTTTTTTTTTTATCTATCATTAGTATTTTTGTTTCAATTAACAAAAAAAATTCCCTCTTAGTTTTAGTTTTCGTTGACTATAACCCTGAGCTATACAGAAATAAGAACAAGCTAAGAATATATGGTTACATGAATAAATTTTGCAATAACTGGCAGTCCCCAGGATACATAGAGGATTAGTTCCCTAACTCTGTCTTTAAGTCGCATTGTAGATATGATAATCTGATATATGAAAATAATAATAATGATAAAAGTAACTACATACACTACTGTACTGTACCCCCATCTGACAAACCACTGATGTCGCACAATGTTTTCACGAGTGTCACAGAGTAGCGTGTACCAAGAAGTTCTTAACTTGGGGACTATCTCCTAATTTCAGCATAAAATAAATATGCTTTTTTTGGTCTTTTTAATCACTAACTCTCCATCTCAACAATGACAGTGTCTTTATCCAAATGCATTCATGTTTTTTGAATACTGCACTGTTTTTCTACTTTTCTCATGCTGCTTTAAAAGCCTTTTAAAGTGGACTTTTTAGAAGCACCTGGCAGCTGCTTTCTCTTGCACAACCTTTTGCTCTAAGCCAGTTTGTGGACCCAGCATGAGCTAAATAGGCTTCATCCATGCCTCTCTACCCTCTACAGAAGCCCCAAGTCCCCAAAAACCCCCCAAGTAGGGGATCAAGAGTCTTCTTCTTGCTAGTATGTATGTGTATATCTGTGTGCATATGTTTCACAGGAGTGTGGGAGAAGTGAAATAAAAAACTGCATCACTCCACACACAAGGCCCCTTAGATGTATTTTACTTTGCTGTGGCTGCAAAGGTTTGTATTGAAATGTTTTCTTTTGAATTTGACAGCTGCTAATTGAACCTTATAAATTATCTGGAGTTGCTGAGCAATTTCCTCTCACTGCCTGTTCCTTGGCAGTTGATAACTGAAGGCCAGCATTTTTTGCCTGTATACCAAAGGGTTGTTCTTTTGCATACCTTAATTTCAATGTGGATATAGACCTTGTGGTTAAATAACAGACATTACTAACAGTGTAAGCTTAAAATGATCTCTAATTATGGTTATATAAAAGGCCTATTAAAATGCGCATTTACGAAACAGATTTTGCAGTAATATCACTAAATCCTGAAAAACAAAAAAACAACCAAACAAATAAAGAAATAAGCTGATGAGACGCACCTGTAGAGCTTCATGAGCACTCAAACCTCTGCAGTACATGCCCAAATTTTGATGCAAATTTACAAGGAGAATCCCCAGGGTGCTGGGGTATGTCTAGGAAGCAGTTTTGGCCAGGTGAGACCGTCTGGCTTGAATCATCTGCAAGTAATGGCAACTAAGCTTTGCTCCTGACCTCCTGTTAATCTTTTGGTATGGCCGGTGAGGGGCCGGATGGTGTACTTATCCTGCCATTTGCATTTGCATTGGCTCATCTCCCTGACCATGGGCAATAATCCCAGTCCTCTCTATACCTTACCAGTGAGTTTAATTAGTGCATTTTTGTTAATTAACACATGGGCAATCTGTGTTCCCTTCATGGAGCCACCATGACTGGCATGGGCAGATAGAATTCTGGGAAGGTGAACATCTTCTTGAAGCACAGTGTGTTTTGAATGGTTCTTGTATTCAGGTTCCACACCGACATATGGTTGAGTAAGCCATCTTCAGTGTCACAGATTTGATCCATAAAGAAACAAAGGAGCATTAAAAACCACAAAGTTTCTAATATGAAGTATATAGAGAGAGATTGCTCAAGGTTGACTGTGCTACCATGAAAGCCCAAGCAAACAGCTCAGAAGGTGGTGCGTTTTTTCTGGACAGGATGAAAGAACATAGATAAAAAATACTAAAGAAAGGGAGAGGTGAAGGAGAGGAATGCACAGAAGTGTTTAAAACTTTAAAATGGTTTATTGGCCAGACGGGATGCAAAGTGTTTGCATGTCAAGGAACATGCCATCTGAGATAAAAATCAGAACGGGGGTTGCCAATCAGGTTGCTTCAGCCGAATTTGACAAATTAGCATTTTCATCTTGCACAAACCACCCCATGCCATCTGGTCCTCCTACAGATTCCCGACTGAGATCCTGCTAATTAACTGGCTGACTCTGTGATGGTAAGAGAGGAGCAACATGCTAATTTAAGAAAGCAGTTAAGCCAGATTCTGGCTGGTTTTCAACCACTAAAATCAATTGAAAGCCATAAAATGTACGATTAACATCTTGGCCATAATCTAAATGACCTATAGACGCGTGTAGCCGTTGCACGCTTCTAGCATATCCGCTGATAATGTTAAAGACAATTTCAGAATATATATTCATTGCTGTGTGAGATCGTGAATATAGAAATTATTTTGCATTAGACTCTGCATCATAACCTAATTGTTTACCTTCAGTTTGGGATCTACAGGTGGGCCACAAATCTTTAGACTTGTTACACATTGATCTCTCTAACCTCAACTAGGCCATATCAAGGGAAATAGCTGGACAGTTGGATGCCATGAAAAGCTGACAGACAGAATGGTTTGGCTTGGATTATATCTGGATTTACCAAGTTTTATCTTCTTTTAACTAAATTCATAAGATTGGTAGAAAAGTTCTCTCTGCAAATATAGTTCAAAATCCATTTAGTGCTATTGTCAAAGGGCGATTTCATTTATTCATAAATGTAACTTTATGATTTAACTTCAGCTACAGTGTGAAAACTTCATTTTTGGCAACGTTCTAAGGTTGTCTGTTCAGTGCCTTTTATCTTGCAGATCAGTGTTGTAAACGTCTGAAGAGCCATTATGGATCCTGAGGTACAGAGATTTTCCTGTGATTCCTATTTAATGAACCACCTCCACCTCAGAATCATCAGTCCTGCACTTTCAGCTATGAAGCAGCCGTAATTCTCTGTCCACCTGGTAATGATAGACAGTGTTGGCTCTACTGCCCAAGGTGGTTCTGCTGGAAGAATCCCACTGTATATCTTCTGTTTATTCTGTACTGTGAATCTTGTGTGTATCCTTGATCTCACACCATGTTTATATTGCAGTTGACAATAAGTGTGCTGCTTTGTGTGATCTCCTACAAACCCAAAGCTAAAAAAACACCCAAAGCTACTACCATATCAACCTGCAGCTGCAAGATGCATTCAAGACTGGCTTCTGCAGTTTCAGCTGAACACTGAAGGAATGCCACTATCCGAGATTGCTCTTTCGATCGGACAGCACGCTGATGATTAATGCTTCTCTGTTCCTTTATTTTTCTTAGAATGACAAGTGGGATTCTGGTATTCGCATCATTTTACACATTGTGTGTCTTTAATTTTGCCGGATGATTCATTATAATACAGAAGTATTGAAATCAAACACACCGAAGTACTAAACTTGTAAATCTACAGATTATCTTTTGCTTTTTAGCTTTTGTGGGTAAACAGCATGTTGTTGTTTGGCTGACTCTCTGTACTTCTGTCTTTCTGTTGTGCCATGCGCTGGCATGACCATGGTGGTGCACAGGGTGAGGTTCTAAGTAAAGATATGTAGCAGCCAAGATCTGCGGGAGACCAGCTGGTGGTGCAGCATTAAGACCACAGCGTTCTGGAGCAAAGGACGAACACTTCAGATCTGCTCCACTGTTATTCATGTTAAAGTTCAGTAACAAAGGAGAGCAATGAACAGTGGATGTATTCATTTTAGACATAAGAGTATGAATTTTCACACTGTGCTCTGAAAAAAGGTTCCCACAATTTGATAAAAACCTATTATTTTGACCTTGTTGGGACATTTTTGCGGTCATCACAAAGGGAAACAATTTTATAATAATCATAACAATTTTATAATACTAATGTGAATGCAATAAAAAACTTAAATAAGCCAAAAGTCTTGTATATTGTTTGGTTACTTATGTTTAAGGTTAGGGGTGGGTAGGGGTTAAGGTTGCCAATGTTGGAATTAGGGTTTTGTCCATAGAAATGAATGGATGGTCCCCACAAAGATATGAATACAGACATAGGTATGTGTGTACATGACAGTCTGTGAGTATGTCGAATAACTTGTTTCCAATCGGGTTAAACCACTGTTTCTTTCAAATGAAACAATAAATGATGCAAATTAAAGCAGCATTCAGAGGACAATACAGTTTGGCTTTCTAAGTGCAAAGAAAAACATTGAAAACTTCTTATTGTTTTTCCTGACAGTTCTAGGTATTACAATCATGGATTATCAATTAAAGCCTTTTACTGAACTGAACCCTCCTGGCACATAATGGCTATCCAGCACAGCCACTCAACAGAGAGATAATATTAGACGTTTGAATTACTCTGTCCCTTTGCTAGTGTAGTGTTTAAAACATTTACATCACAAGTCTACTGAGCCAGGATTGACCCTCACCACAGCATTCCCTTACCTCATTATTTGGAATAAGGTGCCACTTTACTACAGTGTGCAGGTGTTCATGAGTTTTATAGTAATAGACAGGTATCTTCAAATTGTCTGTAACCGCAGCTTACACGTGATGTATAATGCAAATACTCCTAAACCCTTTTATAAGCAAGGTGGCAGTGTGGTGCATTTCAACCACGGAAAGTCCGCAGTGGCCTTTTCGCCTGGTTTGAACTGAATCTGAGTGGAAAACGAGGGCTGGATTCCAAAATGGTATCATTGTCAGGCTGAATTCCACAGCAGGAGATGCGGCCTGTCCTTACCTGAACGCAGCCCTGGCTCAGGAAAGCAAAACAAAAAAAAAAAAAAGTACAAATCCCCTGAGCCATTTTCTGACTGTCTCGGTTTAGTCGCTGCGCAGATAATTATCCCCTGACATTAATGGATTGGAAGCCTTTTGTTCTGCAGAGAAGAAAAGCAGGGACAGTTATTGTATGGCTATGAATTTGAGGCTATCTGAGTGAAAAATAGACACTGCGTCTAATGATTTGTATGTGGTTGTGGTTATGGTGGTGGAGGCGGAAGAAGGAGGGAAGGAAAAAGAAACATAAGAGCAGAGAAGTGAAAATGGTAATAATTTACAGAAAGGGCAAGAGCAGAGAAAGAGTCTTGCGAACAGAAAAGTGAGAAAGTGGAAAATAAATGAAAAGAAGATAAAAGAAATGGGCAACGTCTCATTTAGTAGATGCTCCTGTGGCGTATTGTTCTGATACACTCAAGGGTGAGATTTGATCCATAAAGATATGTATCCGAAGGCCTTTAATATGTGAACTTGCCATACATACTGCCAGTTGTGTTCAGTCGAGATACTCGCCTTGAATGAGGCGAGATAAAACGTGGATGCGGGCACATTTAAACGAGGCTGCATCCATTTTATGCTGTATAATTCATGGAATAATGTAAAAAAAAATGGGAATATGGCAGAGATTATAGATCCAGCATAGAACACAGCACCGACATGAAAACGAGGGGCCCCGTGCCAAACACCGCAACGACGCACTAGTGGTTCGATAGGTTAGCGCGGTGCCAAAGCCCGGGGACCGCACTGTGCCGTTCCTAATGAACAGAGTGCTGCTGGGCGATACTGTCCGCGGTGCTGAAACGGCAGCAGCTCCAGAGCGCAGACAGCTAAGTGCTGCTGTTTGTGGTACAGCCATAGACACTCTGCCTCTATCACCAGCAAAAAAGTACCTTTTTTTTTTTCAAAGCTCCGAAACCAAATCGTTTCTTTGTTCCCATAAATCTAATAAGGGGTTGATTGCTTTTCCTAATTGTACTATTTATTCCTCCTGCAGGCCTTTTGTGTTATTGGTGTAATTAATTTCAAAGATAACTTGTCCTCCGCTCGGATTAGAAATGGCACTTGATAACAGAGCATTGGGAGAAGGAAAAGCTAATTAGTGCTCCAGTCTAGATGCACTACCTTATAATGCTGCCTTAGCCAATGTTGCCGTGTTCCTCCTGCCAACTGTACTTTAGCACATGAGGCTCTAATGCCCAGAACTGCAGTGTGCAGGCAGTGCGCTGCTTGTTTGCCCTTCTAAATCTGGAGAAAATAAAGAAAGTCGGATTCTACTATCTCTTCAGGCTCTGGGTTGGGAGGGCGGG
>JAAGVU020000002.1:4097376-4109867 GCA_011763525.2 Mormyrus iriodes
GGCGTCCATTGAATGTTGCGCCGGGGGGGGGGGGGAGGGGGGGGGGGGTGGGGGGGGAGGGGGGGGGGTGGGGGGGGAGAGATTTAAAAAAAAAAAAATGGAAAAAACGAAAAGTGATTTTCTTCCTTCCGAGCTTCTCAAGTCTATTTTCAGGAGTGCCACCACCTGCCCGGAGAATTGTAATGCGTTAATCACCAAGAAATTCTGCCCAAGATGAAAGCTAATAGTGTGTTGTTTAATGATAGGCTTCTAAGGAATGGTAAAAGGTTGCTGTTGCACTGTTATTTATAAATACTGCAAAAAGCCACTTCTTAGAGATAGCGTTCGGTCAAGGACTAGATTGAATGGGGGTTGTTAGATGATGGGAGAGGACTGTAGATATGTCCTATGGTGTGCTCTGGGTAGCGGCAGTTTTATTATGGCTAACATGCTAGTTATCTTCAACATAGTTAACTATATTCTTCTCACCTGCTGTTCTGTTACTGCTGCTCAATCCATGCATTATGTAAGACCTTATTCCACTAGTGAGAGTGCTGTAAATACCTGTGCATTCTACTCCCTTCCAATTTACCCAGGATGCATCAGTAAGGGACGGAGCAGCCAAAGCCAGCTGGTTTGTTTATCGGACAATCGATTGACTTGTCTTTAAGGTAACACATGTCAAGTTGTGAAGCATTACACACAGCTGTTTTTTTTCCCATAATGCTTTTAGCCTTAGTTGGTATTGTTTCTCTGTATCCATTCCTGCTCTTGGTACCCAGCCCTGAACCCTGCCCTCTTCGTAACCGAAGAGTAATTCTTTGGAAATGAAAATCATTTGGCGGCTTGGGCTTAAAAGGGGGCTGTAATTTGCTACCTGCCTCAATCTCAGCCTCTCCACCAGCTCTGGTATCGATGATCCTGTCACAAGCCCCTGGTCACCACATTAACAGCTCTAACAAACAACTCCTCCAGCAAATGAATTCTTAAGTTGAGGGGATGATGGAGGTGCTTGTAGACTGGATTGCTGTAATGAACCCAAGGAGCAAAGCCCAAAGGCTGGATCGATCGGGGGGGCTCGCTTAGGAGCTCATGACAACCCTCCAACTGGCACAAATAAATAAATAAATAGATAAATAAATAAGGTAGCGCTTCAACGTTGTCTGATCCATTAACACCTGTGGTCTCAGGTGGGTCCACTCCGTTCAGCCTTTGCTCTAGCGATGAATAGACCCTTAATTGGTTTACTGTTAGCTTTGAATACCACGTTTCCTTGCCAGCATTGCTATAGCTGCACTCATGTTTCTTATTTAGCATCGATCTCTTTCTGAGTGCTTGTTATCTTAGCTACTCCTGGCCACGCGATGATGCTACTCTTCGCTTTGACTGACTGCTGTCATATGTAAGCCTTATATAAACATATATAAACAGTGAGCTATATGCTAATCCTTGTCTCCCCTTCCCTCCCTTTGTAAATGCCCTGATTTATTTTTATGTATTTCATATAAAATAAAGATCTAAATTTGCTACCCTGCTCCACTGCCTTCCATCCCAATTAAAATTTGATCTAGAACTAGATTAATTTACTTCCACTATGAAAACAAAATACACAGAACACTGTACAAAACTATTTTGAACAATCTATCACTAAACTGTTCATGAACTGATAGGACATAACTATACTGAGATCGAGGCTTGATAGTGAAAGTTTTTTAGTTTAGAATGTTCTTTTGTTAGCTCCTTGGACAGCTAAGTCATCATTCAGTTTAATCTGGAACTAAATGGTTGTAATTGCTTACTTAACTCAATACTAATTAGCTTATGCACTTAATGGATATCTTTCTGCATCCCATGGCCCATCCTGAAACAGAGAGATTTTTCTACATATCAGATTGCAGTTATTTTAGTGGTACAGGGGCTGCTTCCTTAAGATGCTTAGATCTCTTTTAAATCCTGTCTCATCAGCTCCTCATGTAATTTCTCTCTCTCACTCTCACACACAACACATGACCTGGTCACCTGACCTAAACATAGTACAGATTGTTTTGAAGGAGTTTAACTGAATCACTGAATCAAATTATTGAATTGTAGAGAGGAGTAATTGGGGAGCATCAACTTAACCTAACATCCCTGTATACTAGACAGGTACAGCGGATAACCAGCTCAATTTTAAACAATAAATCCCATCCCTTAACCACTGAATTCTTCTCTCGGGACAAAGGTTTATAGTTCTAAAGTGCAGAACTAAGAGGTACAAAATTAGTTTTGTTCCAGCAGCAGTCATTCAGGTGAATAATGACAGTATAGTTGGGCAATAATTATACTAATGGCTTGGGTGATTTTATGTATTTATTTGTCTGTGTGAGCTTACATGCGGGGTTTTTTACTGGTTAGGTGGATGCTAACTCTTCTCCTGTAAACAAAATTTACCTACGGGTACAAATAAAGTATCCTGAACCTTAACCTGAACTTGAACCTGACCAGAGAGTGAAGGAAAAGTGACCAATGCATGCTCAGCATTTATCTGGGACCTCCTTCAGGACAGCAGGAAAAGCATCCCAGGAGGCCACCTCATGAAACTGGTGTAGAGTAGACAGTAGGGTCAACCAGCCCCTGGAGCAATTGGGGTTAAGGGCCTTGCTCAAAGGCCCAATGGTGGCAACACTCGGCCGACCACGGGAGTTGAACCGGCAACCTTCTGAATCCCAACCCACAGAACCCCTCCAAAAAATGTTTATTTTTTGTTTAATACTTTTTTAGTTAGAGCATCATTTCATATATGTTATTTTATAGTTTAGTTTTCTTATTATTATGGAATGTAGAGAATAGTACAAATACACCTTTCTATGGGTAGGTACATCCAGACCTTTTGACTGGTATTGTACTCCCCCTCTTACTTCCTGAATGTTCCCTTTCAAATCTAGTCAAAATTGGATGCTGCATCTCACCAGAAAAGCAATATATACCCCTATTATATAATGCCTATTATGCGTAAGCAGTAACCCCCATTATACATTCCTCCAATGAACACATGTTCAGTAAGTGCTTTACACACTTATGATTTTATATGGAGCATATTTAAAGTCATAAACAGCCCAAAAACAGGACCCCAGAGGGCTGAGAAATGCATATTGTATGTAATTAAGACTCTGCACATGCTGCTCCCAGAATTATTGTCACATGACCTTCAGCCTGCGACGTGTCATTCTGAACTTAATTTCAGAGTAACAACGTTGGTCTTGACCACTGCTGTTTTGAAGTTCAAGATCCTTGATGTATCCTATGAGGCGCAAAAATTCAGGTAGTTTGAATTAATGATATTGGCGAAGGATACCAAATGTACCCACAATGTGAGAAAAACTGTTATTTTGACATTGTGGGCCAGTTTTTTTCTGTCCCCACATGGGGAAATTTAGTTTCATAAAAATCTTTGGCTGCAGTGAAAAAACTAAAAATGCCAAAGTCTTGTATTTTGTTTGCTTACTTATGGTTAAGGTTAGGGCTGTGTAGGGGTTAAGGTTGTCATAGTTGAGATTAGGGTTTTGCCCATAGAAATGAATGGATGGTCCTCATAAAGACATTAGTATAGGTTGATGGGTCTGTGTGTGGTTATGTATGTCCTCACGATGTGATAAAAACCTATTATTTTGATCTTTTGGGGACATTTGTTGGTCTCCACAAGTTAAACTCAATTTTTATAAAAATCAGTGAGTGCAATCAAAAAACTAAAAATGCCAAACATTTTGCATTTTTTTTGGTTACTTATGCTTAAGGTTAGGGTTGGTTAGGGATTACGGCTGTCTTAGTTGGGACTAGAGATTTCCCCATAGAGATTAACGGATATTCCTAATCTGTGTGTGTGAGTGTGTGTGTGTATGCGTGTGTTTGTATGTGTATTAGACAATACGTATTATGTGCTGTATTCCTGTCAGTTTGTGTCTTTGTGTAAATCAAAAAGAACTGAAGGATCTGAACAATTAAATAGACACAAAGAAATACGCGATTTAAAAACCACTTAAAAATAATCCTATATCAACCTAGCATTGCCTTGAATTTTATCAGATGGTTCTAGAACCACAGGGGGGAAAAAGAGGCAACACACAATAAAAGAGACGAGGGACAGAGGAAAACAGTCAAAGCCAGAAATCTCTGTGAGAATTGCCAGCACAGGATAATCAATCTTCATTCATCGGGGGACGCCTGAACAAAACTAAATATTTTTATTTCGACTTTATTTCAAGGCCACTTGAACAATTGCATTTTCATTAGGATGCAGGCCCTGGAAAATGATCCACCATGTGCTAGGGAATGCGGAAAATATAACAGGAAGCAAGCAGGAATTCAACCGTATACCATATGTCATATTCCCCCCTCAAGCACAAGTACATCAAATAGCTGTTTATCTCTTCTAAATACATAAGCAAATTTTTTTTAAAAATAAAAGATATTTTTTTAGGGAAAACAGCTCCTCGAAATCACGTATAAGACTGTCAATATTTACTATATTACAAGACATTAAGTGCAGCTATTTGATTTTCAGCATAACTATCTAATATATTTATACTAATATGTACACAGGCATATATAATGATGGCTCATGGCTGTTACTGAAATCAGTTTATTTTGTTGTCTGGCAGACAGGTTTATCCGTCCCTCAGTTCTCTGGCCAGAGCCGCGAGAGTTACTAACATTAGCTTATATATTACACTTTGATCATTTAAGCACCACGATGGTTCACCAGAGTCTATCAGGTTAAAGACTTTGCTCAGTGCTATAACAGCAGAGTCCCTCCTAGGAGCTAACCTTGGCATGCGTTCCCTAAGTACCTTGCCTCCCGCCTGTACATGTTTTGTCAGTATAATGAATGAGGGCTTTTCTGGACACGAACTAAACCTCATACGGCGGAACCACAGCTGGTATCGCTTATTATTACAGCATTATGACTGGTGGCACCATGGTGCCTCAGGCTTGGCCTACCCTGCCTCTAGTCCCTACAGGGACTCACGCCCGGATGCGGTCTGGAGCATGTGTGTGTGTGAAGCGCAGATGGAGACTGGGATAGTGAGAATAGAGGTATATTAATCAAAAGTAAAGATTTTAAACTAGGAAATAGGTAAATAGCAGAGTGCTTTGTCTGGCCTTAATCCTTCTTATCAGGCCTTCACTCCTGTGGGGTCTGAATTGGATGTTGAGCAGGCTGAGTCCTCTTGCTCTAATGCAAATTAAATACAACCCCCCCCCCCCCCCACACACACACACACATGCACAGATGAACTTCATATAGTTTTCGTACATGCACTCACATACATAACACACCAGAATAGATATCGTAAACATTAAATCCTGAACACAGTTAATGTTATGCAGCTGTATTACGACTCTACATCAGTATTTCCTAACCCGGTCCTCAGGGACTCACAGACATTCCACGTTTTTGCTCCCTTCCAGTAAAAATGTGGACTGTCTGCGGGTCTCTAAGGACCAGATTGGGAAACACTGCTCTACATCTATTCAAAATATGAATAGTTTATTCCTAGAACCAGGGGAATTGCTGGGATCTTAAGACATCAGGGGCTTAGCCCAGAGACCTAATCTGTCCATCTGAGCTAAACAAATCATTTGGATTCATTTGTGGCTACATCCGAGAATACACCAGGCTTGTGACGCTCGTCTGCCTAGAAAAACAGATCAACTATTCAGCTAGATCTACTGCATGTCAATGAAATGTGCAAAAAACACAACATGAATATATACACACAAGCGCATGTAAGGCTGCAAAACACAAATGTATACATGCACACACTACAAAGTTAATACTTGCAAGATATGAAGTCATGGTTGTATTCATTTTGTGCTGAGCCACAAACTAGATACCACCCTGCTTCATCCCAGGAATACATCCATCAATGTTACCATGGCCATGAAATTGCCGTATAAATCACTGCCGCTGTGCTATAAATGGAAGACATCAATAGAGCACAAACGAATGTAACCTGTAATATGGTTCGGACCCTATAGATACAAAACAGTACACTTACTCCTTTTAGCTGCCTGATACATACTGTATATTGTATATTTGCAGTTCCTGTTATTAAAAACAGTCCTTTCATTTACACGATGGCAATTACGTAGAACAAAATATCTATTAAGCTAATATCTCTTGCATAGTCTTCCACACATAATTAGAGCACACAGATAAACACAGTTTGCTAATTTTAAACATCAGAAATGAATATTTGTTATTTCTCTTTAGATTCTCTTTTATTTTTAATGATAAATCCCAGAAGAGATTATGCAAGAACAGAAAAAAACAGAAAAGGATAGAGTGGTTCGTAATCTTCTTATTTATTTATCCATTAACAGTTCCCGGTTTGACATTCACATACCTATGTCATTAATATACTCTCACACTGGCATTAATCCCTCAATTACTGTTGGGATGTACCACTTCATATGCTGCTGGGGGGTTTAGCTTTGCTTGATACCATCCAGATAAAAGTCGGTATATCCATGCACCTCTGACTTGTTGCGCCTCCCCCTCGTTCTTTTTTGCCTCTGTGCTTTACATCAAAGTTATGATCCACATAGCTAGTTCTGGTGTTTCTCAGGTCTGGTTTCATTACAGAGATTAACAGAGGACAATGGGAGTGTGGGTTTGCTAGCTCTGTAAAGAGCTTCAGGCTGTGGAATTCAATATGGCCTTGATAGCATCAGGCAATGCGTAGAAACTGGGAGCTTGCGCTGTTGTGTATGACCCTCAGGTATCCATGAGCAGATGAGAACCCAATGATGTTTCTACTCAAAGAGGGGAAGGGTGACAAGATGGGTTAGTGTCATTTTCCTTCTGAGGAACCTAGCACCTGTGGTGATGAGAACAAAACGAAGCTAGGATATTTGAGTCTGTTGTCATCTACCTTTCTCTGGTGTCACACTGCTAAATGACTGCTAGCTTCACCTTGGTGACTCTGCTCTGCCTTAACTGTGCAGGGCTGCCCATTCAAGACTCAGGTTTGATTGCACGATGATCAAATTCTGTCATCTTTCAGTCATCATCGATTCTGAAAGATTTCCTGTGTGATTTATAAATAAAACAAAAACAGCATATCTTCCCTCAAATTCTAATCAGACTCATTCATCCTTTTTCTGACAGTCTTGTACATTAACCGATAACTTACATTTCAAATGGGTAACATCACCATTTTCTTTAAATGATATGCGATCAATCAAATGATTACACTTAAGGAGGCAATTGATTTTTTTTCCACTTTTTCCTGCACTTTATCATCATAGCTGATACCATAAAACCTGACCTCTTTCTTTATGAATTGGGAAATAATTAACCACAGGCTCATTCTTTATGGAATGGGACATAATCAAAGCACGCCCTCATATAGAAGCATATTGCAAAACAGCTTCCCAACTGTTTCTTTCCAATCTTAAAATGTCCTTCCCCCATGGATGCATTGTATATTATTATACTAGGTATGTCTATGGGTTTATTCTGCAGAGAAGCAATTGTTCTGACTGATTAAGACATGATTGTTCAAACAGACAACACCTTATTTAAAGAAAAAATCCAACGTTGTTTATTTTCCTCTTGCCTTTATTATATTCCTCAAATACCTTTAAGGACAATTGTGGACATCGAACCCCACTTTCATGAGTGAGATCTGTATGTGCCATACAGGTTAATATTTACATCCATGCAGTAATAGCAACCTCTGTTTCTCTAATCCTAACTACTAGGAAAAAAGGAATCATATCACTACAAATGACACTTACAATAAAAATAATGACAACAATAATAATAGTGGCCAAAGCAGTAATATATACCAAGGCATGCCAGCTGTCAGTCAGCCTCTAACCAACATTCTGACCTGATATTTTCAAAATCCTTGGCATTGCTCAGATCAAGGTTGATTGATTCAGCTGGTCCCAGGAAGAGCATTTGAGAGAATTTGAGTATTTGTTTGGGGTCCACACACACTGATTGACAGTAATTAAGATAATTTGCTTGGAGACCCTAAATTGAACTCCTAATTACTCCACTAAAGGTAGAAGATGTAGCCCAAGATCAGCCCCTTCATTCCATGTAAAGCTGAGACCTCCTACTGCATTCAGGTTTCACTTCCGGATTCCCTAGCTGGTGGTTGTTAATTTTTTTTAATTGTGTTTTTATGCTAACAGGTGAATCCTCTCCCTGTCTGCATTCATGTTTGTCTAAGATGACATTGACATCCAGGGCAATATTACAGAAAGAAAAACAGAGTTATCATTGCTGTCAAGAAGAGGACAGTAAACCACATTAGCAGGTTAAAAAATGCTTAAAATACGCTTGTATCCGAAGACATGCTCTACAAAGTCAACATTTATTTTTTTTATGTGTTTATGATTTACTGGATTGGCTATTTTATACAATACAACACAATGGATTTCTTCATGTGTCCAACTGCAAGTGTAAATATGAAATATTAACGGAGTGTGTTGATTTTCAGAAGCTGCTGCTTTTTCAGATTTAAGGGCACTTTGGGGGGAGGTTACCCTCTTGGGATTGGTACGTAGATGACTGGTAGTGTTTTGTGTATTCAGCCCACCTGTTCCTTGTTCAGTTGCACACTATTAATGTTTGTTTGTTCCTCTATAACCCACAGTAAACATTGCCAGACCCTGAACCCACCAGTTTCCTGTTAATGAGATTATTTGCTGGACTCACATGGCTCAGAAAAACCCCACCCCGAAAAGATCAATTCCATTCCAAGTTACATGGTTCTAATGGGTCATAATTAAATTGAAATATTTCAAAATCAAACTTCAAAATTACAGTAAGCCCTTTTATGAAGGGGTTTGTAAGATATTATTATTATTAT
Source organism: Mormyrus iriodes (assembly GCA_011763525.2). Taxonomy (NCBI): domain Eukaryota; kingdom Metazoa; phylum Chordata; class Actinopteri; order Osteoglossiformes; family Mormyridae; genus Mormyrus; species Mormyrus iriodes. The sequence continues at coordinate 4,106,223 of JAAGVU020000002.1, forward strand.
TATTATTATTGTTGTTGTTGTTGTTATTATTATGATTATTATGATTATTATTATTCTTGTTGCTGTTGTTTGTTTGTCTGTTTTGTTTATTTTTAATGACTTATCCCATTAATTATTCAGATTTTTCAGAGTTCGACTTGTCCCTGGGTCAACAAGGGAGTGGCTTGTGTTTTACTTCTTTAACCAATCACAGTCTTCATTTTATGACATCAGCACATTGGTCCATTTCTTTCTTCTAATTTTCAAACTCCACCATTCAGCTCAGGTTGATGTGTGGCTCAGTGGACTAAACCTCTTTGCCACTGATCAGAAGGTCAGTAGTTCAAGCCTTCTTATAATTGCTATCATCATGAAATAAAGACACGCCCTTACATTGCTCCCTACAGAATTTGCAGGTAAATATGTTCCTATGTTCTCTATCTATGACATGTCCTTTAACAAAAGGCATACGCCATAATATGGGTACTTTATAAATCAGTGCTCCTTGCTGTTTAACAGAAAACACTGGTTTTAATTAATGTGGTGATGTCATATAATGAAGACTGTGATTGTTTAAAGAAGTGAAACACAAGCCCCTCCCTTGTTGACTGAGAGACACATTGAACTTGGCGAAATCAAGACATGCTACACCATAGATTATATAAAACCTATAAAGTTTTCTGATGATATGCAACTCACATTTCCATATGAAACAATTTGCATTTCCAGAAATATGAAACTCAGCACAAAAACTTGAATATTTGGAGTAAGATTTAAATAAACAAGAATTATACGGGCACAGTATCACTCTCATTTGCTTATTAAATACAATTACTTGACTTAAATTATCCAAAATGATACTCTTGACATTCTCTGGCTTGAACTCCAGTTTAGCTCAGTTTCCTAATTTGTATTGGACTCATCATGTCACCACATCTGCCAGGATGTTTCAAAAATAAGGCTCCTGTGATATACTTCTGTTCACCTGCGTTCTTTTCACACACAACAGGTCGCGGGAGAGTTATCTCTAATTGGGGCAACATCACATCTGTCATCGCTGTTGACCTGCAGATGCCCCACTGGTCCACAGCAGACACAGATTCACCAACGAGCCATAATTCCCCCAGCACACTTCCACAGGAGCACCGATGCCAATTATTATCAATTGCCGAGGCAGACCTGGCCATTATTGCAGGAAATGTCACTTTCTGAGCTCTATTTGCCTTTAGTATTTATCAAACAATTTAGTTTAAGTTCACTGTCAAGGCTGGATTTCTCCTTTTGTATTTTGTCCAGCAGTTCTCTCTCATCGAGCGGAGGTGGGATTCCCTGTTTATTCACCCAACTGCTTATCCTGTGCAGCCTCATTGTGGGAGCCTGTCCCAGGAAGCAGGGGGCACAAGGTACTGCAGCTCCCTGGATGGGATTCCAGTCCATCACTGGGCACATGTATGAAACAGCTGAGGAGAGAGTCTGATGAAATAATTTAAAAACAAATCTCTATATATTTGGGGGATGAATGAATTCAAACTATTATTGAGGGGTACCCATACCACCTGCTCCCCCACATGCCTACATCCCTGTATACACACAGTCACTGTTTATAGTAACACAAATTATCCTAACTGCATGTCATTGTCTTTGATTTTCAGGAGGATGACAGAGACCCCAGAAGAAACCTGGACAACACAGGAAGAATATGGAAACTCCAGACATACAGGGCATCACTGTACTGCCCTAAATATTACTTGTAATAGAAGCAGTACAGCGTATACTCGCATTAATCTATTCTAATATACATATTTTCATATTATCACATGATCGCGACAGAGGACCACATGCAGATGTTCCCAGCTGCATTTTCAGCAGGACCTGGGTAGATACATTTCAGCCTTGCTAGGTTCAGGAGGCTGCACTACAATTTCAGAGTCTCAGTGAAGAGGAGTTGGTGTGCAGCAGGATAAACAAGCCCACACCCTATTAAAGGCTAACTGGTCACCACATAGATGTTTTCTTTGTGACCTCCTAGGATCTCGTGATTTTCTTTTTCCTTTAGCTGAAAAAAAAATGGCAAATGGGATCAGTGGGAGCTGGAGGCACCCTGTCGCGCAACGGGATGGGCCATGTGTTTATCTGCCTCGTGGTCCTGAAGGGTGGGACCATGGCCTGCATGTGTGTGCGCCACTGCTTGCCTCAGGCCTGCTGCTACTCGCTAAAAGGTTCAGTGAGAACGACGCAGGCAGACGGCGCCGGTGAGGGCGCCTCGTGCTGAGCATGGCAGCCGTTGTTTTCACTTCCTAATGAAGGGAAATCTCTTAATCAGCCACTGATTGCTGCACGAGTCCTCCACACATAACAGGATCCTTTTTATTCCTCTATCATTAATTTTATTAACATGCCGCCCCCAATCCTGAAAATGGTTCAAACCTGGCACAAAAAACCCTGATTTAACTCCCAGAAAAAAATGGCATTACAATAATTTGCATACCCTAAGTATAAACTCCCAGAAAAAATGTTATTACAATAATTAACATAATCTAAGTATTTATAACTAATTGTGCAATATAGAACAGATTCCTTGTCCATGCTTATACTTCATGAAATAAAGATAATTATTCTTCTCCTTCTCCTGCATTGTGCACAGCACTGTTTTTATAATTCACTATTGTATGTTGGCATACATGTGGAAAGTCACACGAGCACTCAGCCTGATAAGCACAAAAAGATCCAGTTAACTTCAGGTGAGGAAAATTGTGACTTGATTTCTAAAACTAAAGAAAACTGCAACAAAAATAGGAATAATAATATTAAAAAAATATCTTTACACTTTTCTCCTCATAGCCTCTCTTTTCCAGACACTAATTAGCCCTAGTGATTTGAAACCGAGCTGTCTGTTATCTATCTGACAGATCCTGATTTTATTTTGTTATCTGTCTCGGCTTTTAATAAGGTCTTTGTGTGCCGGTAGCAGAATCAGCGCCGTTGTTTCTGCCCATAATGATAATGCACCAGAACGGACAGAGTTCTAAGACTTCTAAGTTGGCAGAACTGATCAAACAGACTCCAGAAATGATTGTGTTTTATGAGTATAACTGAAGACTGTGTGTGTATTTAGCGGTGTGGAGATAATTAAAACCGTCATGTCAGAAAAGCTCACTTGCGATGGAGGTGGAACTTTCAACAGAGGTGTGTCGGATATTTTATGCATTAACGAAATATGTGAATTAGTGTTGCGTCAACTGAAAGTCCATTTTTGAACCTGGACTCATTAATAACTCAGTTTCTGTGAGAATATATTGCTACCAAGTATAATAGTCATATTTATAATCAAACCTACATGAACCCTCTGTCTTTTGCATCTAAGTTTTGTTTGTATCTAAGTTTAAGAAAAATAAATATTCCCATATCCACTCCCTCAGGTAAAAAGTGTGGATGAAAATGAGACAGTTGGGTATGTGTGCATTTGTGTGTGTGTGTGTGTCTGTGGTTGGGATTAGAAAAATCCATTCAAATTTACAACATTAGTGCTCATTCTTGCATCTATATTAGTCTGCATGAAAGCTATCCTACCAGAATAAAAGTAATTTGTTTAGCTGAAATCTCTTTTTGGATATTTCTTTCTATCCTGGAAAAATGTGTAGTTTTGGGTGGTGGGGGTATGGTGGA
>JAAGVU020000002.1:4120029-4134379 GCA_011763525.2 Mormyrus iriodes
TAGTCGTTTTTCGATAGGCTTTAGACATAAGCAGTTGAAATATAACACTTGGAAGCCAGGAACAAAAATTGTGTTACGTTGTGTAATCATACAGTGATGATTAAAATGGGCCAGCATGGTGGGTCAGTAGGTGGTATGCCTCACACCTCCAAGGATGCGGGTTAGCTCCATGTGTGTGGAGTTGACATGTTCTCCCCATGTCATGCAGGTTTCCTCCAGGAGCTCCATAGCCCAAAGACTTGCAGTTAGGCTAAATGGTGACTATAAATAGCTTGTAATGCATGGGTGTGTATGTGCCCTGTGATGAACTGGCATCCCATACATGGTGTACCCAAACCTTGTGCCCTATGCTGCTTAAGGTGCTCCAACACCCCCATCAGAACCCTGACCAGAACAAGCATTTAGAAGGTACATTAAAATGGTGATTTTTGGCATGCTAACTATGCTGAGTGGCATTCATTAATTATCTGGGGATAAAAATATGTCTAAGCAGACATAGTTAACTGAACAGTTATCAATTATTGAAGGGTCCTAGACTAACTTCCTCAGTAGCCAAGAAGACAAACATAATATTGGATCTTACATTTGTAGAAAAAGTGGATGAGACAGACACCGTTCAAGCCACCTTTTTATATACCAGTTTTGTGCCTTTAAGAATTTACCAAAAATCAATAGTAAATGAGCAACAAATAAATGAGGATTTAAGGCATTTGATTTCATTTTCTATCCTAGATCTGATCTATGCAATCCTTTAAAGTACCTTTTCATCTTGGCCTGAGGAGAAAGTGCACATCATATAAGTGTACTGTGTCAGAAGAACTGATCTCTTTATATATAAGAAATCCTGATGATGAATTCTCTGCATGGACAAGCTGGATCATATATTTTAACAACTGAAAAGCTTTTATGTTGCATTATGGGTAAACAAGTCATATATCACTTGAGTTATATTTGCTATCACACTTGAAATATAGCTGTTCTAAAAATCTTTAGAGTCAGCCGTCCTAGTAGAAAATATAATTATACATCAAAATACATGGACTTGACATCATTTAACACACTGTTTTGCACTAATTAGAGATAATAATTTAACACAGTATTCCATTCATTATACATAGTAATTTTAGAAGAAATTATTTGGACAACTGAGTGATTTTGGTTATTTTGCTATATATACAAAACTCATTCAACTGTCTAAATGAGTTCTGCTAAAATTACTTTAAAAATAAACTCACAGATGTCAGTAATAACCAAAAGGAAAAGTTAAATTTCAGTCTAAGATCAGTGAAGAATATGAAGAATCCAATGTATATGGTCAAGTCAAGAGAAGATTCTTACCCGTCTCATAGTGTCTAATTTCAAAATATCCAGAGATACCTAAAGTTCCCATAAAACAATCTATTTTTAGATGTAAATAAACCTTTTAAAGGTAAGAAATTAATTCCCACTAGAAAAATCCAGAAAAAGAGGAGCGTATTCAGTTAGTCCCTACTTTAGTATTGTGTCAGTCTTGTCTAAAATTTATTACCAATTTTGTCCAGAGGAGAAAGGAGTGGGTGGATCACCCCTAGTAGGAGAATCCACTGATCATATCAAAATGTTCTCACTACATGTGTCTTCTTTAAGGGGAATATATTCCAACCTCACCTATTTGCCCCATCATCATTTAGATCCTCATAAATCAGTTCTGCTTTTATGCACAGTATGCATACCCTTCATCCTCTGCGTACTCAATTGATCCATCTCAGAGTAGGAATCAAAATAAGCACCCAAACAAATAAATTCATTTGTTACATGGCAACCACTGTTACCTGAAGCCTGTATGCAGTTTGTTTATGGCAGATTACGTCAAGATGGAGAAATCCCATTTGTAGGTTAGGTGAAAAATAATATTTAACCTGAAGGGATTTAGTTTACCTAATGTTATTGGGAAACACAGATATGATGTATTTAATATAAAAGTTGATACCACTGACAAGGGAAGTACATGAATATTTGTTACAGGTTTCATACAGAATTTTTCAGTTTTTAAATGTATTGCTTTGACATCTTCTGCGAGGTTCTTAATGTTTAGTAAAAGGTTAATGACGGGTCGGTGTTGTCAGGTCTGTGTTGTTACCACTGGTAACTACTCAAGCTGTTTTATGGCATAAGGAGATTTTACATAAGTGTCTACACACATGTAATGTATACGTGATGAAATGGATGAAAGAGCAGGCGGATGCCCACTATGGTTCTGCTGGTAGAGGAACATTTTACCTGCTGGGGGGACGAAAAAAAAAACATTGAACTCCCCCTTCCCAAATCAAAACTCAGATGACATGTGGTTTTATTAGCAAGAGAAAAAAACACTGTCCACAGCCAGGTGTTTAAAGGCCTCAGGTTCAGGAGGTTTTATCTGTTACATTCTTACTATAATGCATATGGTTAGAGAAAAGCAAAGAACTAGAAAAATGCTGATCATTGCAGTTTTGCTTTAAAATACAGTAGGAAGACTATACAAGAAGTATTCATTTCTTTATGGAATACACCAATTTATGCTTGTCTTCCAATTCCTGATGGGATATACAGCTAAATGGATTTTGAGGCTTTTAAACGTATATCATTTTAATGACATCTTGCAAATCTTACAATGGAATAAAAATCCAGACTACAAAAATGACTACAAATGGAAATATATTGCTAGAAGCGTCAGAGCGTGTCAGTGAAAAAAGAAAAGAAAGGAAAAGTAAAAGCTAACTGTGGAAAATCTAGCGATGGGAACCTTCAAAGTTTTCAGAGCTTTTCATTTTCTGGCACAAGCTGCCAACTTCCAGAAGCTTCAGATATTAATTTGACTATTTTTAAAGAAATTTAGATCAAAGTGGGACTTCATGTATTCATTTATTCCATTTTTAAGCATTCTCAAATGAAACCAAGAAAAAAAAACTAGAATGAAAATCTCACGTTTTGAAAAAAGATTTGAGTTGCTCCTTTATGATTCGATTTTCTTCGTTTTTGTCTCAAAGCTGCTCTGGCTAAAAAAAAGGAGAGGTGTACGGTGTACAGTGATGCCGTCCGAAAAGTCCCAGACAGGTGGAAATATTTTAGCTTCCCTTTATGGTGTGTGCAGGAGTATATTCTTATACTCCTATATTCTTTCAAGCAGGAGTTCTCTACAGGCCAGAGTTCATGAAAATATACAAGGACAACACAAGATTTTTTGCAAGAACAATCATACCATGTTAAGGAAACAGAAAATCAGGGACTTGGGGGGGTCATGGGGCATTTGCTGGATTTTAAGTTTATGTAAAGGCAGGATGCTGAGAATTGAAAATAATGAGGTTCAGAATGGAAACAGTATAGCATGAAGTGGAGTTCTGGGCACAGACTGTACTTTTAATACTGTGACTCATTTGTTTGGTAATAACCAGCATTTAAAATACTATAGGGATATTATAGTAATATACCTCAAAGATAGTATACAGTTAGAATAGAATGACAACCCATTCATGTCTCATTCATCAAAAATCCGGGTTTAGGAGAAGACAGAAGTGGGTTTTCATACTTAGAGATACTCACTAATTCCTCAAAATATGAGGTGACGTCTATCTTTATGCTTCTCAGTCTTCGTTGGCTGTGCTAAAAATGTCCTCATGGTGAAGCCAGTGGCATCAGAATCCTCACATTTACTGCATACGCTGTAAACAGGCTGACTATATGTGTGCTGTACATCTATTGTTGTCAATTTAAGCCAAGGTTTTGTTTATTTTTGGTTTACTTATGAAGTGGATCTGGTAGGTGTTGCACTGATGACTCGTGCCTCAGTGATTTTGGGTCATGCTCCCAATCTCTGTATACGTCAGCAATCTATGGTGAACTGACATCCTATACAGTTTTTGCCTTAGGCTTCCTTAGATGGAATCCTAACTGTAAACCTAATGGGACAGCAAAACCCAAGAATAGCAGAGAATGGTTGGGTATGTACAACACCTGTTTAGGTCTCTCTGAGAATCCATATTAGTACCTTAATTTGAGTTCAGTTATGAATGCATTTGTGTGTTTTTTATATATATATATCTCCATGCATAATGAGGGGCAGTGTGTGGTTCAGTGGGTTAAGCCTCCGTGCCTGTGATTTGAAGGTTGCTGGTTCAGGCCTGGCTATGGGTCCTTGAGCAAGGCCCTTGCCTCCTTATCTCCTGGGACACTGCAATATAGGGTGGATGCCCTTCACCCCCCAAGCTTGTTTTCATTGGCTGTAAGATGGGGGAGGTGAAAAAATAATTTCCCCATGGGGGTCAGTCAAAAGCATCAGTTAGAATTATGTACACAAATCCCAGGAATCTTTGCATTTTCATCATATTGACATAATTATTTACTTTAACCACTGTAAAATACTACAGATCATACAGATTATAAATCGTATTTGATAAATAAAATACTTTGCAAATGAATTATCAAAGTTAGCTCATATTTAACAGTTCTGAGCACTTCAATTACCTGTAAATTACATCCATCAAATATGAGGTCATTTACGTTTTGAAAGAATCATGTTTAAATGAACCCTTACTGATTCTGGGCTAAGACCACCCACTTAAAAAATGTGCTTAGATATTTAAATTATGTTTATACCAGGATTATAAGAATTAGGTCTGGAAAAGCCATCTGCTGCTCACAAAATGAAAAAAAATTGTAAAAATGGAAGCATGTTGAGGAGATGGACTAAATGAAAACAGGGGCCAGTATGGGCACTGGATGCACAGAGGCAAATCAGAAGACGATGGAAGGAAAAAACAGCAGATTAATAAAATAAGGATCAAGGATAAAGTGGGATAAGCTGGAATTTTAAAGGATTCTGGCGAAATGCAAAGGATTAGCCTCTTGTACTGCTGTAGATTACAGACATAAAGTTAAGTTACGGGAAGCAGAGTGTACACATGAAAAAGGCTGAAATCCCCTACGGCTGGTGCGTTTGCTCACTTACCTCTCTCTCAGACCCGGGGCTAGGTCAAGCTGGAAAGAACAAGGCTTGGGAACAGTCTGCAACTGCTTTTAAACTGCTGCTCTAACTTGACTGACTGTTGCATTTTTCGCTCATTCAGTGCTGACCTTTACACTTTCATTGAGGTGGTCTTCAGATGGATATGTTTCATCAAGGCCAACTGTTTGGGTTATGGCAGCGACAGTAACACAGTCTATCATGAGGTTCATCTCTCAAAGCTGAGATCTGTCCTGTGTGCACAATGTAAAACTGACATTGTTTCTTAAGTTCTATATCAGTCTAAGATCACAGTATATGTCCTCTGAAAGATAATCTTATGTAGGTTTCAGGTTAGTCATTGTGCAGGGTCTCCAAAAGAATGTTTTATAGATCTGCATAGGCCTGAGGCGGCCCTGTGGATTCTCTTTAATAGTGAAACTGGTCCTTAAGTTTTATGCAAAATAAAAATTGCAGTGCAAGCTAAAGAAAAGTGGGAAGGCCTTTAATATCAGCTTTTTCATGCAAATAGTTAAATCTGAACCGACTTCACATGCCTTGTATTAGAGATTTCAGATTATATTGTGCAGGACTAACACTAGTGATGCTCGATATATCACATAACATTGATCAAAGGTTAGTTTAACAACTTCCCTTTGGTTACTTCATTGGAATCCACTGGGTTAAACCAGACACTGAGAAACCTTTTAAAAAATCACTAAGAAATAATTATGTTGCCATGTGATTTTAACAAGGACCTGGTGCAGCTACAAGGCATTCTGGGCCTGTTAATAACTTCCACGTGAGACACGAAGTGATGAATCATTGCACATGACACACTGTGTGCGATGGTGTACCACAACAACAGGCTGTTAGTGTCATTATGGAAATGTGGCCGATTTCAAGGATTTGCCTCCATGCACACAATTCAAATATTCTGCTTTATTTGGGATCTCATCTCTGTGTCTCATATTGCTGCTGCCTCAAGCTGTAGTGCGATTCAGGTCTTGAGAACTAATTTTAAATCAGTTTTCCCTCTCCCAGTAGCAGCCTTAACAGTTAAATAGTAAATATTTAAACTATTCCTCGAGTTTTTCAGAGTATAATTTATCCGCACCTTCTAGGTTAAGGCTTTGCCAGCATAATTGAAACCCCATAACTCAAGCAGCCAATAGTGGATTAGCCAAACTGCTCTCTTTCTCTCTATTCTCTGGCAGTAATCTGCTAACAGATATTAGCAATGACGCCATCACCAGCTCTGGATAATGGTGCAAGTTAATCCAACATCCTGCATCTTACATTATGGCATATTCATGCGATCCACTAATAACTATTAAATACCACAAAGATAACAGAGTGAAACGGCAATTTATGGAATATGCAGATACATGAGAAAACAAATCCTTCAAATGGAGCTTTGGAAATTCAAGCACCAACATGAATTTATGCATTTATACACCCACATGTACATTCGCAGAAATATGCATTTCATCTGGAATTTATTCATTTGGTTTATAATCACTTTGATTAAGAAATAAGAACTCAAAACGTTTTGGGTTGAATATAAATATTAAATCCATATGCTAACATTTTGTCTACTCATTATAGCAGAAGAGTCCGGTGTGCATTTTTATTACAATGTTCCTTGCAATTTATGGGAAGTAGTGCCATAGACTGATAAACTTGCAGTTTATTAAAAATTAATTTAGGACAATAGACAGTAATAAACAAGCAATTCCAGTCATTAAATTGTGAGGTGTGTTTTATTATTTAACATCAAATTGTCACAAAGCTTGCATCTTTTCTCACAGTACTCAAAACAACTAATTAATATGCATTAATATATTTTGAATTGCATTTAATTTCGCTAGAACTCATTAAAAAGTGAGATATGATTAGGTGTTTTGCAGTTTCATTATAAGTCCCCGTCATTTACAGGTTATGTTGAATTAATGATGTATATTCTGTTTTCAGAATAGGAGTGAGAGTTGCATGGGTAAAGTGCTTATATGTGCATATTTGTTCCTGGGGCTCTTGGCAAAGTGCATGCACTACAGAATGTGTTTTTACCATGATTCATGTGTCTTTTTTTTTTAACAGTTGCAGTGGGGCCCCCTAGTGAGTGTTTGCAGTACCTGATATTGTTGCTAGCAGCCTACCCTACAGCTCAAGTCGTGGTCGACCCCAATAACTTTTCATTGTTTTCGTATAACCAGGCAATTTTCATTTTAAAAATATCTTGGTACACAAAGGAGGGGAAAATGCATACTTAACAGGAGAATTCACTGAGTTTCAGAACTCATTGATTGAATTTATTGTGCTCAGAGGTCTCTGATTTGCAAATTGTTGTGCACCGAATGGACTCTGACTTTGCATTATGTATTCGCATACAGTTTGTTTTCTGCAGCTGACAAACTGCAGTATCGATCGATACGTGTTTTCAGAGACTCTTACATCGATAGCCACATGCTAATCAAGCCCATCACTGGGCTCACGAGCATTATGGAGTAGAAGAACAATGCTTTGGGATTATGTCCAGGAGAAAAAATAATTAAGCAGTTCCCCCAGGGATGCGCAGCCCACGTGTCCAGGGTGCAGTCTGATTCTGATCAATATTCACATTCAGTGCAATTTAGTGGTTAATCTGATGCAGTTTGCTTGCATATACTTTTTTTCCAATAACCGCAGGCTGACAAGCAGAAACCCCATAATGATATGGGGAGAACATGTAAACTCCACACACATAGACGTGTGAGGCAGCCAGATGTGTGAGGCAGCAGTGCTAACCACTGCACCACCATGCCACACCCAGCAGTAATTTGATTTTATGTAATTGTTCTGTTTAAATTAATTGCTAGAAATGTAAATTACTGATTGCATTTCACTTAGTAGTATGGTCTGGATAACCGCTGATATAATTCTGGCTTGAACAGGAGACATTTATCATTTTAACCAATCACTTTACAGGTTGAGCAGTTTAATGGCTCAGTGCTAAACACTGCACCCAATGCCTCCACGATTGTGGTTTTGATTCCTGCCCTACTTCGATGTGTTTGGAGTCTGCACATTCTCCCTGTATTCATATGGGTTTCTGCTGGGCACTCTAGATTTCTCTTCCAGTCCAAAGATGTGGATCATTGTCACTGAATCGCCAGTATTGTTTGTGTGCTGTAATGGACTGGTATCCCATCCAGGGAGCCTTGTGTCGTGGGTTTCCTGGGATAGAATCCAACCTCACAGCAACATTGCCCTGGACAAGCAGTCCTTATGGATTAACTGGCTTTCCTGTTTTAGCTTCCATCGTCCGTCTGCTGCTTGTACAGGGTACTACTTTATTCGCAACATGAGTAACTTGCAGTGTCAACATTGACAATCCTATTAATATGCCGTTTTGGAAGGCTTAATAAAATGTGGAATGTTAATAGGATGTCATGTCTGTTGTCCTAGCAGCTTCAGTGTGGAGGCTAGGGGCTTTTTGTCACTGTACAGTGGCAGAGAGGTCCACAGTAGAGAAGCACCGCAGTGAACCAGCCACTTACTCCATTTTCAGGTCAACTCTTCATTCACAAAAATAACAACACAAAATAGAGCTGGAGATGCAGATACACAGAATACAATGTGAAGTGATCCAATGATGGGCACACTTTACGAATTATCTCGCCAAATAACCTTTTCGACAGAAGATTAAACATTGATGTACTGGAGCTATCTTCGGTATAAACACCTGCCTAAGTGGTTTTGTATTAGTCAGACGTTAATTCGATGCTGTCTCAATCCTGCGGGCTGGTTAAACGCTGCCACGGTATAAGCTGACATCAGTCATAAGAGCCAAGTTTCCCTCTTAGTGTCTCAACACGGTTTGAACCCATTTAGATATCAGATCTGTTTACTTGTTTACAAATTAAAATATGACTTTTTTATGCAAAATCCATGGAGAAAGTCACTCTGGGCTTGTACAAAGCTCATGATTTTCTAAATTACAAAAGAAGGGAATAACTGGATATATGTGTAATTAGTAAAAAAATAGTGTCTGCGGAAAAACAACTAACAGTATTAAAGCTTAATTGTTTATCTGTGGGCTGATATGCCTGCCAAACAGCATCTCAAAACTGCCAAGACTGTTAAACATTATGCACAAGCGTTATACAGATTGACTGTGAAATGTAGAATTAATAAGGGCTAAAACAATGAGCTTCCTTATGGTACAGTGCTTTGCTATGGTGAGCAGGCTTGAGTGTATCAGGGAAGCTGTGAGCTTTGTTGCTTGGAGTTCCTGTCAGGGTCACCCATGGCAACCAGGTCTTGACAGAGATGCCCGACAAAACATACCGCCTATTTTGGGCAGCAGCGACATAGGGTTGTGTTGGTGGCATACTACAAACTATTTTAAATTACACAGAGAAAGACAATGGCAAATAACTTCATTTACAAGAAAGCCTTATAGACATATGTAGTCCTTGGAAGTCACCATGAACTTAATGACACTATATAATAAGAATAAGGATATCCATTCATCTTCTATACCTGCTTGTCCTATGCTGGGCCACAGAGATGCAGAACACATGGGTCCAAGACAGGGAATAACTCAGATGGGGCGCCAACCCATCACAGGGCACATGAGCGAACGGCCACACACAGACATACACTCACACACACACACACACACACACTTGTATTTGTATCTTTGTGGGGACTCTCCATTCATTTCTAAGAGGAAAAACCCCAACACCAGCAACATTAACCATAAATAACCAAAGAAATTACAAGACTTTTGGCATTTGTAGTTTTTTGATTGCAGTCACAGATTTTTATAAAATTGAGGTTATCCTTGTGGGGACAGGTTGAGGTTACAGGTTTTCATATTACATTGTGGGGAAATCTGGCCTCAAACACACACACACACACACAAAAATGTGCAATTTGGTGACTCCAATTTATCATATAATGTTTTTGCATTGTGATTGGGAGAAAGTAGAGGACCTGGACAAAACCCCACAATGACACAAGGAGAACATGCAAACTCCACAAAGACACAAGGAGAACATGCAAACTCCACAATGACACGAGGAGAACATGCAAACTCCACAATGACACGAGGAGAACATGCAAACTCCACAATGACACGAGAAGAACATGCAAGCTCCACAATGACACGAAGAGAACATGCAAGCTCCACAATGACACGAGGAGAACATGCAAACTCCACACACAAAGCTGCGCCAGAACCTGGTCCTATAGGTGTGAAGCAACTGCGCTAGCCACTGCACCCCAGCGCCAGCCTAAAGTTAGTAAGAATAATTATGATAATAACCAGAGTTGTGTCGGTAGTGATCGGAGAGCTTGGTGACAATCAAGAAAAGATTTGCTAAAAACACTTAAGAGGTACCCGGTCACCACACAACCCAAGAAGTATAGAGGATTGCACTAATGGGAACTGCTCACGTTCTCTGCAAAATACTGGGCTAATTACCATATGCACTACCCAGTGTCCATTGGCAAAAGCTGAGAATAATTAAAAAAATAAAAATAAATAAATAATAATAATGTTTGCTGTATCTGCAAAATATTGTTCAGTTTTAAAATAAAACAGGTCATTCAAGCCATATGAGGCAAACCAGGGCAAAAACAAAATTGTGTTGTCCTGACAGGCAATACATTTCAGGAAAATTGCTTTGCAGTACATCAACCATCTTAAAAATCGGGCTAAGAGATGTTTATTCTCAAGAGGTTTGAAAGAAATCTACTACCATTTTTTTTTCTTCTTTTTAATCTTGGATTATATTTCAAGAATCTGTTCAACAAAGATTTCACTGATAATTGAATGAAATAGTAACAAAAAAAGTAAGTAAAAAGATTGCAAAGTGTTACCTTCAATTTTTATTGCTTTTATTGAGATTGACATTGTAGTATCTGGACAGCTAATTTCAAGATAGTCCATTAGAAAGTGAAAGTTAAAACGCAGTATTGAGTCATCGCGGATTTTAAGGTGATGCAGAAATGTTGCACATAAAGCTCAAAATCCAAACAATAGAATGTCTACTCACTATTTTCACAACATTTAAAACGTCATACCCTTTCCATCTCAAAATGATACATACCCCAGAAGAGAATGTCAAGGCCATATTTATGTCTTTAGAAAGTTGGTGTGTTACAATGTTACAATGTCCTCCTTTTAGCAATAGCTTTAAAAAACTCATCTAATGTACTCTATTCAGAAACCTGCAGTTCACACAGTATGATCAAATGTAGCATTGGCAGAGTAGTGCCCCCCTCCCCCCATTCATTCTGTTCAGGAAGTGTGCTGTGAAAGCTTTAAAACATGGCGATAAAAGCGACATGATGCTGTCAGATTGAAATGAGACTGGTTGTAGGGGAGAGCAGGATGCAGGGCAGAAGATGGGGGAGACAGGCTTACAGTGCACAATCAAAGTTAATGGCTGCTAGCTGTCCTTGGTTTGCACATTTTGTGTCTCTGTTAGGCCTTACATTTTTTTCATTTTATGTGGGGTGTGATGTTCTGCTGTATGTAAAGGTAAATAATAATATAATATAATTAATATAATACATTACATATATTATTATTGTTGTTGTTGTTCTTGTTGTAAGAATATAAATGCATTGAGAACTCATTTTATATTCAGAATAAAAATGTTTCATGCAGAAATCTGTTGTTTTGCTGTTAATTAAATCTTCCATCCTGCTCCATGATGATCCCTCAGCTATCTTTTCTTTATGGACAACAGGGGATGCATTTTTCACAACACAGAAATGCTACTTTGGTGTTTTTTTTTTCATTGGTAATAAAAAAAACAGTGATATTTTAATACCTTTATGAGACGCGTGATTCGCCTGGATGTTGCCAGGACTGGTTGTTCTCCAGATGGTGTGTAGGGACTGAGTGATGTCTCCGTAGTGTGTACAGGTGTCATCCTGTTCAACAAGTGGGGTGAGGAGATTGGATGTTCCTCACATGGCGTGTGAATTCGCCTCACTCTATTTAGCAGAGCAGAACAGCATCACCATCCTGATGATCAAATCAAGAGGTTGCCATGGTTATTCAGGCCTGACCTTGCCGGGTGAAAACATTCCCTTATTCAACTGATTTGCGTATCTTGTCTGTTGAGATGAGTCTGCTGATTACATAAAGAATGATAGACTCCCAGACAGCACTACAGTGTCATTGCCATTCTGCTATGCACTGACTTTTCACGCTATGGCTGAGAATCACTGGAGAAAACTCTGAGGTAATATACATTTATTTGGATAGTTCCCTGACTTTGCCATTAGAAGCTTCCAGAAACCACCCACTCCATGCCAAGCTTGATAAACTATATATCATCATGTTCAACTTTTTTTTTTTTAATTATCTTTTAATTACAGCAAAACTCTAAAGGGGCTGGAGAAACATTTACATGAATTTACATATATGTAAATGACAAAATGTATTTCCATGGAACTGTGTCTGGACAGTGATTGCTCTTCAACAGCAAGTTGCAATAGCCCTTTTAATTAAACACATCTGTGCTTTCATTGATATGCAATGTTCACGAATTGCTTAGCGTGGATTGTTCTTCCAAGAAAGGTCATAATTGTGTTTCTTTTTTTTATTAGGGCCTTTGAAACTGTAGTCTCAGACCTTTTAGCCACAGAAAGCTGAATTTGTCAGATTTCCCAATAATAGAATTTTCTTCCCCAACTTACCAAAATGATACCTGCATATTTCTTACTAAGATGGGCAGTTGAGCCCATTGACAATCACATGTAATTTTATCTATCTTACTGATCAAGGCCATTGGGCTGGGGGCGGGCGATATGGGGGGTGGGTATATCCAGGTTCACCGGGCAGGGATACACCCTAGATGAGATGTTAGTCCATTGCAAGGATACACAGTATGGGAAATATAGAGATACTGTACCTATTAACCTAGCCTGCATGTCTTTGGATTATGGGAGGTGACTGGAGTGCTCAATGGAAACCTGCACAACAGGAAAATCGAGGCTTCCCACTCATGGGAGTTTTACTTACAAAAAAATGTTCTGAGGGCGGAACAAAAAATGATTGGTTCAGAGAGATAACTAATCAGATTTTACAGAAGATGGGTCCAAGCAGCTACAGGAGGCGGGACCAAGATATCTGACTGGTTGGTCCCACCTCCTCAAGTTGGTTAGACCTACCTCCTCTACAATCTGATTGGTTCTGATTGGATCTCTCTGAACTAATCATTTCTCCATCTGCCCTCAGAACATTTTTCTGTAAGTAAAAGTCTCATGAGCAAGCTTCCCACACTAACAAAGCAGAGGTGGGATGAACCCTGGATTGAGCCGATGGTTCTACCCACCGAACTACCCTGTATGTTATTCCAGGAACATTTAACTTTCACTTCGGTCACTTGCACTTACTCATGCACACATGCACGAACATCCAAGTTCACACACCCACGCACATAAGCACACACAGGCTACACCAATGGGCATTATATTGTTATATAAGGCAAGAAATCTGTCAGTCATAGTTGTCAATCAACAATGACTGTAATGGACCCAGAGAAAAAGCTACTTTAATATCTTCACTTTCTTTTCACGTTTTGTCAAAATTTCAGGAGTATCCAGATGCACCCTACTGACAAAAAAAGTTGCATTTTTCATAAAAATTGATGTATGGTGTTCAATTGCAACAATAATCCTTATGATAACACAATGTTGTAGCAAAGTTAATAAGAGCTACACACTTTGCCTCATAGCTGAAACTGCTGGACCGATAAAGCCTGAAATCTTTAGAGTGGAGGGAAAATGAAAGAAAGAGAATGACAGAAAGGGTTTTATTGCTTGTGCCAGCAGGTTCAATAATGATTATCATATTGTCTATCTTTCTTATCGTGTCTGAGGGAATCGACTTGGGTCGGTTCATCTCAGAAGGCTTCAACAGGCACTTTGACGTGTCATGGAGCTATGTTTGTTCTCATTAATAGGCCCAAACTCTGAAGAAATACATAAACACGCAAAATAACTGTTGTGCAGCACTCAAAGAGGAAAGGCGTTAAAACTTTTAAAAGGCTCTTTTGTAGTAAAGGTGAAGATGTTGTCAATGCGGTTTATGTTTATCAGTCTACAGTGATCCCTCGCTATATCGCGCTTCGACATTCGCGGCTTCACTGTATCTAAATATATATTGTGGATTTTTCGCTGGTTAGCGGATTTCTGCGGACGATGGGTCTTTTTATTTCTGGTACTTGCTTCCCCAGTTGGTTTGCCCTGTTGATTTCACTGACTGAAATCAGCTGAGAATGTAAACATTACCAGAATGCAAATGGCGCATGACTGCAGTGTTCGTATTTCAGAAATATGATACTAATATTAAAGGAATAATCATATTATATCTAATATAACTGG
>JAAGVU020000002.1:4146476-4162974 GCA_011763525.2 Mormyrus iriodes
GCAGTTCTGAAGGCGAAAGGGGGTCAAACACCGTATTAGTATGGTGTTCCTAATAATCCTTTAGGTGAGTGTATAGCGATACATAATTGCATATTTAATTCATTGTCTGACAACTAAAATTTTATTGCAACAAAAACGGCTCCAAAACGCTGTCATAGTTTCTGTTAATACTTTCAAAGTAAGCCGAACTGCCCAATTATCTGCATTATGGTTCTGTGTTTCCGGCTGCTGGAAAATCCTAACGTAATGCACATGATGCGAAAAGAACATTGGTTACATCGTCCATTGAGAAACGTGCTGTATCAGTCACCCGGTTGTACTCTGTAAATTCTGTTTATCTCTTTACAAACCAGTACAAAATATGCCGTAAGGAGTGGGAGTCTGGTTGTTTGTTTTATTTTTTCACAGTTACAGTAAAATTTGTAAGATATCATGGAAACATCGAACGTTAAGCGAGCGCCGAAGTTGCTGTCCCAGCCAAACCGTGTAATGGTCTCTGTAACCTTTCAAACACAATTTCACAAAAGAATGCTCTGTTTGTTCAGCAAGCCAAAACAAATCTAATTACGAATAGTCTGAAACAACTTGACCTTTATTTGTTAGTTGCTACAGCTTTCTTGGGTTTGAGCCATTTTATTTTATCTTTATAGCAGGGTGTTTTGTTTTTTTACATGGCCTTCTGTGAGTTTTGTGATAAAAAATATTGTATCATTTATCTATAGCAGTTTATAAGGTGCGGCTCAAATTGCTCCTTTTATACAGCAAATTTGTAATGATTCCATCTTATTCTTTCCATTTTAGAACAAAACCGAATTAAGCTGTTGTTGGGAAACCAGTACAATGCAGTATAATACTATATATTTATGATGTGGTTTTGAAGTGTGATTTTGAATCACAGTTCAAGATTTCAGTACAAAGGCTGAAGATGACATAGTGGTTTGTTAACAAGTGCCTTTTATTTAAACAGGGGAAATTGGAACTTGCTCTGGGGCAGCCACTCGCACATTCTCCCAGCACATTCTTTCCTTAACAGCTTGGCCAAAAGCCCATGCATGCCACTACTAGGAGGTCAAATCCAAACTTCCAGAAGCCTTCGGGGCAGAGATTATGCATAATTTCTGGCTCACCACTGGTACTAAACCTTATGGAAACAACAATGGTGAGTCTGATAATTAGGGTCCCCTGTCTTGTTGCACAGCACGACACATGGACACATACACACATCCATACATAGGAAAAAAATACCTTGCAAAATTAGATGTGCCACGTCCTGCCTTCCTGCCCTTCTGTTCTCCCCCTAGCTTGGCCTTAACGAGCCACGCCTGTTGCTTGCTTTGTCTTACCTCTCGTTTCAGCCCTCATGTGGATCACTCCAGCTGTCTCCCATTTGCTCTCTTGTCAGTCCTGTGTAAAAGAGCTCATAACGTTAACCCCTGTGTATGCCTGCAGGTTCTCCCCAGCGCCTGCATCCCCATTTTGACACCTGGTGAACAGTTTGTTTCATTGAGTTTAATAAAGTTCCTTTTTGTTTCCTTCCAAAAAAGGATATAGTGTGTGCGCGTGTGTATATATATAGTGCATATTTACATATCACTAACTTTTTAGCAATAGCAATACAGTGTGTTAGAGATATGGAGAATGAAAAGATCATGCTCACAGAAAAATATGGACTAGCTAATCCCCATCTGTGTTACTGAGGCTCTGCATGCCTCCCATTCCACCTTGTTGTGGCCGGGGTTGTCGCGTGACTGCTGGGGCGGCAGTGGAAGGCATCTCGAGCACGCCGTGCATTCGCAGATGTGTATGTGGACTCTGGGTGTACTGGGAGTGTTTTTGAGGGAATACAAGATAGACCACAAGCAGTGAGATGACTTGAAGGAATGCACTTTGAACCCAGGGGAGAGTCAGGCACAGCCTACTGTGGCGAGCTAGGATTAAATACAAGGGAAGTCAGAGTCAGTGCAGAGAGGTGTGCTGTGGACTGTAGAGAGTCAGGGGGAGTGCCACATGTACTACCATGAAATGTCCGGCATGTACTGGGTGCACCACCATGAGTCAGACGCACTGTACTAGATGTCCGGCTGAGTCGGGCCTGACATTTTTAAGGTACTGTGAGCACTGGGGTGAAACAGGCTAGTGTATGGGGACTCCAAGTGTAAAGGAATCAATCACTTCACTTGTCATGGTCGAAGAAGTAAGTGTACTGGTCAGGGATGTACGGATTGTGCCGCGGACATGCCTCAGTTAGCACTGTGGTCACGCTTGCTATTAATATCCATTTTTTATTTTCACTGCCATTCGCAGCCATCTACTTAGAGCTGGATGTGCAGTTGGTCTCGGTGCACAACATGCCTCCATGGGACTGAGCCTGTGCCCAGCATGGTTAAAGAAGTAAATAAAGATATATTTTAATATTGCCATATTTACTTCCATTAGGACTGCAGATTTTCAGCGACATGTGATTTTCCTGTTTGCACGCCCCGTGAAGCCGTGCATAGTAATCTATAATAACACAGCATGACAGTAACCCTGTGTCTCAACTTTTCTTTTGCATTTTTACCCTCTTCGGCAGACACTCTTAAAAACATGACATTCCATAGATGCCAGTTGCAACACTGGTAACTGAACCACGCTGCCCAGCACAGAAGCTCCTGACTGATGGTGCAGCCTCTAGTGTAACCTGATTTAAATTTCAATTATTAATTAAAATTTATTAAAATATCGGTAAAAAAAGATGGGTTGCAACACGATTACATTTTTTTTTCCGTATCTCAAAAAGAACTAGCAATAAAAATATAATGATTGTCCTGTTTGATTATTTGGAGATATATAAAAGCTTTCTTAGTCAGTCAAAGACTATGCCACTCCAGAGGTAATTATTAGATAGCTATTGAATGGCAGAGAAAGACCTTCTCACACTGTGAAAAATGACACTTGGCACAAAGGTAAAGATCCACTGAAAGGGCAGTTGCTGAAGATCTAGTGAAGTCTCCATCCCTCCTCTAGCACAGCCACCCTGATCAGGAAAGCTGCAAGCCCCTTCCAACCGTCGACACTCCCTCCCCGCACCACACACCCCAAGACTGAACCACCTGTAAAAATAAGTCAGCACACTGCGTGATTAGTTAAGCAAAAATGTTCACAGTTACTAAATTGCCAATAGGTGTGCATGTGTGAGTGAATGGTGTGTTAGTGTGCCCTGCGATGAGTTGGTGCCCCATCCTGGGCTGTTCCCTGCCTTGTGCTTGTAGCCTAAGGGATAGGCTGTGGGTCCCCTGTGACCCTGAGTAGGACAAGTGGGTACAAAAAATGTATGGATGGATGGATGGAAAAATCTGTTTCTATAAAAAGCTGAGCACTGAGCAAAATCACTCTGACTCTTGTGCGTATTATCTTCATGCTGCTAAATGCAAGTGAAAAGACTTGTGTTGCTTTTAATCACAAAAGAAAAAATCCCTATTTGCCATTGAACCACTGTCAATGATTCCATATTGATCTGCAGTGTCTCTCTATATGTGTAGGTCATGCATTTGTTGTCAGTCAGTTGGTGGCTGTAAAAGACACATGACCACAGCCCACACCAGAAGAAGCAAAGGGAAGATGTTGTTAATGATGATCATGAAATTTGTGAATTCGAGTGTTTTTCCTGAGTTGGCCCGCCATGTTATCCATGGTGTCTCCTACCTCATGTCTTGAGCTTACTGGCATAGTCCCTAGGCTCTCCGTCTTGATGAAATGGATGGATGGATGGATGGATTGATAATATGTAACATACCAAGCATACATTTATAGCATGGGCTCGAGGAATACACTATATTTTATTCACAGTTTATTTACAGCTTATCTGCCAATGCACCTGGCATCAAGTTTGTGAGTTCTTGAGTGTCATGTCTTCTTCTTCTGAATGGAAAACTTTACTACAACTCCTAGTCAAAGTGCAAAAATCCCACGGAAAAGCTAAACAGTGGGTCCCTTGTAGAAATAGTGAACAGCACTGAAATAAACCAATCCTTCAGACACTAGCCCTTCATAATCCAGCATCTGTGGAACTGGTGACCATGTCATTGTAGCCTGGAGCAATGCCCCCCGAAAGCAATGAGACAAAAGGCATATGTTTGACCATGCTGGCGTCCTCCTCTCTGTCACCGTAACAAATTGTCATTTGGCAGGCCGGGTTTCTTTTGGCCAATTGTCTTTTGGCAGGAGGAAGTCCCGACTGGCATTTTTGGATGACTCGGAAAAACCGAATGGTTTGGCCCCTAGTGGCATTGTTGAGAGGCCAGGGGATAGAAAATCCAAGATCACGCTCTGGCAGTCTAATTGTCACAGAAACAGCTGGAGTGTGTGCCTCTCACGCATATGTCTCTTGTGGAATCCCTAACATGTGCATGGAAGAGGTTACACAGAACGACCATGCTGGTCTAAGCTAATCCCTTTGGAGGATCTTCAGGATCACATACTGGGTGAGAGAACTCTTGGAAGACCTCTCCCCTTCCAGCAGGAAGTTTTATTTTTGTTGAGAGTGTCCTCCTATGGGCTGCCATTTCCCTCTAATGCAAATTAGCTGAAATATTTATGAAGCAAATTGCTTCTCTTTTGTTTAGACGTTTCAGGAAGTCTGCTCTGGCCTGTAATTGACACCAGAGGGATCTTGCTGACCGTAAATAAACCCCATAATGTCACTTCATTCTCTGCTCATTAGCGCTTGCTAAACACAGGGCTCACAGTGGAGGGTGAGGGAATGGAGAGATGAGCGTGGCTTCTGTAGGCGGGTCTGCCTGGAAGCCCCAGGCCACAAACAGGCCCATTAAGATGGAAACCATAGATGTCCAAAGTTGCAGCACATTAATGGGAGGACATTATTGTAATGCGTTTTGCATTGCGATGGTCATAAAGTCTCGCAAATGCACCGTTTCCATCACATCATCATTAGGACTTCAGGTCATTTGAGTGGACGCATCCACCCACTCTGTATATCAAAGCATCATCACCAGAGCCCCGTTGAGCTCATTTAACTTTTCTGGTGTGACTGTCATTGGGAGAGGCAGGCCATGAGGTGAGGGGGTGCACGTTGAACTCTCACATCTGGTTGGCTTTGAGGCAGTCCGGAAACTGGGACATCGGCCACCAACTTAAAAGTGAAAACAAAAACGGTAGTGGCTGCAAACTAAAAGCACCGAAATTCGAGTCTGGATAGCCAGCTGTCCCTAAAACCACTTCATTAATGCGGAGAGCTCACCAAGCATGGGCGTCCAATCAAAGGCTTCGATTAGCGTGGCGTTTCGTGAGAGTGCATCTCCAATTCATCCTACATAAAGTACAGCTGCTCTCAATTAAAACAAAAAGATCTCAGCTTAAGCACGGCTCGGAGCATCTTTATTTTTACATCTGGCACCACTGCTGGCTGCTCTTTCATTTATTGGTGGAATCATTGAATTATTCATCTTATCTGTGCTACTTATTCGTTTGCTTATTTATGAGAAGGCACAGCTGCATTCTTGAGAGGCAAATAAATAAAATGCTACATGGTACTTAAACTGAAGCGCGGATTGTAATACTATAATAAAATTGGATTCCTTTTGAGCTGTCAGTTCCCACAATAAAAAAGGGGGGCTGTGACCAATCGGCCCTTTGCGAAGGACTGGATGTACAGGGAGCAGATTGTTCAGTCCAGGACTGTGTCTGTGAGTCTGATTGTTCATATCTCTCGCCTTCAGAAGCCTGGCGCTGGTGAGTTACACTGCCCCCAGGCCTAACTCTTCCATTACAGAGAAGCTAATCTTGTTACAGCTTCTTCTCTCCAAAAAGAAGGGGGAAAAAAAATCAACAACAACAGAAAGAGGGGGGAAAAATGTTCTTCTCCAAAATGTAGAAGATTCCAAAAACCTTCTACTGTAGCTGAACAGCGGTTCTGTAGGCAGTGAGCAGGTTTCTGTATGCTACATAATTCACTATAGGACACCTTTTCTATCCCCAACCATCTTCTTCCCTCCCCTAGGGTCGCCTCATGGCTTTTGCTGGAGTGTTGCTCATGCAGGTCTCTCACACAATTGGGCCGGTGCTGGCGAGTACTGCCCACTTTAGTGCCACTTTCACTGAGGGGGGGGGGAGACTGAATTGAGAGCCCCCCCAAAAAATATAATAATAATAATAATAATAATAATAATAATAATAAAGAGAACACAGAGTTCAAGAAGGACGAATGGATTACCCATATATGTGGTGAACTGGAAGAAGGTCACACTTTGACCTTCACAGTCCCAGCTCTAAGCAGCCCAGAACCACATAATCTTATGTGTGAATGCTTTGCAGCCCACGGCAAAACCTGCATTTTTGATGCCCCCGCAAGGTACGAGACACAAGTCTAATAACATAAAAGATGGGGGACAGCTGAAACTACTCTACAATTCTGGATTAAGGGAACACGTTCATATTTATGAATTTATTCGAATCGAGTTAGGGTCTGTGTGTGGGTGAGTGTGTATTATTTTATGTGAGAAAAAAATACAAATAAGAATAGCCACTCTTGTTATTCATTGCTTTTCCTTTCATGGTGGCTTCAATTAACCCTATCTCTGTGAAACTGCTCACTCTCCATCCTCATGTTTACCTCAATTAGCGATGAGATCATTTTACCTCCCTGCTGAAAAGACGAAATATCCCACAGATGGTGACGTTTTGTTCTTCCATCGCAAACGCTAAGTCTGCTGCGTGTATTTGAAAACCGTTGCATTTTGATTTTATTTGCACAGCAGGCACTTAAGTAAAAGAGAGAATTAATTGTTTATCAGTTTTACACATTGACCCACTTCCATAACTATACTTTTACTGAAGAGTTTGATACGTTGACTAAAAGTACAATGGAAATGTCCCTTGTGGGATGTAAATTAAAAGCTTCTTGTCCAGTTCATTTCATCTCTACACTTCAGGGCGAGCAGGTCGCAGTATTTGTCTGGCGTATTTAACTCCTCGCCATTGTGCAAGGGATCAACAGCAATTCCCTAAGGGGATGCTAAGCTATAGTTTATCATTTATGTCTGGGGTACAACAGCTATATCCTTCGAGAGATTTAAAAAGCAGTTCACTAACCAGTAGGTTCCCATCAACATCCAGGGGTATGAGAACAGGTCAACACCATGGCACAGTCTGTTGGACATGGCAGGAAAGGCAGGCTGTATAACTGCAGGTCTCTCTGACTGCTGTAGTTTCCCATCACTAGGAAGAGATCACCCTGCTTTGACATTTGAGCAGCAGGGTAGGAGATTAGTTGAGCCGGTGTCCCAGAGTGCCAGGGGCTGGGGGTAAGTGACACTAAGACTGGGCAGCTTCCACTGCACACGTCCCAGCAGTAAAGGCTGGGTATGTCACCTCTGGTCACCAGACACATATACAGGTGAGGATGCATTCACTCCCCCACTTGGCATGTGTGCCCTGTGCACTTAATGCACCACACAAACATCACCCATGTCAGCTCACATTCAGAGCCACGAACCCGTTCACAGCCTCGCTCTGCTTACTCGCATACATGTACGTTGTCACAAGAGACTTTCCGTAATTAAACATATTTGCTTTTATATACACTAATCTGCTCTCAGCTGGTTCATACTGTGGCAAGTAATTGAAGGGAGACCTCTAAAACAATGTTCCATTATTTATATTTCAAATAACACATGGCCAAGTAAAAGGAAAATTCATAATAACACAAAACAATGCAACCAGATAGTCAAAGACTATTTTGCTCTTTAGCAAGACCTCATTCTTCTTTTTCAAGAAAATGAACAAAAGTAGAGGGAAAAAAAATCAAAGGGCGTACATTGTTCTCTGCCACTACAGTGCTGAAACAATTACACAATATAGAAAAATTTACATGGACTTACATTAAATAAATGCGCAATACAATTCTTGAATATTCTGCAGTTAACAATAGTGGAATAAACCAAAGGCATCTCAAAATGAGGGGAGTTAGACCGGTCTATACCACTACAGTGGTAAAATTATTTTAGAATAGAGAACAAATTACAGGAACATAGATTAAATAAAAACCCATCACAATTCTTGATTATTCTGAAATTATCCTACTTTTGGCTGTTGCAAGATCCAAAACACCAACTACGAGAATCAAAATTGTAATGATAAACAGACAAAAAGATTTTCTATATTTAGTTTTGTGAGACTTGCTCCAGGCAGGGTGGTGAACAGAGTCTGATGACGTGGGAATTGGAGGCAGAATAATGGGGACTTTCTTTGGGGACGGAGAGTGGATACAGGGTTAGCGAAAACAAAATAGTCCCATTTTAGTGACATGCGGGAAGGAAAAACAGAAACAGGTGCCAGGTCACAGAACAGACATCAGAGTCTGGCTATATTCTCAAGGTGAAAGAAACTAATATTTAATCTTAAATAAAAACTGAGGGAAAGAAATAGTGGGCTAAATGAGCAGGCCCATCACCTGATTCCACCTCTCCCTGCAATATTCAAAGCTCCTCACTTTAAAAAACCTTTTTTAATATGACCAATACAAACACACATATGTCACTACCCCCCATCACTCTTACAAACAATGTCACTCACGCAGGCACTTTTTGCGATCACACACTCACATCCAGCGTCACTCCTGTGTAATTTCACTTTCAATTGCCCGCATGTCATTGCATTAATCAGCCCAAGTCTATTGTGGAGATTCTGGAATCTGACCTTGGAATATTGAGGATAAGGAGGACATTAGTATCCAGGTGATGTGTTAAGAGCACCATTCACAAATGGAACTAAGAAGGTCATTTGAGCTGTTATCACCTCCCTTCTCTCCCCTATTGTACAAATTGCGTCTCTCGCCAAGCAGAGTAAACACTTCGTCGGGTGATCTGCTTGATATCTCAGCAAAACCCATCCATTTACCCATGGCCGTCACAGCTGCCCATCACTCCATCGGTGCCATGAGGTCAGCATCTGCATTTAGCTCATCTGAGCACCCTACCATTTTCCGTTGACCCACAAAAGCAGACTGAAGGAACCTGACTAGTGTCTTACTCTCTCTGAGGTTTGCACCCTGAAATTCATTGATGAATACTGTAAAGTTTTGTGAATTATGTCCTCTCAAAGTAGTTCTATTTCTTAGAAAATCTCTGACAGATGACGTACAATAGATGATGAAATTCCCACATTTTGTTACATAAAAATTTTCTGTTAAGCTGTCATGATTATAAATAACAGTCATGGTCATTACAAAGACCCTGTCATTAATGCCGAAAGGTTGCTTGATTGAATTGAATGATGGCTGATACTGAAACCATGTTGATGACATCTCTGGAATTGGGGTCCCCAGCTTTTTGATGTCCGAGGACCGGTGTACGTGGTATGAAAAAAATATGTGCAAGCATGATGGGTCGATAGAACTTGCTAAGTGTGGGGTGAGGTCCCCCAACGATAAAAATTGCCTATTTTCATGGATCAATATGGGACATGGAATTTTATTTTTCAATACAGGGTGATCCTGTAATATATGGAATGGGTGGCAACTCTACCCCTAGCCTTCGGCGGCCTGGTAGAATTCTGGTTGGTACACAGATAAGGGCTTGGGAAGCTGTACACTAGGAGACATGATGCTGGTTCAGTTGGTTTGTGAGGAGGGAGATCAGACTGCTGACAATCCAAGATGATAATTGCTGGAATAATTCATCAGCAGGAAGACCGTGTTCCTGATATCACTGTGTGGATGACAGTCAGAATGAATAGTTGTCAGCAGGGAGATCATGTCACTGATACCTCAGGGAGGATGACGGACTGGGGCGGGGGGTGCTCAGGGGGTTAGTGAGTCATTAGTCCCTATGATGGCAAGGCAGGTCAAACACTTACCCTGCAGTTCTGCCATTTCAAGAGTCGTGGTGAGCACAGATGGTGTTTAATGGACTCATCAAAAGCTATTGATTGGTTTAAAGCGGGACAGAGGTGTTGCTTTTTTAACCATTCCGATCAATACGTGATGGGGCTTGCCATAGGGTTTGTAGGCTTCACAGGAAGTACAGCTGAGAATGTGGCAGACGAAACCATTCATTAATTACAGCGCCTTTTTCACCGCATGTGTCCATGCTCTATTGTAGTGAGGAACATTCAAGCTAGGCAGCGAATGTCTTCTGTACTGTTTTTGTTTTTGGTGATGCAGTCAAGTTTATCGTTGCTTTTGTCTGAGGCTGAATTATTATTATTATTGTAAAATTTGATTTTGCTCAAAGAAGTGCACTTCTACCTTTTTGTTCCGCAAGAATGACCCCAAGGAAGAATACAATGCTGGAAATAGCTTACCAGGTGATGTAGAGTGTAAGAGAATAAAATGGACTCAACTGCAATCAAAAATTGCAGACAGACTTGCGGTAAATTGCACGCAGCTGTCTTACAAGGCTTATTTTTCATGCTGTGTGAAATGAGTGCAAATTAAGCTCAAAAATTGCAAAATGGATGTTTTGATCACTACATGACCATCTCGAGTGGGAACATATACCAACATAAAGGCTTTTTCAGATAGTAGCCGCAATATGGATCAGGCCGTCAGGAGATGGATAGAACCAGGAACCGAAGACTGATGAGGTATTGTGACCCAGCCAGAACCCCCTGTGGCTAAGGCTGACTTTTTGCCCCTTTGTCTGGGGACTGGTCCAACTCCCCCAGACCACAGAAGGCTTCTACTTCCGTACATGAAATGGAGGCAGCTAGAGCCACAGGCGATACATCTGTGGGCAAATCCCCTTTCAGAAAGACACCGAATTAAACCCTAGCAAGAATGCCTAATCCAAGCCCTGAGCTTCACCCCCCCCCCATACCCTGTGCCTGTCTTGAGGAGCCTGATGTGGGTGGTAATCTTTCTTGAAAGTGCCTGTCTGTTCTCATATTTGCCGCGTTTGCAACCAGCTACAATTTTGCCATTACTTCCTCACGTCACTAACGCAATTAACAGCAATCCTGAAAATGAACTCATAGCTTTGTCTGGGTGAAATGAAATATCGTGATTTTTTTAGACAAGAACAAGACTATATATATATGCTTTTAAAAAAGTTTTTTTTTAGTTTTTGATTTTAGTAATTGCTACTAAATGGGATTATAAACTGGTGTCTGGATGGACTGCACCGTTGAACTAGTGAAAAGCATTTGGAGGAGGACAACGGGAAGGTCAAGCATGGTGCCTCAGATGCTTAATTGGAGTTGGCTGGCATTTCTGAATATTTTTGCCCTTAGTTTGATGAGGGAATACTAAGATCCAACATCCACTTGACAGCAATATATGTAATAGTATGTGTCCATCCAAAGCATGCACTCTCAGCATATATATCAAAAAGTGCAAGACCGGTACAGAAAGATAGAGAATGCATTACTGAAGAGGTGATCGTTACCAAGCAACTGTAGAAATAACCTTGCTTCTGGCGGAAACGCCTACTCTCAGCGATCCGGAGAAATATCATGGATACCAATGGAGTCAAAGTATAGTCTGAAATCAAATATCAATTATTTCTTTGTGGTTCAGCTGGCAGATAATATTGAAAATATGAACATATTTACAGTCATGTCTTGGAATTAACCTTCAACAGAACTGCAAGGATTTTTTATGCAGCCAGTCGACCATCACTCTGCAACAAATGAATGGAACATAATGAAACAGTTTTGTCATTAACAGTTCTACAATTGGCTGTGTACAGGGAATTAAAAATGGTATGTCTCTTTCTTGGGGGTGGCACAGTGATTAGCACTGTTACCTCACACCTCTGGGACCAGGGTTTGAGTCTCTGCCATAGCTCCATGTGTGTGGAGTTTGCATGTTCTCCGTGTGTCGTCATAGGGTTTCTTCTGGGTACTCTGCTTTCACCCCCAAGTTCAAAAATATGCTGAGGTTAATTGAAGTTGTCAAACTGCCTATAGGTGTGTGTGATTTGCAATGGGTTGGCACCCCATCTTGGGCTGTTCCCTGCCTTGTACCCATAGCCTCCTGGATAGGTGCCCTGTGTAGGATAAGTGGTTACAGACGATGGATGAATATCCCTTTTTCCTCATCTGACTTACAACTTTTACTGCACCACTGCCCCTTTCCCAGTATTCACCACTGGATCAGTGTTTAAATTGCTTTATAGGTGTGAGTTGCCAGCACAGTGGCTCCTTGGGGTCCATCAAGCCCATCAAACATAGGGCTTCCCATTCTAACCAACAGCATTTTCACAATTTCAGCCTCAGCCGTATTCTGTGAAAACGGACTACCAGGTTTTATTTCATTACTGAACCGACCACTTATTCTCGGGATGTATAGAAAGAAAGCAAATATATATCTTAACCTGTCCTTCCTCCCGATAATCACAAAGCTCACCTTCACTTTATTACCTTCATAACCATTATTGTTTTCGAAGCTGAAGTTTTCGGTGGCTGCCGGGTGTTTTGGGGGCCCGTAAGGTGCATTTTTGCCCATTACATCTGAGAGTGGCGCTATACATTCTTCATGAAATGTATATTCTTTTTATAATCTATTTTTTTCTTAGGGAAAACACAACTATGCTTTGATTATGTGGCTTTAACTGCATTTGTGTAATGAAACCAGAACCGCTGCTTATAATTGGTGGATCCCATTTATCAAATTACATTTTATGGACACATAAAATGAGAAAATGGTTTCAAACTGTTTTCCTGATAGGATCCAATACTACTCTTTAAAATGAATTTTGAATTTTAATTCTAAATTCAATTTGATTCAATATGTTGTATTGGCATATCAGTTTAAGATTTATAGAAGAAAAAGCATTCATAAAATTGTAATAATAGTAAGAGAATGTCACAATGATGAAATTGTGTGAGTAAAGCAATGAGTATTGCCTGTGTTATCATAATCACCATTAACGTGTAGCAGTTTAATTACAGACATTGAAAATCAGCTTGTTACAGTCTTTGTTACGTGTTTGCTATAAGGATGTGTAACTATGTCTTATGTTGTTCTCTAATACCTACAATGTTAACTGCTTTTATTACCATGCCCCATCATCAGACAGATGTTGCAGCCAATTTCATGCTATGGCAGGAATTCATAATGCACTTAATGTTAAATGATGTTAAAACATTATACAACAATCTCAAATGCCCAATATGTCACAATCTGGGTGATTTTTTTCCCTATAAAAACTGTAGTCAAAACATTCCTTCAAAGCCACCCCTGTGCTTGCAAATTTAAAGAACCCATAGAATGAAAATCTGACTTTACCTCAGCATAGTTGAATAAGGAGAGTTCAGTACATGGAAATGACATACCGTGAATCTCAAACACTGTTGTTCCCTCTTTCAAATGCAAATTCCACATATGTAAAAGAAGGTTGTACAATGGGATGACTCATATATTCTAGACTGTCACGTAAGTCTTAACTATGGCCCGAAACTTAACATACACCAGCCCACTTTCAAACCCAGGGGACCTGCACAACCTGCAAAATATATTTTCTCTCTCAAAGGCATGCATGTATAGTTTGCACAAGTGAACATGGCAAGGTAAAAATAATGACATCATACTGGCAGCCAGTGAAGTCACATCCCATCTATCGGCCCCTCCTCTTTCCTCCCAAACGTAGCCCTACTGAGCCATGCCTGGGGCTCATTTGTCCTGCCTGTTGTCCCTGCCCTTGTGTCAGTCACTCCTAGCTGCCTCTTGCTTGCTCCCTCGTTAGTCTCGTATTTAAGTACTTCCCAATCCTGTGTTCCCCAGATCTGTCATTGATATCATACCCCCATGTTTCCTGTGCTTTGCCTTCCTCTGTTTCCCCCTTTTGGATACCTCGGGATTCTGTTTATTTTCTGTTTTGCCCTTTCTAAGTTAATAAAGTCCCTTTTGTTTGCTCACCACGTCTGCTCCAGTGTCCTTCGTCCTGATAGTCATGACATTTTTTACTAGTAGGCTACGAAAGTAACTCCTGCTCAGGTGTATGCTTCCCATAAGCTTAGAAACTTACACCATTGGAACCGTTCAGTTGCATGGATCCGATTACGTAAGTTCCTAACACTGTTAGTAACTATGCTTTTGGGAAATATACCCCAAGTTAGCAGGGGTCTAGTAAACAATGTATCACGAAGTCTGTGATGCTGATATTGACAAGAGGCTTCTGTACTTCTTGTAGCCTACACTTTGGTTAGCAAAATAAATATCAAATCAATACTACAGTAAAAAAAAAATGAAAGCAGAACTCCAAATTCATCACAAACAATACATTCACAAGCTCCTCAGCTTGGTGTTTGGAGTTCTTGAGAAAAAATTACTTGACTGAAATGCTAAATAATTACAATGTTCTTGTCACAGTACTAAAAACAAAGTTGTGCTTAGGCTAAAGTGGGAGCGTTACAGTTACAGGGGGGAAATTAGAAAGAAAACACTAACAATAAAAAGTACGATATAGTAAATATATAGACAGTAACATGACTATTTATCATTATCGAGTGTCACAGTCCTGTACATAGTTTTATGTGCTGTACTTTTACGTTACTGACAACACAGTAGGTTTGTTTACAACAGCATCACAAGAAACAGGTGAGTAATGCATTGTGTTACGACATTACTAGGTGACTAGCTCCAATATACTCCTATGGGACCACCATCATAAATGCTGTCTGTCGCTGACCAAAATGTCATTATGCGGCGTCTGATTGCACTAGGTTCTGTGTGCGCCATCGCAGTACCTCAGTGTAAACCAGCCAATCAGAGCAGAGCATATCAACATATTAAGGAGTCCACTTAAAAAGCGAAAATAGCCTGTTGCATTCTAGGGCCAAATAACAGGGATATATATGGACCTGTAAAATCACTTCTGGGCATTTTTTGACCAAACCAGGTTCACATATCTTCTATGTAGACACCAGAGAACGATTTAAAATATTGAAAAAATGCATTCTATGGCACCTTTAAGGATGAACATACTTGACTGACTGAAAAAGAACATGAAACTAGAATGTTTCTAAAAATAATTTAACCCTAAATCTAAACCTATCTCTTATCCTAACAGCGACTCTAACTTTTAACCTAATCGGAACCCTAACACTAGCCCTCACTCTAACCTTAACTCAAATACCATACCTAAACCTTATGGTTGGATTAGGGCCACAGTATACTTCACACGACGCAATGCGAAGCCTACGCAATGCAAGCAGTGTACTGACTATGCTTGCACGTGTAATTTGCGTCTATCTGGAGGATTAAAGGTCTTGTCCACCAGGGGGCAGTGTGATAAAACCATCTTGGTCAACTCCTTCGTTTCCAGCCTCACTTGTTTGTATGAGGTTGTAACATGAAATGATGTACACTCGCTCCTTCCACAGCGGGTTGCTAATTTTGTGATACTGCTGCAGCATTCTATGTATTCTAACCGCTGCTTCACATTGTATTGGTACTTTGCTCTGCCATGTAGGACTTTACTACCCCTTTACTACTAATGTTGAGTGTTGCACTGTATGTTTTGTATGGTTTCAGATATCACGTAGTAGTTAGTTTAGTAATTAGGTTGTCTGATACTGGTAAAAATCCATTGATGCAGTATTTATAAAGAAAAAAACTTAGTTCAAAATAAATCGATTTCTGAAAACACGTCTCTTCATGAGTGATTTAAAGAGCAAGGATGAAAATGATTATGATTGGCTTAGAGAGCACATGCAAACCATGTAGACCCCATGCTAACTTGGCGAATGTTATCACCAAGATATATAAATATCAGAACTGTATTGAAAAATAACGTTGCTTATGAAAGTAGGCAAGTCAGTATTTTAAGTAAGAGTTTCATTGTACTTTGTACACATGACGCTGCTTTCTTAGAAACTTTAATTGCCATTACATTTTGAAGACGCTGTACACAGAGGGACACAATAGTGCTCGCAATATTTTCTTTTGCCTCTGAAAATATGTGGTTCTTCTGGCCACTCATTCTTAAAAAAATCAGATATTACTTTAATACTAACTGTACCATATATAAATGCATAGTCCCATGACAAAAGGTGACCGTACTACCCCCTAATTTTTGATGGTACTGCAACTTGCATGCGCATCGCATCAATTCCTTGTGATGCACAGGCGGCACATAGAATCAATGCAGAAAATGCATGGCAGTCATCATCTGTACGCGTATGTGCTGTGAGCGTCAAGTATAAATCAACCCTCAGGGTAACGGTGTAACTCTTAACCCTTGTGTATTTTACTTTTTTCCGTTCTAAATTCTAGATTCTATAGAATTTATCCATATGTTGAAAATGGACTGGGGTCACTTCAACCCCAAAAATAACACAGGTGTTAAGGTGACCCTAAATCTAACGACAGCTTTAACCCTTACAGAAACCTAACATTTATTCTATCAAATTCCAGTGGTTACATAATACCAACCCTAACTAATAATATTATTAACCCCCCCCCCCCCCCCCCCCCCCCCCAACCCCTCAGACTAGTGTGCAACTACCCTACCCAGCCGCAGACAAGATACGTACACTCCCACCCCCAACTAGCCACCAC
>JAAGVU020000002.1:4191953-4205305 GCA_011763525.2 Mormyrus iriodes
ACACATACTATATGGTCAAAAGTATTGGGACACACCTCGTAATCACTGAATTCAGGTGTTTCATTCACACTCATTGTCTGCTATGTATTCCATGGTCAGCTGTAAGTGGTGTTATTGCAAAGTGGAAGCATTTAGGAGCAACAGAAACTCAGCCATGAAGTCACAGACCATGTACAGTAAGCTGAGGCGCATAGGGCATAAAAGTTGTCAGCACTCTGTTGATTCAATAAATGCAGAATTCCAAACTTAGCTTATAAATAACATGCAATCTTCCTTGATCTCAAGGATGTGGATGGTCAACATCTGCATTCCGCCTCGTGTGAACCGAAGCTCTGCTCTGCATTGTTGGCTGTTAAAGGTAATCATACAGTATGTCTGATTGCTGAAACGCCAAGAAAATCAGAAAAACTGCCAGAAAACAAAAACAGTTTGTCCCCGAAAAATCATTAAATGTTTGTTAAACCCCTTAAACATTATCCTGAAAAAAAAAAACATAGTTTTGCATTTGTCATAAAAATATGCAACACCTCCCCGTTTTAGTGATTCTGCTGATGTGGCAGAAAGCCGTGAGTTTAGAAGGCGGCGCATGCCTGTCACAGGACAGAGAATAGGGTGACTTAGGCATTTCTGTTGGTTAATTCCTCTTTCCAAAAAGAGTATAAATTGGTGTGCTGCGTTTTGCCCCAGTAACCCTGCCTATGTTTCAGCTCTCAGCCCCCGGGCCGATGTGAGCCTCCTCTGCTGTAGTGCTTTCTCTCCCGAGTCTCTGCTCTGTCTCATCTACGACATTCCAGAAATCTTGTTCGAATCATGGTTTGCTTGAATCAAATATTAAATCATTAACGGTTTACCATTATTGGGAAACCACTAAAATATTAAATGTAATTAGGATTATCTTTACGATTTCGTAAATAATTGTGAACGCTAAAGATAATGTCAACAAGACGTTAACGTGCTTCACTGTGAGACCATCCTGTGGCTCGGTTGGACTTATTAGTTTTCTTTTTGTTTTGCTTTTTGTCGTTCTCCCTTATTACTGTATATTGGAAACTGCAAAAAGAAGTGAACCTTAGAAAATACCCATAATGCACTCAGGTCCGCGGTGGCACCACAGTAATCGGTGGAGCCGCTAGCAGTCGTCGCCAGCTGCAGATCAAATACATAGTCACAGACCGTAGACTACTCCTCAGCAACTGATTTCCACAAACACCACAATATGGGAAAAGGGAGGAACTGACAGGCCGCCCCGGGCCCTGCCTCCGATTCCTCAGCCCCTGCTTAGCTATAACCACAGGTAGGAATTAGTAATAAATAATTAGCAACTTACAATACATCTTGCTAATGAAAATGGCTAATTACTGCAGCCAATGTATGGTAATGAAAAATGCATAAAAGGCTCAGTGAACGTCCTTCTTAAATAACCAGCTTCCTTTGATTTGCTATTATATGATAATGAGATGGCATTGGAGACAGTTTAGTTAACGAGCCTGGATAATTTTAACCTCCTGACTAGGGGGGATCCAGCTTACAGGCTCCCCATACAGTTCACTGAATCTGTGCCATAATAATTGGCTGGATCATATCCTTTATTTAGCTACCACTCCCACCCTTCTAATAATAGGCCTCGTTTCTTAAAGCAAACCAATCACATTTAGACTTATGAGGGAAAACCCCATTGTTTGACTCTTTCCATCTTCTCACTTGACACGTTTAACATGGTGTTTGTTGACTGACAGATGCATCCTCGCGTTTTGGTACAAGCCGGTTTTGGAGCGTGGTGACATCAGTGGCCGTGTTGCGTTATACAAAGGAATTCGCGGTTGACATTTTTCCCCCCCTCTAGTGCTAGCCTGCTGAATCCTCACCTTGGGGAATCATAAACTGGGTAGCAAAGGGACCTTACTTGTTTTTCTCCTCCTTTTTTTTTAAAAAAAATACAAAACTATTGAATGGGGCTTATGTGCTCTTAAGGTTATGTATACACATATGGAGACAGTTCTTAAAATTTGCTGCTCAATTATAGTCTATTAGATCAATTATATAATTAGATGTCAGTTAAAGCAATTTAAGGTTAAGCATGATAGTGAGGGTTACCTCTCACTAGTGAAAGGAAACCAGACTGATTTAATACTGGATGATTTAAACTGCTTTGCTTTGTTATTTTATCAATTGTATAGGAGCTAAACGAGGCATTGATTGACTGGTGGGTGGTAGTCGCACCTATAATGACTTTCAGAGTTCTGTTTTGGCTATCACTCCCGATGGAAACTCGTGAGTTGGGGTCTGCAGTCTTACAGTGATGAGCCCCGGTCTTGGTGCTGTGCTCTGACTGCCTCCCCGCTGGCTGACATTTACCGGCATACGCACGCCGTGCAGTGCTGAGAGCGACTGCCACTCTCCCGCAGCACACACACTATCATAGACTTAAATGCTGTCGCTGGCGAATCCGCGGCCCACCTGGGAGGCACTTAAGCTTCATAATTCCGAGAAGGAACCCGTGCGAAACTGCCAGGAATTGCCTGTCGTCCTTCACTGGGAACTTTTCAGTGATTCTCCGGTTTTACGTGACAGTCGCACACTAGCCCGGCTGGCTGTAATGATTCCCTGTGTGTTTAAATGCCTCTGTGTAGCATACACTTAGTGCTGAGCACACGGCCTGCTACACTTTCAGGCCGGGACTTCGGCCTTCTGTCTGACGGCCGTGTTATTCGCATTCTACACTTATTGTTCAGCATCTGATTCATGAACCGGCAGCAAACCTAATCACCTGCCCCTTCTGGGGCTTGCAGAAAGTGCTTCTTAGTGAAGATCTGCCGCCCAAAGAGACATCTTCTCTGCAGGTGTCGCTTGACATATTAAACACATCTGACCACTTGTATTTACAGGTCTGCCAGATGCTTATTTATGCTGCCTCACGCTCGCTAATGCGTTTGCAATCTTCCTGTTGGTAATTAAGAAGGGGGAGCAGAAGCAATGACAGTCTGATGAAGCAGTGGCTGGAGGCCTAAGGTGAAGAGCACTGTCAGATTGTGTTAAGGTGCCTGTCGTTTCTTGGAATTTCTCGACAGTCCCTGGTCCTCCACGGAAAATCCGATTACTGCACATGGTGGCTTCTCGTGGAGTCCTTCTCCTGCTTTTCATTAGCCCTGAGCCAAAAAATCGAACGCTCCTTTTTATTTTTGTGGTGTTGAAATGATTCAAAAGATGTTCCTGTGGGGAATAAAGATGTCTACGGTGGAAAAACCCATCATTATTAGCTCATATTGTTATGATCCTGTAGATGTCGACTTATATGGGCCAAGTTAATATTAGTAGATCTTGTTAGGAGCATCCTGATCTTGAATCTGAGAGCAACAAGAAGCAGGATTACTGTCTTTTTCTTTGCCTTATGGCTTCCTTTCCAGGAAGAATAAGCTTCAGCAATATGTTTGCCATCAAAGATATAAGGCATACCTAAGACACATCCACATAATTGTGTCTGTATCTATTGGATGAATTTGAACCCTTTTGTCAGACAACTGCATTATTGGAATAACCAGACCCCTCTTTAAATATGTCTTAAGATTCTATAAAGAATGGTGCTGTTATCAAGTCCATTAGGAGGAACTGCTCAGGCAAAACAGGACAAATTATTATACTTAGAGAAAGAGATTATTGTTATATTTTTAAATCTAAAAATCATTCCAGTATTCAGCTGTATCTTCAGAAACTGAATATTTAGGATTCCAGAACTGATAACATGTCCGTAAAATGGTAAAAGGTCTTCAACTGCTTTGACACAGGAGGATGATGCATTACGTAAGGCGCTACGTTTTTGTACCTTTCTGCCTGACACCAGGCCCAAATTGATGCAGTCAGCTTCTAGGTCTCCCAAAACTGTAATGCTGAATAACATTTATAATACCAATTATCCGGCTTTTTTTGACTCTGTCCAGAAGTGGGAGCCTGGCTTCCACCAGACATATATCTCTGAGGGAAAACCTTTCTGCTGTACTCTTGACTGGTCTTTCCTGAGCTGTAAATGCCGTACCATGCCTCAGTCAGGCTTAGATGCAGGTGCACATCGCCCACTGAACAGCCCGTATCAGCTAGGGCTACCACATCAAATGAGGCTAGGCTGCTTACACCTTAACCCAGGCAGAAGAGTAGCTAGTCGTCAATGCCTCCCAACCAACAAGTCACCAGCAAGGCCCGAGCTGTTATTCCAGTTGATTAAAGCAAGTTGCTGACTTATTTCAAAATGAAAGCTCTATTGCACATTCCCTTTGAAAAATTTTGGCACTCTGTCTTATTAGGCAAACTCATATGTATTTTATTGCTTTGCTTATTGTAATATTCTCTTTTTCGTTTCCCTGACAATTTATTTGTCTCACTGTCAAAATATTAATATTAATCGAAATCAAACTGAGAATTATTAGTGCTTGGTCCTATTTTCTCCTATCAATGGAAGTTTTTTTTTTTTTATCGTATTTCTGCTTTATCTCCTTTCAAAAGGTAAAACCGTGCTATATTTCTTTTACGGCATTTTCAAAGGCACTTTCATCTTCAAGTTCAATATAGCGCGCTAGTCTGTATTGCTGGGTGGAAGCTGTAATAGGATGGAAGCTGATTCCTTAATCAAGACTTATGATGAAGCTCTTAGAATGTAATAAACATGCCTTTTTCCTTTTCCATTTTCCTGTTTCTTTGTAATCCCTGACAGTAACATAACGATCAGGAAATACAGCTCATTTCCTCTGGTGAGTTCTGGCTTTTTGATAAAAAGAAGATTTCTTTTTGTCAAAACTTACACAACATTCTTGTTTTTATTGCAAGCTGAAGGAAATATGCAGAGAATAAAGAGACACGTGACATTTGCTTGAGGTGAAGCGAAGTTCGTGCTTCTCAACTGCTGGGCCTGCGGGTCACCGACAGGTGAGGGTAACACAGCTGTGGCTGAGCCCATTTCTTGGTGTAATAAATGAGACACTGCTTGATTTAATCCATATTTGCCTTTTTTTATTGCTGAGTACTCTAATGCTACAAGGCCACAAAAGAAGAGTCGCAAACAGTTTTGCTTTCATATTTCCCCTTTGTTGTTTACCTAGAATAGATTTTGGAGTTCCTGTATCTTCCCATGGGTGGTGCCTGAAGAGTATTACGTACATTACTCTCGCATTACAGCTGTGCTGCGTTAGGACACCTGCTGTATTGCATTGCTTCGTACAGTGCATTTAAATGGCACCTCCAGTGCAGTGGCACTAAGACAGTTATTGAATTTAATTTATAGTTGGACTGAAGCATGGGGCAGATTTGCTTGGGGATGTGCATCCCCATTATCAGGAGACCCTGTGTTATCCTGTCATGTGTCATGGGAGTGTCTGTGTGTCGTGTAAGGAGGCAGGGAAGCCATAAGTGCTTGCAATAGTCTAGCTGTGCCTGCTCCTCTGAGCCTTTCACAGTCTGTGCCCGGTACTCATGTCACTGCGTATTTGTAAACTGTCTCATCTCACCCCTCGAACACAAATACTAAACATTACATCTCATTACAGGCGACGCGTGGGTATTCCAAACGCATGTGTCTGTTTTGCGTAGGCTTGTATGAGCATGGCTGCTCGCTTTCATGTGTTTCTGTACATACCTGTTCCCACGTAGTCCGACTGCGTACATGTGTGTTTTCATGTGAGATTGTCTGCGCTTGTGCGCGTGTGTCTGCCTCCCGCCAGTGTGAGCGGGCAGAAGGTCCTGATGAGTTGAGGGAAACATGAGGCAGGCATTGAAGGCCAAGCCAGTCCACATGTTGGTCCATGAGTGGTAACAGGCAAATGAGGAATCAAAGAGCCAAAAAAAGGAGGAAGGTGATTCTGCCAGTGTGACGGAGCTCAAGGTGAATTCTCCTATTCGCATGCTCTGCTCCAAGGGATAATAAAAGAAAAAAAAAACATCGCTAATTGAGCTGCGTGTACATATTGATTTGTGAATCCTAGAATGTTACCCCAGAATATAAAGAACCCACTAATCTTCAATTACTACCATTTTTTCCCTGTGTAATGCTGTTGTCATGCACATTGATGTTGAAATGCTATGTATGCTATATTCTGTCATTATTAATTTTTATGGCTAATTAGAGGAATTTCTTCCATTAGTTTTGTACAGTTAATGAGATCCAGAAATTACTGACGGCCAAAACAATGTCTAGAGAATTAATGACAAGGAACATTCAAAACCAGTCGCCATAACTGACACGGCCGGATTATTCGCCCGAAAGATTGTTAATGAAGGGATTTACTAGCAGAGGAATGTGGATGTGCTCATGGGCCTGATTTGCGGCCGCAGGAAGGTATGCTGGCTGTGAGCTAATGAATCCAGAGGTGTGACACTGTTTATTCAAAATCACAGTGGACAGTAACATTTTGTGAAAAGCCACATACCACTGGGTATATGCGCACCTGAAATCAACCCCAGGGGCAAAGTAGGGCTTAGTGAGGTAATACCTTCAAAACTACTACCCTAGCCCCCAAGTCCCATCTCACCACAACCTATATTTATCTAAGAAGCGCTTAAGCTGAACTCTATCTCGTTTATCTCTAGAGCTCTGCGGTCTGAGGTTCAGCCAACACCACATGTTCCCATAGCCACCATAGGAAGCCTGCTATTCTCATGGGGATTCAGCTCATACATATATATTTCAGAGAACTAAGTGAAATAGAAACCTTTGTCATAAACAAAAACCTTCAGGGTGTTTACAGCAAATCTCTGATCACAACAATACGACGAGCATTCTGCAGGAATTCGGATTCAGATTTGTATGTGATGACTAGGTGTGCGCACGCGGCTGGCATTGGCTCCTGCAGTCTGCGGGTGACACGTAGGATTCTTGCCGGTGTGAGCATGTGGATTAAGATGTAACCACGGAAGAATCCACACACAGTGCTGTGTGAGTGTGTGTGTGTGTGGGCATGTATA
The DNA here is from genome assembly GCA_011763525.2 of Mormyrus iriodes. Taxonomy (NCBI): domain Eukaryota; kingdom Metazoa; phylum Chordata; class Actinopteri; order Osteoglossiformes; family Mormyridae; genus Mormyrus; species Mormyrus iriodes. Next base: position 4,198,899 of record JAAGVU020000002.1, read on the forward strand.
TATTACCAAATGTCCCTACAATGTGATAAAAACCTGTTATTTTGACATTGTGAGGACATTTTTCTGGTTATGGTTAAGGTTAGGGCTGGTTAGGGGGTTAAGGTTGTCATAGTTGGAATTAGCGTTATGCCCATAGAAATCAGTGGAGAGTCCCCATAGAGATATGAGTACAGGTCTATGTGTGTTTGTATGCGTGTGTATGTGTGACACATGCAAACTCCATACACAGAGCCATGGCAGACTGAAATCCTTGTCCCAGAGATGTGAAGCAACAGGTATAACCACCATGCCACCCCTATTAGGTGTTTGATAAGGGTAAATATATTCAATTAATTTAAAACATTGCGGTAAGGACCAGATAGTACATAAAACAGTGTCATTTAAGCCAAACAGCACCATCTGTATGGTATTATCCAGTTTCACCATAGTACTGCAGGCTGTCCTTAGGAGAGGCTGCAGCTGACTGTTGTTCTTGATAAACATGATACTCATTACTGTTATCTATTACAATTCCCAGCACCCATTCTCCACAGTGACTTACATTTCTATTAACTCTTTATGCATTTATATAGCTGAGAATTTGTGGAGTTTAATCCAAAGGCCTAGCAGGGCTGGTTCCTTACAGTTGTGGACAAACACACAATTTTCCCTAAAAATAAGTTGAAATCGATCAGTATTTGGTCTCCATGATTCCTCATGTGTCTGCTGATATTGTAGAAGTTTGATTTTGATTCAGAATTTAGTATATTCTTTTAAAGCAGAAGGGAAAAAGAAATTGCATTGAGAAAATTATTGACACCATGGACTTAAGATTTCTCAGCAGAGCCTTTGGTCGTAATAACAGTAATCAGCCAGTTCCTGTAGCAATCAATAGGCTTCCTGCACCTCTTTGCAGAAAGTGTGGCCCAGGATTCTTCTGCAAACTACTTTAGTTCTCTCAAATTTGAAGTGCGCCTGCCCCCACTAGTCCTTGTAGATCTCTCCACTGGTTTCCAGTGGGATTTACATCTGAACTTATTGCTGGTCACTGAAGAACAGTCCAGTTTTTGCCTTCAACCATTTGTCAGTACTTTTCGAAGTGTGTTTGGGGGTCATTACCATGCTGGAAGACCCATGACCTTTGACGGAGACCCAGCTTTATGACACTGGCTTGCATTCCAGAATGCCTGATCTCATGACACCTCACACACGTTCAAGGCGTGCAGAGCCAGAGGCAGCAAAGCTACCCCAAAGCCTCACTGAACCTCCTCCACGTGTGACTCTAGGGAAGGTGTTCTTTTCTTTGAAAGTTCTGTTTCGTTTTCTGTAAAAAAAGTTCTATTTTGGTCTCATCTGTCCAAAGGACATTCCCTCAGAAGGCTTTTGGCATTTTCAGGTCTGTTTTGGCAAATTTCAGTCAGGATCTTTTCATGCCATTCTGTCAGTATTGTGGTCCTTCTGGGTCTCCTACCATATGACTCTCTTTCATCAAGTTGGCGACAGATGGAGTGAGTTAAAACTGCTGTACCCTGTGTCTTAAGGTCAGTTTGAATCTCTGAATCAATTGATTGCTGTCTACACTATTCAAACAATCTTTCACGGCAAACTTTGACCAAGTTTTCTCTTGCGACCAAGCTCAGGGAGGTTAGCTACAATGCCAAGGGTCCTTCTTGATAACATTGCATGTGGTAGAATCAGAAACACAATGGTCTATAGTGATTGAATTTAGCCTTGAGAATCTCTATCATCACTGCAGTCCATATAGTGGCATAAAAACGAGAATGAGTCCCTTTTCCTGTTCAGACTGGCTGAATGAATTAAACCAATACTGCCGGCACTTCTAGCTGCCCACAGGTGAATTCTCTCCTCGTGTAAAGCAGAATCACCAACTACATACTGAAACGTAAATACTTCTATCAGAAGCAAATCCAAAATAATGTAGGTCTGAATATGGAAAAAATATATTTGCGTGTGCGCATGTATGCGTGTGCGGATTATGTATTTATTACATTGTAGGGACCAAATGTTCCCACAATGGGATAAAAACCTGTTATTTTGACACTGTGGGGACCATTTTATTCGGTCCCTACGAGGGGAAACTCAATTTCATAAAATTCTGTGACTTCAGTCAAAAAACTAAAAATACCAAAAGACTTGTATTTTGTTTGGTTCCTTATGGTTAAGGTTTGGGCTGGGTAGGGGTTAAGGTTGCCATTGTTGGGATTAGGGTTTTGCCCATAGAATTGAATGGAGAGTCCCCAAAAAGATATGAACATCCATCCATCCATCCATCCATCCATTTTCTATAACCGCTTATTCCATATGGGTCACGGGCGATATGAACATTAATAATTATTATTATTAACATGTGTGTGTGGATTATGTATATATTACGTTATGGAGAGAAAATGTTCCCACAGTGAGATAAAAGAAATGGTTCAAATGGAAAATCATTTGAAGAGCATGAGATCCAGAATGTTTGGCCATTAGTGTATCCTGGATTTCCATCCCATTGGTTATTAGTTAAAATTAATATTCTAAAAATTAAAATGTTGAAATGATCTCCACAACTGTGATGGTGATTCTTTCCTGTGCTATAATAAGAGTAAGGCATTAGAAACAAAAATATAATAGAGTATGCATTTTGGAAAACATCCCCACTTTTTAAATTATTATTATTAAAAATGTTTCTCCAACATAATGTCATAATAGATTACATCCTTGCCTTGAAGTTAAAATTGCTGAGCCTTATTGAGGCAGACCATACTGAAAATGGCACATTGTCAAGTCTTGTTTTAATTGCAAAAGCAATAGCTAGTCAAGCAGACTGATAGATCTGGCATCCTTGTAGCCTTGTAATGAAACAATGATTAATCTGAAGTGAAATAGTATTTGGGGGTGGGGGGAGGGGGAGGCTATTTTTGTGTTCCATGATAATAATTAGATGCTCTGGATTGGAGTGAAGGAGTACGTGTTTGTGTAGTGGCGTGTGAATGTGTACGCAGATAGCTAATGGCATGTTAATTATAGTCACAACCAGAAGATCAATGTGTGTCATTTACATTTTGTGGAACTACTCTGGGACTGGCCTTGATGAACACGTCGCTTGTGCTTCGCACTCTCCGTGATCAATAGTACCCTGAATGGGAGTTGATGATATTTCAGCTCCAAACTTACGGTTTGATCAAAAACGGAGGGAAGAGGAGCGATTTGGTCGCTTTCATTTCATTTTGTATTTCCTTTCTTATCATTACGTTTTTGTCGTGTCTGTGAATACCCCCGTCGCCAGGGAAGAGCATCAGTGTTGGGGGGGGGGGGGACGACGACATCCCCAGCAGTATGTTCTCCCTGCCTTGAGAGGTGAAACCAGGGACAGCTGTTAAACTCCGTGCTCTCTTAGTCATCCCGACAGATGCCCAAATCCAGCCTCTGGCTCCATCATCTCACAGTGAGAGCCCAAGGTGCGTGCCAGATCTTGCTCTGATTAAGAACTTGCACTGCCATTCCCAGATACCTGCCACCAGCCTGCCCCCTACTTTGATCGAAATTCAGTTTGCTATACGTGTCACATGGCCCCTCGTGGTTATCCCTCACTAAAGGTAACAGCCATAGGACTCTTTCTCTCATGGGGGGGGCACAGGGGGGTCACTACTCCTGAGCTTTCTGCCTATAGCAATTAAATCCCTTATGGCAGGGGAAGTCTCCCAGAAGGTGAAAGGATGGTGGACAATGTCTTTAAGGTAGCGTGTGAGTGTTATTCACCTGCTTGCAATGGACTGGTCATGGAGTTCATTCAATAACCATGAATCGCGTCACCTGCACACAAGCAAGGCTGATTGTAAAAAACAGAACTAAAAAGGCTATCGTAAATAAAGAAACAGATGTTTTAGCACCCCCTTTGCAAACACAATGTACAACCACCCCGCACCAGTGGTTGAGTCCAAAGTGCAGAGGGAAGAGTTGTCAACACTCCCCTCCTCATGCAAGGAATTCAATTGGTTGTGACACTACATAATCCTGGGCACGTCTGTAGCTCTCAGTCCTCCAGGTCATCCGTGTCTCTCTATGTCTCTGGACAGCAGTTGAGATTGAACTTCAGAACAGACTACATTTCAGTTGTATCTGAGTATGCAACCTGCGTGCCAGTCACAGATTTTCAGTTTAACTCCAGGAAACATTTGAGACGGTTAAAGTGATAGACGTGAAATTGCAGTCAAGCAAAGATTTTCCGATCAAATCAATTTTCCTTTAATGCTGCAGCGAGACAGATGTGCTCCCACCGAAAACGTCCTCAGCATCACAGTGTCGCACCCAGTCAATGGGGATCTACTTAACAAATTTTATTCATATAAATGCAATGGAGTTCAAATGACGGTTTCAGTGTGTAAAACATGGACTTTGTGACAAGAGAATAACAGACATATGCCTCCATTCACCGACATACGCAGCACAGCCAGTAAAAAGAGGACAAAAGCACATGGGAGGAAGTAACAAGATATCAGGAAGATGGCTGGTGTAAATACACAAGCTTGTCATGCGGACCACTGGCACCTCTTCACAGGCTCTGCATTGCCAGGTGGGACAGTTCACAGATGTTGGATGTCATCCCTCCCTTTTTCTTGCCACTAGGCGACTAGGCCTCAGACTCCAGAAACCAGCCCCCCTTCCACCCTATGCAGCTCACGTCCAGACAGCCTCGCATTCAAATTTTAAACTAATACAGATTTCTGTGAAAAAAGGGCCGGTCAAGCTGCATCTCTGCTTACACATCTCTTCTGCTGCAGGAAACTAAAAATGCGTCTTGCCAAAACGATATTCCCCTCCCGTCCTACCTTGCTCATGTCCTGACTGTGAACTAGTGTCTCGAACATCAGCCGCTAACTAGGAACTCAGTGTACAGCTTTGGCCTTTGGTGAACCCTTCTTGTCTGTTGCACTTTCATCTATATCCCATGTGTTGTTCTCGCTGTTGGCTCCATTAAAAGAATCCAGGTGCTGGTAATATGGGCATTCCTCTGCCTGTCATAAAAACCTTACCAAAGAATCTCATCACCAAAAGCCACCATGTCGCAGTTCACTGTGGGTTTGGGTTTAGCAAACTATACCGGGACCATTTTTTCGTGTTTCAGAGGCTCAAGAGGTTCAAGAGAGGACTTAGTGGCCATACCACCCTCTGTCAAAGCTAATTTTATGTACTGAAACTTGGAGAAGAAATGAGCGATTGTCCTGCTTCTCTGACCATATCTCACCAGCATCTTCAAATGTCGAATCCACCACGTCTCACATTCATTCCTGGTCTCCACTGAGCACCTCTCAATCTGTTCATTGGGCCAATGGAGAAAGCTGTCGCTAAATGCCTCTTTTCAGGAAGCTGAGCATATCAGTTCTCTGTGTCTGAAGTGTCCTTCCTGGGAGTGCTGTTCGACACTGTGGATCTATCCATCTGTCCAAACCAATAACTCGGCTTGTCCTCCTGCATGTGTCTCCCAGTCCGTTACTTCGTGACCTGGAGTTTCTCGTTATCTCCCAGCCTCATATGGCCCCTCTCACCTTATCAAACTTGAACTTGAGCTCTGACTGCTTTCAACACTATGACTTTCAATGATAGATGAGTCAGACTGCGATACTAAAGCTCGGTAGGACAAATCAAAAGAGATAAAAAAAAAAAGACTGTACACTTTCCGAGTTCTAAAAGCAAGAACCAAGGCATTATGTTGCAGGAATCTCAAAATACATTTAACATGTTTATATACAAACACCAAGTTAAAGAAACAAGACCATTACTCTTTTCAATAAGGTTAAAATGATGCAGTAGGGAATGTTATGATGAAAGTTATTAAACGTTATTGTGATGTGTTCGCATTATGAATATGTATTTATTTTTGCTAGAGACACAAATAATAAAGTGAAATATTTTTGGGTTCTGAATAATCAAAAAAAAGAAAACTAATATTAGCAAAAAAACACCTAGACTGTCAATGCTGCATTTTCCAAATTTACATACGAAACACCAGAATCAAAGACTCACCACTCTAAATCCAATTACCTTGCTTAGATGTGGTTCCCAGATGTTAATACACTTGTATCAAAACACTTCAGTCAAATTATATTGCAATCATTGCTCACTGCTATTTATAACCTACTTGTTGTGAAAGGGCACTATGTTATCGGCAGTTTATTGTAATAGTGTGGCATATAGTTTTTATAGGTAAGGGAAATCTATATATAACCACAATAATATATAGCCAAACAGTGTGTTCGGTACATAATCTCATAGTTCAGAAAAAGGTTAAAACAAGGGATGAAATCATTTAAATGACTTATGGAGCTCTTGCAAGCTTCAAACAAAACTTATAATGCAGTTAATTCCTATAATTTCTTACATACTTGAGGAAGTATTGAGGCAGGGTTCTAATTGCTTGTGTCACA
>JAAGVU020000002.1:4212425-4234692 GCA_011763525.2 Mormyrus iriodes
AACTATCCACCTCTGACCATACTATCCGTCCATCTTCCATAACTGCTTATCCTATTTGGGGTCGCTATCCCAGGGGCTGTGGGTGCAAAGCAGGGAACGACCCAGGAGGAGGCACCAACCCATTGCTGGGCACACTCACAGGCAATTTGGCAACTCCAATCAGCCTCGGCACGTTTTTGGACTGTGGGAGGAAACCCCACGACAACATGGGGAGACCATGCAAATACCACAGACATGGTGCCTGGGTGGAGACTTGAACGCTGATCCCAGAGGTGTGAGGCAACAGTGCTAACCACTGCACCACCGTGCCACACCCTGATCATACTAGTTTCTGCAATATTTAATATAATTTTTTAAAATATGTTCCTCAGTATATACAGTAATAGATATTCCTCCACTGTTCTGTACCAGAAAAATGGCAAAACCTTACTCGAATTACCCTTCTTTGCACAGCAAACAATGACAACAATGACAAGCATGAGACAGTTAAATGATCTAGAAAGATTACATGACTGATTTAGTATCTCATGGTCTTTAATAGTGGGGCGTGCCTTCTTCTTGTCACTGGAGGAATGTGACAGGATTTTCGGAGTTGTTGCCTACCGAAACCAGCTTTTCCTTTTTTTTCAATTCGAGTGCTGTCTGTCTAATACCTGCCCTATCTCCACTGCCCCTGAAAACAATCGAATAAAGATACTTTCTCCTGCCTAGACCAGCTTCACACCTGGCACTCCAACCTGACAGAGGTTCTCACAGAGCTTTTTTAGTTGTAATATGAACTGTCCTGTAATAAACACCTTTCCTAAGACGTGCAGTTTAAGGAAGGCAGTTACATGGGTGTTCCACAGCTGGGCCAAAACATATTCACTTCACCACAGCCTAATTCCCAAAACTTGGAGGCCGTTCCACACCCAGGTTACCGTTCGGTTTCTGTGTGTGCCCTTTACCCCTTTCTCGCACCGAAACAGCTCTCCTTTGTCCTCAATATGACGTTGTCAAAACTGTCAGTTGTGGTGTTATGAAGACGATAAGTTCAGGCAAACAGTTACCAAAATACTGTCATGTTTCTTATTTATATTAAACATCCCTTTTAAGGCTTATCATTAAATTGGTTTTCACCATGAAGGCTTTGTCTTTATCTTGCTCCAGTTATACATCTATTATTATTATTATTATTATTATTATTATTATTATTATTATTATTAGTGCCACGTAGCTCCTGTAATACAGAAACGGAGATCTTCTTTTAATGCGGGGATCTGTTAGTGGCGGGCGAGCAGCGTATGTATTCACTGGCCTTCGGTTTCAATTATCAAAGAAAAAAACACGATCTGAAACGGACGATTTGCAGGAATGACAATAGCGTATGACAGACCTGCTTCCTGGCACTAGCCTACAGAAGCAACAGAATGGCTTCCTTTATTGAATTATTATGAATATCATTATGAACAGAATGGCTTTTCTTTATTAAATGAATATAATGAATGTAATTATCATCATTGCAGTTATCTTTATTAGATAGACGTGGGTGCCCTGTTTACTTCTGAATGTGTATTAGCAAGGCTACGAGAAAAAAATGCGGCTATGCTGTATATCATTTTTCCAATGCATTGAAAAACTAATGTTAATTGTGAATGATTTTATATTCAGAATATAAATGGTTAAGTATGGGACGCCAGATCTTTGATTAGTTAAAGCGTCCAGTCAAAAAGCCATTTACCCAGAAATGTTTTCATTGTCCAAACCTAATGTTTTCATGTTTGTGGGGGCAACTTGAAATGATTTTATTAGCTATTTTAATCCCATAATTTCAAGCGTTGCGTATTGCAATTGGCAAAGGCATAACGGCGCACAGTCTGTGCTTTTTTTATTGAGAGGGCTTTTTTCAGGATGAATAACTCTGTCTCATGGGGATGTATAAACCCCTGTTCATTTACGGGCACACACACACAGACACACAGCCGTATATATACAAACGCGGCAAATTCTGCGTCTATGCATATGTGTTCGCCGATAAAAAATACACGCACATGCAAGGACATAACTTTGGGTTTGGGGGGGGGGGCGTTCCCCCCCCAGCAGCCCGCCCATAATTTACGCCGACGTGCACGGAAAGTTATTTTTTAGATGACTAAGGGCAAATCGTAATGAATGAAAAGAATCGCAGTTTTGTATAATAATGGAGCAATTCAAGGAAGTATTACATATTATTATTTTTTTAACTGCGGGGGTAGGGGTAGGGGTATTTTTGTTTTGCCTACTGCAAAGAAGTCTGCAAGCCTGTAAAGCTGGAAGGTAATTTTAACAATTCTGTTTTTTTAATGATGTGTAAATTGCCCCAAAACATCAGTCCACTACTCCAGGGAATGGATCTGTTTTATTATTATTATTTTCTATTTATTTATTTTTAAGGAAGTCATCCCATTTGTCAGCATCCAGGCAGCTTTCGGACTGTGTCTGACATCCATGCCAACTCAATCACATGTCCTCTTAGGCTTATTTTTTATTATTTATTTTTTTACACAGTGGTCCTTATTGCACACGTACCCTTCCCTCAAACTCCTGAATTTTTTTGTACATTGTCAGTAAGTATTTGGGCCTGAGAGAGACCATTTTGGGGTGATGGTACTATGATGTCATATGGAAAATCCAGACAAAGGTGGTTTGCATTCAGCTGCGTTTGACTTGTGAATTGTGTTGACCAAAAAACCCCAAGTTACATCCGATATCTGCACGATCTGGTGTATTTAAGGGACTGGGAAAAATGGTGGCCAAAATTGATCCAGCTATGTTTAATTGAATGTACAAAGCAGGAACTCTGGAGATGGTGTTTGTATAACCATGTGCTTGTGGGTTGAGAATTTCAGTATTTATGCATATGTGTGCTGTTGTGCTTGTGTGCATGCATGGAAATTTCTTTATATATTTATTTTTGACTGTGTGCATGTGCATAAATGGCCATATATGTTTATTTTGTGTGTGGGTGTGTGTGTGTGTGCCCATGTACAAATGGACATATACATTTATTGTTTTGTGTGTGCATGTGTGTGTGTGTGTGTGTGTGTGTGTGTGCGTCTGTGTGCACAAATGGCTGTATGCATTTATCTTTTTGTATGTGCACCCAAGCAGATTTCCTAGTGCGTCAGGTCGTGTTGTCTGGAGATGAGGTATGATAAATGAGATGTAACAAAGACCCCGTTCTCTGGGCTGAGAGGCAGATGCTGTAATTGAGTTACAAACAGGTTAGCATGGCCTCTCTCCCTTGCGAAATAAAGGGCAGGCTATGAGTGCCTCTGGCAAGCTTTGCACGGGCTTCGGAGTCCCGCATTTGCACAGCCTCCCTGTAGGCTCTGGCCGAGCCTGAACCTCAGGCACCCGTGCTGGCAGAAGCTGGGGGGGCTATTTTAAAGGGCACCCACACCACTGTGACCCACGTGACCCAGTGTCACTCGGGGTCATAACCCAGATGTAGAGAACTTGTTTTGACCATCACTTCCAGGCATTGTTTGGCCTTGAGTTATGACAGCAGCTGAGGGCGTTAAAGACCTTTTTCAGGTAAATGTCACTTTCCATTGCAGGGAGGAGGGTTTGGTCATTTTCAGAGAGACACGCACTGTCAAGGGGGCACTGATAAGAACAAGCTAAGCTGGAGTATTATAGGGAGATGCTATTCAGCTGTGCCTTGATTTGTTTCTTCCTGTCTGATCTTTTTACTCCTTTCAAACAGCATCTCCTATTAACTTCATGTCATTTGGGAGCCAAAGGTTAACTCATTTCAATAAATTTCTTCAGATTTTTAACTATGCGTTTTGTGATTTTATTTATAAGTATGATCTGTCTTGTGGCAAGTTTTATAATAGAGGATGTAACAATTGACCGTATAAATTATAAAGTAATAAATTGTGCTGAGCGAACAGACGAAATGCAAAATGAAGTAATGAAGTGCCTCATGAAAACGATTCATTCTGTGTCATTTTTTTGCACTGCAAAGTTTTGACTCAGTAGTGGATTGCGTATATAATAGTTTGGTGAGAAAACGACTATAGATGTATATTGTGTGTGTGAGATTTCCCTACTGAGGCTGGCAGACGGAGATGCCTGACGAAAGGCAGGGTGTAGCGGACCAGCGCATTTTATTTAAATTGGCCTCCTGAGGCCTTGGGAACAACACAGGGATGGGAAGGAGAAGCAAAATTCCTGAGGAACCCGGGGGAAGAGGCAGAAAGAAACAAAAATGATGGTTCAGCACATATAAGAAAAAAAAAGGAGAACGGTCGATTTTCACGAGGGATTCTGGACCGGGAATTACTTGGTTTCTGGCTTGTTTTCCCAGGTTTGCATCTCATTCAACTGAAATGTACTGGCATGAAGAAACTCAGCGGAAACAACAGACAGGTGCGACTAATTACAATTCAGAACGGAATGTGACTGTTTGTCACCTGACTCCCTCCAGCTCCGGGCTAGCCACAGTCGAACCCGCCACTGTCACACGGGGGTTTTCCATCACGTGTAAGAGTGTGCTTTCATATATATATATATGCGCAGACACACACATATAAATGACCTCTCTTGGGGGTAATTTAACATTCACTTATATATTTACGGGAAGCTTTCATCCAAAGCAACGCACAATCGAGTGCGTGCGGGCAGCTGAAGCCCAGAGCAGTGAGAGTTAAGGGCCTAGCTTAAGGACCCAATAGCAAGACCGCACTACCGCACATAGGATTTGGACAGGTGGCCTTCCGACCACAGGCAGAGAGTGTTAACCCAGTGAACCGCACATCAGCCCGGGTTCCAGAGCCCACAGATTTAGCATATTATCTATTCAAAACTGCAGCTGGAAAGACAAGACCTTATCAGGCACATTATTTAGCTGACCTTCTCTGTATTACTCACCAGTACATCTCCAGGTAGAGAAAAACAACATGCCTCACTATATATACATTACACGCTGAATAATAATCTAAAAAATAAACGTATGCATTTTCAGAGTTAAAATTAATAGCAAAATTGCCCTTTATTGGTCAGTCCATTTAATGGTCACTCTCCCAATACCTTTTGACATTTTGCAATGACCAGTTTGTGAATCGCTGCTAACTATCACTAATCATGTCATTCATTGTATCTACAGTGATTATAAATACATTTTTCATTGCTCAGTATTTCTGGGAAAAATAATAGCAGAGAATGAAATTAAACTGATCGATTATATTCATGCTCTATTGTTCCATTGTCCTGTTAGATTGAGTCTTGTAGCAGGAATTAATTTGTGTTATAGGCATCTCCTCAAATTTGCTGACTTCTTTTTTAAAGCAAAGCTTTTCAGAATAATCTCAGGGATTTATTTCATTGGGGATTTTTGGCAAACTAAATGGTTTGTCATTATTTAATGCGATGAAGTACAGTTCGAGTAAAATAGTATTTTTTTATGGTTAACAGTTAAGCAGCCGGCTTTTATGTGCTTTTTTATGGAAATTTATGAGCAATAGTTGTAGCAAGATATATAATTGTATAATCTCCTCCAAGCAACTAAATAATAAATCAATAATCACATATGAAAACTCATTAACATTTGTATGATCAGCTAAGGTAAATCAGCAGATATGTATCATAGGTGTATACTATTAAAGATAAGTTAAGGATATTAAAGATTCTTAATAAGGTCATATTTAATCCCCTGATGTGCAAACTACAAACTTGCATAACAATATAATCTTCAGGTAATTCCAGTGGCGATCATATCCCACCCCACACACGTATGACTCATATTTTTCTATACATACAGCCATACTGACTCACAAACATGCACTATGTTGTCATTATAACTATTATAATAATTATTATTATGACAAAACTATGAAATCTAAATTAATTAAAGCTTGGTCTGTTGAATAAAACAAAACAGCCCCACAGCAGAAAGAGGCCAAGAGGGAGTAAATTGTTGGCAAAAAAAATACATAAAATAAATAAATAAGAATACATAACTGCCAGTGTCACATAAGCATGGTGCATAGCTGCTGACGTGAGCGATGTTCTCAGGGGTAAGACCTCTAAGACGTTCCTTGACCCAAAAGACTGGAGGGATTAATGCAAACATCTGGTGATGAAAGTTAAAATGGACAAACTCTTTACGTTGCACACCATTTTGAATTGCACTTGTGCTGTGCTGGCATCCAGCCATTTGGAATAATAAGGTGTTTAGGATTATCAATGGTGGCCAAAAATACATACAGTTGTGGATGAAGAAAATTAAATCCTACATCTACAAGCATTAACAGCAGAAAATCGGTCATTTTTAATAGCGAGGTATTTATGAAAAAAAAATTAGAGTTAAATGAGAGACTCTGCGGGACTAGGTTTCGAGGAAGCCTGGTGGATGAGTGATAGACTATTGCAGGAGACTCACTGGGGGCTGGGCCCCAAAAATTCACTTAACTTGCCCCATCCTTGTTCCATGAAGAAAAAAGGTCACAGCAAACAGATCTTCCTCGAAGGGCAGCATTTTCTTTTTTCCGGTGAGCAGACGACATAGGAAGAGCGGACACATTTCACTGCGTGTTAAGAGCGCAGTTATTTTTCAGCTCACAGAAGCATACGCCTACACAGGCTACCATCCCACAATGCAACTAGAATAGCAAGAATAAACAGTTCCTGAATCTTTGAATCGCCCACCTCTCTGATGTTACGTATAGATTTGGCATTACCCACAAAGAACCCCATAAAAATCGTAACCTGTACAAAGATATCTATATTTAACAATAAATACTGAGTAGAGCTTGAGTAGAACTTTATTTGCCCATCGCATGCTGAAATGAAAACATCACATAAAGTACACAGAAGCTCTTCCTGGATAATGGTGTCATCCCCATTAAACTGGTGTTATATAGGGGTTTAATGATCCATACCCTGAAACTGTATGTTTCATATGACTCAGATATCCATATCATTTATGAGGTGTGTATATGTGCCTGTGTGATCGACTGACTAGCTCCCTATGCTGGGCCCCCCTGCCTCACGTGCTGTGATAGGTTCCAAGCTGTATTAGATAAACGCTATGGGAAATGCATGTCGTATCTGTCTGTGTGTGTTCATTTTGGCCTGTGTGTGAAGCCTTGTTCACAGTCTGTTGTCTGAGCATGTCACTGATAGCAGCAGTGGGATAACGCTTCTAATATTTCAACTTTTATCATCATTATGTATTGATATGCCTGTAATGTGTTAACATCTGGCGCAATGGTGGAAGCACCAATGTGTGATGCTGTGAATCAGATCCATAAGTGATTCCTCAATTCTCACCTTTTTAACCAACAAGTCTTAGGGAGGTGCCAGGTGGTATGGTGGGTAACACATAGTCTGAAAAACTGTCAGCTCAAACCCCGCCCCCCTGTTATGTGTGTGTTTTGCATGTTCTCCTCATGTTGCACATGATTCTTCCTATAGTCCGAAGGTATGCAGATGGGCTAATTCAGTGTTTATCAACCCGGTTCTCAGGGACCCTCAGACGGTCCACGTTTTTGCTCTCTCCCAGCTCTGGATCAGAGGTGTCTTAGGGTCCCCTAGAGTCTAACTGACTTCTGTAATCTGGCCATAGTGCAACAAATGTGTGTGTACCCTGCGATGGACTGGCACTACATCCAGGCCGTTCTCCTGCCAAGGGTAAGCGCCAGGCTTCCTCCAAATGCTGCGTTTGATAAGTGGCTAATGAAAATGGATAGATGAAGTTATGGCCATTAAAACTTTACACTGCAGCTGGATTGTTATAGACTGGCTATAGCAAAATCATTTAGCTAGTTCTACCGCAAAATGCTGCTGCAGATTTTATATGAAATATTGCTTTTTAAATGACTTTTTAAAATGGGCATTATGCATACTTTCATAGATATTTATTTCCTATTGGTTCTATACATTATACAGTTACTTATGCTACTTTTGCAATGTCTAATATACAATACTGTGGAAAAAGTCTTAGGCAGTCAAAGGAAATGCTTAAGGCTATTTATTTGGGTAGCAAGTGTATATATGTTCAGGCAAAAAGAACACAATTCATAATTAAGATATGCAAATTAACAGTCATACAATAAAAAAATAAACAAAAGAAAATGAATTTCTTTTGTTCTCAAAAAAGTCACCTCAGAGGCACCTCAGGCATTCCATATATTTGTTAAATTTCACCACCATCTCAATTAATTAACTAACGTAATTAGGGGTTTTTTTTAGGCATTTTTTAGCCAAAGTAGGTTGGGTAGTTGAGTCAAAAAATTGTACGTTGGATGGATGTTGCAAATACTGGGGTGATTTTAGGAGAGGTTTTGAAATGGCTAAGCTGGCACACTTTGACAGACATAAAATCATGGTTTTACACCAACATGAAGATGATTTAAACATCATTTTCTTTGACAGCCTAAGACTTCTGCACAGTACTGTACACGTTAAGTATAACATGCACATATACCGTACTGTGCAAAAGGGTTAGACAGTCGAAGAAAATGATGCTCAAATCATCTTCATGTTGGTGGAAAGCTATGATATTATATATGTCAAAGTGTGTCAGCTTAGCCATTTCAAAACCTCTCCTAAAATCACCCCAGTATTTGCAGCAACCATCCAATACACCTATGTATTTTTAGACTCGACCCGTACCCCACCTCGTATAGCTAATCAATACCTCACTGACTTTTTTAAACTAAATAATTGATTACTTAATTGAGCTGGATGTGAAATGTAACAAATACATGGAATGGCTGGGGTGCCCCTGAGGAGCGCTTTGGGAACTGAAGCAGTGTTCATCTGGCCATCCAGCAAGTTTTGAGTACATTTTTGGAGAACGGAGCAAATTCTTCTCAATTTTTGTTGTGTTACTCTTAATTTGCACATGTTCTAATGTTAAATTGTATTTTTTGTTCTGGGCACATATATCCTTGCTAATATGAATAACTTTAAATGTTTCCTTTGACTGCCTAAGACTTTTGCCCAGTACTGGACTTTTTAAAGCAGGCAGTACAGAGCACAAAGCTGTGGAATTCTATGGATAGTTTATCACGGGGCACATACAATTCCACACACGAGGGGGAAGTCTGAGACACTAATTAGCCTAACTGAATATCAGGAGGACACTGGAATACCCAGAGGAAACCTGTTTGACACAGAGAAAGTATGCAAACTCCTTATACACAAAGCAAAGCCAGGATTCTAACCCCCAACCCTGGAGGTGTGAGGCAATAGCCCTACCCACAGAGCCAGTGCGTGCTGCTTTAGGTTATGTTTTATTTAGTGATTTGATTAGCTTAAACATAAGACCATATGTAAAAAATGGTTCATTTGTAGCACCTCTGCAGGAAAGGGCAATTTCTGGGACTCTGTGGTGGGGGGTAATGCTTGAATGGCTCTTCATTGATGAAAACCGCTGAATTTGCAGATATTTCAAGAGGAACAGTGGCTAAGGTGACTTTCGAATGGAAGCCTGGGGGAAAGACATCATCAGCTAGACGAAAGCACATACTCTACAGCCTGGATGTCTGCGCATTCGTTTACAAAATCACCCATCCATCGATCCATCCATCTTGGTCAGAATCACTCAGGGCCTGAAGCCCATCTCGGGCAGCATAATGCACAAGGCTGGGGAACACCCTGGGTAGGACACTAAAGAACCCCAAATCAGTTCAATGAAAATATCAGTGAATGCATGAACAGGCAGCATCATATTATTGAGTCCACTGAATACTACAGGACGATGGGTACTATAGTCAAGTTGCAGTTCATAAACCTCTTATTGCACATATAAACGCTTCTTCATGAGGAAAGTGCTATAAGGAACACAGGCAGTGGTGTACCGAGCTGTGGTAAAAGGTCTTATGGTCAGATGAGTCATCTCTGTTCATTCCTGTTCTTAAAAACTGCATGTGTGGAGCAAGCCAAAAAAATTACATCCAGGGCCAAGAGCTTGCTGGCCGCGATGAAGGGGTCCTGCCTCTCAGTTAGAGCAGCCATCGTCCTGGTGGCCACTGGTCCGACTTCGCTCCTCAGAGTGCAGGTAAATACCAATAAAAAGCCATCAGTGAATGATTCATTCATTCTATGAATAATCATTTCTACCCCAAAGGCAAATGAATCTTCCTGAATGGTTATGCTCTCTTCCACACAGCACAAACACTCACCGTAAGGGCTTGATGAGTATAAAAATCATGTGTGACGCTTGTTGCATTTGTGGCTCATTGGGTTAAGATGCAGCGCCTGTGATTGGTTTGGGTGTAATTGTACCAGTTGGAGAAGTACAGCTCTTAAAGGCGATGGTAAGGTGGCAGCTCAGAAAAAGTTTTATTTTATTTTTTATACCACCAAGAAGAAAACACCAAGTTAGGTCATTTATTGCACAGGAACTGTGTCGGAATCTATGCCAAATAACACTGACGGTATTATTAAGGAACTTTATGTTTGTTTGCTTTAGGGCTTTCTTTATTTTGGCAGTTATATATGAGTGTGTGTGTCTGTGTGTCTGCGTGTGTCTGCGCGCATTCTTTCATTTAGAGTATTCTAACAATTTGTTGGAGTGCGAACAACATGTTTCTTCAAAAATGGCAGCCAACGGAGACCACAGTGATATTTCACAGGAACATTCGCCAAAGAACAAAGTTTTTACTCCAGAACTACGACGAAGAGGCATTTAGCTCAAGGCTAAACAGGATTACAACATCACAGGATCTGTGCAGCACAACAAATAGAAGGGAGAATTCCGAGGCGTGAGACATGGTCTGACGTGTGGATCTATTACCACGTCAGTCTTTAATCTCCGTGTGCAGAAATGCAGCCTAAAGCTGTCCCAATTATCATAACTTATTTTAATACACGCATTAAGTACAATTTAGACTCGGAACCTGAGGTCTTTCAGAACAGTGCAGTGGGTAAAGCTCCAATTTTTATTATTATTATTATTATTATTATTTATTATTATTATTATTGCCGTAGTATTACTGCATTGCGATGTTAGTTTGAACCCTATCCAAGGAGGCTGAAGGCACTAAGCAGGGTATACACTCAGACACACAACTGTAGACAATGCAGAGTTTAGCGATACTGGGCTATGAGAGGAAAACCACAGGAACTCAGGGATAACATGCATACTGCACACACAGAGCCGTGGCAGGTACCAAACGTACCACACTCTGGAGGTGTGAGGTTACTGTGCTAACTACCTATAATGATGCCCCTAAAAGTGCAACAATAAACCCTGTCACGAATAACAAAACAGCTGTTGTTCATATTGTTCAAACTGACCCGTGCAGAGCATTTAGGTGAGCCCACTGGAATTCTTTTCTGATGTTACTCTCTGCTTGTCACATCACATTAGGACAGTCTTCAAAGGACAGAAAGAAACCAGACAGTATAGGGGCTGATTTTCCTTATTTTCTACTGACGGATCATACCAGACAAAGCAAATTAATTGCTCATTCAATTCCTTATTAGTATGACTCTTCATCTGATTCATGGGAGCTAGGCCTACCTGTAGCTTCAAGTAGCATGCAGGTAATGCTAAGACACATGTGAGAGGGCACAGTATGATCAAAGTGGAATATTTGCTATGAACTCAGAACAACATGACATCAAAGCCGGGTAATCCACACCACGCTATCTGTTCACCGCCTCGGTTTCTGGTGAATTTCAGAGGCGGATAACGAACAACCTAATGCCATGCTGCCAAACCATGGAAGTTTTTTTTTCCATATGTATTTCCAAGAGTTTCTGAATAGCTGTGTGCACGTGTTTAATTTATAATAGCATATTTTGTCAATTTTATTGCCAGGAGTTCAGCAAGAAAATGTCTCATTTGTAAGCATATTTTCCACGGGTATTTTTTGCCTACACGCAACAACATTCACCTTCAGAGCGTGATTGGGCTGGCCGGGCTTCTCTAACACCATGCTGCCAGGTTGAACTGCCCCCTCCGCGAGAGGTCAAAGTTACAGCGGATCACATAACTCGATTCTCCATGGCTATGAAAGTGAATGACTACATGGAAATGGAATTATCCTCATTAATGTTTGTTTAGATACGGCGTGGAATACACCTTCAAATCGCTGCATCCATCAACACTTGATACATTGGACACAGAATCCAAAACCTGTCAGGTTACATTATGGATTGCACGAGTCAAGTGTGAAGGACACCTGAGATGGTGCTCATGTCTCCACGCTCCTAAATCAAACGTGCGGACACAAGCGTTTAGTTGGAATGAACAGTCGTTCAGAACTCTCAGCGCATTCTAATATAACAAAATTCTACGGTTGTTTTCAGTCAAAAAGAAGCACACCATTGAGCACTTTAAAAAAGTCTTTGTTAATGATAGATTTCCCTCAGTCGGAATGCTTGGACTTAGCTGTAGGATGAGTAAGCATTTAGGGACTGTCAGCCCTACTGTGGAAAAGCACACTTTGTGATTCATTCAGCAAGTTGTGCGATAACAAATTAAAAAGCATAAAATATTCATGAACAGTGGCAGAGATAGCAACATCTAGGCTGGTTTAAACCATCAGAATCTATTAGAACATTCTAAATCCGCTACATCTCAAACCTGGAGGACTATTTCAAGATCTGTCCACAGCTTGTTGACACACAGCATTTAATAGTGATACTTAAATGGAAATGACCTGTTTCAAAGAATTAGTTATTTTATAATTATTAATTAACATGTCATTAGCATTTCAGATGACTAATATATTTTGTATTTTTCTAATTGCGCACCAAATAGACAGAAATTAATCCAGTTTAATTTCAGGCTTTCTCGGACTTATGGTACTAGGACTGGTCCAGAAAAGATTAAGGACCCTGTTTAAATCCCTGCTATCGATTACAGAATGTGCTGGAAAACTCTTTCAAAGAGCTGACCAGGACTTTATGCATTGCAACTTGTTAATTTTATGTTTCTGTGTTCGCGATTTGCATAATGCTTACTATGCACGTTGATGCAAGTTAAAGATGTGTCACCCGTGCAGATTGTTTGTTCCTTTTCAGTGGCAGAGAAAATGGTATTTTTTTTTTACCACGAAGTACAGAAACAGAAAAATCCAGTAATTGGAGTCAAACTCCTGAAAACACTTGAGTTGAGCTGCACAATATGCACAAGGCAGATACTGACACACACAGCAATTTATTCACTTCAGCATCACACACAAAATAAACCAAAATACAGAAAGACAGAAACACACATGTTCACACATTCTTGATGGTGGTCAACACCCCATGAGAAGGTTTTGACAAACACAGAAACCTCTTTGACCCACCCCTGTCAGCCGCTATACAACATGTCTGTCTTTTATGTTTGGGTTAAAAGAATTCTACGATGGGTATGTGAAGACAAGCGAGGAGGCCCTGATGGATCTGACTGCTTAAATCTTGTGAGTTTCACTTAGGCAATGTTCTATAACCCATGTTTAATCTGTAGCTATAGTTACAAAAGGGCTCCCTCTTCTAGAAAACATCATGCATAGTCCCTGTTCCTCAGAAGTGATGCACCTATGCCCCTAATGACTACAAACAGTGGCAATGCCATCCCATATAATCAAGATATTTGAGAACCTGGTCCTGCAGAATCTATTATCACTTGTGAAGGGCCTCCTAGACCCGCTACAGTTTTCATACCAGACACACATCGATGTGGAAGGTGCTGTCCTGTATTTGTTTCACAAAGCCTACTTGCACCTGCATGGATTAACCAACATCATGACCCCTTCATCGTGTTTAAGATGTTCCAGGTTTTCCCTGCTGGGAGAGAAACTCAAGGTGATTCTGGTCATGTACATCAGGATCGCTTTGATTGCAGATTACCTCACCATCCAGCCAGAGTTTCTCTGCATCAGTAACTGCATCTTATCTCTGCTACACAGCCCATTCAAAAGCACCATAAGGTCTTCCTGATCGCTCTTCATGGCTGCAAGCTCCATAAAGTCCATGCCTCTTCACTAGCACATTAGTGGATCTGCATGTCGATGTTGCTGAGTCAGTCCAAACAGCATTCAGTGCAACTCAAAGATTCCGTCAGAAGAAAAAGAAAAGTAGTTTGGACTACATATTGTTATATTGTTCCCTAGAATTAAATGAGCACATTCTGAACTGCAGAAACGTCAGCTGGAGTGCTTGTAGAAATTCTGCGGCACTGAGGTCAGGAGAATATACTTCTGGATTGTTAGAGATAATGGAGCTCAGAGTGCCTGTATTAAGATCAGCAAACTACGTCCCTGAGTAACTAAAGAATGCCATTAACCTCCAACTGACTATCTGCAGTCCTGCAGAACTGTGGCAGAGGAGGTCTCTTTAATCTGTGGAAGTCACTTGAGAAAAAAAAAGAATAAAGAATTCTTGATTATTACTGCCTTCACACCGAGTGTGGTGTCTCAGTGTGACATTTTCTAGTAATATGTATTACAGTGAGTAGATATTCTTAAGAGCATTCTCACCTTATACCTAAAGAATAGATAATATGATGTAAATCAAGGAATTAACATGATAAAGGCTTTGTGGATCTAAATGGGTAAGATGTGTGATATGTTAAAGATACATATATGTCTATAGGTGTCAAAGTATTTTTTGTTTTCTTGCGTCTATGTGTGTCTTAGAATATCAGGGGCACTTTATAATGCATGTCAGTGTTAAAGGTGGATATTGTTTTCTGCTTTGTCACCCAATTAGAGTGGCAAGACCACGGGGGAGAGGAACTCTAATTTAACGCTACAACAAGTGGAGCAGCAACGTTAAAAGTGGCCATCAAATTAACATCGCTGTGCATTTTTTTCCCTGTGTGATAACCCCACAAGATGAATTTGTCTGGAGTTAAGCCAAAGAACTGCCCGGTATTTCCGTGTCTCTGTCAAGTCGATTCACCTGCAGCTGTAAAACAGATGATTGATCTGTACATAAAATGTGTAAGGCCACAGATGGGTTTGCGCAAAAATGTGGCGAGGTTAGAGGTTTTTAAACACCTGAGAGGTTTTCTTCATCTGGAAGAAAAATAAAACAGTGGCCTCAATTTACCCCGTTATCTCACAACTATATGGGGATATTTTCAACGCCGTCCCCAGCCAGAAGCTACTCATTTAGGCTTCACCTTGCTCCTGGCAACAATTGCATGAACCTGTTCAAGTCCAATCTTTGTCCCGTTGGTGTTATGGTCCAACCACTGCGCCAAGTTATTGACAATCAAAGTACTGAGGCCACACAGCGGGCCCCACTGAGCGCCACCAAGAAGCCATTTCAAATGCCACAAGTGATCTGTGATTCAATCAGACTTGCTTCTTTTGGAGTAAATAAATCTGAGGGTGCTCTATAAAAGCAGCTACATTCCTCCGAGAGGCTTTGTGACCGCAGGCATGACTGACGCCCATGGGAAAGCGGGTACATGGGTCTGCCTGAGGCAAACATGGAAAACTGGAAGAAGCCAAAAAATGAGAAAATCGGGACCTGCTGGAAACAGCATGCACTCAGGGAAAGGGTAGACGAAGGGACAGAGGTGGGGACACTAGAAATGGAAAGCTAAAGGAGTATAGGAGCAGTGAATGCAGGAAGATTTGTTGATTATAATAGGATTTTTTCATCACCCCATTCTAAGTTCTGCTTCCATTTCAGATCAGCTTTTATCAACCAAACTTGAAATTCAAGGTTGCTTTTGTCCTTTGACATATGCATGCAGTATAGAGGTCATCGTTGATTAATTCATTAAGTATTCTTGCAAAGAATATGTTTTGCATGAGTCTGTGTGGACCGTCCTAATGTTTTCATTACTCCGATTTTTCTTCAAATGTTTACACACATTTCTCAAAAGAGTACATTGTGTTCTCAGAATTCAAAACAGGCACGCCATGCTCCGGTGCACAATGAAACATTAGCTTTAAAACCATGTCCACGGCCAACAGAATCAGATGCATGTATCAGTATAATGCACACGTCGTCACGTCAGATGCTCAAACCAAAACCTATATCACAAACTTGCTGGGATAAGTATAAGATGCTATCGGAATTCTCATGTCGTGCTGTACTCTTCTGAATATACAGAACCACAAAATGAATACTAAAAATCAGCTGTCTGGCAGTGTCAGACATTAGCTCTCATATAAACTCAGAGCTCATTCATTGCCTGAAGAACCATAACTAACTGGTGAGGTGAGATTGAGGCCATAAGGTAATGGCAAACTGATAAGGACATCTTTAGATTGGTTTGAAGAAAGGACAATGGGATAGGTGAAGAGGATTGAACTAATTTTGGATGATGGCAGCAAGGTGGAAACTCAAATTGCCTAATGGAAAACACTTTGGCTGCTCTGCTTCTGTCTGTTGTCTTTTGCTTTGCAGGACATGGGTATGAAGTGTTCAGGAAAACAAACAGCTTTGTATGGGCTAAGTTTAGAATGGTGATAGATGACTTTTTGATCTTTTGATGTAGGATTTTTTTATACTGTATTATTGCATGGTGGGTGGAGTCATGCACTGTTCTGTAAAAATAAGGTCTTCTGGGCTTGGTACTAGGCTTTAGAGATTTTGGTTGGACATAAACATTTTTTTCATAATAACTCTCCCATAGGAAGAGCGTTGTTATAGTTTTATATATCATACAGTGCTTTATATGACCAATATGGCATATGACCAATAAGAAAAAGTTCTTGTGAGTGGCTGAACACTTCAAGGAGAGACACAAGCATTATCTGGGAAACCCTTTGACTGAGCCTTAGAAAGTAGTTGACACTTAGTATTGAAGCATGTTTCATGTTAGCATAACTACTGCTGTCCTCAGCGATGGAAATTTGGATTTCAGGTAAACTATTGACTGTCACTGTACTCATTATTGGAATATTTGTTCACTACAACAAATACTGAGGTAACCAACTAGAATTCATCGTTATATGCTCCATTACTTAATGACTACACCCGACATTGTTCAACTTTACGAACGTTTACAACTGAATCCTTATAGAATTATGATTTCAGTGCAAAAAAATGCAATAACAAAGAACATTTCGGAAAATCCAAATAATTGAAGCAACAGGCAAACATCTCATTACAAATTAGCCTGCACCTGCTACCTAGCTTTCCTTGTGCTCAACCAGTGGATAATTACCAGAATCTCCAAAGCATTGCTACAGTTATCCAAAATATTCTGCCACTGTAGTTTTCCTTCTGTTTTCTTATCATCAACTTCATATTTGTTCTCCAACAGCACTGGGGGCTTCTTTGACCCCTTCCATGCACACACTAAAGCCCAGAGAAGGAAATGAACAATTAAGCAGTTTTTTTTAATTATTATTGTGATTATTATTATTACTTGAGTGAAGTACATGTGGTTAATTGGCAATTAGAAACTGCCATTTTGACTTGTGTTTTTACAGTATCGACACTGTGTATGTGTCAGACGCTCAGGAAATTGTCCTGAAAGTACAACAGTGTGTGGTGAGAAAAGTTTTCTGTGCCTCAAATGCAATTTGAGAGCAAGAAAACAGAATATGTTCATCCCTCAGCATGGCTCTGAAGCAGGGACTGCATCATTTGATCCTTGTGACAATTACTGTGTGCAAACTTTGGAGGAAAAAACTGCAAAACAGGGAAGGATTCTGTGTGAAGCCTCATTGCGGAGAAGCTTGTGCATCTTGCCAGTTAAACTGCAGAGCTGTTTGTGCGAGCCTCCTTGTGTGTGTGTGTGTATGTGTGTGTATGTGTGTGTATGTGTGTGACATGCAATGAAAGAAATAAGCAGCACATTTATTTTCAAGACTCAAAGCTTTATGTATAATTTATAATATAATCATTGGATTATTCTGAAGGAGACCCTATTCATTACTGGCACATATCGAGCACATGCAGATTTAACACACAGACTCATTATCAATCTGGTCATATGAGACAGAAGATAGAGACGAGCCAGTCACACTGCCTTCCCTTTATCTTTCCCTCCACATCTGTATGTGGGCAGCTCTCCTGCTTTTTTCCCCTCTCCAGAACAAAATGCAGAGAATATTCCATAGCCTGTAAGACAGAAAATCCACTTCAATTACAAACAGCAGAGTGAATGGTGCAATAACATCCCCCCTCTCCCCTAAAGTGCTTTTTGTCTACCTCCTCGGCCGCTCTTCTCTGGCCCATGCCACGTGCACCCCCCGATAAATTAAAGCTATATAAAACCCAAATAATAATCATAAAATAAACCTTTGCAAGATGTCATAACACTGGCTTTTTAAAATGGAGAGGAAGTGACATTAATTTAAAATTCCTTCAGCGGCCCTGACAAGGCATTTCTCAGGAAGACTAATGGATAATGGCTGGTGCCTGCCACTTTAAAGATATTACACAACCCAGCTGAAGCCCAGGCCAATCCATCTCGCTCTCTGTCCAACTGCACTCCATGGAAAACGCTTTTATTCCTTCCCTTGTATTTTATGTGCCTCTATTTCCACTCATTGTCTCAAGTCCCTTGGCTCTGTGTGTGTGTGTGTGTGTGTGTGTGTGTGTGTGTGTGTGTGTGTGTGTGGGGGCACCCCCGCGCATATGAAACTGTGTGGCAGCAAGAGGAGGGGGGGAGAGATGTGAGGGTGCTTAGTGTGTATATGTGTGTGTGGGTTATGTAAATATTAAGTTTTGGGGAAACTTAATTCAATAAAAGTCTGTGACTGCAATCGGAAAAAGAAAAATGTCAAAAGTCGTATATTTTGTTTGGTTACTTATGGTTAAGGTTAGGGCTGGGTAGGGGTTAAGGTTGTCATTGTTGAGATTTGTTGGGATGGGATTTTTAGAAATGAATGGACGGTCCCCACAAAGATGCGAATACAAACGTGTGTGTGTGTATGTGTGTGTGTGTGTGCCTGCGCACATGCACATTTGAGTGCGTACCATGTGGGATTAGGTAGGGCAAGAGGGATAAATGTTAGGGTGTACCTCACATGTGTGATGTAAATGAAATCATGTATCCCCTCACAGATGCATGCGTGTTTGAACATTTGGGTCCGTGTCTATTCTCCTGCGGTGGCGGCGGGGATGTGCCTGTGTGTGTGTGTGTCTGTGTGTCTGTGTGTGTGTGTGCCTCTGCGTGCCTGTTTATGTATGTGTTTGTGAGCGGGAGTTTGGGTGGACGGCTCAGGTGCAGGGGTCGCAGCAACAGGCCTGTTTAATGTATAATTATTACAATGTAATTAGACAGGCCAGAAAGAGCCCGCATGCAATTAAGTCATAATGTTTTTGCATATTAAACAAAGCCCGGCTCGAAGGAGATGACCCCCGTGCCTCTGAGAGTGACTAAAACACCCATTAATGCTGTCCCCCTCCTAAAATTCACAGATTGCCAAGCTGTCTGTCACATGGAGTAGAAACAAACACTGCCATTATTTTAATTATATGCCTAAATCCATTTGGCTATAATATATCAACTTAAATAATTTTCTGTTCTTCAAAGCTCCCATTTCCATGTCTTCCCTCTCCTTTGTCTCCAGATTCTTGTAAAAATACAACACAGTGTTTTTGTCTCCTTCCTCTCTCGATGTGGTTTGTTCTGCTGTAAATCAGATGCCGATTATGTCGCCATTAAGTATCACTAACAACATGAATAATGCATTCAGCGGTTTCGGCGCAATTATTGACGGCATCGACAGCGATCGCTTAGATACTGCGGCTACTAACATCCTCTATTGATTTCTAAGGAGTTGCCACTGAGAAATGACAGAGGGAATTGGTGGGAGCGAAACAACAGATGGTGTTTGAGAAGATGGGATCTGAAGCAGAACATCGACTCGCCGGCCGGTTTTTGGAGACGCTCCTCGCCAGTGCTTCTTTTCCGCACGTTGGACGTGGTGAGCATCTTGCTCTGTTACCATTTCGGAACGGACGATAATCTGACTGCCCTCCAACGTGAATAGTGTGACCAGCAGTCCCGCACTTAGGTTTTTCACTAATGATTCTATCAAGAATAATTTTATGTTTAAAAATCTATTTAGAGATCTCAGATAGGGGTAAGATGGAGCTGCATGGCTGGAGAGCTGTGTTCGGAAAGCAGTCAGAACCTATATATCGGTCAGTCAGAGAATCAACTGATCTGGGAACAGGTTCAAGGTGGCATACTGATCAAATTGGGGCAAAGTCTGGAACAGCCCACCTTTACCAGAAGCTCCAGGAATCTCTCTGAAATTGACTGCAGTTCCCAGACACCCGCAGATTGTCCCAAAAATAGTTATTTAAGTGTTGTTAGTCTATTCAGCAGCGGTAAAATTACCCAGCAAGAAGGTTTACTGCCACAACCTTGCCCCACCCGTTCGGCAAAGTTCACTGCCGGCACCCCAACAACTCCCCAGCCAGCCAGCGGTAGGCTTGGGTGGCATCTAATGTTTAATACCAGCATAGAGTCCTGTCATTACACTGCGTATGGTATTCTGATGGTATTTTAAAAGCAATGCCGTTCTGGTATTTTCTGTTAAAATTTGCTGAGCAGAACAAGAATTCTAGCCAGGACCGCCCCCCCCCCACACACAGTTGCCCATCATCCACCTCCCAGAAATCAGTTTGCCTGAGTTGGGATGTACATTAAAATTAAAGTACATATGTTTGTAAATCTGAATTACTAGTCACTGCTAAGCAGATGTGGAAAGTTCAGGTGCAGAAAGTACAAATCCAGACCAACGTTTTGTTTCAACCAACCAGTTGAGGGCTCTGTGACTGTGATAACACTCAGCTGGTGGGTTGAAACATAATCTTGGTCTGGATTTGTACTTTCTGAACCTGAACTTTCCACCTCTGGTGTTTTGTGTGTTTTGCATACTCCCCGACGGCCTCAGTGTTAGTTATGCGGGAGGCGTGTCAATATGGACCAGAGACCCAGACCTCAGTTGTTCTCACAGCATGGAGACGATCCTCACCTTTGTAAGTTTTATGCCTGTTTGATTTAAAAGTTTTCCTAGAATTTACTATGTAACTTGCGCTCGTGATACTAACCAGGATAAACTTGTGGTAAATGGATGGATAGATGTACAGTCATCAGTGAGGGTCTCGCTGGTGTTTGCCACATCAGTTCCTAGATAGCGCACCTTCTGGACACACTCATTTTCAGCTGTGCTTACGCCTACCACTCGCCAAGGCACGCCCTGGCTAAAAGGTCTGTTTAATTATAGCGTCTGATTAGAAGCATCAGATCAGGCCAGCGCTGAGTAAGGTTAAGCCAGGATACAGTACCAGAGCATGGAGGAATGCCGGCACATGCGGCTGAGGCCAGACAGACTGAATGTAACTGCTAACTTGATAGCAGCCATCACATATCAGGGATTCACTAAACTGAAGCAGGTAAATGAGAAAACACAGCCCGTTTATATACCATCTGACAGCATTAGGGGACGTGGGCGGCGGGGGGGGTGGGGGGAGGGTAGGTTTACATGGCTATTGACATTAATCACGATTCCTGCTGGCTTCATTAGACAGTGACAAGGAGTTTTCTTCATTTGCACACAAGAGTAAACCCATCAACATACAAAAAAAACATAAATTGTGAAACGTATTATTTAAAAATTTAACAAAATCAATAAAACCTAAGCGCTGTACTTGTTGTCTTACACTCATTGTCTTTTTCGTCTTGTTTTTATTTGGCATCATTGTCTGCAGGAAGCACCAAAGTAAAAAACGTATTGCGTTATGTACAAATGACAATAAAAACCTTGAACCTTTTAAAGTTTATCATCCATCCATCCATCCTTCTATCCATCCATCCATCATCCATCTTCCATTCGCTTATCTAATATAGGACACCAGTCTATCACAGGGTACACACTCACATAGATACACACCATTTTGCCAAACATGCGTGGATCGTAGGAATAAACTGAAGAAATTCATGCAAACACAATGATAACATGTAAAATCCCTTTTTTCATGAAATGTTTTCTCCGCAAAAATATTTTTATTCCATGTTTATGTCATGCAAATGAACTGTGTGAAGCAGAGTGAAAGAGCAGTGCCTTTATGAATATTCCGAACACAATCACATCAGGAAAATTTATTGTTTAAAACATTCAAAGAATGAAACGTTCCATTGTGTGAATAATAGGGAACCGAGAACAATATGCTAGATATTGGCAACAATGTAACGCAATAATAAGAATGAATATGGTTAGATATTGAACAAATTGCAGTAAAGGCTACATTTTTTTGTTTATGGGAGTCAGGTGATTCATAACAACAAGGAACCTTCCCAGAACGCTAATATAGTATCCTATATTAGATAAGCAAATGCATGGATGGATGGATGGATGGATGGATGGAT
>JAAGVU020000002.1:4234792-4247301 GCA_011763525.2 Mormyrus iriodes
ATTTTTTTATTTTAAGTCAGCATCAGTGTTTGGGGTTCATAGATTTTAGCATCTTCAAGCAAAATAACTATGCAAAATAGTTCTGCATTTATTTATATCTGAACTATTTTATTATGGAAAGCCATTGGTCATTATTTAACAGAATCATTGCTTCCCTATTACTATACTTAAGTCATCATTAAAAAAAATTGACAATTGACAATCCAACACATGCATTAATTTCTTCTCATATTGTTTTGTTAGTTAATCATTTTATGATGATTTTCTTGTTGATCGGGTTTGTGTAGCTCTCTGGTGCATGTACTTCACAGCTATTGATGCATCAGACCTATAAATGAGAAGTCTTGGAAATGCAGGCCCTCCCTATCAGCTTATCAATAACGTCTAAGGATGAAGAAGTCTGGAAGTCTGCAAGGGGAGGCAGCAACAATAGCTTCTTTGTTATCCTGAGCCTGTGACCTTGGCCGTTTACCTCTGTACTCCGAAGCCCTACCAGGATGAGGGGATAAACCAGCTCTGCGCTTTTTCTTGCACGCCTCCTGCTTTGTAGAGGAATAATTTTGTACGGTGATTTACCTGATGTCTTGGTAAATATGCATGAGTAGCTATGATTAGCCTCAGTGCTGTGTTAAAATAAAGCAAGATCCTGTAGTCGAGTCAAATCAGCATTTTAATCATTTTAAGCTATATAAGCCTTGTAACTTGTTGATTTTCGGAAGACGTCCTGAAGCTGGTGTGAGAGACTTGCACCTCCAGCACTGATTAAATTCTTTGACTGACAGCAGCGGGCTCATCTGATTTCACTCGACACCACTCATTCCCAGAAAATCTAATGGGAATCCCGGGATTTAGCCAGGACTCGCATACACTCCTTCGGCTTTGGGTACAGAGACAGGGAATCCTGAGAAGAGGTGAGCTGCTTTTCATGTTCGACACCTGCCATTTATTTAAGAAGCAAATCAAGAAATTCCTATAAGCAAAGCTTCTGTAGTTACCTACATGTCAAGTTTACTCGAAATATACTGATTAATCTCTTTCATTTAGCCCATCTAAAAAATTGCCATTAATAGTGACAAACCCCTCCCCGTTTTAATGTAAATTAGACTCAGCTTAAAGATGAGATTTATACATGTATTATGATAAGGGAAATGGGATCGATACATGTATTGTTAAAATCAATGAAAGCAGCATTATGATGTATTATTATTATTTTTTAATTTTTTTTTTTATTAGTAGGCTTCTTTGGGCGGCTGTCTTCCTCAACAGCTTCTCCGTAAAGCGCCTTTGGGTGCCTCTATTGTGAAAGGTGCTATATAAAAACAAATTGAATTTATGTAGAGTTTCTCCCTCTCTGCTAAAGATGATAATGTAATGTGCTGATGAACAGATGTGATGGTGGCAGCAAGCCCTTCTGTTAAAGCACACGTCCGATGAGCCTCCGGGGAGTGGGCGGGAGCACAGCCTTACACAAGAGACACCCAAGTGATGGTTTGATGAGTTAGATAGGTTCAAATGCTAAGCTATGCCTACAGCATCGATACATTACTCTCTGCCTGTAATCTGGAGCTTTCAGGTCCTTTGTGTTTGTGTGCTGTAAACAATCATATTGCAGTGCTTTCTCGAGCGTGGAAGTACGTCCAAGGAATGTGACGTGTGCAATGGTCCGCTCCGAATTCACCCTCAGCTGCTATCGTCGCTGCATGGATCATCACTACTGATATTACTTTCTGTAGGAGTGCAAATGAAAGCGATGGTATTCGTATTCGTATTCCTGCCGGTGCCTTTCACTTTAGCTACTTTTCAACTTGTAATACTGTGTGCAAAAATAAATAAATGAAAAAAGAAATGCTCTTTTTCTAATTTGTTTTCTGCACCCTGCTTATCCTGTCCGAAGTGTAATGTAAACGATGGCGATAAAATAAGCATTATTCATCAGAAAGCATCTCGTGAGACTGCAGAAGTGCCATTGTCCCCCTGCCCTTCATTTCCGAGCCTCATATCTTTATTAAGCAGTCAGATGTCATAGAGTATACAACTTATAACAACTTTTTCAGGACTTTTGACAATTTTTTTAGTGTCCGCCCCAGCCCCCCATTGACAGCTTTTACCCCCACCAACCCCTCCACCGCCACTGACAGATTTTACCATAGAAACCCCTACCCCCATCAACAACTTTTACCGTCACCAACACCCCCACCCCCCGTTGACAAATTTTATTATCAAACCCCCCCCACCTCCCTGATGATAAATTTTACCATCACCACCCTCCAACACCCTTCCATCAACTATTTTTACCGTCAACATTCCCCCGCCCCCTCTGCAGATAAAGTTTAGCATCCACAGCCCCCCACCCACCACCAACTGATAACTTTCACCATCACCACTCACCAGCCCCCCTCCTGGTGCTAAACTCATTGAGAACTTCTACCATACAGGAGGCCCCCCCCCCCACCAAGCCCCCTGATGGGTGTGCTTATAATTAACCATAACCAGGGGCATCTAAGGGATATAACAGTCGTATAGTTTAGCGCTGTGCTCCCAGAGCCGGCATCCTGCTACCCCCCCCAGCCCCCGATCTTTGGCACCAAGCCCCATTATTGATCTCGAGCACAGCTCCACCTGGGCTATGCTTCACTGGCGGGCCAGACGGCCCGACGCAGCCGCTCATTCTCATTCGCACAGAGCACTCGGGCGGGAGCATGGCAGAGATCTCCCCCCGCGGTCCTCCCAGCACCCAATTACACAAACTGTCCTTGGCTGTAAAACGACAAAGGCGGGGTGGACATGCTATCTGTAGCTGTCCCTTGGCAACGGCGACGAGGTGGGGGGGGAGGAGAAGCAAAAGCAGCTTATGCACATTAACCTGTGTTTGTTAACACTGGTCCTCTTTGTTTTCTTTTTATCGTGTGAACCTTCCCACTTCTTCCTTTTCAGTTTAAAGAGGAAACGATCTTTCACTTTTAAAATGTGCTGCTTTTATCATTTATCGTGTTATTGAGAATTTGTAGGTTCAGGAATGGCGTCAATCTGCTGGCGTCAAACTGAATGTTCTGATGAGAGGTTTTAATAGCAGGGATAGAAGTCGTAATGCAAGCACATGATTTTACCATCTGGATCGGTACACCTCACCTACACGATGCCTGACACGGGCTCGGGGTGACATTAGCTGTCTATAATGTCAGCATATTCCGAGTTAAGTTTGACTTAGGAAAAGTTTCAGACCCGCAATGTGTCCTGATAGTCACACTATATCTTCAGTTTCTTCACTGTTACGCTGATAAACCTAGTCCTTTTCCTCATGAGTATGCGTGTGTGGTATGTGCCTATGTGTCTGTGTGTGTGTGGGGGTTATGTATATATTACATAAATACAAAATGTCCCCACAATGTCATAAAAACCTGTTATTTTGACATTTTTTTGGTCCCCACAAGAGGAAACTCAAATTTATAAAATCAAAAAACTAAAAATGCCAAAAGTCTTGAATTTTGTTTGGTTACTTATAGTTAAGGTTAGGGCTGGGTGGGAATGAAGGTTGTAATTTTTGTAATTTCATATTTTTCCATAGAAATGAATGGAGGGTCCGGTCCCCACATAGATATGATTACACCCGTGTGTGTATGAGTGTGTGTGCCTGCTTGTGTGCCTGTTTGTGCCTACTGGGTGGCTTTGGGTCATCTCTGAGTGCTGATGGGCCAGATGCTCCCCGACCATTTTCTTGCTGTCCTGTGCTCTCATCTTCATGGCTCCAGCATCTGTGTCGGATGTGGAATCAGGATCTCAGTCTGGAAATTCAAACGTAGATTCTCATGCACATAAAAAGAAGGACCGAGGGTCAGAGGCCAGACTGCGAGCGGACAGGTGCAGACGGAAGGGGGGTGGTGGGGGGGGTCGAGAAATCAGAGACAAAACAAAGTGATGGAGACACATGCATTTTTTCTACAGCAGGTATCTGTAATAACAGCGCGGCACTGAATGTCCCTGTCAGGCTGGAATTTGAAAGGGTGAGACCTTTTCTGCTTGCCGTGGACATTGAGATAGTGTTGGTATTTCATCATGGCTGAGAGGAGCAACAGGGCATTTTATTATGAAGGCCAACGCACCCCGAAGGTTTAGTCTACCTAAACTCTTGCCAGTGCATCAGAGGAAGCTGGTCTCAAACTGATAGCTACTGTAGGATTCACTCAGCTCAGGAAGGTCAGGAGGGGAGTGTTTCTAAGGTGTTTCTGCACTAGGAAGACTCAGCCATGCTTCTATGTCAGGTGGATAGGGTTTTACTAGGCCTAGGGGAATAGAATGAAGATCTGGCAACCTAGCCTCACATCCCATAGATTTTATTTATTTATTTATTTATTTATTTATTTTAACAGAAAAGAAGTGAACTTTTCACTGAACTTTTAAGGTCACTATTGTGGGTCCCGTAAATTGCAACGTGGCGGTAAATGGAAATACGTCCGCTATGATTTCAATAAAGTTAAACCCCTAGCGTTTATCACTCACATTTAATTTAAGTAGCTGCTATGTGAATCAATGATGCTACGTCTCCTATCTCCCATGACAGAGACATTCTTCTTCACAGAGCGGCCATCCTAACTCTAAAATGTCCAATTTACTGCCCGGAGTAAGCTGACAAAATCATTCGGCCAGCTGGGTCCACCTGGACTCTGACTTTAGTCTCAGATTGTAGTTTTAGGATTTTGGCCGAGATCTGTTTGCTCGTCGAGACCCGGATGCCAGTAGTGGGCCGGTCCATGTCTGTCTCATGGAAGGAGCTCCGTCTTCCTAGCTCCAAGGTTTTCCCCTCCCCCATCAACCGTCTTCCAGCTGAATCGTCAGCCCTTGCTTTTCTTTCTCTTTATCCTGTATATCAGAGGTTCTCAGCTCAGTCCCCAGCACATAATTTTATTCCTGTCCCACCCCCTACATGCCTGGTTTTCCCTGTCATCTGTGTCATCTGTTTGTAAAGCCCTTGATTATCTGGTTCAGGAATGCAGGTGCTAGACTATGACAAAAATGTGGGTTGGGGGGAGGGTGGGGGCACTGGATTAGCACTCAAAAGTCAAAGTGTCTTTCACTGTCATCTAGGCTATATGATGCATGAATCATATAGTGAGATGAAATTACGTTAATATGTATGTATTTATATATATATATATATACACACAGTATTATATTGTTATTGTAAGGCATATGCAATAAATAGATAAAATGAATTTTAGTTTCAATGTGCAGTTTGAGCTGTTGAGATGAGACCCATCCAGATTGAAAGAATGATTTTAATTTAATTCAAAAAAGAAAACATGGTTCTGTGAATAATACAACTGGCCAGTAAAAACCCTTGAATACACAAGCAGAATGACACAGATGCATTTAATCCAACGGTACATTAAGGATACAATTGAACAGAGAAAGTGAAAACAGAGCTTCATTCAGCAGAAACAAGCATGCAGAAATGACTTCGGTAATACAGTGGTGATTCACGCGCTTTGCGAACAGATCGTTACATTTAGGTAAACAAGCCAGACTGTGATGTCATGCTGCAAGATAATCCCTTTGCCGCGACAGAGCGAAAGCCACACCTGTGAGAAAATGACTGTACAGGTCTCTTTGATGGTGGCCCAGACATAAACCAGTACTTTGCATGCAAGGTGCCTGTGGGTGAAGTGTGTGTTTATGGAAGGGTGGCGACCTGCCAGGGTGGAGCGGTGGGGGCGGTGCCAATAGAGGCTGCTATGAAGGACAGACCTTCATGTAGACAGATGTCTCCTGCTACATAAAGGGACAGAGACCAAGCCCGGAGCCCCTGTCCCCACCTATAAAACACTGCTCTTCAAAGCCGCTGTTTGCTCCAAAGTCTCTGGCCTGGCACCACTGGCTCTGCCAGAAACAGGCAACCCCGCCCCCAGTCATGCCCCACCCCAATTCCGCCTCCAGCCCTGCTTCCAGCCTCGCCCCCAGCCATTCTTACAGCCCCGTGCCCAGTCATGCCCCACCCCAATTCCGCCCCCTGCCCCGTGTCCAGTCATGCCCCACCCAAATCTCACCCCCAGCCCTGCTCCCAGCCATGCACCACCCCAATCCTACCCCCAGCCACTCTAGGACACTCTTCTCTCCAGCCTCTCCTCCCACCTACCAATTTCCTTCAGCCTTTGTGACCAACTGTTGCTGTGGGGGAGGGTTAATGCATTAAAGGCTGTAGAAATCAATGTATGTGAGGCAGGATGGCACTGGCAAGGTTTTGGTAGATGGTTGTAACACCCTTACAGTTGTATCTATCGTCCCCCCACACCATGACTGAGCACACAATTCTCATTCTACATATTTCCCCGCCCACCTCTTCCATCACAACTCACCCTCGCCAATCAGAGCAGAGGCTCTCGCCAAAATGAAGACGCCAAAATCCATGAATCATACATGCAGCAAAACACATATTCCACTCCATTGTAATCAATTACCTCGAGGCCATATTTCAGCCAGCTCTGTTAAGATGTCGGCTGTTAAATATTCATAATGCAGTAATGAGGAAACATTCCTAATTAAATGAGAGTAATTCTGTTATTTCATTTTGAATCGGACATGAATACTTAATGGACAGCGTGGTAGCAATTAATACATTGTGTTAGTATTTTGTGAATTAGGCCCTTTTAAAGTACTCATACAGGACATGGATGAGGAGAGGGTGCCTTATAGACATTTACGTCTAAATTAGCTAGAGGTTCTTGCCAATGTTTAATTAGCGCAAAAGTTGGTTAGTGTGGGGGTGATTAATCACTACAGGATATTAAAACCATGTCAAAGTACGACAAAAATGAGCTTCAATGGTAAAATCCCTGTGCAGAAAAATGTGAGTGCGACCCATGAACCGTGACACTGGCTGAGCCAGGAAAGTTTTGTCTTTGTAGACCTTCCAGCGTTACTTTTGCTTTTAGCGAGAAATCAGCATAAATGCAAATATTATGAGGGAAAGGTTCATCGTGGTTATCGGCCTCCGATGCGCATGTTTAGCATGCCTGCGGGAAAGGCTCCCATGCAGCCCGGATGCGATCAGTGAGACCCCGCCTCCCTCCTTATCATTCTCATTCTCTCCTCACATGTCTTTGCCTCTCCTCATCTCTCATTCCCTCTCATTCCATCATTCTCTCACTCCCGGCTTCTCTCTCTCCGACCATCTCTGTCACTCCGTCACTCTCTCTTCCCCTCCTTCTATCCACCTCTCTTGATTCATCCTTCACTCCCTCCCCCTCTGTCTTTCTATCGCTCTCCCACATCTTGCTTAATCACCTGGCTTTTTTTCTTTTTTTTTTTCCCATTTTCCCCGGGTGCTTTTCGAAGATTAGCGTGATTTGCAGCTCCGTTTGTGGCCCAGCAGTAGCAACAACCAGTTGAGAAAACAAAGAACCAACACAAGGAGCTAAAGATGACAACAACGGGTGTGAGACTGATTAATTATGCATATAACAACATACAACATATAGCTGAGGAGAAAGGCTCTTGACGCTTGCTAGAAAACCTGCTCATCTCTCCTCCAAGTCCTTTTCTTTGCAAATACATTCCGCTTCAGGGATCACCGTTCACCTCAAGCCGTGGCAGGCTGCTGTTGTTCATACCACATGCCCTAGGAGGAAGATCTTGGTGTTTACCATGTCACCGGCGATTCAGTAAAAAGGGTGCGGATGCCTTCAGCCTGTTCTACTCCGCTCCGTCTTTGAAGCCGTGGCGGGAGTCACCCAGGAGCACCGTGATACATGTTGCATAAAATTAGACATAACAGAATGCAAGGCTGACCTCCCAAGCCAACCTACCTCCCTGAGACGAATGTAACCACTGGATCGCACGAATAACTTTAATAATACATCAATAAGCATACAGTATATACATATAAACAGTATCATTTCTCCTCCTCTTCTACACTCCCCCTAATTCCCCCTCCCCCTGTCTCCATACATCCCCTCCAATCTATCAACCCCCCCCCGCCCCCCTTTGCTGCTGAGGGAAAGGAAGTCGGGAGATGCTCTCAGTTACGGATGGCATTAGCAATGCAGCGTGTCTACCACTATGGCCCCCAGTGGGTAATTAATCACAATACAATGTCTAGGAAATCAGTGCCAATGCCTCCCTTTCACTGCAGCCCTGACGGAAGGGAAAAGATGCCTATAGGAAAATCAATGTGCCATAGAATGTTATGTATAAATAATAAACACTTTATGCCGAGCAGACAGACTAGGGCTGTTCTCCATCATTTGCACTGTCAGTCGCTTGTTCAAACTCAGCATTTTTATGTGTGTGTGTGTGTGTTGGACTCAAAAGGCAATCGTTGTCCAACACAGTGCTGATCTTTTAACCACAGGCCTCCCAGTCTGAAGCTCACATATGATATATGGCACACAAATATAAGGCTGAAGGGAATGCATTTTAGAATGCAGCATTTTTTATGTTTTGCAGGACATTCTGTTATGTGATATTCATAGGGCAGAAGCTTGGATAGTGGGTTGGTATGTCGGCACAGTAGGTTGCAATGCTGCCTCACACCTCCAGACTTGGCATTTTGATTCCTCCACCCTTTCTTGTATTTGTAGGACTTGCACGTCTCCTCCTGCAAACTCTCTAAGTTACTTGTAACTTGTGCCCTCAATGGACAGGCATCTCATCCAGGGTGTACCCCTGCCTTGCACCCTGTGCTTCCTGCGATAGGATCCAGGTACCTCTTTACCAGATAAGCAGCTGGAAAATGCATGGATGAAAATTTCAGAGGTGTAATATACATTGTGGTCCAAGCTGTTGAATCTGTAAATAGCAGGCTTAAGTTAAACACCTGTCTGAAAATCCAGCCTGTATATTTTTCCCATTAAATTACACATGGATCAGAAAAGCTTGCCCATTGACTTTTTTGTGGTTCATAGTTTATGGCTCTGCAGTGTGTAGATGCTGCTGCTAATGACTCCACTAGCATATATATTTGCCTGCGACATGGGGCACCTGGCTATTAATAATTTTGCAGCATTCAGGTCCGGGTGTTTGTGAGTCTGTGTTATTTGAGAACCGGTGTTGATGACCTCATTGTATATGGGTTTGAATGTTGCAGCTGAGTTTTTTTTTTTCTATAATAAATCCTTTTATTGGCCGTTTGCACAAGTACAAATACAGGTACAAATTAGAATTCATCTCTTCTCCTATCCCATCTTGCTCTCTATAGCTAGGGGGTCAGAGCACAGGGTCAGTCCCCCTGGAACTGGGGGTTAAGGGCCTTGTTCAAGGGCCCACAGATATATAACCATTCTACCAAGGCTAGAACTCAAACCATCTTCCGATCACAGGCACAGAGAGTTAGCCCACTGAGTCCCTCACCACCCTTCACCAGATTGGTAACAAAAAAAAGAAAACCTATCACTTTAACCCCTGTGTTATATTTGGGGTTGAAGTGACCCCAGTCCATTTTCAAAATGAGGGTAAATTCTATAGAATCTAGAATTTAGAACGGAAGAAGTAAAATACACAGGGGTTACACTAAATAGCATGGTAGTTAGAGTACTTAACTGGTGCTGTTTTCGTGGTTCTTCAGGGTCTGTGCAACAGTGGTACAGGGCCTACATCGGTGTTTGCGATAGAGAGCGATAGAGTGTGGTTTTGCACAGAATGCCACAGTAGTAAAGGCAGGCCTTTCCCGTACCACTCACTTTCACAACACTGTGCTACAGCAGTTGCATCGTGGGTGGCTCCAGTAGCTCTCTGCTTATACCACAGAACTCAAATTTGGACTTTGACTCAAACAAGCCACACATACTGATGCTTGCACTGTTCAAATCATATTTAATTTCGGTATTATCGATTGTACCCTTGTGGACATAGATGAACACATCAGACTTCAACTCTACACCGATGTGCAGCTCCTCCACACCAGGTCTTGCTTGCCATGACAGCCAGTTCATCTATCCTATGCTGCTATTCAAAATTTCTGGTCATATTTCCTGCTCTGAGCTAAACCACGAAATCCCCAGATGGGGACATGGCTGTTTAAATGCAAATTGCTCCATGCTGGTGCATCACCCGATCTCCAAGCTGGTTCATCTCCATGCCTGTACAGTTAACGGTGTTTAATTTCACCTGCTTCAGCTGGCTTAAACATGGAAAAAAGTAATGTAAGACAGGCTAGAAAACTGGTGACTGGTGGAATAAGCTTTTCCTTGACAAGAATTTTCATTAGCATTAAATGGTGATTAGTTATAGGGAGATAAGATAACCATGGGATACATTCCATGACATTACCTTCACCCTTTTCCTAATGCTGCCTCTGAAATGTGTGTCAATAAATTCGTCTTGTGCTCTGTTTTTAAACAGATCAATTATTAACTGAATTAGGTGCTTGATGTCTGGAGATCGAAATTAATTCTTTTTGACATTCTGTCATCATTGACTAACTTCACCATATGAGACACGTCCTCTGAGATGCTCTGTGATCACACACTCGAGACATCTCTAGAGAGTTCCCAAGTCCCTCAGAAAGGGCAACATGTCTGATAACAAGGTGGGGCTTGTCGTGATTGGCTGATTAAAAATAGTCTAATCTCATGCATTAAGTCATTGGACATAGACTAGGATATCTTATTGTTAGTGTATAGACATACACACACCGACATATTGCATGTTCTCCCAATGTCATACACGAAATTCTTTGTAAAAACAGTCAAAGGCCCTTCTTTCATGATGCCAGAGAGCAGTGCCACTCACAATACCATTTTTAGCTATTACTAAATCCAAGATAGTTTATACTTTTATAAATTTATCTCCCGTGCGTGAATCTGCCCCATTAAGTTTCGTAATGAAATCCCATTACTTACCTTGATTTTCACTCATTGCTCTGTGAAAACTGATAGGCGCCCTAAATCAACATTAAAGTGTTTTATTAAATGTCAACTTTTTAAAAGTCATGCCTAATACAGGCCTCACAGATTAAATATCGACAAACAACACGATGCTTTACTGGCATGTTAAAAGTATTGACTGTGGCAATCCAAGATATACAAGATCCAGCTGGAAAGACTGAAGAAAGAGGCTTGGTGATTCTCTGCTTGACTTAAGTCTGCCTGAGTCACTAAGCTGACCCCCAGTAGCAAATGAGAAGTTACTCAACCTGCCAGCTGATCTTCTTTAAGATCCACATTTAAATGGATGCAATTCTTTACCCATAAAACCTGCATTATGTTCTACAGAAGAGCATATTTCTGCAAATGTGATATTCAGATGGTCTTTCTGTAGTGTCCCACCTAATTTTGTATTTTTGTGGAGCTGGATGTGATAGTTACTGAGCTGAGACCGAAATGAGAAGTGATCATCGTCCCTGGTGCTGCCCTCGTTGATCTAGAAGCAAAGCATCTGGTGAGGTGTTGATGAAGCAGATTGCACTTTGATGTGTTTCTGCACGTGTTATTATCATCCAACTCATAGTGCTTTTGCCACTGGAGTCCATTAAAGTGCTGAGGTCAAAGGTCAGTGGGCTTCCATTCATCAATGCCATGTGGCCTTGAATGGACACCACAATAACTACATACTGACACGGCTTTATTCATTCGTCTTTTCTTTCCCACTGGGATTAAGTGCTTCAGAACACGTTTGGGATCAGGGACCTGACAACCTCTGACTTCTGTAATGAATTGGCAGTCAGAAGAAGGGCTTCTATATGCTGTACCTGCAACTCATGTTAATTGTCCTTTTAAGTCACCTGGTTTAAAGTGCATCCAAGGGATTGGCACTGAGTAGCAGAGAGTGAATTGCCTGCATTAAATCAGGAGCAGGGGGTGGATTCACAATAGTGGTTATCACACTGAACTCCCAACCTGTGTACTGTGAGATGTGGTCATAGTGCTAGAAAAGCATGTTTTAGCTCACCTTTGTGTTCTTGCAAAACCGTGGACAGGATTTTTTTTATCCGCAATAGATCCGACTACTACCATCTGTTCACACAAAGATTCTACACCCACCCACATGACTGTCATCTGCTGAGATCTTGCCCGCTGATCATTTCTTGTTCTTCATCTTATAATAACAACAACAACAACAACAATAATAATAATTATTATTATTATTGTTGTTGCTGTTGTTGTTATCTTGTGCTGCCAGTGGTTAAACTACGATAAATGGTTAGAAGATGGATGGATGGATGGATGGATTATTATGTTTAGGCTTATATGAAGGGATATTTTAAAGATATTATTAACAGCAATATTAATAATATATTAATAACCCGGGAATGCATTATTATGGCAGTGTGTGCTTCAGTGGGCTAAGCCTCTGTGCCCTTGATCAGAAGGTTACCAGTTCGAGCCCCAGCCTCAGCAGAATAGCCACTTGTCCATGGGCCCTTGAGCAAGGCCCTTAAGCCCCAGCTCCTTAGGTGCCACAAGGTGGCTGCCTCTTCACTGTGACCCCCCCCCCCCCCCCCCCCCCCCCCCCCCGCCCCCCCCGCCGCCTGCCGCCGGGGGCCCCGGCAGCGGCCCAAACGGAGGAAGGCACGCGGG
>JAAGVU020000002.1:4253363-4269866 GCA_011763525.2 Mormyrus iriodes
CCTCTGGGCTGACATTACAGTTTCACCCCAACTGGGCATCAACCCAATGTCCTCAACAACCCCGGACCTGTACGATTCAACCCCCCCCCCCCCCCCCCGCGCTCCCCCCCTCCTCCCCCCCCCCCCCTCCCCCCTCCCCCCCTTTCTTCTCCCCCCCCCCCCCCCCCCCCCCGCCGCAGTTGCTCTTAAATTCAGATTTCCACATCAAGAGAGCCATCGCGTCACTAGAATCAAAGGGCGCTATGTGTCTTTGAACTGGCTGATGGGGAGATG
This sequence comes from Mormyrus iriodes, assembly GCA_011763525.2. Lineage (NCBI taxonomy): Eukaryota > Metazoa > Chordata > Actinopteri > Osteoglossiformes > Mormyridae > Mormyrus > Mormyrus iriodes. The sequence goes on from JAAGVU020000002.1 coordinate 4,253,637, forward strand.
AAAAGGCCAGGCTAGCTGGCTACGCGTTTCGGAACGCTTCCCGTCTTTCCAGGTTTACCTGGATGAAAGCCACCGCTCGCACCCGCTGCCCGCATCACTCGCTCTCACCTCCTTTCTCACTCTACCTCTCACCTGCTTCACGTAACCAGCCCGAAATCAAAATTAAAAAATTAATGAACATTTTAATGATGGGGCCAGAATTATCACAGCTTTTCCCAAGGTAATCTACAGAAACAAACATGTACGTGCGGCGAATAGAGAAGGAAGATTAGGCTGAACTGGGTTGAACCCAAGTTTATTCTGGGTCCACATGTACCTGCTTTTGGATTGAATGAGGCGGCATGGTGGCACAATGGCTAGCACTGTTGCATCACATCCCTGTGACCAGCGTTTGAGTCTCTGCCATGGTTCCATGTGTGTGGCGTTTGCATGTTCTCCCTGTGTCATTGTGGGGTTTCCTCTGGCTATTCTGCTTTCTCCCCACAGCCCAAAAACATGCTGAGGCTAACTGGAGTTGCCCAATTGCCCATAGGTATGCCGTGAGGGAATGGTGTGTGAGTGTGCCCTGCGATGGGTTAGCACCCCATCCTGGGTTGTTCCCTACTTTGTGCCCGTAGCCTCTGGGACAGGCTCTGGACCCCCTGTGACCCTGAATACGATAAGCGGTTACAGAAGATGGATGGATTGCATGAGCTCCTGACTCAAGGCTGTGCACAGTAAAAGCAAAAGACACCCAAAGCAGACTGGCTCCCTCACAGCATTGTGGTGGGAAAATCTCTCAACCATCTTCAAATGATTAAGAAAAACTTATGAGGCCGATGCCTGAAAGTGATTGCTTTCTTGAAGAAAAAGAAATGAGGCAGCTGAAGAAAGAGCCTCTTTTGTCTGATTTTCGCGTACCTTGTTATTTTTTTTTCTGCCGTTGTTTTGATTTTTCTCCACATCTCCGGCTTCATGTGAAAGGCTTGTCATCCAACTCATTTCAGTACTACATGCTTCATTATAGGTGATTGACAGAGGGGAGTTAAATCTCTGAATTAGTCACCAATGTGCTTCTGCTTCCCAATCAAGAGGACGAGCACTGCTTTGATTAAAAGAGAGAGAGAGAACGACATAGAGAGAGACATGCCTTTGATTGGAGCCAATAATATGAGCAGGAATTCACGTGAAAAGCAATTCAAGTCTTCACCCAGGTTATCTTTTGTATATTGGCATTATCCCAGTTGAGGGAACCTGGATATCTGGGTGCTCCGAGGTTTACAATAAGCAGTCATCACATTCCACTTCCTCCTAGGGTCCACTGTATGAGATCATTGCTCAACTTCTTGATCTTTCTTCACATACTTGTCATGAAGCATGGCAGGAAAGTTGTATTGCATTCTGGGCTTTCTGTAAGACCCCCCAATGAGCAAAAATTGTCATAATGGGAAAGAATTTAAGTTGAATTGATTATTCAGAAGACTCACTAGTAATCAGGTCGGGTCAGGTTGGGGAGCATGCACTGATAGACGATAAACACCTCGGGATCCCGGCTGCCCACCCCCCCAGGCAGACACACGGTCCAGTCCAACCCTCCGGAAATGGCTGTCTGTCTGCCGCAGCCAGGTGTTATGGGGGCATCCCCACGGCCTGGTCCAACGGCTCGGGTCCTTAGTAATGAGGGTCCTGTAAGCCGGATCGCCCTCAGGGAATCGCGCCACAAACGTAATCAATGAAACCCTAATGAATCCTTAAAGTATCTTGATTAGAACAATTATGATGTCACATCCCTACTATCCCACAATGACAGCTAAGGTTCGTAGTGGTAGGCCTGTATAAGATTTGTGGCTAGCAGCCGATTCTTTCTATTTTGGGATTTTCTAGAATTTAAATCAACTGTTCTCTTTTGACCTAACTGCACTCATCTGCCTCCTGTTCTCTCAGCGATAAACAACAGCCCACACTCATTTGTTAAGCATGTCTTCCGGGAAAGAGAACTTCAAGTTCTGCTGCAGCTCCACCATTACTGGTCCAGTTTGTTTCTGAAAATTTGCTAAGATAGAGTGCCCTGCACCATTCACTTCTGTTTGAGGTATTGACACGGGAACTGCTTGAGAGCAGAAGCAGCCTGCACGCGGAATGAACTTCCTTGAGATGTTAGACTTCCGTTAGAATGCATTTTCCGCAGGTGGTACGAATCTGGCAGGCCGATTTAAGGATTTGGCACGCTGCCCTTTTTGTAACTGAATGAAAAGAGTATTTGTTATGGTTTTTATCTGTGTCATTTTTTTTTAGTTGAATATTTGATACTTGAGGTGACTTAGCTATCCCATCAGGTCACAATATACAAGGCCTTTGGAAATATTCGGGAAGTGGCCAGAGATGGAGTAAGCCTAGAGGGTATTAGGGAACACATTATGCAGACTTTACACTGTTAACTCCTTCCAAGACCCTCCTCCCTTTGGCCTGCAGAGCAGCGAGTGAGTAGGAAAAGGCATGGCACCAGTGCGGACAGGCTGCCAGTAGGTGAGGGTCTGAGTGACAGGCGTTAACAAGAACCCTGGAGATGGATGCAGACAGGTGTTTGTTTGGACAGAACCATGAAGCACAAACTGGAAAATTTAGCAACAACTTTCGCTGATGGCCTCCTGCACTGTGCATCTGGTATGGAAACATGGATTAATTCTACTGCTAATAAGAAAAGTGGCGTGGGTCCTCGATCCTCCCTGGTGCTTTGGCCATGACCTTTGTGCTGTGGCTTGTTTGCAGTTCATGCTGTTCCTGTTGTTGCTGGGGAATATTTTGACCTATTATGGGCAGGGTTTATGTAACATAGGAGATGCTTCTTAGACCTGTTATTTATGGCACAGGATAGTTGACGTTAAGTCCACATGTATTCAGGGTGTTTCATCATGGTGTTAAATCTTTACCATGATTAGACTTGTCAAGTGAGCATCTGAAGAACTGGAGTACTTTCTTCCAGTGCAGCACTTATTACATTATTTATTTGCTTACTGAAGGCTTTTGTTGAAAGTAGTTCATACAGCGGCTGGTCCAGCATCATCTGCTCCAGCAGACATTTCTCGGTTAAGGCCAGTGAAAAACATGACGGGTTCTGTTATTTCCCCACACCCGTCCCGGGAAGCCTGCTTGAGGAGTTCAGGATCACGGCAGAAGCCGTGGGAAAAAAAAGTAGAAAGGCTCCATCATCGGGTCCTGTGTACAAACAGGGAATGGCATTGGTGGCTTTTCTCAGAGATTTACCCACTCTGTGTTGTAGAGGTGCGTAGAACTGCTCTGATCAGATGACACCAGATGACAACTGTAGAGACCTGCCAGGAAGTGCCGAATGGTAAAAGGGATTTCTCTTACAAAGATACCACTTCTTTCTGTGAGGAAACAAAGCTGGCAAAAGGAGGGGGGGGGGGGCTATATTTTCACCTCAGCATATTTGGGTCCCAGGGGGAATGGATGTTCTTTCTGTCTTTAGCCGCTCATGTCACAGGAAGCTGTTGTCTGACAGCTGGACAGGCGTTCGGCTTTGCACCATATGCCGCGTGCCGGGGAGCAGCGGAGAGAGGGAACGTAGATGGAGGGAAAGAGGGAGAAAGAGAGAGAGAAAGAAAGAAAGAAACAGAGAGATGGAGTAAGGGGAGGGGACGATGGACAGGAAATAGGAAGAGGGAAAAAAGTAAATGGAAGAAAAAAAGAAACGCAGTGGGGAAAAGACAGCAGAGAGAGAGAAGAGTTAAGGAAAGGGAAGGGATGACGAGAGAGGGTGAGGAATGGGGAAAGATGGACAGAAGAAAGGGGAGACAAGCAAGATGAAATGAAGAACTACAAAACACAGAGGAGAGGTGTACATCCCAAAATTAAGGTTTACGTTTTCAAATATTATGTTTGTTCTGATGCACTATTCGTAGAAATCTGTGAAGGTTTCAGCCAAGGGCGTAGATATGGCTATGGACGGTAAGGACATGCTCCTACCAATATAGTGGGAGCTCCGTGTGTATTTAGGAGGGGGTGATTTGGGGCTGACTTGGTTGCCCTTGGTTTCAGCCCTGCTCCAGGTCCTGTAACATCTTCAGAATGATTATTCCAATATTGCACTTCTTGATTTAGTAAATGCAGCTTTGCACTATGTTATAAATTAATTTTACTCTTCAGCATAGTGACTTGTAAATATATAAAAAAAAAAAAAAATACTTAAGTGCAGAAGTACACTTGTTCATTTTTCTTTCAATTATCATTTGTCTAGAGAGACCTAGAGTTTTACAAAAAGTATGTGTCCTTGCAGTCTACAGTGCTTAAGGCCACGCCTCTATAACTCGATATATATTTTAAACAAAAACCAATTCTGAGGTAAGCCTAGGCTAATTTTAATTTGCCTGATTCTTCTAAAACTACTTGCTTTTTGTATTTAAACTTTTTTTTATGCTTTTTGGATTATTAGTAGTGAGATCAGCAGCCAGTAATCATTGTAACCAAACTGGCATTGTTTCCAAATATGTCAGTATTTGGGATTCTGATTGTAATGGATTCTAAGCTCATCTGCCTTCAGTTTCGCCTGGAAAAAAAAACGGTGAAAAGATGGCAAAACACAGCAGTGAAAAACAATGGGAGAAAAAATAATGGAAGATATAAAGACAGAGAGGGGGAAGGCAGTGATACTCAGAGAGAAGTGGGGAGGACATTTGCATTGGGACTTGTTTACCAAGGGGTCTGGGTGAGACCCAGAGGATCAGACAGCCATCTCGCAGCACATGGGACTGTGTGTTTTTTTTCGCCCGATATCCCTCTGTTTTACCAATTCAGAGAAACACTGCTACATTAATGCGCTTCCTGGCTTCACCTCTAGCGAAATCGTTCTCCTGCTTTCCTAGTCCATCTGTGCAATCAAGTCAACTGGCGGAGACACTCTTGAAGCACACGATGCACAAAAATTTCTTGGTTGTGAGAAGCCTGTCTCTGCCATGTGAGGGCACTCTAATTATCAGGGGCATGGGTACTGGTAGGCACTGCCCACCATCAAAATTGTTATAATGAAGATACTTAAAGCATTCATTTATGTCTTATTGACTGTTCCATAGAACATTTTTGTTCTTTGCTGTCTTACAAAGCCTGCTGCCCCCCACTTTTACTGCTACCACTCCTCACAACTCCCCCCCCCCCCCAAAGACCATTGACACAATTCGATTACTGGTGCCCACCGAACAACCACAAATGCCCATCCTTGTAATGCCACTGCAAATTATATTAAGGTCTGTTGCCTATCCTTACATTTCAAGCCGTCAAACTAAGACATAAAACAAATGCACAGAGGCCATACATGAAACTGAATTTGTAGTTGTGCTAAGTGCTCTGTGTTGGAAGTGCACACCATCTATGCACCCCTTCTTCTTCTCCATGTGGCACATCATTTTTGAAATCACCGTTAATCATGAATACATCACAGCATCTTTTCACGACTGACCCTGAATTCAGAAATTGCCTGTCTCAAACTTGTAAATTTAAAGCTCTGTAATTCTTAGTTTGATTTAAATGGTTTTCATGTAATGATGATGTGAAACTTATAATCTGTAACCTTACTTCACATTACACCCGCTATCAGGTAAATCTTAATACTCAGATATGGATTTGGATATTAGTGAACACTTGCAATAGTCTTTTGTAAGTATCACCTCCTGTAATAGGCCTTTATATTCATCTTAAATTCTTTTGCTACTTTATGTAGACTTTATAGGGTTCAACATTTACATTCTGTTCTCTCTCTGCCAAACAGAGAATAACTGAATAAACAAATATTACGTGGCAAAGAATGAGACTATTTCCTGGGACCTTCCCTTGTTTCTATGGCAACTTCATTACTCTGTAGTCGATACAGGAAGATGTCTTTGACCTGTGTTATTGCCGGCTAACCTGCGTTTGGAGACAAGCCGAGCCACTGTGCTGTCAGTTTGCATCCAATCACCTGGGCTAATGATTAAAAAAAGAGAAAACATTCATGCCAAATGCAGCATTATCCACTCTTATCTGAATGACTGGACAGATAGCTTTCATCAAGCTGTTGACCTCCCGGTTGTCATAGAGACCACCACCCCAAGCCAGTAGCTCTCTGAAGCAGAGAGAGTCCCAGGGAAGCTGGGGCGTAGGGGGGTGTTGACTCGGGCATTGTTTTCCCTGTCGAGAGGGCAAAGAATGGCTCAGGAGGGCAGTAAATAACAGAATTCTTCCCCTATAAGGGTGTGGTGATGGACAGGATGACAGGAGAAGGTCACAGAAGCAGAACTCAGCAATGATCCCTCACACACACAAACACATAAAAGCAAACTCACACCGACACACACCAGGATGCACACCTACACACAGATACACACTTACACTGATGGCCCCTCGCCTAGATAAAAACGGACACATGCCGTCACAGCTCCAGATTCAGGTCCTCATGGATACTCGGGCACTCAGGTGTATGCTCCGAGGCGCACACAAACAAGCACAGTCGCGCTAACTAGCACACCCTCCACACCGATGATCTTCAGGGGATCCATGTTGCAGTTTGATCAGCCGGTTGAGCCCGACAAGCACTGACTGCCCCTCATTACAGGTCTTACTGGCAGCTCCAATGCTCTGCACACCTCCCCTAACTGGGGATCCAAGGAGAATGAGGAGCTGGGGGGCCCAACCCTTGGGCTATGAAAATATACAGTAAGCGTCATGGGCTGCAGGGCAAATGGCCAGGTCACCACTTTCTCCTCCCTGACCCTGGGGCAGGCGAGACGCACAGCTGATCAGAGGACCTGGGTGTGTGGGCGCCTCCTTGTTAGGGTGTGTATCTGTGATTATTGACCAGTGGCCCTTGCTCTGGTTCTGCTGTGTCTCCTTATAAATGTTTTACGCAGTTAAAAAAACAAGACCCAAAACTGAAGGAAAAAAAAAAAAACACATGAGCTCATTCTTAGTCTAATTTTCCATTACAAACTGTCACTTATTCCTGCTTTTTATATGATTATGCACAAGATAGGACAATCCACAGAGCCCCCAAAAGGCTAATGGATTTTACAAACAGTGGTACAAACAAAGGTTAATGCCATTTAATTCCATTAGACTCTAATCTGGGATGGGTTTCAGGATCTGGTTTATCGGAGGTTAAGTAAGTCTCAGTGCTGGGCCAGTACAAACAAGGCTTAGCGCTAGGAGTTAGCGAGACGCTACAAACACTTTGCTTTGACTCCACTATCCTGGATATCGCTGCTGACAATTTAACCCAGCATGTGAGCATTTCTGAAACTGACACGGGAGCACAGAACAACTTCAACCAGAGCGTTGGTAGAATGAAAGGAATACCCAACCATTAATAACAACACATGTATAGCGGCCACACCCAGCAAGTCACACAGGAGACCGCTGGTCCGAGTCTTCATCCTCTCATCCGAACGCCGACAGGAAAAATACATAAATGAATGAATATATGCCAGTATGTCCAAAACAAAAGCACTTCTTCTAAATATGACTCCACCTACCTAGGTGGCACCCTTGAGACATTTTATGGATCTGTTCCTTAAGTTGCCAACAGCATTAAGACAAAAGGAACCACTACTTCGTTCAGATGCGCTCGCTATAGGATGAGAGAAGCGCCGGGTGAATGGATCCAAGGCATGGCCTAGGGCACCTCCTCTACCCAGCAGTCTAAAGGCAGAGAATATATTTCGTGGGAATATTTCCTAATAGCAGATGAGTGTCTCAGTAGGCATTGATTAATAGGCTCTCCTTCATACATTACTATTCATACAATCAATTATTACACCACTTTACATGAATCCTTCTTCTGATATACAGTCTATTCATGTTCAAGTTGTTGAGCATTTATTATTCTAATTACTACGTTAACCCAGATCATGGACAATTAGGACCTTTTTAAGACATTCTAAAATTAATGTTCACTGGCAAATGCAATGGCACCTTTCCGCATCTATTTGCATATATGTGGAAAGTGGTTCAAGCGTCTACAATATCGCCATGGTAACCCAGTGTCTGTAAATATCTGTAGCACCTATTTACGTTATTGTTACTCGTTTCTTTCATTTTAAATTAAAAATATGACCGTGCGCCTAGAATTTAAAAGAGAGAAACTCATTTCTGAATGCATATGTTTATATGTTGTGGTTAAAAAACAAAAACAGGGTGAAGGACTTGGAGATGTGTGGCTTTTGATCTGTAAAAATGTAAATATTGTAAACAAGCTCAGTGATAGGCAGAACTCTAATTAGCTGATTAGCTTCAGATATGGAATGACTGACAGGACAAGAATACATATGGCCCACCCCACTGTTCCCATTAACTGTGTTGAACACCCCGGGTGCACACTCCTTTCATTTACACCCCTGCCGCCTTTGACACTGCAGACCCTTTGGGTTACACACCAACTGGAGGAACAGCAAATCTTCCACTACACCTAACACATAACTTACATGCACCACACACATCCAAACACAGCAGGGGGGCCTAGCACAGGTTCAGATTTATAAGCCTCCATCGATGGTGCAGTGGGGTGATGCGCTACTATAGGTATGGTCAGGGTCATCGGGCTTTCTGATGTTGACCCCAACCCCAGTGAAGTCCAAAATCCTAATGCGGTCCTACCTCTGCAAAGAGCTTGCCCCATATCTGTTCATGCCTGCAGCTACTTCAGGTTCTGAACAACTATAAAGCCCCCTGGCGAGACCTTCCAGACAGGGAGCTGAATGAGACACCTCCTGATTGGTAGGAGACTTGTGTAAGAACACATAGAACTGTAAATTATTGTTTCACATGCAAAGACTGGAACACGGTGCTTATATTAGAATGGGTGACCAAAAGAAAACTTCTCAGTCCTTCACAAATAGCGGCACAGAATGTGTCATGACATCTTCTGTGCAGGAAATCTGGGTTTCCTTTGTGTCTACACCAGGAGTCCTGTAGCAAGGCTGAACAGTGTCTTGCTTCTAGCTGCCTCTGTGTTTTATTAGTCTGATCCTGATCTCCTAGCACGAAGATCACTGGAGAACCTAATGGGGCAATTAGGAATTGAAAAGGCTCTCTGCCTGCACTCTGCCAATACAGAGGAAATGTCAAACTCACAGCCGCAATTTGACTTCTGATTTCAGAAAGGGCTCTCTGAGTTTACTCAAGTGAGAGAAGAGTCTTCTGAACTTTAACCCTTCACCTTTATTTAAATGTCAGTCAGGATTCATTATAGCTCAGGCTTCCTTAAAGACAGGGTTGGTTAGGGTTCTGATCTCCATAGATGTGAGACCGTGGTTGTTGTGGCCATTATTATCTGCGCGCTCCAAATGCATAATAAGCAACCACGCCCAGCCTCCAAACTGCACGGAATGCTTTGAACTGTCATTCTTCAGTTCTGATGAGGGCAGAGTTGTTTTGGAGTACTGTGCAAATGTTATATATATAATTTTTTTATTATTATTTTGACTTCTCGCTGTTCACACAACAGCTATGTGGAAGGGAAGAACATTTGCGCTCCGTTTGCCACATTATTTTACACTTTGCCAGATTTCTAGTCGCTGACAAAGACTTTAAGTTGCATTTTTAAATCCACAGCACAGAATGCCAACAAGGAGGCCAACAGTTTTTTAGGCGTTGATATTCTTGGAGAGGTGTACAAGCATTGGAGGTGCAGTCTTCTGGTAGAGTGACTTGAGGTGTTTAAGCATTCTCCGGGAAAGAGGCAGGCTTTGCTCCAGAACTTGCTAACCAGAGGCAGCCCCATCCAGAACACTCCATCACAAGGTCCTCATATAACACGTCTCAGACACTGTTTTCTTTTCATCTCGAGCTGGAATCAAATAAATATGTGTGGGTGACAAAGAAAAGCTCCTTTATGCTTTTTAATAATGTTTGCATTGCTCCCTTTCACTGCAGTGAATCATCCTCGAGAAGGTTGTAGCAGGAGCTCAAACTTGATCACGAGTAGTGGGTAATGTAGAGGCTAGAGCATTGTCCTCTGGCCAGTAGGGCCGGGTCTTTTTGAGGGGTGAGGGGGTGCAGCCTCATACTAGAAACCCACGGTTTACACTTTCAGCAGCCAGAGATCTTTTAAATAAAAGAAAAAGTGATAACCGTTTTCAGGGAAGCTCAGTGTGAACATTGTTTTACTCTTGGAGACTGCTTGGGATGGTGGGGGTCCAAACCTACAGTCATATTGTTTTCAACCACCCACATCATAACAGGATCAGAGGTGGAGATTGGATGGAGGTGGGAAGCTATGAATGGTGACCTGACATCAAAATGGATTTGGAGGTACTCAGGCTTTCAGGATGGAACCACCCACAATCCAAACCACGATAAGCAGTTAGCTAAAAGATAAATGGATGAATGCAGCCGGTTTTGTACAATTAGTTAGTTAGTTAGAAATTAATCATTTCTGTCAAGGTTACCTCAGCTGCAAATCTCCAGCGATTTCTGGGCTACACATACATGCCCTGAACATCTACGGAACCGGTTGCAACCCAACAGCTATCTAGCTATCTAAAGACTTGCATCCTTTCTTACATTAAATACTGAAAGTGGTACATAATAGTACCATAAAGCAACACCATATAACTGAACATAAACAATCTTTAAAACAACATTTGAAATAATAGTCAGACCAAAAAAAAAAAACAGATAATAAAAAGTCATGTATTTTTTTAGCAGACATCAAGGCTGTCCCACGGAATTTTTAAATATTCTGACCTACTATCATTTTCTCAATTCATAAATATGAAAGAAAAGGAGCATTGCAGAAAGGACATTAGTCCCTGTAGTACAGACAACGGATGAAACAACAAAGCAGTGTAGTTAATCTAGTCCACATGACTCTTGCAGCCAGATCTGAGAGAGCCTGAGCATGGCCTAGAATTGAGGATAAGGGACAGATGTATTGGCCCACTGAAAGGCTTCAATTAAATATGAAACACTTAATATTTTATTATATTTACAAGTTTATCAAAGGAAAGTGACCAAAATGAAGATCGGAAATGAGGAATCTAAGACTGTCGCCTGGAAACATCATGAAGCTACAGAAAAATGTTATTACTACAGGAAACTACATAAGCTAATCAAGATTACAAACGAAACTGAATAATAACATCTGACTAACCTGAACATACATTTCCAGATAACTGGCAAGCAAATACTTCATATGAGATAAGGCAACGGACTTTGGAACCAAAATCTCGTGTTAAGCCCTTGAGCAAGTCATTTACTTTAAACCACTGCAAAAAAAACACATTCAGCTTTGCTTGTGTTTACGGAAATAAATAAATAAATGCAGTTTTCTAAATTTACTTTTTAAATATATACTTGTACATTAGACAGGAGAAGAGTAATTACAGCATGGAGTTTACAGGCATTCAGACACGGACCACAAGAAGCAATAATAACTAAACAATGACTCAGAATGAGACCGAATCAACCAAACTCCTGATCTGATTATCAGAATTGGCAGACAAATAAATGCTAAATTATTATCCATTCTATCCATCTTTTTTCGAAAACTGCATATCCAATATGGGGCAGCAGCGCTAAGTAATCAGTCCCTAAAAAATCCATAAATAATAATCTCTAAATGGTTATTTGTTGGGACTGACATCCCAAATGGGGTGTACCACAGCCCTGTGCTCGATGCAACCTGCGATAGGCTCCAGGCTCCCTGTAACTCTAGCTAGTAGTAGTAGTTGGAAGACTGTTTTTCTTGGGTGGTTCTATTTGCTTTGTAAAGCAAGTAATGCATCGATGGTCAGCAGGCAAGGGGAGTTTCTAAATATGTGTACATATCCATACTCGTGTTCTCATCTACCCATTTTACATTATCTCCCACTGCCAAAGACCGGTTCCAATACTAAAAACAGAAGTACAGAGGACAGTAAAAATCCCCGGATGTCATTCTTGCCCTGCCCCAAATATCAAGGATACGTCGGTAGCATCCTCGCCAAATGAGACCAATCCCATGATTCATTGCGGCCCAATTTCATTCTTAGGAGGCAAGTTAGCAAGACCGGTCTTGCTAAGACCACAAGAATGATCTTTGCATTCTTGGTATTGAGAAACATACAAGATCAAAGAAAGAAGATCTGCACTCACTATAGAGGGTATGTACAAGACATCACAGTAGGCGGAAGTCACCAGCGCGGTTACACCCACTGAGTGGCAGTGGTAGCCTTCAGCCTGAATGTCATGAAAAAGTATCTAAAATGGGAAATTTCTGTTGTGCAATTGATTATACAAATCAATTTGGCGAGAAATCAGAGCTCTCTTTTTACAGACTGCCAAAAACGAGAAGCAAATGGATCGCTTGCAAACTACAGCAACAATTGGAATCCAGGCTCCAAAACGTGAATTTGCACCTTTCATTTTGTGTCAGTTATCTCGGATTTTTGAGTACACGCATACCTGAAGTTATAAACTGTACTGATTACTCATCAATAAAATACTTAGCATCATTCATTTATATGGTGCAACTTCTCAAATTTTTATCAGCATTCATTTTAAAAATCCATGATGATGAGCCTCGCGAGTGCGGACAGTTATCCAGTGTTATGGTACGTTCCATGTTAACTCAGAAGTCGGAATTTCCAAGATACAAGTCAAAAATTTCAACTGGTACACCCCCTTAAGTCAGAGATCCAACTCAGATAGCCAGACAAACCTCTGCAACCCCGATCTCAGAATTAAAGATGGCTGCGTCCTTCATTAACAAAAGTGAAAGTAGCAGTATATACTGTTTAATACTTACGCATTGTTTGTGTCTCATTAAATTACTCGTACACACAATACTGTCCAACCTCTATCATTGGACATACTGCTAGCGTGTTTATATGCGCAAAATAACGTGTAACGTGTTGTTAGCGACTGGTATTGCTAGCAATGAACCTGGCTAGAACTGGTGTTGCTAAATGGCTTTCCCACTTGTTGTAATGGAACACGGTTAACTTGGGTTTAATGTCATTCCCAGCTCCAACTACCGACTTCCTAGGTAAATGGAACGTAGCATTAGCTAGCCAAGACAAACCCAGTTTTCCTTATATGGGGCTATTTCACAAAGCAAGTTTAGACAAATATCTAGATAGCGTTAAGTTTCCAGAAAATATGTCGTCAGGAAACCTGATTCCTCGCACATATCAATGTCCATGGTCCACTGATCCTTTGCTAAGTGGCACGGATCCCTGTTGAGTCCAGCTGTCTTTAAATTATGCAGATAATCGTTAGTTTCACAGTTTCCCCAACTAAAGTCATGAATGTTGCAGCATGTTTGCGACTGAGGAGGCGTGTTCCGATGGGAAAGTGACGTCGATGCATAGCCTCTATTGAAGGACCGACTGTAACACTGGATGTGAATCTCAAGCACAGCATAGGCGTATATGTTGTGCCATTGTTTTTTTTTTGTTTTGTTTTTTTTACACCAGGAAAGTTCTAGCTGTGAGAATGACAAACTGCGGCTGCTGCTTGAGGTGTGTAAAATATGCATGGGGGTTCAGACTAGACCTCCTGCTGATGGCATTAACACTGCAAATACCACCTCTTTTGTATGACTCCTGCACGTCTAGTAGGGTTCTGATGCCCTACAGTCAAAGTCGAAGTATCTTTATTGTCGTATTCGGTTATATGATCCATGGGTCATGTGCTGCGATGAAATTATGATCTCACTGGTCATTGTGCAACAAAAACAGCGATAAATAAAATAAAAATGGAAATGTGAAAGACAATTAAAACACTGACAGTCTGACGATTTAAACATGACATACTGAGACATTGAAAAAAGTCAGACAGAAAAATAAAGTCATTATACACACAGAGACACACACACTCACACTTGTGCAAATGGGCATGAGTTGCAAGGGCTGGAACGTGATAGAATAGGTTACAGTTACAGTATTGAATGTGCAGTATGGATTTTTGTTACAGTTACAGTTATGATTCCAGTGTGTGTGGGTGGGGGGCTAGGAGATCCAGTCATAGACTGGGAGGGGCCAGACCATTCAGCAGTTGAATTACCTGAGGAAAAAAAGCTGTTATTAAGCATTGCTGTGAGTCAGGAGAACTTAGTTAGAAGGGACATGTGTGTCACGTCTCCCATTGACCTGATAGGGCATCAAGCTGCTTACTAGATAAGGACACAGTCAGGCCACCTAAAGAATACTGAAGTCCCATGAGAGGCCTTTCTGTTGTACCAATGAGTGACATCAAGTCAGTTCTATAAAAGATCCAGCTCTGTAAGTACATTTTTAAAAGCATAATTCGCTTTGGCTACAAGCATTGACTGAGTGATTAATTTCGTAAATCCATAGGCCAAAGACACACACAGACGCACTCGCACAAACCTCCTCTCCGGTCTGAGCAGCAAACACAAGCGTCGGACCCCAGAGAAGCCCCACGCTGCCACAGTCATTAGCGGGATGAATAATTCATTCTCGCTGGGAGTCAATATCTCAGCACTACCTGGGGATGTGCTCAGATGCTTGTTTGCCTCGTGATAAGCGGCCGGGGTCACTATCTCATCAAGCGGCGCTGTGTCTGATATTTTTGACCCCGTGCGTCATTTCGCATTCGGCATCACGGCAAATTGGGGGGGCTGTGTTTGAAACGAGGCGCGGGACTGAAACGGGCAATTTAAACTTCCCTTTGAAAAGATGTTGCTCCTTGGTTGCTTTATGCTCATTATGTCTTTGAATCGTTGGAGATGTTCCTATTGCTGATATGTATGAGAAACAAAATGTGAAGTATTAAGTGTTAAGGGTTTGGTTACAGTACTGTTATTGTAAATTAACTGTGCTTTTTTAAGAGTTTTTTACTGAAAATATCTTTTGTTGTTGTTCATTAGAATCACAAACGGAAGTACGCATGGAATGTCAAAGCCGCACTCTCTCTCTATATATACACGTACATACTCACCAATACACACACAAACACACACACAGAGTATATCAATGCATTCAAAGTTTTCCAATTACTTGCAGCAAAGTTTTTATTTCCATAACGAGATGGTAGAGCCACCAACACGCCCGCACCTACGAAACTGCGCACTTGTTAGAAATCGGCAAAGTTTGCGTGAACGTCTCACACTTCGACCTTTTAAAATGTTCTGCTCATTACAGCCTGTGGAACCACACTGCACCAAGCAGATTGATGCGGTGACTCGAAAATAAGAGAAACATAAGGGGAACGCAAGCTGTTCAGGTGAGGTATGTCGCGCGAATAAAAGCAACAGACCCAACTTCCCACCTTCACATAAAAAAAATATAGTTAAAAGAACACCTGGTCACACTGTTCCCCTTTGCGTGCTGGAGCTCTGAAATACATTAACTTTTCCTGAGCCCTGTCGCATATCCCCACAACTTTCTGTATCTCCACTTGTTTACTTTAATATCCAACCCCCCCCCCCGCCCCCCCGCAACCCCCATATTACTGGTTACCATGCCAAAGGTCTCTAGGCAATACCACCAATATTACAAAATTTTATCTTCAATGTGTCTACATTTCTCTGTCCACTCCCTCCATCTCTAATATCTCTTGAATACTTTTAATAACTAATACACAAACAATCCATTTGTCAAGGTTGACAATAGAACCATTAAATGTCTCGAAGGTGCTTGCTTAATATAAACACACACACATACACACACACACACACACTTCACCTAGAATGACATCACAAGCGCTTTGCACCAGACCCTGTTCTTCAGCTGGGGAGGGGAGGGGCTTAATTGGTTTATACCATTGGGTTGCTTTCCAATTATCCCATGAGAGAAAGGAGCACGCATCAGCCCAGACAGGTCTTTTATTCTACAGCACCATCCTCTCATTTCCCAGGTATCACTTCATTCATTGTGAGGAAAGTTGCATAATCTGTAATCAACCAGCATGTATATAATACAAAGCTAAACCATCACAACTTTATAACAGCAGGCAAGGTGAAAGGAAAAAATAACGATACGCTACACTTTAGGCCTTAAAAGGGCATGCTCTATAGAAACAGTAATAGACCTACCATCCTTCCATCCATCCATCCATCCTTCCATCCAACCATCCATCCATCCATCCATCCATCCTTCCATCCAACCATCCATCCATCCATCCATCCATCCATCCATCCATCCTTCCATCCAACCATCCATCCAAGCATCCATCCATCCATCCTTCCATCCATCCATCCATCCTTCCATCCAACCATCCATCCAAGCATCCATCTTCCATAAGTAGTCATCCAGTACAGGG